>JBBELK010000529.1:0-600000 GCA_037783545.1 Henricia sp. BOLD:AAB3569
TGAAGCTCCGCCCATTGTTTATGGATCTCCTTAATTCATCTGAATACATTCTCATTGCCACTTTATTGTTCTTCTTTCGCTTCCTGAAATTAAGAAAAAAGTGTGAGAACTGGCATAGTTTGTTTTTCAGCTTTGTACTTGTTTTAGTTAATTTGAATTTATATATTTTTTTCCAATTCAGTATTTTGACTTATTTTTCCCACACAATCCCCATATCCAATCCAACTTGCAAAAGTACAGGTATGTTAAACAAAATTTAAAAACATTCTAATATCTGAAAATTTGGCTAAATTCACACTTTTTTTGTTTTCACAAGAAAATCCACTCTTTCTTTTTGCACAAAATCTGTTTAATTTGAATTAATTTGAGTTTAAACTTGAACAGCAAAATTTAAGATAATTAAATCAATAAATAGAGAGTTACAAATGTTTTTTTTAGCAGAACAGCATCATGAACAACCTCTATGACATTTATTCACATGTTAAATAAAATATTACCAAATCATGCTATTAGCATATCTGCTGTGCTGGTAGGTAAACCTTTGCATGCAATCCGGGTTCAGCCTTCGACAAAGTCTGTTGTAAATTCCCCCGCCCCCCAGAAAATCTGATCTCTCGGATTCGGTCATAAATAGGCCTAACAATACACGGTATAACCTTCTATGAGTAAAATGATAAAATATCTCACCTTTTGTAATATCGCGATGAATTTTCGTCTGATCCGGACAGCGCTTAAGTTATAGGCTGTGTTGAAAAAAAATACAACACATAGCTCTTCACGAACACAGCTAGCTGGGCATAAATTATCAGCTCGCACGCGACTCTAGCCTAGCCCTAGCCTTTTGTCAAGGCCTCGTGAATTTGGGCGATTTGGTGACTTGAGTAGAGTCTATACGCGCAGAGTGAATTACTCACTTGGCCTTTTTCGAACTGACAGGATCAATTCTTATGTTTTTCTTTATTTTTGCTACCAAAAGTGGTAGCAGAAATCAGCCAGTCTCACGTGCAGGTCACTCCATGCAAATTACGCAGGAGCTCCTACAAACAAGGGAGGTAGCTTACGCTTTTGAATTTACTGGGTACATTAAACGGCAAATAAATTAAATCAAATGGGAATTATATTAGTTCCGTATAAAATGTTGATGTAATAAACAATTTATGTCAAATATAAACGTATTTTCATGAAGCTCGATGGTTTTGTGTCGAAGTAAATATAAGTGCCGTACCTACGTTGGTAATGAACGAGGCCATAACGCCGCAAGCCATGTGATTGGTCAATTTGTCCTGCGGGAACTGTACGTGACTTGCATCACACGCGCGCGTGCAAAACAAGCTCCTAGCGCCCATTGGCTCAGTTGAATGTTTGTTTTCGATTTCTGTTTTCAAAATCTTTACGTGCAGAGTGGGGCGTGGGTAATGTTGTGACGTTGCACATTCGGGTCAACTGCTTGCATGTAATGAATAATGTAGCAGTTGCCAGTTCGAAAAAGGCCTTATGGCAAAACAGAAGGCATAGCGTTTGCACAGCCTTCGTATACTCCGCTCAAGACGCCCAAACCCCAAAGCCATAAGGCCTTGTCAAAAGGCTAGCCTAGCCCTGGCCCTTTGTGCTAAAACCATACAAGGAAACCGCAGCGCTCACGCGCTTATCTGCATACATACTATATTAGGGCGGGGCGTAAAATAACAAGTGATTATGAATATGCATATATATGAATATGCATACAATTTTTCTCAGAATGAAAATTTGCGTGTCACGTGACAAGCGCACTGCTGAAACCTCGTTTTCATTCATTCAGTAAACAACCAACATGGCGACAGAACGGCCGTGTTTTCTGTAACGTGCTCCGAGTTGTTGACAGCTAAAAAGTGGGCAAATGCCGCTCTTTTTCTCCACAACGCTACCTAAAACCACTTGGACTTACGATGGTAGATCCAGCGGTATTAGATAATTATCCAGATGCGGATGGCACGGGGCACATTCGCCGACACTGGTCGCAAGACGTCGACCAAATGGACTTCTTGTTGGACGAGGACACGCACCCGTTCGCGATTCACCGAGTGGACTCGGCCGAAATAATCTACCACCCGCGCAAGAAAAAAGCCAAGATGGTGGGTAAATATCTCTTCGGAGACGTGCTCGGCGAAGGCTCGTATGGGAAAGTGAAGGAGGTATTGGATTCAGAGACTCTCTGCCGAATGGCGGTCAAAATCCTGAAGAAAAAGAAGCTCCGGAGAATTCCTAACGGGGAACAGAACGTGCAAAGGTAGGCCTGAGCAGCGCAGGCGGGGTGGGATGGGCCAGGCTGGGGGCCGTTCGATCGAGCGGGCGCCACCAAACTCGTAGGCCTACGCCGTATTTCGCACGTACATGTAGGCAAGTACAGGTAGGCTACCTCGAACGGCCATGTTGCGAAAGAAAGGTTGATCATTTTACAGGTGGGAAGAATTTCAGGGAAAAGGTCTTATCTAATTTCCAAACATGATTTAGGCCCCTACCCTACCTGAAATTTAAAGGTATAAAATTTCTCCCTTGACATCCATTTGACATGTTTGACCTTCCCTGCATATCTGCCATAGCTGGGGGGAAATCCACTGCATGGAATGTGCGTTTTGTGTTGCTGTTAGAACGAAGAGCGCTCATCCATTACATGCACGCGTGGCGCCCCCTTCGCGTACACGCAACACGCCCTCTTTGCGTACACAACCCCAGGCTACAAAGACGCGCAACTTGTTCGAAGTAAACAAATGCAACTTCATTATTGTCACCTATATAGCGACTTAATAAAATAATTCAAAATTTATATTTTGAGTTAAAACCATTTTCACATAACAGACAAGTTGCAACAGATATCAAAAATACTTTTGTTGCAAAAATTCATCAAGCAGTTCCTGTTTTATGCTTGTTAAAATGTGCCAAATTTACGTGCGGAAACGTCAATGAAAATGAATAGACGGCAACTTCAAAAATTGTGATGTGATGCAAAGCGCCCTCCTTGGCACGAAGCACGTTATTTTTTCTTGGTTAGTCTTAAATTCAAGCGTTATATATTTATTATTTATCTTGTCCTTCAAGAGTAGACTGTAAACAGGGCGCCATCAACTGACATTAAACAGCAGTGCCAAGAAGAGCACTACTTGTTATGCCCGTATTGGTGTCTTGAATCAAGACTAGGTAGTTGACGGCACCTGCCAACTGCCGATTTTGGTGATATTTTGGGGCGGAAAATCTCACCACTGCACAGGTGGATTTGCGTGATATTTGGCACAAATACAAAGAAAACCGGCCCCAATAGACCCGCACCAAAAAGAAATCAGCCTGGCAGATTAAATAACAGAAACTAAAGGCAGCATGATTTACAGTGCGGTCCATCAAGCTTGCAAACTTAGGTTACGGATTTTACCGATAATAGTGTCACGACTGCGCGACTGATGATGTCACGGATTTCCAAGTTGCTATCACCTAGCACAATTGAATTATGAGCAGTGTTGGCAATGGTCCCGAATTTTCCATGTCAAATGTGAAATTGTTCTAGTTCCCTTTTTGATAAAGTTCTGTTCATCTATACATAGGTGAGTCACATGATTTACCGGTACCAAATGTCGCAGCCCATGGTCTCTGGGGGAATCTATGGAAACCATGTGTGGTGCTGGAAGGCTAATGACCCATTTAATAAGACTTTTAATGAGGGAACAAAATACCGAAACCTGACATATTCACTGCCGGCTGGAACACAATTGCTGAGAAATTGGCCACAATGACATTACCAAGCTTCAAATACAAAAACAGTGTAGGCAGGATTGTTGCTAAAAACGTTTTGAATCCCGGCAGGATTTTTTTAAAATATTCAAATCAAATAACTTGCTCTACATTGTACAACTCCAAGTTACATTCATTGGGACATTGACATGTGTAGGGTTACATGATGTGCAGTTAATCCTTATTTAGTGCTTTTCGAGGGACCAAACTAAAATAATGCAAGTCTTGTATCCAGAGAGTGTGAAGCCCGCCGCACACGTGAGGTATTTTGCAGAGCAAGCGGTTATTCGTGGCCGTTTGCTCGGCACTTGGCTCACCGTGTGCCGCTCCCCCGCACACGCCAAGATTTTGGCCACGCGAGGCAAAAGAAATCAAACATGTTTGATTGACCGATTGCTCAGCAAAATACCTCGCGTGTGCGGCGGGCTTAACCAATGCTTTGATGATAAATGAGCCCATGTAGCAACAATTAGGACTTGGTAGAAAGGAACTTAAACAATTTTATTCGGGTATCTAGGTGCCTTATTTAAACTTTTTAAAGGAGCGTGTTCAGATTTTTCCCGAAAATTGATTTCGTTTTAACCCAAGACTCATATAAAATACCTCCCCAAAATATCATCCATGGGAAGAAAACAGGAAATATTTGCAATCTCCAATTTGGACGTGGAAACGAAAAAAGGTTGGTGTAATGCTTTATGGAACCAGATAAATTAGTTTTTTTCAGTACGGATTTCAGAAAGGTAATGAAAAAAATATGACAAATGATACGGTATTAACATCTTAAATGGGTTGTTTCAAAAATGTGATCTGGACACGCTCCTTTAACAAGAATTTATAATGTAGCAGGTGTTAAGCTTTTGTTTATATATTTTATCTGATAAGTGATAAATATTGTACTGGCTGTTGTTAATGATTAAATAAATAAGGCAGTATATATAACTGTCATATTTGGAAAGCTCGTAATAGAAAACAAAGCTACGAATATCAAAAAGACAGGCTATAGACCGTATCGAAGAGCCGTCATTTCGTGGGGCAGTTTCTTTGTTTCTTGAGGACATGCATGGTTGCACATATTGTGCTTCCATTGTTGAACGGTTTAAGTAACAAAAGGTGCCCCACGAAATGGCGGTTATTCGATACGGTCTATAGGCTCATTATTCTGACAAGATATTAAATGCAAATTCACAAACAGACTGTTTGCAGGGTTCAAAAGGCACTGAGGCATTGTTCTCGTGCTTTCAATGCTGCAGCACACTAGCAAGTGCCTTTTCCCCCCCAATATAAAGGCAATATGCATAATTAGTTTTTGTCATAAGTTTCAGAAATGGATAGACCTTCATCTGGATGGTGTAAGTAAAATTAATAAATTCTTCAAAAAAATGTTCAATTTATCTCAAGTCATTTTCCTTGAAGTTGGTATCATTGGAAAGCCCCGTTATTCCTCTTTACAATGATGTGTCATTTGTTACGATTTTAAAAGCAATTAGGGGATGTGCAGCACAGCTGAATATGGGGGTGGGTGTAAAGTGAAATGTCACAAAATTCACTGCTTTTAAAGGTCATATGCATGCAGGGGTCATGCTTTATGCGTTGGATCAGCCATTGTGAGGTCACATATTTATGTTCTCTCCCCTGTAGGCGCACTCGGATGGAACAGTGCATGTTTCTACTGGTGCTTACCAGATAAATTCCCCGGCATTTTCCTTCCTAGAAAAGGAAAATTGCCAGGGAAAATTCTCTCCGCCATTTACCCCCAAAAAAAATAGCGGATAAGACCTGTTTCTACTGAGCACATTTTTCGTCTTTTCCGGCATTATCCGGAAATGGGTCTCAATAGAAACACACCCAATTTCTCAACGATACATGTATGTGCAAGCCTGCAAGGACATACATGAAGGCCTACATGTACCGGTACAGTCGCTAGTAGTACTGTGTACATTTTGAATAGGAAAAAAACACTGAAGCATAACCTTTCTAATAAAAGCATGAAGCTTATGTACACACAAAAATCTGCCCACGCTTTCCGTTGGGCCATTATACCTTGACCAACTTCCATCAGGTGAAAAACCTTTAAACCAATCACCATACATCCAAATTTGCTTGACCTTTTTAACAGGGAAAATAGGCGAAAAGTACTGACTCTCAAACTCGGCACTTTTTACGTTAATACATGTGGTAATGCACACCAATTTAATGACTAAAAGACCATCAGTTGATTAAAAAAAAGATGTAAGAGCCTCCATTTTGAACTTCACATTACATTTCCTTCCTCCCGGTAATCCGTACTTTGAGTCCCATACAAAACCCACACTCATGCATCACTGATCTCCCTTTAACAGAAAAAGCAAATGTTTACATCTATTTTTAGATGCTTTCCTGTGACCCAATTGGGTGACTGGTTCTCACTGGTTTTAGTCACATGATCCAGGTTGGTTTAGCAGCATGCCAGATTAAACAACATCAAACACCAACAGCACAAAATAATTGTGTCCTTTTGCCAAAATGTACTACCAGGGACCTTTCCTGTGGTGGCCTTGGAGCTGGCCCAGGGGCCTGCTGGTAGGGACCTGCTGCTCTGAGTTACCTATTTTTGCATTTTTTTCTGGGAGGAAAAAGATACAAATTAAACAAAGCAGTGATGTAGATTTTCAACAACATTCAACAACATCGAGTTGCATTGTAGCATGCATGATGTTTCAAACCACAAGACCTAGGGCTAGGCTAGGGAAGCCCTCTAAATCATTTCCTGGGCCCTTGGGATTTAATTATTGACTTTGTGGTCAGGCCATGCAAAATGTTTGACATGTTTCTTGTCCTGGTGAGGTCTGAAAAGTTTTATTTTATGATTAACCTTGGGCTCAACCCTCCAACAAGAGGTTGTTTCTATAATCAAAGATGTTAACATTTTTATTTTGATTTTTTTCTGAAGTTCTGAGCATTTTGATTTTGTAAAATGCAAAACTCCAAATGTGTGTTTCAAAAGGGTTTAGGTGTAAATTGGGAAATTTCTTCTGAGTCGGGTACCCCATATATACTTTCTTTCAATTTTGCAGTGCTGGCATAACTCCATATATGTACCAAAAACCTTCAAGATTCTTTTCTTCCCTCTTGTATGCCATCCTGAGATCTCAGGGAATTTCCACTCTGCAAAGCGACGTGACAATACCCTGAGGAAATACACGCAAATCTGTGGAGCGAGCCGGCTGTTGTCTTGAGCCAACTCACGCCCGAGTCATTTTGATGTAATTTAATCAATTCGGTCATGTTATGCCGAAAAGAAACAATTTCTATACTTTCCAGAAATTGTATTGGGTTCCGTTCCTTATGACTGTCCCATTCCTACCAAACTTTCAAACGGCGAACCTTATTTACTCCGCAGTTTTTCAAATGAATAACAGGGATGCATGCTGACGAATGTAATGGAACGGATTCCCCAGTATGCTTTAAATAGCAGCCAATCGCCGACGCGGACAACGGCCAGCATTACCGAGTACATGTATCACATGCGTGCACGGTGTTTACAATCTACGCGCGTGACATTTGAATGCTTGCAATCGTGCTACAATGCACTGCAAGCGTCCTGATTGGTCCAGCAGAGGCGACAGGATTTCTGTCGCTAGTCCCACCGCCAAATGGGGCCTTTTTCAACAGGGCCACTGTACGCAGGAGTTGGGGAGTGCGTTAAAGGGGCACTGTTGAAGAGGATGCTTGTATGCATGCCATACGCATCACCCTAGACCCTCCTAGTTTTTGTTTCTTCAGTAAGGAAGCAAAAGCAGAAACAACATACTTAAATCATCAGGCCTGCACTTGGCAAAAGATATCAGTGTATTCCCCATGGCAAGGACAATGTTCTTGTTGATGTTAAATGCTGTAAATAATAAAGGTTATATAATAGATGTTTTTGTCTAGTTACATGTACCTTGGCTGTTAATAACAAAATCTCACAAATAAGGTACATGAACATGTATGTATTTTTTTCTTGTACTGAAAAATAAAATTAGGCTGCGTTTTAAACCAGGGAATTTCTTTCCCAGGGTTTTTGAAAAAAATCCAATTCTTATTTTTGTTGTAAAATATAACATTTTGCACATTTGTCCGAGTAAAAAAAAAAAAAACAAATTGTAAGATCAATATTAATCACAGATCTAGCTTACTGAATTTATAATTTAACAAAAGGATGTGGCAATTAACTGTACACAAGGCTTGGACCAGATATTATTAATAAATGTCCTTATGGTGGCCAGCTAAATAATATCTGCATTAATTATTTAGACACATTTGCAGTGGCCATAATATTGTATGCAGTCTAATGTTTTGCTGACAATTGGGGAAACATGTACATGTACCTGGCTTTCCAATCGATTGATTTTGAATGCGCGTTTATAAATGTCATTTTTATTTGACCGCACACATGTGGACAGGTACTGAATCTGGTAGGCGCGCATGAAACTATGGAATTTTTAATGGAGAATTCATTATGTGGTAAGGCAAATTAATTACTTGTGTTCAAGGAGTTAGCACATGAACATGCAGGAATGTACATGCACGCATTAATATATCATTCTCTGGGTCGAAATATAGTGCAGAAGGTTAGGGTTAATATGCTACGAGATTCTAAAATAAGAATCTCCACAGACATAACCATGCCCCCTGTGCATCAAGCTGCACTCCAAGATTTGTGCCTGGGGGACGATCCACCGTCACCACCATTGATTTGCAGCGATGTTTTTTTCTCCATACATACCAGAGCCGTAGAACATTTGCCAGGCATCCAAATAATTTCACGTAATTCGGATTTGTAGCATGCGAAACACTACTCCGTTATGGGTCCCAATTGTTGTGTGGCCTGTTCAATGGTGGCAGCACGGTTTGTTTATTTAAGGTGTTCGTTTTCGCTTGTTGATAAGCCTCCCAGGGTCCCAGAAAAAAATGTTTGCACCCAGCAGAATCTAGAATCGGGATTTTAAACATAGTATACATGATTGGTAAACTGTTACAAATAGTTTTATCCCCCTGTGTGATTGAAGGTATGCATGATTAAAACCAACCTGAGCAAAAACCAGAAAAGTCAAAAAAGGGTTTGCAGTCATTTCGCCCCAAAACCACTTCACCCTGAACCATTTCGCCCTGAACCACGGCCTGTGCACAAAGTGTTTTGGGGCGAACTGGCATTTGGGTGATGTAGTGTTTGGACGAAGTAATTTGGGGCGAAATGGCACTCGAGCGAAGTGGTTTGGGGCAAAATGGCACTTGGGCGAAATGGTTTTGGGGCGAATTTAATTTTCGTCTCATGAGACGAAAACTAACTGTTTTACTCATTTCTCAAAGACTATAACACTTCAGACCAAACCATTTTAGGGGAAGTTTTCTACGGTCATGTTTATATTGTGTAAGTTAGGCGTAAATCTGTGAACAATTCTGATTTTCGAAATTACCAATGATGTATACTGCCTTTAACAAGTGAAATGATATTGATGATAGTCACAGATTGTATGTGTCAGAGTTAGAATCTGACAATCTAATGAGTAGTTAATGTACATCTGAGGTGGTTTTGCGAGAAAAAGAGAAATACATGTATACATGTAAGCCTAAATGGATGAACTTTGCTGGTTATAAATTGCCAGGTTTTGATACTCATTGAAATGTTTACCCGTACTGCACAAAAGACAGATATTATGCATTTCCTTCCGTTTACCTTGAGTATGGTCTACATGTATACATGTGCCTGTTGGCTTTTTGTCAACAGCGAACATTTATCCAGGCATGAAATAGGAAAGCATTTACATGTACATGTACCTTGAAAGCTGTAAGCAAAAGAAAAGAAAAATCAACCTTCTGTAGTTGCTAAAAATAAACAAGAATTATTTTTATTTTTTTTTATTTTATAGATTTCGAATGGAAGTGCCTCTATAAGGATGTAAATTTAGCAGTTTTGTTTCATTTTCAAAATTTCATGATTGGTCACGTTTTTTGTATTGTTCGCTAAAATTTGTTTACAATATGTATCAAAGAAGTCCCTTTTTAAACAGTCCTGACAAGAGAAATTACCTTTTAAAACATATCACTGTCGTGACATTTAAACGCTAAAGGTCTTGCAGCATATACATGTATTCAACTCATTATCAACTGTTATTCAATATTGTGGATCATGTTCTAGCTTCTAATGCATAATGTCTTATTTTTCTTTCTTCTATTTGCAGAGAAATTAAGCTACTTAAGAGATTAAAGCATCGGAACGTAATAGAGCTGGTAGACGTCCTACACTCAGAGGAGAAACAGAAGATATATCCTTTTTGTTTTGAATGCCTAATAGGATTAACAGTCGCCTTAGCCTGAAGAATGTTAATTATTATAATTTCGTCAGTGATAACACGGTGCAGAGTAAATGTCATGTGACTTGCCGTTGCAAAAATAATGGGAATGTCCTAAAAATTGCAAAACATTATAATTGGCGCCTGATGTACAGTATACATAAAAAATAAAGTCAATATAAATTTTGGGTTGCTTACGTTTCAGATAGTGTACATGTAGGCATAAAATATTTGCCTTATAATGTACGGGTGTATGGGTTTACGGTAGCACCATGTGAATCTCTTTTGTATATGTGTGGTTCTGAAAAGAACCGGTGAGTGTGAACTCAACGTTTCGAACAGCGTGCTCTGTTCGTCTTCAGGAGTAATGCCGGACTCGTGATGATGCAGGGCTATAAATACTATGTGTATTATTGCATATTTTTACAAAAAGCAATTACTTTTTTTTTTTTGGTGCTCAAATACAGTAGGCTTGGCTGATTCCAACATTTTTACAATCGATTTCGATTCCATTTTTAAAGCAGAAGTTGCAAAACAAAATTTGGGCAAAACAATCTGCAAAAAAAATCTTGCAAACCTGACACAAAACACTGCCAAAATCCCGAGATTTTGTAATTTATGCATCCATTGACATTCAAAATCTTCAAATACTTCCTGAAATCACTAAGATAATAGGAATTGTTTCTTCCCAAAGACGGAATCATAATTTCAATTCCTAATATTGAATCAGTTCTAATCGACTTCAGAGAATCAAATCCAGAGAAGATTCACCCAAGTTTAGTGCTATGCAAATATCTTAACTATAGAACTTCCAATTTTTCCTTAATGTTCATGGTTCAGCACTTTGTCATTATAGAAATGGTGTTGCATTTTGTTGTTTACCATTGCATTATGTACATATTAAACTCCTTGACTGTGTATCACGTATATAATTATGGAGTACTGCGTAGGAGGACTACAGGAAATGCTTGAGAGTGTACCAGAGAAGAGATTCCCCTTATGGCAATCTCATGAGTAAGTCCAAGTTAAAACTAAGGCCAAAAAAAAAAATAGTTCTGCTTCCGATTACATGGCATTTCAAAATAGGGTAGGTAGGTAGGGAATTTTTTTTTTTTTGCCAATTTTTTTTGTGCACAATCATATGGAGGCATCTGCGTTTTTTTTTTTTTTTTTTTTGTTTTTTTTTTTGTTTTTTTTCGTGTTTTTTTTTTTTTTCCATTTTTTTTCCGATAAAAAAACTAGGGTCGCAGCCTAAAAATAGGGTCGGTCGGGAAACCGGAAGCAGAACTATTATTTTTTTTGGCCTAAGGATAGTTTGAATATAGTCCCTCAAACACTGGATAATATCCTTTGTTCTGGGGTCCTTACCTGTGTAAGTATTTTAGTCAGTTACTTTAAAACTGGATTGTTTGACTGTAGTCCCCAAAACAACGGGTGTCCCTCAAACAGTAGGTAATATCCATTGTTCGGGGACCTCACAGGTATGTCCTTTTCTTAGAGTCATAACCAAGGATGTTTTACACCTGTAGTTCAAGTACAATCTCTAGAACAAGGGATGTCCTTTGTGGGTAATATCCGTTGTTCGGGGTTTCCTGGTCAATCTACAGTTTGCTATGTAGTCGGTGCCCTATATATAAGTGTGTGTTACATCTCAGCATTTGCACAATTGGTTTCCCATTTTGTTTTGGAATGTCTATGAATGCTGTATTTATACTTTGATTGTTTGGTATTTTGTCTAGAGTGTGTACAAATTACATGATCGGTGTTATGTCTGTATGGAGCCAGTAAAAAATTATGTTAAAAAAATGAATGTTAACCTAATTTAGAGGAAAACAATTTTGGTACAACAAAAATCCTCCCCTTGCCAGTGAAATTTGTGTTTCAATTTTTGTCATCTAACAACCCCCAATGACTCAAATCCCAATTTTTTTGGTATAAAATCATTATTGGTCGGAAAAACAGGGGTGCAGTCTTTCAATTGCGCAGATTTGTTTTCGTACACGGGTCTTCACAGAATTTTACCAAAATAACTGGGGCAAAACACGCATTCTAATAATAAAATGAAATCTAGCAAAAATAAATCAGAAAATTCGGAAGTCTGCAATGTTTAACAATTGAAATGTAGTAGGATCAGGGAACTTCATGTAGACAATATGAAAACATGTTTTTCTTTCTTTCCAACATCCTAAACATAAACCATTTGAATTGAAAATGTTTTTTGATTTAACATTTTATCTGTTACACAAAATCTATCAATATCAAATTCTGAAAATACCAACAAAAGCCAATCCTGTATGTTATCTTTAAAGCGAAGTTGAAAGTAATGTCAACAGTCAATACTGTTTGCATTCTTTGGTTAACAATGGTACAAATTGTCTCCCAAGATATACATTGTCAGAGGTTATATTGGTCCAGTGCACAACAAAACAAAGGGCACATCATTTTCCCATGAGAGAGCCGACACAAAATTGGCATATTCTGGAAAAGAGGGGATAAATATGCCAGAGAAACAATCTTTGCTTAAAAAAAAAGTTGAAACAATGAACAAATTTTCTCTTGATTATTTGATTCTAGTCTTAGTTCAAGTCCTGATGAGATATTACACTAACAAAAATATTAAGTACATGGCAAAAGTGCACTGCTACACATACATGTACCGTAATTACAAAACCTTGTGGCCTGGTCTTTAAATAAAATAAAATGTAATGTTCTTAGAAGTCTGAAAATTCAGTGGTAGTGAAAATTAAGGTCTGATTAAAAAACAAACTTGTGGAATTTTTACCTGTGAAAACCTTTAAAGGACGTGTGAAATAGGGTTTTTATTACGTAAAATATTAGTAGAGGATGTGTTTTACACATTTCGGTCAATTTCAGAGAATTTGATAGTTGCGTTTTGGTGTAATTGCACGTTTTCTATTTTTATGTTAATGAAATTTCCATATTCATGAGCAAAGCCGTGATGTCATCTAAGGAAAAACAGAGGAATTCTCCATAGACTTGTGTACAAAAGTTAATGTCATTTTCAGTGGCTTCTTGATATCATGAACTATATAAGTTTACTGAGTTTGTTTAGTATGTCATTTGCAACAACCCTAACAAGTTTGTTTGGGTCAAAAATGGATCAGTGGGCTACTGCTACTGTTTGAAATGTAATGTTCTTTCTTTGTTTTTCCACTGTGGGTTCCCTCCATGACCAGCAACAAACAGCGCCCTCGCCTGACAAGACATTTTTGAAGTAGAGAAAATGTCACTTCTTTCTGAAATGAAAACAAATTTGAGTTTGCCCCTTTGTCTGCAACACTTTGATCTTTTGATTTCTGTATAAAAACAGCTGGGTGATAATTTCCACCTCACAAAACCTTTAAGTATTTTGGTTTAAAGGCCTGTTCGCATTGGACCCTTTTTTGGGAAAACTTACCGAGACGATGGGTACTTTTCTCATTTTAGGTCCAGTGCGGAAAAGTCTAGAAAATGTTCCTCTCAGTAACTTTCCCGAGTTCAGCGGTTACTTTTCCTGGCCAACTGCTGCCCAGGAAAATTGAGCACGGAACTTTTCCCCGAGATGATAAGTCCAATGCAGACACATCGAGTCAGTAAAAGTGCTCTGAAAGCGTACGTCCGTGCCGTTAAGGTCACACTGCGAAGGGGCACTGCGCATGCTCTCCCACGGTCTCGGTAAAATTCTCCCGTGTTGAAAAAGTCCAAATGCGGACTGCAGTAAATTTTAGCCATTTTTCATTTTACCATCATTTTGTTAAATCCTCCCGAAATACAAGTCCAATGCGAACAGGGCTTAAGTCTCTTGTCTTTCCAAGGTCAAATCTCAAGTCAAGGTTGAATTCATGTCTCCAGTCTGAATCGGTCACTTAAAGGCACAGGCTCGTCAGCAATGCGCGCGCGGCAAATCCGTACCACGAAATACGCAGCTCCACGCCTTTGCTATGGAGCTGCGTATTTCGTAGCACTAATTTGGCGCGCGCGCATTGCTGACGAGCCTGTGCCTTTAAAGTCACAACTTCTAGAAATTCTGAATACATTTGTAACTCCCAGGCATTGGTGCCAGTGGTAGCTGTTCTATTTTAAAATCCGTTGACCTTGAATGTTGACCACCTTATAAATTACTTTCTGTGAAAGTGATCTTTGTAATTGGCCTTAAGCCAAGTTTAGGTGGCTTGGAAATTTGCCAAACATCTCCCCAGTTGGAACATATATCATTTCATACATTCAGATGCCACAGATGCTGTTGAACATCTATGTAAAACAGTCCTTTACCGCATAATGCATTAATTTTTGGCTTATTGGCAAAATTGCAAAACATGAATCCTGTGCACCATAATTAGACCATGTGACATTTGTTTACATCTAAAGTGCAATTGAAATCATTCCTGCTGCTGTTGTATGTAGTAACATGCTCTGCATAAATTTGCTCATTGAATGATGTCAAAGGTCACACAGTTCAAAGCCGAGTGGACCAGCGACCTCATTCCTGATCCAAATTTATGCACAGCATGGTGTGTGCGCACAGCGACAGCCACACCCCTTATGTTTTGATGCATGCAATGACATTAAAGGTCACATCCTCCATAGGCACTGTGTGTGTTTATGTTGTATCAAGTCTGTTACGTCTGTTTTGTGGTGTCAAATAGTTTGTTTTCAAATTCCAATGTTCATAATATATATGATTTATGTGAATGCTTCACATGAGCCATGTAAATGTACGCTAGTAGTACATGTACAATTCTTTAAGTATTTATTTATTTATTTATTTAACCAAATCCAACAGCGAATAAATTGCCATTTACAGAAAAGGTACATATGAAGTATATGACATAAAGCATAAATATGAAGAAAAGGGAATTAAAGTAGGCTATTTACATTAAGAATGAAATATGAAATAAATAAATATTCAGTAATTTGAATTATATACAAGAAAGTATTATATACAAGAAAGTATTGTTATTTTGAAATATTATGAATTGCTCAGTTGGCATTGGGTACAAAAGTCAGGGGATTCTGTAATATAAGACCATTTCAATGCAATCCCTGAAACCAGGGGATCAAATATCCTAATCTTTTTTTAATGTATTCCGATTTTGAAGTCTTCTCTTTAATCCCAATTTAACACTTATGCATACTCCTCGTACCAGGCACGATATGTGGCAAAGGGACTTCCCCCTAACATGCCTAACACCCCCACGTGCCTGTCATCTTAGTTTTTCCAAGACAGTTTGCCTAGACTGCTCCCTAGTCCAAACGATTGCTTGCATTCCACTTTTAACACAAACTCTAGTGAAGATAGTATAACCAGTCTGGGCAAAGCATTGGAGAACTAAGATGGCGGATGGTGGCTTCAAATTCAGAAATCGTTGCCGGATCCAGTGGTTAGATGTTGATGGCATTCCTCCCCAAAAAGTTTGAAAATTGTTCAACACCCACAAGTACATGGTAAAAATGTGCCGTTTTTCTTTAACGGAAATGAAACGGCTCAGGGCTCTTCAGTTTATCATTGGGTATTATAAAATACATTGCAGCACCAGTTTAGCAAATACTACATGTACTTTACATTTATCAAGGCACAAAAATAAATCCAAAGTCCATGTTTACTTGGCTTCTGGGAAAGCGATAACGGAGATAAATTTCCGAATCATAACAAAACTATGGTTGTCCGTTTCATCATCTTTTATACATGTAAGATTCATACACGTACATGTAATTTTTGTAACCCGCCCAATTCCAATATTGTCTACATCTTTTAAGGCCTTTTCACACTACAAAAAATCTCCAGGTTGTACACGGGTCGGACACACGTTAACTTTTCACACTACAACATTTCAACAGGGCACTGACCCGTGTAGACTGGTCCCCTGTCCTCATATTTACTCCCCCTTCGTCGTATATGAGGACAGGTACACGCCGCTATGTTTGGCATAAATATCCAGGAATACCTGGAGGTTTATGCAAATTAACGAGCTGTGTCACAGTTTGCGCAAGCGCCATGCGCGCTTAGAAGAAATTAGTGCTGCTGCAATTTCGTTACACAACGCTTTATACGAAATTGCACTACATTCTTCTAAGCGCGCTTGGTGCTTCGGGAGGTGGGTTGAGAGCTCTTGACCCGTGTAGAGAAGTTCGACACGTGTTGAAAACCACAGTCTGAACGCCTCAGTCAATAACGGTGGAATTAAGTCATAAAATAAACCCTGCTGTGCTGAAAGTGGGGCTAGCCCCACAAATTTTGGGGGCTAAATTTTGGGAGCTAGCCCCGGAGCTAGCCCCAGAGGTGGAGCTAAATTGTGTTCTAACGACGGGAGTTTGGGGTGGAGCTACCGGTAGCTAGCTCCGGAGCTCAGATAGCACCTCGTCTGAACAACCTATTATTTTTATCAGGGGAGCTGACCCCAATAAACAAAAGACACTAAACTTTAAACATGCACAAACCACACTTTAATTTAATATACAGGCTCATTAATTTAAAATTTGTTCTTGTCTGCAATTGATTTGTAATTTCTCTGCACCCCTCCACTCAAATAAAAGAAAACGGGAATAAAACACATGCATTACATTTGGTTGCCACGGTAATGCGACAATGAAGTAACTGATACCGACATCAAATTACATTCTTGCATTTGGAATTCTTTATTTCCCAAAATAACCCCAGGGATTTCTCTACAAATTAAAAAGATGTCATCTAACACTTGTAGCAATCTTTAAAAATCCCCTGGTCACAGTGTGGCAAAAAAAGAAAGATTCCAAATAGGATGGCCATGCCGTTAAAAAAACTCGTTTGTCATAATTCGTTTGCAACTCGGGGAAAATGCACAGTGTGGCTATTTGATACAGTCTACAATGTATATCCAATGTGTTTCCTCATTGTCATTCTAGAATCTAGTTTTCTCTTCCTTTCTATTGCAGATATTTTGTGCAGCTGGCCAATGGCTTGGAATACATCCACAGTCAGGGCATTATTCACAAAGACATCAAACCCAGCAACCTGCTGCTCACGACATCGGGTACTCTCAAGATTTCCGATCTCGGCGTGGCAGAGGTAGGCATGGGAAAGTGCTTCATAATCTCAGAAAGTTTGGTTGGTTTTTTTATTTACAGTTTAATAATTAGAAACTAACTGAACAAAATGCAGTATTTAACTGATACTTTGACCAGAAACACAGTGCCCTGGAATCTTTTAAGTGCATTTGTACACAACATACTGGATGGAACTATGGCTCTGTGTTCCAACCTAAGCATTGAGCATGAGCCCACAAATTGTTAACTAAAGTTTGCTAAACTGCTAAAATTATACACACTGTAACCGGTAATGGGTACGTAAGGAGACATTTCTATAGAAACGTGCACAAAACTTTAATGTCACTTACCTAAAGCTAACAAACTGGAATTTGAAACATTAATGGTTTGTGCCTTAATAAGTCAGGTTTGCGCCCTAACTTTTTAATTGATTTTTTGAAAATTAGGGAGACACCGAAAATGTCTCCCTAATAACCTATTTGTAAAAATATGCACGTGCCTCAATAATAATATTGATAATATGGACTAATATTGTGCACTTAACTTGGAAACCCACTCAAGGTACAATGTACCTGCATTATTACCCCTGATTATAAGGCTCCATTCCATCACTCCATATACCATCTCAGCTCCCTGCCCAGGGGAGTATACAGCCTCGGCTGCCTATCAGGTGCTCAATGGCAAATCTAACACATCAGCATTCACTACCCTCTTGGGTACCCACTTGCACCCAAGCAATGCATGTCAAAGTGCCTTGCTGAAGGGCACATGTACCAGGAATGGACTGGACTACATTTGTAGGATTCGAACCCACAAGGGATAAATGACACTAGATTTCAAGACAATACAATTTTAGTCCTTTCAAAGAGTTAGTTTGCCTGTAGACTTCAACTCCACAAGAATAAAGTACGACCTTTCAAATAACTGGACATGTCCAATAAACAAAAAATATGACATCATGCTTTGTTTACATGTGTGTTTTTCTATGGGAGCTTGGGGTTTCTTAACCTATCATTGTTTCTCAGATCTACTCAAAATAATTTTCTTTGTCCCGGTCTTAGTTACTTGACCTTCATACCAAAGACGACACATGCCGGACCAGCCAAGGATCGCCGGCGTTTCAACCCCCAGAGGTAGCCAACGGTCTGGAGTGTTTCTCAGGGTTTAAAGTGGACGTTTGGTCCTCGGGTATCACACTGTGAGTACATGTACTTAAAATAAATTTCTCGACCAAATGTAATTTGCTGTAGTGGTGATCCCATTAGACATTTGGTAGAATTACGAAAATTATGCCGTATCGAAATAAATTCAACTTGGCACGACGTTTGTACGACCTTAGCACAGCAGTGGCTTCAAATGTCGAACTTAATTGCAAACTCCCAGTCGAGCTTAAATACATCCAACATGGCGGATGAGTATTGTGCACGTCATGGACGTTGTGCAGGTGCGTTTTTATTATTTTGATGCACTTGTTTGTTGGTTATTTCTTTACTCACATACGCGCTGCGAGCATGCGCATTCCTAGTCGGAACAAAATTGCGGACCAACTTCGAACTGGAATTAAATTCAACACGGCAGAAGCACGACGTTTGAAGCCAAGCCGTGCTTGTGCCGCACTAAATTGAGTTAGCACGGCAGACCCTGTCGAGCTAAAATCTTCTGCCGTGTCGAACTCATTTTGCCGAGCCAAATGGCTTCAAACGTCGTGCTTGTGCCGTGTCGAATTAAAAAAATCAAGTTTAATTTAATTCGACACGGCATAAGCGCGACGTTTGAAGTGGGCCTAAGTCCAGTAAGGACACACGATGAACTAGCTTCCCTATCAAGTATCTGCGGCCACAATGTAAAACTTACAGGCTGAGAGGGGCTGCGGAAACACTCAGCCACGATAGTTTTACAGGGCTGTATTTTATTCCAGTGGAAACAGTTTTGCCCTGTAACATTACCCTGCAGTAAACAATGGGCTTGGACAGGGAAAGTTTACTTTCCGCATGGCACTGAAAATAAATAGCAAATGGAAACACATTGTAAGATTACACAAAGGAATGTTACCGCGACATCACGGTAACTTTCCGTGACGTAGCGGGAAAAAAACGTCAAATAGAACATGTGTTATGTTTAAAACTGTTTCACCCTCTCTATAAAGCAAAACAACCTTATTTAGACAAACATGACATTTTATTAGATCAAGCCAAAAAGTTGGGTAAATGCCATTGTCTTTTTCTCACTCCGAGTTTAAACTTGCTGTCAATTTAATTTCATTTTTTCTTATAAAAAGATACTGCATCAGACTGACATCTGATTCAGAAAGACCAAATATTTGTCGGAATACGCAGACTCTGTTGTGATAAATGATTGAGTATTCAAAGTTAATTTCCTCTCCACACGCTGCACCGTTATGATTAATGACCCAGCATGTTTACCATTCTCAAGACGACTGCGACGCAATGTTTTCACCCCATACAGGTTCAATATCACCACCGGTACATTCCCATTTGAAGGAGACAACATCTACAGATTGTTTGAGAACATTGGGAAGGGGCACTTTACAATGCCGAAGGACATGACGCCGCATCTTGCCGATTTACTAGAAGGTATGTAGTCACATGGGGATGGGTCTGGCGCAGGCCTGATCGATCGCTATAAAGAGACCGGAGGGGTGGGGCAAGAGGATGAGCGCGGCGAAGTGCGGCTACGGCACATGCTCCCACACCTGACCTATGTAGTCACAGAGGAATTTCTACTTGTACTAAAGTCTTGCCACAGTGTCAACACCCTTATCACCCCCCATTTCCATTTTCGCATTGACAGTTCTCTCCACATCCACAGTATGCTTAGGAAAATCAATTCCGAATCCACTTAAAGGCCCTATATATCATTTGCAAGATTTTTTACAGATTGGTGGAATGCGAGTGTAACATATCTAAGGAAGAATGTTGGTAAACTAGCCTGAAGAAATTTTAGCTACTTAGATGCATCAATGCTTCAGAAAACCTTTAAAATCTATATATATGGATTTTGTGTACAAGTGAATGGCAAAAAAAGTCCCATGCACGGGACTTTTTCAGAAAACCACCTTCAGTTGTCAATTTCCAGCATGAAATACCATTTTGGACGGAAATAAATTCATGTGGCTATCATTGTTAGGTTTTTCTTGTCAACTCATGAAAAACAAAATTGGGTGATTGCAAATGATACAATCACTATTCCATTAGGATTTTCAGAACATTCGGATTTTCAAAACTAGAAACATTTCTTTACACAAAACACTACTAAATCCCTGAAATTTTTGTAACATTCAGAATTGCTGGGTATTTCCTGGAATCCCCAAAGTAATGAGATCGTGATTCTGATTCCCGGCTTGGAATCAATTCTAATAAACTCTAGTGAGGATAATACACAAGCTCTTGTTTTTACTCCAAATTTTGTGATGCCTCTGCAACCTCTCCTACTAGTGACTCTTCCTCTTCTTTCCCCTGATCCTACCCCGTCTCCCTTACCCCATCCCCACCCAAGACCCATCATCAACTCTTCTTCCTACCCTAGATCTAACTCCTCCCTTAGCCCCACCCCTGCCCCGACTCGGCTCCACTCCTGTCTCCACCCCTTCCCAGAATTAAGTCTGAGGATAAATTAAGAGTTTAAATTCAACGTGGAAAGACTGTATTAACTTTGATGCATTGTCTTTTTTTCTTCCTCAAGGGATGCTGAAAACTAACCCTGATGAGCGACTAGACACACAAGAAGTCAGGAATCACAAGTCAGTAATAGCACAGGAATGATGTATTACGTCTTATATTAGCAAAACAGAATAACCAATATTGAAGATTTTTTTTAAAAATCAGAAATTCCTATGGCTATTTTGACAATGAAATGCCAGATTACAGAAATGGAAAACTAGTATAAATAGCTTTATTTCCATATGTGCTTGAGAATGCGTATAATAAAAAGCAAATATGAAAAACGTCAGCTCAGTACTTCATCCGAATTCCAAGAAAACAATGACAAATTGCTTTCATAGACAAAATTTTGCAAAGGCACCATCCTAATAAGCTAGTTTTTTGGCTATACTGCACGGATAACGGGGCCATAATGCTACAGTAGTCAGGAGTCTAGTTTTGTTCACAAAACTTGTAAAAAAAAAGTGTGTGCACACACATTTGTATCAATTCATCTTCAAATCTTATTTTCTCAAAATGATATCTCAGGTGGAATCATTGCATTGGACAGTTGGAACAATTTCTATCTTCCAAGTTTTTCCGGTCAAATGGTTGATTAAAGTTTTTGAACGTTGCAAAGCCTGTATATATACGGGCTTTAGCTTCCAGCTTTTTCTCATTTCTTATTTTCAGATGGGTCACCAGAAACTACCCCCGGGTTGGGGAGGCAGTGTGTCTACCCCCTCTCCCCGACAGTAACGATATCCTGCGAAGTATGACGTGTATCCCGTACCTGGCCGAAATGTTTGACCCCACGCCCTCAGAGGAACCCAGTCAAGACGATTATTATGACGACTATCAAGAATACGTTGATGATCCCGTTCTACCAGGTTGGTAGTCATTTTAGGATTTTAACCAGTTGATGCCGGGATTATTTTTGGCCAAAACTACATTGTTTTTAAAAAGAATATGTGATTGGCCAAAAGTTAAGACCAGGGGCCAATTTCATAGAGGTGCTTAAGCACAAAAAATTGCTTAAGCACAAAAAACTCTTGCTCGGTAGAGTATGTTACCAGTGAAATCCTCATGTGATAGAAATAGTATATGACCAGTTTTAGAGGACTGTTTCATTACCATGACAATCACATGAAATTTTTGCTGGTAACCTCATTTTATCAAGTAAGGTTTTTCATGCTTAAGCAATTTTTCATGCTTAAGCAGCTCTATGAAATTGGCCCCAGGGGCCACTTTCATGGCGCTGCTAAGCACAAAAATTTGCTTAGCACAGGATTTGTTTGCTTTATTTTGCAAAAATGGATTGCCAGCCAAAATCGTAAGTGATGTGTATTGAAAGGTATTCTCCTACTCTTCGAAGAACACAAGTTGGCAAATATTTTTGGCTTGTAATCCATGTTATAAGGCAAATCAATCCTGTGCTAAGCAAATTTTTGTGCTTAGCAGCGCCATGAAATTGGCCCCTGGTCAAGCACCACAAATACTGACTCTTGAGTCATTTCTACATTCATTGTATGAAAATTCTCACCAAAAGATCATACTTTGCAATACTTCGAGGTGGCCACCATGGAGCGAGATTTGCTACACTGACAGGCCGTCCACAGCCGTCAAGTTCAAAACACGGTGTGTACACATGAATGGTGGACAATGGACGTGTTTACGCATCAACTGTGGCAAAGCTGACATTTTAACTCATCAACTTCCCCTGTGGCTATACATTGCCAGAACATGTTTGTCCGTTAAGTGGTTACAATTTTGTTCTACATGTAGTAATGAACTTAGCCCAGTACCGTCACTACCGAGTTATTTTTATCACAGCTAAATTGTGAAACTAAGACATGAGTAGACACTTAAAATGTCCATTGTCAACACTCTTTAATCCTCCAAAATTTTACATACACCCTAAGTAGTTAATATTTAACAGAAAAACCTGACCACAAACATGTCTGCCAGTGAAAAAGGTCTGTACTGACTTTGAATACTGTGTCATTTGTACAAATATTTGTTTGGTGATATATTTCTCACCACAACCGAATCTTTTGGAGCACCAACATTCCTTGTTTTCATTCCTGATAATACAAGGTTCCTGTTATAACAAGGTAATCTGCAAAGTCCCGAGAACCTCTTATTACAAAAGGACAAAACAATAAAATTGTTGAGACAATTTTTCATCTCTGTTTTTCTCCAAATCTACTTCTCCTCCCACCCCCCTCCCCCCGTTCAGTGGAAGTTTCCGATGAGATCGTCAGACTGCCCGATGACATCGTCCGAATTTCCGAGCCTGAACCAGTCGTAGTAAATGTAGAAGGTAAGAAGAAGAAGTCGTCACGGAAACCAAGGAAGCTGAGCACCAACTGCAAGCAGATGTAGTCTGCACAGTGACACCCCACAGGACAAGAAGAAAAGCAAAAACACAACAAAGCTGCCCTGGTACACATTCCGGCTCCCATTTCTCGAAGCAAAAGAGCAGAAGAATATCGCAAGGCATCATGAGATTGACTACATGTCGCCGTCTTTATGGCATTGCAAGGTTTGCACATTTTTCACAGTATTGGGAAGGAAAAAAATGGCTTTGGGTTGAAATTAATTCAGACAAAAAAAACTCAATTTTGTAATGTTTTCGGTACACTGGTAAATTTTGCGTATGGAGAAAAGCTTAGTAGATTTTCAGCACTGATTTATAAACTTAAATGTAAAAAAAGTTAAATGTTTAATTGCTGTGACCAAAAAAATGTAATAAATTTTTGTAAACAGTGTTACTAGTTTGCCGCCAATTTTGTTTTTGTCGGTAAGGCACAAGGAAAAGGGATTGCTGGGGAAAGATGGAATTCAATTGGCTTTTTGGTTTTAAGCCACGCTCACATGGGATTAAAATTTGTCGAGAATCTTGCTGAATGACGATTAAAATGTTTGTGGATTTTCACTCCTGGATTTTGAACTGGGTGTTTTGACTCAACTAAACTGCCTCAGGAAATAGTTTGCATACTATGTCAGGGCTCGAAATACCCACTGGACCGAGGCCAGTAATTTAAGCCTCGGTCTAGTGCTTTCTCTACCGTACTAGACCAGTGGTCCAGTGCATTTTTAAACTAACGAACAGTAAATCCACGTTCCTTGTAGCTTTGGTCTTATAAAAATAGCGTCGGTCCAGTAAATGATTTAAGCTACTAACCCTGTGGTCTAGCAGATTTTTTCATGAAATTCGAGCCCTGTATGTACATGTTGAAGTAGCTGTTGAAATGATGATGATGGTGGATTCTTGTATAGCTCTTATCCTGCAAGATATTCCTGGCGCTATTGCCATTATTATCACTGCCATCAGGGAATCACCATTTTGCTTCAACAAGGTGGCTGCCTGGCCAAGGCACACAACCCTATCAGCACTTAGATTGTGGCATTCCCTATAACAGCTCCCCAGATATCGCTTAGATTGACGAGGCAATTGAGATTGTGTCTTGCCCAAGGACATACATTGGCACTAGTGAGGCTTCAACCTCCCAATCATGAACATGGCTGTGCACCCACTATAATACTTGTGCTCCATGATACAGCCACTATCCCCCTCCCTTGGTCGTATTCAAGCTATACCACTGTGCTATCCTTTTATGTGTGGTTTTCCTGTACATTTCCTCGTTTTAAAAAGTGGTTATTTGTTAATGGGCGTTACACGTTTTGTACATTGGGGATGAATTCCATATCCGGCCACTAAGGATTTATCTTGTTGTGGCCATTTAAAAGTGTAGTTTGATGATAAAAACCACAAATATAGGAGAATTAATGTCTGAATTTTACTCAGGAAAACTGTAGAAATTTTCTTACTTGTCCCATAGGTTTTGTGCATGGGGTCCTGGGCAGTGGCCGAGTATGGAATTATTTCCGTACATTGATTATACGCATGAGAAATACATGTAACTTTGTCAGATAGTTTGTAAAGATGGAATATAAATGTACATTGTACATAAACAAAAATGTAAATACTTATACAAAAAAAGAAGACTGGTTATGTTTGATTTTTATTGAAATTTGACGTGATGCATTTGATAACGATGTAACTTGTGTGCATTTCCATAAAAGGAAATTCGTATAACAGAAGAAAACAATTGTAACTGTACAGTTTTGGGTGGTACGTGTGCATATATACAAAGCAGTATATTTGGTGTGTGTATATAATAAGAAAGAAAAAGTGTTGGTTATTGTTTGAATGTATTAGAAGTCCTATATATTATAATTGATAAAAAAAAAAGATTGCAGATCTGTACCGCCCTTATATTATATACCGTAGGTTTGTACAAACAGAAAGAGATTTTGCCTATTTTTCTTGTTTAAGTACATTTGAAAAGTTATACTACATTAAGGTATGTTGTGTTGATGTTTGAAGTTGTTTACAGAGTTTTAAAATGTTGTTAATAAATCTCTTGTTATGCAGCAATTGGGAGAATGATCGTGATAGCTAAGGAGTCGTACTTGAAAGCTTTTCTAACCCAAAACCTATCATCAAAAGGCCTATGGAAAATTGAAGTCTACAACAGTTCAGAACTTAATACATGTACATGTAGTAAAGATTAGTATTAAGTACAATATTATACACTGCAGTATGTAATGGATTGAACCCTGTGTCCGTCTTATGGGCAGCTGATTATCCTTTTAAAATATTCCGGTTGAATTCAACATACAAACTCCAGAACCTAGACCCGGTTCTCAATAGAGAAATGGCTACGTTCGACGAAGATCAGTTAATCATCGTTAGTTAATGAAGCGTGTGTTCACATCGCACTTAACGAAGAGCGGTACCATTTACATTAAACAACAACTAACGAAGATCGAATTAAGGTACGGGAGCGACGCCCCTATCTCATTATGTGTTAAATTGCTTCGTCGAACGAAGGGAGCGTTCACGTTACAAATGCGCTTCGTCGAATGAAGCGATCCCTTTGTCGAATGAAGCTATTTTGCTTCGTCGAACGAAGTGATGATAATCTTCGTCGAATGAAGAGGCGTGCGTTCACATCAGAAAATCTCTTCGTCGAACGAAGTCCTAGTTTTGCTCAAGTTGGATTTTCTAAATTGTCTCGCCCTTTAGCTTTAAGTTTCACCTTTCCTTTCATGTTTTATAATAACAATTGCAGCTTTTTAAAATTTAAGGCGAGATGCAATAATTCAATTTTGTTTTACCGGACTGAGTTTAATGTATTTCTGTTAGCGAGTATGTAACCTATAGTATAGGGTCACATACTGAAAACCTATTGAACGCATGGTATTCTCAATATGTATTGCATCCCAAGCAATTCCACTTCGGAGATATTGCGCATACCATTACATGTCAATATTGTACAAATGGGTCTTTCTATAAATTAGGGGTCCAAAAGTGTGACATTTGGTGTCCCCCGTTACACCTGATATGTGTTATTTTTCGTACAAAAATCATTAAAATGGCTTTTAAACAATTTTTTATGAATTGTACTATACGTACTCACTCTTTGAGATAGAAAGTATTTAAAGAATGTGTCCTGAATTTACAAAAACAAGATGTAAAATGTAACGGGGGACACCAACATTGGACCCCTAATTTATAGAAAGACCCAAATACAACATTGTTTGAGGGGAAAATAGTGAAAACTAAAATGACCCCAAGGTGTTGGATGATTGATGTTCGTAAAGTTACGAAACACTTTGGTTCAATTTTTCAATACGATATTTTGTGAAGTCTGAGCAACAGGAAAGAATTATTAATTCAAGTCGCAAGCTAAAGTGAACTGCATGCATTGAACCTCGTGTAATCACATGGTTCTCAATGGGATTGACACCTGGGACCACCATGCAGACGGTCCCACCAGCTGAGCTATATACCGTATCGAATAGCCGCCATCTTGTGGTGCAGTTTCTTTGTTCCTTGGGGACATGCATGGTTGCACATATTGTGCTTACATTGTTGAACAGTTTAAGTAACAAAAGGTGCCCCACGAAATGGCGGCTATTTGATACGGTCTATAAGGGTTATGTACAATTTCAAGAAATATTATAACCACTTCAAAGTGGTCAAGACCTATAGGCGATGTGCCCTCTGGCGTCACAGCAAACCAAAACGTGCCCGGCGTTATGCGCATGCATTTTTTTGCATAAATTTTGTTTAGGAAGAGGTCGCATGTCAAATCGTCTTTGAATTCTGTGACCTTGGGCATCATTACCAAACCAAATTTATGCAAAACGGGATGCGTGCGCATAACGACGACCAATTTTCAACAGAGGGCAGTTTACTTATAAACAAGTTTAGGAAACAAACATTCATCAGCTTGATGTTGATTTCAGTTTTCAGTTTGCTTTTTCTACCCTCCTTTTTTTTTTTTAATCTTGTAAAGATAAACCAAATTAGTTAATTGCTTTTCATGAAATGAAGTATTAAGTTTCCGTGCAGTGTAACTGTACAAATCGTACTTATTTTCTGGATTTCTTATTTTCATACGTTTGAAAGTTTGTTTTTCTTTAGAAAAGCATATTATTTTTTTCTTTTTGTGTAAAATATAAATTGTTGGAGGGGTGTATAGGGTATTAAAGTGAACACGTCACACATTGTGAGCTGCCAAGGTTACTGGGTCTACACAAAAACCAGTGAACTGTTTCCCTGCGCTTTAGCAATGGACATTTCAGATTACCAACGAATGTTAGGACCCAGTTATACTCTAGCAAGTGGTGGCACACTTTAGTAGTCTATTTCGGGGAGGGGTATATATTTCATCAAATGATAGTGTGAATTTTGTCCAATAAAATGAAAATAAGTCTCTGATTTCTGGTCACAGCGGCACATTTTTTTAATAATATGGTGTTAAATTGCTACCATATTTGTTCATTTTTTGTGGCGTAATTCAAGTGCCTTTTTGATGTGCAATCAGTAAGGTTATGTGGCCCGTTTATGAATTTAAACGTATCTGAACATTGTCAACGTTATCCAAAATTTGTAACTATGCCAGGCTTTGTTTCAACTCTGCCTGTGCTTTTTGTCAGTTGCTCAGGCCTGACAAGAAAAATTAAAAAGTGCATCCCTACCCAGAAACCGGACTTTCCCCCCTAAGATTTAGGTCATTTTTGAGGACAGGATTTCAAAAGTGTATCCCAGTACAGTATGTTTTGTACGGCATTCCGATACCAGGGGGTCATAATTCCATAAAAATATTGAGCTTAACATGGACAAGACTATGCAAATTAGTGCACTCTGAGAAACTTCCTTGCACCACCTCCCCCACACCCCCAAAATAGCGGAGAGAATTGTTGTTTCATATTCACGAGCAGCTGTGTTAGTAATCGTATTTAATCCATTTACGCGCCTTTTGATGTGTTAGCCCCACCTCCCCCACCCTGGGGCACAATTCCCACATGTTGGGTACGTCCACATGGGGGATGGTGGGGCACACAACTGCCGGTGATTAATACTTATGTACAGTAGATGTGTACAGAAAGTAACAGACACATTATTAATTAGGGTTAATTAGAAGTCGTTTGGTGTACATTGTATTGTGCAAACTCTTTTAAAGTACGAAAGTGAAAGCATTATTTTTGTGGTTCATTGTTTAGAAGCGGACACATTTTGGTACAAAAGTAAACAAGGTTCAAAATGTGTAGGAACTTTAAAGCTGTACAATTTTCGTACAAATAACTGGCTTGATATTTATGGCACTGTGATGGTTATTTGAAGGTTTTGGTCACATTTTACAAGCAGACTGTATCCTTGTTACAGTTTCGGGTTAAAGCGAATGAAGGTGGAAAAACAAAAACATTGAGTTTTTGAGATGTATGCGGCTAGTTTTACCAGTATACAATAGACTCTGTAAGTGGCGGTAATTTTATGCACATCAGGCATTTTTTACATTGTGCTTCCGTTGTCGCACATTTCAATAAGAAAACTTGCCTACCCGTTAACATGGTCGCTGCTGCAAAAGGTCTATACAACGTGTACAAAGCATTGTGTATGACATTGGATGTTACATGTACATCAAGAAATGATATTGTGTTCTTGTCACTCGTAAGAAATGAAAAAAGTGAGAAAAAATATAACCCAACATGAACCGTGAAGCGACTGTTGTTTTCTTTTTATTGTGTTGGTTTGTTGAAGACACGTAAGTTTGATCAAGTAAATTACACAAATGAATATAAAGCAGGGTTGTAGTCGAGTCCATCACAAGTCCCTGGGTCTTAAAGATAGTATACATGATTGCTAAACTGTTACAAATAGTTTTATCCCTCTGTTTGATTGAAGATATAAACCAACCTGAGCAAAAACCAGCTCCGTACTTCAACTAACTTTTGAGAAAACGGTCAAAAAAGGGTTTGCAGTTATTTCGCCCCAAGACCACATCGCCCTGCACCATTTCGGCCTTGGGGCAAAGTAGTGATTTGGGGCGAATTGAATTTTCGTCTCATTAGACGAAAACTAATTGTTTTACTCATTTCTCAAAGACTATAGCACTTCAGACATAACCATATCAGGGGAAGTTTTCTACGGTCATCATGTTTATATTGTGTAAGTTAGGCATAAATCTGTGAACATTTCTGATTTTCGAGATACCAATCATGTATTATACTGCCTTTAATTCAAGTCACAAGCTATTCAAATAAACTCCAACAAAGGCATTCTTTTGTGTGTGTTTATCCTTTGCTTCCTGTTACTAGACTTGTGCGGGACTCGACTACAACCCTGATATATAAAGTGGAGTGTTGACTCCCCTTCTAAGTCCCGCCATAACAGAATATTTACAGTTCAAAATAAAACAATGCTCATGACTACATCTTGTGGCAGGGCTGACTGCACCAAACTTCGTAAGAGCCACAGGGGCAGGGTGAGCCACTCTGCCTGAAGTGCCTCTCTGAGTTCCTACACTTCTAGGGCCGTTTGGAAGATGCAGGTTCAATAAAGTTGAAAACCCAACAAAATTGGTTTTCTGAGAGCCCTTAACTGCGGGATTCTCCCAGAAACAAAAAATGTCACATTTCATTGCTGCGGGAATCACTTTGTTCAAACAGGTTCACTTGGAGTAAATCACTAAAAGTGGAACATTATTTCTGAAGTGATTAGTTGATCAATGCCATTTTCGTCCACATGTTCACGTTATTCAGCAAACTTCTCTCTTGGTTACGATTTTATATTTTAAGAAAATTGTGTTTCTGCTATGGGAGAGTATGCAAACGTCATTACAGTGCAAAGATTGTCTTATTTGTACACGTTAATTTGGTATTCCACCTGCAGTAGCGATAGGCAGAGCCTATGTGCTACCACCCCTCCCTTTCGCAGCTGTGAAATTTGTTCTTTTAAAACAGAAACCTAGATTGTATAAGGGTGCGTATTCCTCATTTATGCATGAGTCTACTGCACTGGTATGCAATATGCTCAGTGTTGACCCTGTAGTTCTGATGGTGTGAGTAGACTTGCTTCAGTCTGCCGGGACTCTTGGTAGGACAGGTAGGATGAGGTTTCCAAAGGACGAATCTTGAGTGATAAAGTAGGCAGAGGAGGTCGTATGGGCGTGCTGAGATGGAAACAAAGAAGGCTAAATTAGGTGAGCGTTTCACAAAGAACGTACAAAGAAAAATCAGCGATATTCTTGTGAGATAATGACTGTTCTCAAGAGAAATCGCCTCTTCATTTGACAAAGATTATAATCGCTTCATTCGACGAAGAGATCGCTTCATTTGACGAAGCAAAATTGTAATGTATACACTCCCTTTGTTCGACGAAGCGATTTGACACGTAACGAGATAGGGCCATCGCACAGCTTCATTTAATCTTCGTTTGCGCTCTTTCTTTGATCTTTGTTCGATCTTCGTTAAGTGAGATGTGAATGCAAGCTTCATTAACTAACGATGATTAACTAATTTTCGTCGAACGAAGCGATTTCCATAATGAAACCGGGGTCTAAGTCACAGTTAAAAACTAAGGCATATTTACCTGCAGTGCTTGTCTCTGGCGCTGGTCAAAGTTTCTTGTGTCCGTTGAGCCTCTGTTCTGCAATTTTACCAAAATAGCAAAACTACATGTATATTATATCTATTTATATTAAATAATTTTTGAAAAGGTTAAAAGGATAAAAAAAATGAAACAAAATATGAAACACTATCAACCAAGTGCCGAAAAGTGAAACAGAAATAATGTTGCTCCCCCGAATAACATAATAATTATTACATTTATAGCAAATATGTAGCAAATGTACCAGACTACATACATGACCTTCCAATAATACAAACTTTAGCATCAATTCATCCCATGTTTTATTCGTAAACACCCCCATTTCTTCCAGCCAATCAAAACTGACCTATCTCGCTGTGCTGTGCATATAATAATGCCATAATGAATTTTTAAAAAGATACCTTACAATTGGCATTTTGTATGATCAAAACCAAACTGTGTGTAAGTCAGCTCAGTACCTCATCTACGTTCCGAGAAAACAACGAAAAACTGTGTCCGTGCTTTCAAATTTTTTTGCAAAGCCACCGTCCTATTTAGGCTGGTTCCTTTGCTATACTGCAAGGAAAACAGGGTCATAGTACCAAGGTAGTCAGGGGCCTAGTTTCATCATGTGAGTGGCCTTGTTAAAAAGACCTTGAAGCAAGTTTTTGTAAATACTTACTGGTCCACTGGGGCTATCCTTGGTCCTTGCTTGTGATGGTAACGGCACTCTAAAATGAAAGCAAAAAGCTTTGATTAGTCTTGACTGAATTCAGTTCATCACAAAACTCGAAGAGGCCAGGAGTCAAAATTGTATATCAACTTGTGTTTTTAGCAAGAATAGCTGAACACCAGTTAATTAAATACACAACACATATAAGATTTTGCTAAAAACCCATTTTTATAAGGCAAACAAATTTTGGATTAAACAAATTGTTTTGCAAAACAGCTTTATGAAATTGGCCCCAGCCCTTCTTAAGGTGCATGTGCTCTTGGGCAGGACACTTCGCCATGAATTGACCACCTCCTACCAGGAGTAAACAAATACATGTACCTGCAAGGGTAGTTAAAGGTGATGTTTTGATTAGTCCCTGTGTGCATAAACTGTGAGGGACTGCATGCTCTCCAAGCAGTTGAGAAAGATTAGGGAATGATTTTGTTGAGCCCAATGACCAGGGGTACTAATGTAAACCACATAGAGACTGCATTGTTATTATTACAGTGAACATCAATTTTCACTCACCCCTGACCTCCAGTCTGCAATTGTAACCGTTTCTTCTGTTGTTGTAAATCCTCTAAGATTTTCAACCGGTTTTGTTGTTCTACCAGAGTGAAGCACAGAAAACAATAGACTATGAAAAACCTGAACTATATGAAACTAATAATAGAAAATTTAGAATAGGCCTGAGATTTTTACAGCGCTCTGTGAGTGCCATCTACTTGTTTAGATACCGAGATAATTTATCTCACTAAGTTGACTTAACGTGGATTAAGTCGACTTGGCAAGATAATTTGTGTTGCGAAGTCGACTTACTAGATTTAATAAGTCGACTTGCCGGGGTAATTATGTTGCCAAAAGGACTTTATAGATTTAATAAGACTATTGGCGAGCTAATTTATGTTGCCAAGTTGACTTCCTGAAATCAATGTGTAATCACTGTACTGCTTTAAGCAACCGGATAAATTAGTTTAAAAAACATCGGTGGTATTTTTGAAAAAATACAGATTCAGAACGCCAAATTTCATGAATGGAAATGAGAAAAATATTACACATCATTATGATCATGATATCAAAATCTCAACATGGCCTGGGAAAAATGTGGGGGTCAAAAATGTGATCTGGTCACGTCACGCTCCTTTAAGCTGACAATCTTAATCTAGAACTCGGAGGGAAGATACTCTAATGGGGACACAGTTGAAATGCAGTAATGAATGTGCACATCAGCATAGCCATACAGGCATATTTATGGTGGCTGTATATGCGGGAAAGTACACATGCACACTGGGTCGTCATCAGTCATGAGGTTGCTCATCATTAAATAAGTTCATGCCAAATTCTAATCGTTCATATTCGATTACGTCAGGTATTCTCTGACCTTGACCAGTGCTTGATCCAGGGCCTGACATTTCTTTGATCGATAAAACAATCGATTTTAATAGGAGAAAAAAGGATTTATATTCCTTGCATACACCAGAGACGTGGAGAAAATATCTCTGCATACACACTGCACAAAACATATGCACAACACAGATGTATACATCCTCGTTACACAACTTTCAAAAATCAACAAAAATCAGTTGATGTTAGCTTCCCTAAAATAATAATAAATATTATAAGCAATATTTTTGTAAATTATAAAACATATTTTGTATTTTTTACGACGTCTATAGGACTGTTTTAGACCAAAATAGCTAATTCAACAGTTAACAGTATTAGAACGAGGGTGAAAAAAAGTCGACAAGTCAGCAAACATGGCGGCCGAGGGCGAAAAGTCTCGCTTACACGATAACGGCGTTGTAAAAGATCCCTTGCAAAACCTGCTTTCTTCTGGCACAGATGACGAAGAGGACATTATTGCAGTAAGAAACTATGTGTACTCTTTGTATTTGAAAAAAGGGGCTTTAGGGTCCAGAAATTATCTGCTTAACATAACATCGTTGACGTGTCGTTGACATGGTTGATCGATCGTGCGATGTGAATGTGCGATGAGTGGGTGATAAGTCGCCCCATTTTTCCAGCCCCGCCCCCACCTCTCCAGCCCCGCCCCCACCTCTCCTGCCCCGCTCCCACCTCTCCTGCCCCGCCTTCATCTGTACTCCTCAGAGGCAACATTCAAGGCCGCTGTTAAAGAAAACTATTGTTTTCTTAAATTAAAAATGACTTTACAATCAATAAAGAAGAACATTTTGCAAAGTCTAAGAAACTAGGCTCTGTCCGATTTCAAAACAGTCCTTCTCTTACGAATTTCTAGCGTGACACGCACGCGTCGTTCGGATGATCCATGCACTACATCCGGGTACTGCGTGTGTGTCGCAGAAATGGATGTCAGTCAAGTCGACCGAATACCAACTCGACTTGTACCAACTCGACCGGGAAAAAAATCGATCGTCAACCAACTCGACCGCGTACCAACTCGACCGCAAACCAACTCGACCATACAAATACAAAACAGGAGACGCCGTGTCGCGTCGCTGGATTCGGCCAATGAATGTCGGCTCGCTCGCGTTTCACATGTTTGTTGTTCCGAATACACGTTCTGTTTTCCTGACGCTGCCTGTCTCCGTGTCCATTTATTTCACAAACCCAACAATGGGCAAACAGTAGAGCCTAGAGGCGCACGGTCGAGTTGGTACGCGGTCGAGTTGGTTCGCGGTCGAGTTGGTTCGCGGTCGAGTTGGTACGAGTCGAGTTGGTAAACGGTCGACTTGACCTGACTCCGCAGAAATTAGTAACATAAGGAACGGTCTCTTTTTCCTAAAAAGGTAAGTTTTAAACCTCGATACCCATTTGTTCCTCAGATGTCGTGTCAAGTGTATTTGTGGCCAATTTGAGGGTGAAAATTGTTGCTTTTTTGGGACGTGTGAGAACTGGGAATTAATAAATACTTTTTAACCTACATTCACTTGGATCCTACAATATTGCATGTCACGTCCCCATGAAAAAAAAAAAATTTGTAGGCGTCCAAGTTACTTGGATTAACAATCAAGCAGGGAAAAGAAGTCAATTTTTTAATAAATTGATTTGTTCCATTAGTCATAGGTTTTGTGCATAGGGTGCGAAATTCTTTCCATTTGTATATTTCAATTTATTTGTACGTAATGTTCTTTGGTTTTGAATAGATTATCCGACCCCCAGAGCCAGGCTCACGTCCCGTTGGCTCGGTCCTTTCAAGTAAAGATTCATCAAAGTTTGAAGATGAACCCGACGTTAAGGACCTTTTTGTTACAGTAGATGATTTTCAGAAACATGTCTTTACGATTGACACCTACATTACCTACAGAGTCTTTACAAGGGTGAGTAGCTTGGATATTATAACAAATATTTAAAAAAAAATAAGTTTAATCAAAACTAGAAAATTTCTTTTGTAATTAAGTTGACATCGAAATATTCACATAACGGCTTCATTATGCATGACTGCATAAAGCTTGTGTGCACTGAACATGCTGAAAATTCCCATTCTCAAAATGACTGCGTTTTTCAACCAGAAAGTGTAGAAAATGTTTTCTTCTGTTGCTTGTTAAGATACTTGAGAGGGTATTTTTTTCGTATACATTGAACAAAGATTTTAAGGAAATTACCTCCTGGAATCAACACATAATGTAATTTTAAGATATACTCATGATTTAGGCTAGGCCTACTTCCCACTTGCACTTTTGTCGCAAATGTTGCTTTTCTGTAGAAAAATCACGTTTTCTTCCTCAAAAATTGCCTTCAGTTAGTGCACAAGATAACCATTCACGCGCGCGCACAGCGCCCTCTGTTGTCGCGCTTACGCACAGACCGCTCGCCACGTCATTTTGTGCATTACTTTATGCAGTAATTTTATCATTTATTTATCTCAGAAATGCAACATTTGCGACGGAAGTGTCAGTGGGAAGTATATCTTAGAATTGAATAAGCTATCGATTCCAACATATAAATTTACCCAAATCCGTGTTCAATGTATATGAAAAAAATACCCTTGAGAGGTTTGGGCAATTCAACATTTTGGGAATCAATTCCAATTCCAAAATTATAATTAAAGTTGACGCTAAAATAAGAAAACAAAAATAAATACAAAACACTGCCAAATTCATGGAATTTTGTGATGTAAATTTTAATTTAAACTTTACTATTTAAACTTTTTCTATCTTTGCTGTTTTCATTATTAGACAACAAGAAGTGCATTTGACGAACCCGAATATAATGTAAGGCGGCGATACCAAGACTTTCTGTGGTTAAGACAGAAACTTGTAGAAACGGAGGAAACACACATCATACCGGTAAGGAACAAGAGTGGATGCTTTGTCTATTACGAAATTGGGAAAGTTATTTTTATTAGGGAGGGGAGGGAGAAGCTTTTAAGTGACTGCTTTACGGCCACTTGGCTAACTGTAGTGAGTTGTTTGACCTTTGTGACATTTAACAAATTTTAAGCCTAATATAAAATACCCCGTTCACATCAGTGAAATCGGTTCATTCGACGATTTGACGAAGCGATTTCTTAATGTGAATGCACGCCTCTTTATTCAATGAAGATTAGAATCTCTTCGCTCAATGAAGCAAAATAGCTTCATTTCACAAAGAGATCGAGAAGCTTGTCCGGTTTCATTTTGTTTAGCCTTCCCCACCCCCACCCCATTTTTCCCATGGGTGTTCAAATTTAGATACCATCTCGTCAAATTTTTTTCATTACCATTCTGAAATTTCGCGCTCTTAAAAAAAAACCACCGGTGTTTTGTAAACTAATTTAAAAATCCGATTCCATAAAGCAGTGCAGTGATTACATCAACCTTTTTTGCTTTCACATCCAAATTGGAGATTGCAAATTTCCTGTTTTCTTCCCATGGATAATATTTTGGGGAGGTATTTTATATGATTGTTAGGTTAGAATGAAATTCATTTTCTGGACAAAATCTGAACAAGCTCCTTTTAAGCTAACTAGTGAGTTATATGACCTTACAATAATTTTAAGCCTGATAAATTCTTTTGTAATGTTTTCCAGCCCTTACCTGAGAAGCACAGCATGAGACTAGATCGCCTTAGCCGGGAGTTTACCGTAACACGACAGGCAGCACTGCACAAGTTTATGCAGAGGGTCTCCGAGCATCCTGTGGTGTCCTTCAACGCGTGTCTCAAGGTCTTCCTCACAGCTAAGGCATGGGTAAAACTTGGTGTTGTCCATACGAATGAAGTAATGGTGGTGCTGTTATAATGTGTGTTAAACAGCGTATGAAATGATTTCTAAAAATCTGATTTCTTCTTACAATTGAGAGTGTTGGTTATTATCTTTGTGATTATGGTTGTGATTTTCAAATTATCATTCAAAATGTCAGTGTGCTTTTATTTTGGCTTTGGCTGTCATCAAATCGCAGTTTTCGGCGAGTTTATCTAAGATCGGTGCATGCCGTCAAGTGCGTGACAGACTTGAGGAAAGCTGTCCTTTTACAAAATACGGTGTAGGCTTCGTGATAATGCATGGTACACTATGCGTACAAATGCAGTATTTGTAGCCAGCCAGTAAAGCAGCACTTTCATACATTTTAAGAATCACGTCACATTCACAGGTGGTTCTTTTTTGCGGCGTTGTTTGTGCTTTTGCACAATGCAGCCAACTAATAGGGCTTGGGAATGTGATGTCATGCAACGTCACAATGCAGTGGTTTCCACCATGTTATGTGGCAGTAACGTGCGCGATGTACGTTCAGCTTGTTTTGTTCTCACGCGTGCATGATGCACGTGTTGCGACATGTGGAATTCAATGACTAGGTCGTTGTTTGCGTGATATGGAATCGTGCGGGTGCCATACGCATGTCCAAACTTGATGATGCTGCACGCCAGTTCGCATAGCAACCACTCACTACCTTGGAGTATGGCGGCCGAGAATGACGTCAATAATGACGTTGTGACATCGATTCCCAAGCCCTATACCTCATGCCCTCATTGGTGAAATCCGTCAAGATTTTCAACTATTTCCACAACTGTGGCTTTTTTCACCCAAAAGAGTGCCCTACAATAAAAGACTACTTATTTTTTTTACGACGAGAAACGAGAATAAAGCAAATTGCACCATGTTTCAGAAATTGTTATATTAGCTCTTTAACCCTAACCTCCTACAATGCAGGCTGTATGTAAAATTGTATTGATTTGGGAGGTGTTGGGGTTAAATAATCATTACCCAAGGTTTTTTTTTTATTGCCAAATTATATGCAGATGGTCTGATGATGAAAGCTGTAAAAATTTGCACCAATTTTGGCAACAATTGTGTGGTTATTTTGGACAAATAATTGTTCACTAATTTAGAGACTTCTTTTCTCAAATACAGGAATTAACGTCGCATCGCAAAGCAAGCTTAGGTATTGTGAGTCGACTCGGTTCGACAATCAAAACAAACACCTCGGCCCTAATGCTGAAGAACAGGAGTCCAGAATTCACCATCATGACGGAATACATTAACATGTTTGGCGAGAAGATGTCATCGATTGACAGAATCGCGCAACGAATCGTCAAAGAGCAAGCAGGTCAGGCCTGGGGTTTTTCATTGCTGCTGGTGGTTTGAAACAATAACATTCAATATTTTGCCTTGTCAGTTTTTGCATTCTCTTTAAAAAAAAAAAAAACCCAGACAGCAATGTTTTTGAAAATTTGTTTGAAAATGCTGCACGTGTGTATTGCAATGAACCGAACGAGAGATGACGTCAACAATGTAAACAAAATTACGTCGCACAGGGATTGTTTGGAGTACTCTAATAAAATGACATATGCAGTATAGCATTGGTCTGTGATTTTGACATGATAAGCGCTTCGCTATCGTAAAAGAATTGCACCAAAAATACTCCAGGGACTCTTCAGAGGTAGCTCTAGTGCTGGGGTCTAACTGCATCCCACTCAGTTGAAGTGCGCGATATAAGCTACAGTGAATTTGATGTACGTAACGCAAACACGATGAACTGCATTTCGGCGAGTACTCCACTTAAAGGCACAGGCTCGTCAGCAATGCGTGCACGCCAAATTCGTGTTACAAAATACACAGCTCCATAGCAAAGGCATGGAGCTGCGTATTTCGTGGCACGAATTTGGTGCGCGTGCATTGCTGACGAGCCTGTGCCTTTAATCCCCCCATGATTTGCGCAGAGAGGATTGTTTTCACTTGCGGGCTTTATGCTCGTTTTTTACGTGATTCACAGACATTTTATATTATTTAGCGCAACCACCACAATAGCACAACCAACAACAAGGTAAAATTACAGAGGTAAATACAACCAAAATGGTGTTCTCACTCATTTTACTGGTAAGCACTCGGGCCACGTGTGTCATGATTGTTAAATGCACACAAAATTGCAGAGAACATGACTCGTCGGAATTCTATTTATTTCAATCTTGCAGAACTTGCCACTGAGTTTGAGTCGTACGGTCCAACCTACAGACTCTGGGGCAACTCGGAGACGGAACTTTCAGAAATGCTCAATAGTCTCGGAGACTGCTTAGATAAATGTGCCAACGCACACAAGGATATGGTGAGGCATATTCAATTGAAATCCATGGTGTTAAAATAGGCTGTGCTTCTACCCAATGAACCATAGAATTCCATACATGCTGGTGAAACAAAAAAATGTTATGTCTATTGTATAAAAGTGTTAATTGAAACCAACTTAAATGACTCACCAATTAGGACAAAACAACTAGGTACAATGTACGTGTATTATGTATTATTTAAAGGCAGAGGCTCGTCAATGTGCGCGTGAGGCCAAATTCGTGCTACAAAATACGCAGCTCTATGCCTTTGCTATGGAGCTGGGTATTTCGTGGCACGAATTTGGCCTTACGTGCGCATTGACGAGCCTCTGCCTTTAAAGAGGAAGTACACTACTCACAATAAGTTGGGGATATTGGTGTGGTTCAATTTTTGATTTTTTTTTTTAAATGACTTTTAACCTATTCCTGTCACAAGGTGTGTCTGTCATACAGATACAATTGTTTAAACATATACAAAATCATTCAAGCATACCCTCAATGAAATATTTGCGTACACCCACAATATCCCTAACTTATTGTGAATAGTGTATACCAACAAAACCAAACCATACTGAGCTAAGCTAGGTTCCTGACTAGCGTGATATTATGGGTCTGTTTTCTATGCAATAACCAGGGAACCAGCCTAAATAGGACAGTGGTTTCACACAATTTCTTGAAAGCATGGACACAGTTTTTCATTTTCTCAGTACTGAGCTGACTTATGCACAGGTTGGTTTTTATCATACACATCCTCAATCACACATGGAGATAACGCTGTTTGTAACAGACTGATCTTTCTCTATCAACATTTAGACAGAAACCACCGACGTATCTTTCCTGCCAGCCACTAAGGAATACGTTTTATATGCAGATGCAGTCAAGGTAAAAGGGTCTTTTCACGGTAGTGGATTAAATTGGCAACAAACACAAATGTTCAAACAAATGCCTTTATCTTGCTCTCGATGACGAAATGAGGGTCACGCTTATTTTGCTAATTTATTGAAATCCGATTACAATCAGATTACAATTGAACAATGAGAATTCTCGTCGTTGACTGATTATGATATGATTACAATAAATTTGGGGTCACACGCACAAAATATTGCAATTGTACTGTAGTAATACATGTACTACAATAAATAGACCGTATTCCTGAACGCGTGAGGGCGCTCGAACAAGGTGATTTGGGGGAAAATGTCCATAGACGACAGTAGAAAAGTGGGGGTACGTGCATACGTACGTGGGGAAAAGTCGCGTACGCGAAGCGCGCAGACCTGTGTCGCGCGCACAGATTTCAATTCAAAATAAACGTTTGGAAGGCGTGTGCGCGTAGCGCGTTTTGTGTTCGAACATAACGCACGATGGGCGCGGACCATTTGACAGCGCCCTCCACGTTCAGGAATACGGCCTATTGGGATGTCGTAACTCGTGTGACCTTGGCATTATTCGGCCTTATACGGGAAGCTTCAGTCTATTGATTGCTTTCCGGTGACGTCATCCCTTTCATCCACCATTTTGGTTGCCATTTTTCATGACCCACGTGGCTCGAGTGATAACCGGCCAAAAAAGCAATAAAAGCGCATTGGTTGCACTTACCTCTGTTACTTAACCTTGCTTTATGTTGTTGCGCCAAAGAAAAAAATGCAAAGATAAAAACATATTTCTTCAGGCTAAAAATCTCGAGCAAGTAGAAGCACTTTTGTTTTTACAAGCTGAGTGCGTGCTTAATAATTTGAACGTATCGCAGCGTGCGCGTGAGGCATCTACGAATGAAAATACGCTGGTGGGTATTTTTTACGCGGGTCCATGTGCGTCTAAGTGGCGCGCGCGTGTACGCGCGCGACAGTTGACCGCTAAACATTCCCGGATGTTCTACGTCACGGAAAGCAATCAATAAGCTTACTGGATTGGTCCATTTAAGCGTTTGAAAGTTTGACATCAATTGACGCCATCAATGAATGCCACTTTCGTTATTTTCAGGGCACATTAAAAAAGCGTGACTTTGTTCAGATGGAGTACGAATTGGCGTGTGAAGAACTCACAAAAAGGAAGAATGAGAGAGAACATGTAAGTAGCCATAACCACGCCCATTTTTCAAGTGACCACACCCCATACAGTCAAACCTCATAGTCATCCCTACCATATACAGTTGGACCTTGTTTAATAAGAGGTCCTTCGAGATGTGGAGATTGCCTTGTTATAGTAGGAACCTTGTACTCTCAGGATTGAAAACGGTGAAGAACAAGGATTTGGAACTGAAAATATTCCTTGAACATTATAGACCAATCTGGTAACTAAGGTCTCCTTCCGTGTATATCCGCCATAGCTGGGGGCTTCCAGTGCATAGACTGCATTATATATTACATACACGCGACGCGCCCCCTTAGCATACTCAATCCTACAAAGACGCGCTTCGAACAAATTGCGTGTCCTTGTAAGATTGCGTACGTGAAGGGGGTGCGTCACGTGCATATAATGCCAATGGATGCATGCTTTTCGTTGTAACAGCAACACAAAATGAATGGAAGCCCCCCAGCTATGGCGGATCTACAGGGAAGAAGACCTTAGTTAACGGATTGGTCTATAACCATAATGTTGTATTAACATTAACAATGCTCTTATTATCAAGGTTCAACTATATTAGGATCTACAAAGCAACCTGCATGAAAACTGCATAAAATCATTCAATAATAACATTAGAATTGCACATTACTAAAACAAGAAGCATGCTACTCATTTTACGGCACACCCCTCCCCACAATATTGCCTCGTTTCATTTATGTATGAATGTAATAATTGAGCTCAGTTACCTAGGGTAACGATGTCGGCAGGGGCGGATCCAGGAATTTTTCCAGGAGGGGGTTTTGCCACCAGGGAGGGGTTTTGCCCGTCAGATTTTTTATGTCAGCTCGTTTCGGACAGGCGGACACACAAAAAATGCATTAAATTATCTTTGTTGGTGTCGGAGCAGGGGGGGGTTTTGACCCCCAAAACCCCCCCCCCCTCTGGATCCGCGCCTGGTCGGCACCTTGAGCACTTTGTTTGGTGGATTGTTTTTGCATGATATAGGAACTACTGTTAACTTTTTACTCGTTTGCTTGTAAATGCCCCTTATGATTAGCTTTTCTGTTTGTTGCATGCCCGTTTCCAGATTTCGTTTTCATTTCTTTCATAAAGTCAATTCAATTCAGGTGTTTCGTAAACATTTAACATTTGTTTAAATACAAAAACCCCTTAAATTAATGCAATATGCAAAACGGTTTTCACACTGTTGCACTGCCCGCCATAACGCAAACGTTTAATTGTATATATTGGCATAAATTCATCAGCACATACATTTAGAGGGGAAACTTGGTTTCTACTGAATAACGTTGGCTTGCCTGCGGATTTTTCAATATTTTTGCCATCCCAATAATATGTTTGGCACTCTAAAAAAAAATTTAAAAAAAAACAAATATTGCGATTTTCATTAAGTCTGTCCGCCTGGCATTTTTCTTTGCCTAGGTGAAAATTTCGGACCAGAACTACTCCTTGGGGGCGATAATGGGCAAAGATCCAAAAGACGTCAAAGATGCCAAGAGTACCAAGCTCGTAACCCAAATTGACAAGGTACACATTTTTTCCCCCTACTGAACACAATATTTTTTCCTGAGAAATTAATCCCGAAAATTCAGCAATGTTAATAACGGCCTGTTCTAACTTAGCACATTTCAGAATTATCATGAACATTTATTCCCCATTCCCTTCTCATTTAAGTGCATTACACAACACACTGGTCCTGTGGCTTTGAATCCTATACCAAGGATGGAGCAAGTATGGTTAAGTGCAAGTTTGGACAAGTTATTAATGAATTTTCACCCATGCAAGTTCAACAATATTATAGAACATTTAAGTAAAATCGAAAAAACAAAATGCCATAGGAAAATTAATAAAAAAGGGACAAAGAACAAGAATGAACTCATTCAACGAACTCATTCAACAAGAAAGTTGTTTGAAAATAGATCACCAAGCATTATTTTATTTTATTTTATTTTATATTATTTGGGGGGTGGGGAGGGGGGTGCTGTGGGGACTTAGCAAATTTATTCTAGCATAGAAATTTATTCTAGCATAGTTGAACTAATGCTTGACAGGAATAGGTTTAATTTGCTATTGTTTTATTTTCTCTAAAAAAAAACCTTAGATATAACCTGCAGCTAGATAATTTAACCCAAATTTAACCTCTATAGTAACATCCCGACACCTTGTTTTGCTTGATTTTGACGGATTCAGTAAAGTAGATGGCAGAAACGTTTCCATAATTTGAATCTCATTTACTGCAGCCTAGTAGGGCTTTGGTGTACATGTAGAATTTGTTACTATTTGTTACTCTTGCAGCGATTGGGACAAGATTTTGGCTTATTGTCATGTAGTTTGTTGACGTATGAGCACAACCAATTTTCACTGTACAATGTCAGTCTTTGTTCAAGAACACCATGTGGAGCACGTTGCGGTCTGATTTTCCATTTTGTTTCACTCAGTATCGTAATCTGTTGATTTGTCCCCTTTTCCCGTTCACCAAAGAAATCAAATTTTACTGAACCAGATTTGAGCCCCAAACCTCCACAGTTTAACAATTCCACCAGCACTACCGACTGCCAATTCAGATTGATACCGTCAACCACTTTGCCACTGATATATTTTTCACAGTAATTGAGCAAACTTATTTGGCCCAAAAAAGATTGAAACTCAAACCTACAAGTTTAACGTAACATTCCAAAATTATCTTTTATCAGTTATTTTTCAATAAATCATTCCAATTTTGTTCTTTAGTTTTCATCCATTCTTATCCTACATTATTCATTCCTCCTGCACTTTTTCCCTGCATATGGTCTTAATATGCATGATATCTAGGTAGATAAAAACCTTTTCCACGTACAAAACTCGGTGGTTGAGTGGTTAAGACACCTGCCTTACAGGTGGTCGTGGGTTCGAGTCCCACCTGAGCATGCTATGAAGTTTTTCTCATAGTGACCGTCTCTCAGGGAAAGCAGTGAGTACACAGTGCTAACCCAGTTACGTCGGGAAAGGGCAATGCCTAGTTACTGCAATCAGAATGATTTCAATCCTAATAAAAACACAGCTACTGCCACAATTCTCAACTCGCTATATTTTTGCTTTTCAGCTGCAAAAACAGGTGGATTATCTTAGTGACAAGACAGAGGTCGCCAATGCCGACATTAAGGCCGACATGGAACGATGGCATCGCAACAAGAGAAAAGACATCAAAGGGATGTTTGTAAGTCTGTCAGAAGGACAGATGGAAAGCTACAAACAGGTACGTGGGGACAATCTTCATTAACCTCCGGTAACGGGAAAGTTTACTTTGGGTTTTAAGCTACAATTCTGATAGCAAGAACAATGAAACACGGATATTGTTTGCAAACTATGTAGCTGTCTTCAGGACCCTTAATACTGGGGTTGACATGAGGTTGGAAACTAGTGATTTTCCTGACTTGAATATTTTTAGGGTCAACCCTGAGAATCAGTTTCGTCCTCGGATATGGGTGTTTCTATAAATTAGGGGTCCAAAAGTGTGACATTTGGTGTCCCCCGTTACAACTGATATGTGTCATTAAAATGGCTTTTAAACCATTTTGTATGAATTGTACTTTATGTACTCACTCTTTGAGATGGAAAGTATTTAAAGAATGTGTCCTGAATTTACAAAAACAAGATGTAAAATGTAACGGGGGACACCAACACTGGACCCCTAATTTATAGAAAGACCCATATACTCAAAACCTGACCAAGACTAGGGTTGAGATTTGACAATCAAGGAAAATGAAGGTTTTGTTTTAGGGGTTGCATTCTGTTTTCTTTTTGATCATTTTTTGTGTTTTGTACTTTGTTTTTTGCTCCGAGTAACTAAACTCCTCAAAAAAAATTCGGAAAGTCAAGTTTGACTGACGATTTCTCTCTTGTTGCAAAATAATTGTCCTTGAATTTTATATCATTGGAAAGCCCTGTTATTCCTCTTTACGATGATGTGTCATTTGTTATGATTAAGCAATTGGGGGATGTGCAGCACAGCTGAATACGGGGGCGGGTGTAAAGTGAAATGTCACAAGATGCATTGCTATTGTCAAAAAGTGCATTGACACATTCCCATCCTCCAAGCAAAAGGGGAATGCACTGCATGACAATAGCAGTGAATTTTGTGACATTTTAATTTCCACCCACCCCTGTATTCCGCTATACTGCACATCCCCCAATTGATTAATCATAACAAATGACACATCAATGTAAAGAGGAAATTATTTAGTAACAAGAGAGAAATCGTCAGTCAAACTTGACTTTCCAAACTTTTTTTGAGGAGTTTAGATAGTCTAATGTCCATATACTAAACACCCTCTCTTTCTGTAGAAAGATAATCTGAGGCATGTATTACCCATCCTAATCTAAAATATTTCCCTCAAGTGTAAAGGAAAATTAATACATGGTTCTATGGATGCAGGTTGAAAAAGCAAGCATGCACATTGGGGCGACACATAGCATTTATTTCACAATTTTATTGTCTTTTTGGCATTAGTAAGTATTGCTGTTTTGTTCTTAATATAATGTCATCTTAGTGTTTGGACGCCTGGGAGAAAGTGATCGATGTCTTAAAGGGCGAAGCTCAGAAACATCCAGACGAAATAAGCAACAGCTCGTTTCAAACGGACGAGTCTGCAGCCCAGCAAAGCAGTGACGGAGATGTGTCTCAGAAAGCCAGCAAAAAGGACAATGCAACTGAATAAAGTTTAAAGACAACAAAGCCTTTCCCTTGGTACTGTGAAATCTTCATATCAAAACCTGGATGATTACGTGTGTTTAACGACCGCTTATGGTGTTCAGCGATAACTACTTTCGGTACCGAACTGAAATGCAGATGGGTCATTCTATAAATTTGGGGTCCAACGTGTGACATTTTTCTGTCCCCGTTACACCTGACATACTGCTATTTGCCATACAAGTATCATTAAAATGCCTTCAAACCATATTTTTATGAATTGTATTTTATGTAATCACTCTTTGAAATAGAAGGCATTTAAAGAATATGTCCTGAATTTACAAAATACAACATTTTACAAGATGTCAGATGTAACGGGGACAGAAAAAGTGGACCCCAAATTTATAGAATGACCCAGATAGCAAGGACCATTAAATGTTGATACTTTTATTGGTACATGTATCAGTAATATCAGAGAATGGAGAATGGAATATTGAATGACAGTACAGCTGCAGAACGTGGGAAGATGTGACCCTGATATTCTATCGCACTGAGAACGGGAATAGTGGACATCACAAGGCAACAGAGTTGTAGTCGATTCCATCACAAGTCCAGAGCCGATAAAATCACAAGTCTTGCACAAGTCCATCACAAGTCCAGTAACAAGAAGCAAAGGATGAACACGCACAAAAGAATGCCTTTGTTGGAGTTCATTTGAATAGCTTGTGACTTGAATTAAGACCCAGGGACTTGTGGTGGACTTGTGAAGGCTTGTGGGTACTTGACTACAACCCTGCAAGGCAACATACACACAGTAGCATCAATGATGACTACTGCATTTTCAAGATTTTTTGTTTAGTTTACTCAAGTCATAAATGACTATAGAAACTAGATAAAAATACACAGAGGGAAGGGCATATCAGATTAGTAATCAGTACTTGTTAATAAGGTCATAAACATATCCTGAAATGTTGACAGCAATTTCAAAATGCAAACTATTTTGTTAATTTATTTTTTCTTTACCCACAAAAATTGATAGTTTTTGTGTCTGAATCAATTAGGCATTTATGCATACAACTTGGCCTACGAAGGATTGTCAAATAGCAAATATTAAGATGTTTGTAATTTTTGGGGGAAAATCCAGACAGTGCAATAATTAAATGACATTTGCAAGAATTTTGTGTGGTTGAAGGGATTTTAGGGTTAAATATCCTGTGACTTTAATCAATATTACAGAAATATTTCCCCCAAAAAATTATCAGATCTATAAAGGGTTAACCTTGTGTTTTGTATTCAAATTTGTCGAAAATTGACAGAAAAGTTAACACCCATGCAAACTAAGGATATCACATGTTATTAAAACATCATCTACAATGTTTTATAAAAAATTTAACGGAAAAATTCCTTTCGTGAAATTCCACTTTTGAAGTTTTTGTACATGTCCTTTTGAGTAACCAATGGCAATGTTTCAGACAATGACGTGATTTTTATAATACAATATGGATCGATGGCTATCATTTGGAAAAAGAAAGCTCTGCATAAATTAGCAGGATTTATACAAGAGGTAATTTTGATACATTTGTCCAGAAAGTGCTTGAGAAAGACGTGTTCACCGAACCAACAAATTGATATTTGTATACGACTAATTTTATTTTATTGGGTATTTATGTAAACCGTGATTTTCTGATTAGTTGACATTATTTGTTGTTGTTATACTTGAATTCATCACATTTCGTTTTAAATTCTTTACTCGGCAGCGGCACAAGCATATCATTTTTTTTTAGCGAAATCTGTCCGTGCGTTTTTGGTGTGGCACCTCGAAAAATATTATAAATATAAACATATAATCTTTTGTGAATTGATATTTTTCTACAAACAAAGGTTATTCGCTTTCAACTGAGACATCAACGAAAAGAACAATTACTGTCAATATTTCGAATTATTGGTTCGCCAATAATTCAACTCACAGTAAGGCATAAAAACCGGCGTTTTTCACAGGGTTGCCAATGTCTAAAATACAAAGTATGTTTTTTTTTTCGTTGAAATGAAGTAAATGCTTTTAAAAATAATTCCGAGAAGAAAAAAAATCGCATTTGCTGAGAACCACAGACAATATAATTTGAACAAATAATAGCACCTCCAAGAAATCAAGGTTCACCTTCTGTACTATTGAAATGTAACTTTTGCAACCGCACTTTAATTCACATGGCAAACGCAGCTCTAAAAAAAAAATCGCATCACCCTATTATTTTAATTAAATTTTAAAGTGGTATTCTTGCCATGAAAAATGAAATTATGAAGGTTTCTTAATTTGAATTAATTTTACTTCAACCGTAGTCTTGAAATTATGCTTGATTTTTGCAACAATTGAGTCCGGAAATTTTATTTGCTGGTGTATTTCAATGAGACGACTGCTACGTAAAAATCAGTAAAAAATATTGTTTAGGTTGGATAAATCTAATCTATCACGAAATTTCTCAAAAAAACTATTTTGTTAATACATAGAATGATTAAATCAAGTCACAACTGGGGCCAATTTCATAGAGCTGCTTTCTTAGGCATGAAAAACCTTATAAAATGAGGTTACCAGCAAACAAAATCACATGATTGTCATGGTAATGAAACAGTCCACTAACACTGGTCATACACTATTTTTATCACATGAGGATTTCACTGGTAAAGTTCTCTACTTAAGCAAGAGTTTTTTGTGCTGAAACACCTATGAAATTGGCCCCCGAGCTGTTTTAAGGTCGAATTTTACACCATGAATGTTAGAAATAAAAGACATTCCTTGTAAATTGTAAGTGATGAATGGTACTCTGCTGTTGTCTGTTCTATGAATGGTGTGATGATTTCTAGAAATCTATTTTTTCTAAGTGATAAGGGATTTGTGAAACTTAACGTATTTGTGAAACTTTTCATATTTTTGGTGCAGCCATTGACGATCTGGAAATTTAATCTACGAAATCGGAGCGTTTCTAAACTAAAAAAAAGTTCGGAAACTCAAGTTTGACCGACAATTTCTCTCTTGTTACCAAGTCACTTTCCTGGAATTTGGTATCATTTGAAAGCCCTGTTACTCCTCTTTACAATGATGTGTCATTTGTTATGATTAAGCAATTAGGGGATGTGCAGCACAGCTGAATTTAGGGGTGGGCGTAAAGTGAAATAGGATGGGAATGTGTCAATACAGCCTTTAAATACAGACAATGAAATAAGAAATCTCTCTTTAAGACGACAGCCAAGTGAACCGTTTCTGCCACAAACAATGACCCAAGTATTTTTTTTCTTTGTGCGATTTAAGCTTGGCTTGCAAAGCCCGCATTCCTATAATCCTGTTGACGAGTTTTTGAAGATCAATGCACGATGTGATTGACGGCTCTATTGTTTGAGCTAGCCCACTTGGGCCTAACACGTGCCAGCTACGCGTTACTTACGGTGGCACGTGGGGAATTTAACATTATGCAAATGAGCGTCCAAAATGACGGACGTTGATTGGCGTTTGACACCTGGCCGAAGTGTATGGTATGATTTTGGCCAGTTCGTTGCACTTGTTTTTTTCTTCTGTGCATTGAACCACGGAAAAGAATTCCTCCATGATTGAACGGGCACTGGACAGGACAGCTTTGGCCGGGGTATCGGTCCATGGGCGCGGTCCATATAACCAGGCCAAATTGTTACACCAAACAGGGTATATTCTTCTTCCATAATTTTACAGACAAAAACAGAAGTTTCTCCACTCACCTGAGGATAATTCATGTTCAGACTTACCCACCAAGACGACTTGTTTCCATGGTTTCCGTTGAAGAACAGAGTGCTCTCGAAGATTGAAGTTCTTGTTTCAAAACGAACTCACAAACAACGATGCGGTGCAGTGTAGTTCACAAGTGTTCACTTCACAAAATAATGAGCTAATGTTGCAGTTCACAGACAAACTAAATGTTAATTTTCAGTTCACAATTAAGTTCACTTTTAAATTCACAAGTAAGCAGAGGTTCCCAAATTGAAGGTACTCAACTTGGTCTCGTTTTCAAAGCTCGAAGTCTTGCAATAATCCACAAGCAAAAGACGAAGTCTTGACAGCGGTAAAATTCAAATTCTCCGAAGTTTCATACCCAAAACTTGGATTTCTTGCCGTAAACACAACATGCATTTACCGAGGTACAGTCGACAAGATGTTACGTGAAAATATATTTGCTGGTGTAGGATTTGGTGGCCGGAATGCGACGTTTTTGCAAAGAGTATCATGAAATTTACGGAGGAAACATGTACCCAGGCTTCCTCCTCGTTCAAAATCTTGCTGCGAAATGGATCAGACGTGCGCGCGCACGACACGAGGTGGAAGCAAATATTGAACCGCATCACCTCTGTATTTCTACGCCAAAACAAATCTCAGTCGATGAAAATCAGAAACATTTTATCGTGATATGAGAACGAAAGAGTAGGCAAATAAAGTATAAAATCGTAAAAATTGTGTCAAAATGGTATTTTCCAATGATTAAAAATGTATTTTCAGAATGACAAATTGGGTACTATGTTGGAGTGACTGCCCATGAATACAGTGTGATGCGGCAGTCGTGAATAGTAAACATGCCACAAATCGTCTGCTGCATTGTGATTGGTCAAAAGTACGCATTTCGCACCTGGAGTTCATGTCGGTCAATTTAATTGGCTCCAACTAATGCTATTTATATAATAGTTTCTAAGCAAAATGTTATGTGCGCATTTAGGACAAATGGAAAGAAAATTATTGGAAAAAAGGTTGTTGCCAGTTTGGAACAACCAAAACTCGAGCAAACTATACAACGTGACAACATCTTAACCCAAATTTGAGAAAATTAACTGGGTGCAGTTTTTATTTATTTTTAATTGAGCAGCAGAGCAATTTGGCCGAATTGAGGTTAAAAATTCGAACGTACAGTACTCTACCGACTGTGCCATCCTGCCCAAGACCTGACGTCCTGCCCAGTTGTGATGCCGTTGAATTTCTTTTCTCAATTAAAACGACATAAATACACGTAAATGTAATTAATTAAAATGCAAAACAAGGACAAAATGACAAACCCAAAATTTTAATGCATAATGGGGTTTAAATTTAAGAATTACGAGAAAATTAACTTTGGTGTCAAATGTTTTTAACATTAAAAAACCAAAACAATTTATTGTACATAAACATCATGAACCAAACATTGGAAATGATACTTGGTACTCAAACTGTTAATTAAAGTGCAAAATAGAACTGAATATTTTAACAGCAAATTTAGTGTAATGTTAGTACTGAATATTATTTAATTTATATATTATATTGATCTCTGCAAATGTGGGACATAGAATACATTAGTCATACAAATATATTTATGGTTTTGTAAAGGTGTATTATTCATGTTGAGGTCCAACTTCACAATGAAAAATAAATTTGGAATAAAAACAAATTATTAATTTTACGTTCCGTGTTGAAGTAGGTACCGAACTCAGAGGTTTTTTAACAGTAGGAGGGTAAAGTGTTGTCATTTTATATTAACCAAAGAATACACCGTATCGAATAGCTGCCATTTCGTGGGGTACTTTTTGTTACTTAAACCGTTCAACAATGGAAGCACAATAAGTGCAACCATGCATGTCATCAAGGAACAAAGAAACTGCCCCACGAAATGGCGGCTATTTGATACGGTGTATAGCTCGCTTTTTTTGTGCATTGCCTTGTATTTTGAGAAAACTACAGGATTTTTCCGATTATACAGATATAATTTAACAATATTTTAAAAACATTGAAACTTTAGGGTGCAATAATAATACACAAGTTTGCTTGTTCAAACTTCAATCAAAATGTACTGAAAAGGATCATATCATCAACAAGTTTTGAAATGTAAAAACAATCATTTCAACAGAACGGCAATTGTGATTAACAAATGGAGATTAACCATAACAAATGGTGATTAAGTTAACTATAATTTTCACAAATATACTCAAACAAAATAACAAACAGCCTGTTCACTTGTCTTGATCCCGAGCTCGGGGTCCAACACCGAGCTCGGGATCAGCTCCGGATCACAACCCCGAGCTCGGGATCAGTTTGCGGTTGGATAAGCAATTAATTTCATTGCATCTGCTCCAGCCGTTGCGAGGACAAAAACCCGCGAAATTTCTTTTTTTGTTGAGTAAATTTCAAAGCAATTATTCGGACAAGAAATAACCAAACACGGGATGAGAGAAAAATCATACAGTTCTTAAAGGAAGGGACAATACTTATTTGAAGTTATCGACGAACTTAATCAAAACATTACCGATGTATTGCCCTGTGCATAAACCTTTATAAGAATCAGAGAATCTTGTTTTTAACATCGGCAACCCAATTAATTTTGATGATAAACTCTGCAAATAATGCAACTATGTGCAGCGGCATATATACAATTTTGAAAGGGATGATGACGTCAACCACGCAATGATTGCATGGATGACGTCAAGATTGATGGCTTGTTTCCCCCCCAATACCCATACGCCATGAGGTAAGTAAAAATCTGTTGTGTCCTGACTCAAAAGATGCCGACTTACATGAGGCGTACAGAGTTAGCAACTCTTTGCAAGTGTTGTCCCTTCCTTTAACAGGATTCAAACGCTGGGACTGTACTAAATTCAACTCAATACTCTGCCTATGAGCTTAGTAAATAGTAGTTCAACTTAACCAGACTTAATTGTAGAGCTTAGGCCCGCTTCAAACGTCGCGCTTATGCCCTGTCAAAATAAATTCAACTTGGCACGACGTTGGTACGACGTTAGCACAGTAGTGGCTTCAAACGTCGAACTTAATTGCAAACTCCCAGTCGAGCGTAAATACATCCAACATGGCGGATGAGTATTGTGCACATCATGGACGTTGTGCACGTGCGTTTTCCATTCTGTCCATTTTATTATTTTGATGCACTCGTTTGTTGGTTATTTCTTTACTCACATACGCGCTGCGAGCATGCGCATTCCTAGTTGTGAACAAAATTGCGGACCAACTTCGAACTGGAATTAAATTCGACACGGCAGAAGCACGACGTTTGAAGCCAAGCCGTGCTTGTGCCGCACTAAATTGAGTTAGCTCGGCAGACCCTGTCGAGCTAAAATCTTCTGCCGTGTCGAACTCATTTTGCCGAGCCAAATGGCTTCAAACGTCGTGCTTGTGCGGTGTCGAATTTAAAAAATCAAGTTTAATTTAATTCGACACGGCATAAGCGCGACGTTTGAAGCGGGCCTTACTTTCCACAAAGCACTTACGTTGAACCAAAATGAAATTTGCACCGGTTAACGAGGCTGATACCCAAAAAGCAAAAGCCAATTTGCATAGACATATACCGACGTGTTCAGCATTTAATAGTGCATATAAATATGAAAAATGTCGTTTATCATCGTCCAATCTAATTCAATTTCACTGAAGCGTATAAATATAATTAAAGTACTCTGCGTGAAAATACTTGTTTTCGTTTTGTATTTTGTAAGCAAATGAGGTATGGTAAATTGCTTGCAAGCATTTGCCATACAATGTATGGGCTTAAGCCATAATGACACCATGCTTTCTTTACATGTCTATGGGAGCCTCAGGGTTATTTCATCACAGTGCGATCTGGCATGTTTCAACCGTGGATTTTTCTACTCTATGACCATCTCGTTCCCCCTGCAAATGCTATATTTCCCCCCAGTTTGAGAATCAGTGCCCCAACTCCGTAGGGTGTATGTAAAATCGTATTATTTTGGAGGATTGAGTAGTGTTAGGCCCTACTTGCATACCTGTGTAGCAACCGACAAGTTTTGTATTATCGGCCTCCCATGTACGAATAACTTTTGGCACTCCATACAAAGTGCCCATAACTTGTGTACATAATGTACTATACACTGACTGTGCAGTACATGTACTTTCGGCACTGCGGTGACCTTTCGAACTTTGCTAAAAACTCTATGTGCATGACAACGTGTACATGAACACTCTCTTGCCGTGTACGCGTGTGTAGCAAGTGCTGGTGCAAAGTTACCAAGTTTTACTCGTCATTTTTGCGCTATTAATCGAGTGCCTTTTTGTTCTACTTGTGCGCTGGAAAGAACTACATCATGTTGTAAATACTGTCATCAAACTTGTTGCAAGTGTTTTTGTGTTTATTACTCTTCCGTTGGGAAAGTCACCCACGGATTTTGAACAGCAGAATTGGACTGCCACGATCACATGTACATGTATGTACACCCAGTACGGCGCCGTGCTAGCACAACCGTACATGCAGCGGTAACGCAAAGCACTCCTCCGTGAATTGAGGAACCGGACCCAAGCATCGTCCCCGTAGGATCAAATAGATAAAGCATCTTCTCCATTGGTGAGTTGCCTTCAATTCAATCAGTACTTAGTTACTGTTGAACTTAATATACTCATCAACTAAGACATAAAATCCTACACCTGCTTGGGTCATCTAGAGTGGCGCTATTTTGTTTAAAAATCCACCTTCGAAATTATGAGGCGCGGTGTAGAATGATGCAGAGCGGGTGGTTAATAGTGTTCTTGTAGAATCCATCTCAAGTGTTTACAAAAACCCCTGGGTCTTAAAGGTCCCTGGGTCTTAAAGGTCCTGGGTCTTAAAGGCCCATTGTATCATTTGCAATGACCCAATTTTGTTTTTCATGAGTTGACAAGAAAAACCTTACTCAGAGTGTTGATAGCAATGGTAATAAACACCACATGAATTTATTTCCGTCCAAAATGGTATTTCATGCTGGAAATCGACAACCAAAGGTGGTTTTCTAAAAAAGTCCCGTGCACGGGACTTTTTTACCATTTACTTGTACACAAAATCCATATATAGATTTTCAAGGTTTTCTGAAGCATTGATGCATCTAAGTAGGTAAAATTTCTTCAGGCTAGTTTACCAACATTCTTCCTTAGAATCTGTAAATGATACATAGGGCCTTTAAGTCAAGTTAAAAGCTATTCAAAGAAACTTCAACAAAGCCATTCCTCCGTGCCTGTTCATCCTTTGTTGCTAGTAACTGAACTAGTGACCTTATCAGGTACTCGTAAGGCCAATGAAATTAGATTACTAGTTTCTCGTCAGCGCCCGCATGTGATTTTGACCCCGCACCAAAAAATTTAATTATTTTGCAAAAAAAGGGGAAAAATCAGATGAAAAGTTTCCATTTGAGTTGTGCAGTCGCGATCTGTGTTTTGCAGCTTTTGTGTTTATATTAATATATATTGCTCTTTCATAACCAGACATCTCCTTTTGTCATTTCCCATGATTTTGTCATCTCAACTTGTTCCTCCAAACACAAGCTACCCGGTTTAACTCAATGGAATTGATACTAGGCACCAAACCATTTCTGGGCGAGTTTAGAGCCTTAATAATCAGTTTCTAAATGGCAGTTCGTGTATGTGTAAAGGTTGTATTTTTCGTTGATTAAATAATGAATAATGAAAAAAAATCCCTCACCAAAATTTAATAATTGGCCTAAAGGACTCGACTACAACCCTGAAACTGATTACACTAAGAAAAAGCTATCAGGTCAACACGATGGCGACGTAGTGTACTTGATCGAGGAGTTTTCGTAGTGACTTATCTATTACAGAAAGAAATACACAAAATAAGGGAATGAATGCGCCCGAAATGTTAAGAGGACATTCATAATTTTTTTCCCCAAAAAAATTGGGCTATAATCCTCAGAATTAGCACTGTGTAAAAACTGTGGCTACAAAAAAGTGCATTTGGCTGAAACTATTGTTTAAAATTGAAAGCTGGAATCCTACATCTGGTTATAGAAATGATACTTACTCTTAAAGACGGCTTCGTTGGTGAGAACATGCACCCCTCGGGCGTGCCCCTGAGGAACCGCCCATTCACGCTGCAGCTTTTGGCACGACACGCGACCTGGGTTCCATGTTTTACTGCAGTGAGGGATTTAGAACAACAACAATTTACATGCATTAAAGGCCACTTTATCATTTGCAATGACCCAAAATGTTAATCAATGAAATTTACTCAGATAGTTTGCAAACGATTTATTTAGAAGCCTACTCTTATAAGGTTGAAATTACTTAGTTGGCTCGCATCTAGACAGACCGAAATGGGCGCAGTGTACAGGCTGCACGATTCAGGTTTTGCACACTTTCTGTAGGTAGGTTACACTGTGCAAGTACACTAGACTGGTCTTGCACACAACCAGTGTGACGCGAGTCACAGAGTACGTTCGTACAGTATACATACGTTACCAACTGAGAACGAAGAGACGAATTTATAATGTGTCACGAACAATTATAATAATAATAATAGCAATCTTATATAGTGCCAAATGCCAGGGCCTCTAAGCGCTTTACAGTATAAAAACAAAAACCAAAGCGATAACATACATATACATGTACATAGATAAAAAGGATTAAACGTTAAAACCAAAGAGCATCATCAAGAGCATCTGGTAGAGCTAATGCTGTTAGGAAGACCATTCCAGAGGTGTGCCGCTCAAAAAACAAATGATCTATCACCATAGAATTTTGTTGAAACTCGTCAAGACCAGTAAAAAGCACATGGGTCATTCTATAAATTTGGGGTCCAACGTGTGACATTTTCCTGTCCCTGTTACACCTGACATACTGCCATTTGCCATACAAGTATTATTAAAAATGCCTTCAAAACATATTTTTATGAATTGTACTTTATGTAATCACTCTTTGAAATAGAAGGCATTTAAAGAATATGTCCTGAATTTACAAACGACAACATTTTACAAGATGTCAGACGTAACAGGGGACAGAAAAACTGGACCCCAAATTTATAGAATGACCCACATGGATTTTCTTGTTTTTGAAAAATACTACGCTCTGCAGAACCGTGAAAATGTTGACAACTTTGGATGGCCCTTAATAAGTGAAAAGGCTCAGCATTAGAACGAAGGATGGTCAATTCTTACCTTAGTTTGGCTTGGTTAAACTCCCTTAAATTCCCAACTTCTACTGTCTGGTATTGGCCTGGTGCAAACAAAGAAAATTCATCACAAATATATTACTGAATTTAAGAGAAAACTGCACTACAGAACAATGAACCAAAAACATTTATAGAGCTCTTTTTTTTGTTTTTGTTTTTGTTTTTTTTAAAATACATACCCGTTTTTAGGTTCCAGGCAAACTTAAAACTTGTCTCATACAGCTTTGGTGTTTCACTGGAGACAGAAAAAAGAGAGAAATGTCTAAATGGCTGGTAGCAATTAAAGATGTGTTGTCCGTGCATTTTGGATGTGGTATCTCGAAAAAAAATTTAAAAAAATTCTTGAATTAATATTTTTCTAGAAACAAAAGTTCAAATGAGACATCAACGACCAAAATTTTTTTTCTCAATGTAAGAAATTGAGTGATGACGAAATTTCGACTTTTTCCTCAACAAAATTTTAAAAATTGGCAATGCAGCCTATGAGTGGATGGTCCTTACTTTTTCGGGTCGTCGTCAAACTCAAAAACATCTTGAGGCACTTTGGGTTCCGGCCACGCCCTTATGAGTGCAATTATCATGACAACCACATTGCAAGACTCCCCACACACCTGTAATAATAAAGAGACAATGGACCGGATGAGAGATGACGTCAACAATGTAAACAAAACCACAGCGCAGACGGGTTCATGGGACCGTTCTCTCATGAAATGGCCTATATGAGGTATAGCGTTGGTCCGTGAATTTGACGTTGTAGGCGCTTCGCTACTGTACAATTTTGTTACTAAAATACTCCAAAGACTCTTCGGAGGTGGCTCAGGTGCCAGGGGCTAACTGCATATGTTAAAGAGCGTGATAAAAACTACAGTGAGTTTGACGTACGAATCACAAACAACGAGCAGCTGTTCGGCATGTACTCCATTCAATCCCATCATGCTTCGCGCATAGAGGGGTGTTACATCATCTCGCTTGCGGGCTTATTTCAGAAATTCAGACATTAACGTCAGAGACTTTGAGGGCTTGTAATGCTTCATGTATTCAAGTTGTTTAAATTTTAAACACATTCTTCAAGCATCCTTGACAGAAGTGTAATTCCTGAAAAAATTATTAAAATGTTATTCTCAATAAATGCGGCACATAAAAAGAAAACATACTCAAATGAATACGTTTGAAACCGAGGTTTTTTTTTGGGGGGGGAGAGTGGTTGAAGGGGGAACCTGAGCGAGTATACCACAGTGCCTCCTAGCTCAGCTGGTAGAGCATCTGCCCAGTGTGTCAGAAGTCTTCGGGGAAAACCAGAGTGAGTATACCACTGTGCCTCCTAGCTCGGCTGGTAGAGCATCTGCCCGGTGTGTCAGAGGTCTTAGGGAAAACTTGAGGGAGTATACCACTGTACCCCGCAGCTCAGCTGGTAGAACACCTGCCCAGTGTGTCAGAAGTCTTGGGGGGAAACCCGAGTGAGTATACCACTGTGCCTCCTAGCTCAGCTGGTAGAGCATCTGCCCGGTGTGTCGGAGGTCTTGGGGAAAACTTGAGAGAGTATACCACTGTACCCGATAGCTCAGCTGGTAGAACATCTGCCTGGTGTGTCAGAGGTCTTGGGGGAAAAAACCCAATGGAATATACCACTGTGCCTCATAGCTCAACTGGAATAGCATCTTCCCGAAGTGTCAGAGGTCTCAGGTTCGAATCCCTTTGAGGACCCTGTGAATTTTCTCCCATTTCGAGTTTGGTTATATATCTATTGTGGAATCCTCAATTACATGTAAAGAACATCCCAAAACAAAATGAAATTTTGGCACCCGTGGGGCGATCTAAATGAGTGTAACTTACGTCAAGTATCTGCATATCGTAGTCCGTGAAGGAAATGTAGCGCTTGGCCCAGAGGGCGTGGGTTTGAATGGTGACACAGAGGTAGTGTTCAGCATCCATGGTTAACTGCTTGACCTCAACATGGTAGCCCTGTAGTGAATGGTCAAATAAAGAGGCTGTGCCATCTTGTGTTCAAACACCCTAGGAGTTCAGTCAGGGGTAACATGGGATGAATGCTCCAAATAATACCTTAAAAGCAGTTTATTATTGAACATTTTTTACGGATTGCTGAAATAAGGGCATAACATATCTGAAGAAGAATGTTGGTAAACTAGCCTGCAGATATTTCAGCTACATAGATGCAACAATGCTTCAGAAAACCTTTAAAATGCTTGCATAATTTTTGTGTTAAGGAAATGGTAAAAAATGTGTGTGCGCACATTTTTTTTTTTTAAACCACCTTTAGATGTTAATTCCTTACACAAAGTACCATCTCGGACAGAAATAAATTCATACGGTGTTTGTTACTATTGCTATCAACACTTTGAGTCAGTTGTTTTTTCTTGTCAATTTATATGAAGTAAAATTTTGGGCTATTGCATATGATATAATGGGCATTTAAAATTAATTAGGAATAATGTGATGCTACCTCGTTCGTTGGACATCTTGTGGTGATCACCATAGGAGACTTCTGGGTTCCACACACAACAAGTGGCACCATACTGTGGTAATCAAATGCTGAAAATCAATAGAGAGAAATAATAATGCATGTGATCCCATGTTACAATTCCATCATACAAAAATGTATATGATTAACCATAAACTAAAATGTTGACACTGCCGCGCATATTTATAAGGTAATTCTTTTTGGGGGGAGGGGAGGGGACAATGACTTTCTGCAATATAAATGGTGTGACCTCTGACATTGGGGGTGTATGCATAAATTTGGATTAGGAATGTTGGGCGCAATCTGAATTTGCGCAAGCAGATTTAAAACCTGCGCGCGAAAATTTAAGCTGGAGGTACTGAATCAGATTGCGCACCGAAATTAAAACTGTGCTTGGGAACCCATCTTGCGCAGATTCTGAAATTGCGTTCGGAATCAAAATTTGCGTTGCGCAATCTTTGAACTGGGTGAAGTTCAAAATTTGCGCGAGCATAAAGATTGCGCCCAACAGGACTAAGGTCCTCGGTCTGCTCGGCTCGTTCCCCGAGCAAATTTATGCAAAGCATGCGTACTCACAACGACAGGCATGCTCCAAATAGAGGGCGCTTTAGATGTAAATAGATGTCACTTACTGTCTGGTTCAAGCATTTGCAGGTAATCATGGTATGGCGCCCTTTCCACGTATCGCCGGACGGAATATGTAAATCCTTGCAGCTTGCACGTACACTCTTGCATCGTACGCTGGCTCCCCTGTGTGTTGCCCTCTATAGTCCGATGATGGTAAGGGCAATGCTGCTCAATCTCGCTTCCGAGTTGGCCGTCGTCCCCGTACGTGCTGCCCCGATCGGACACCGTGTAACCCCCACAACGAAGTGGACTGCTCCAGCTCATGTACGGACCCGCCAGGCAATTGTTTGTTGGTGCACTCTTGTCTCCAGTGTTCGAGTTTGTTTTCTGCGCGTTGTTTCCTCCAGTGTGCCCCTGGTCCTGACACGACGGCGAATTTTCCGCATGATTCCACAACCCAGCATTTCTACGATGTGACTTGTTTTTGGTGTGTTTCCGACAAGTTTGCTTTCTTGAAAGATCGGCGTTAAGTACACTATTTTCGGACGTTTCGTCGCTAGAATCTGTTTCTGATGGGAATGTAGGACCCGTGGTTTTACTGTTTGAACCTGAGAGTAAAGGCGGAGTGACCTGCAATTCGGGGAGAGTGGCTGAGGAGATGGGTTCTGAACAGGACATTCCAACATGCTCCAAGGCACTTGATTCAGCAACCACTACCCCCAAATTCGCTGGACTCAAAGTCTCTGCATTCGTCCGACTTTCAGAATTAAAAGATGTATTGCACGTAAACGACGGTGGACTAGTAATGGGCGCTCTTAATGTAACGTCTTCGTCACTTTCAATCGGCGTATCGTCATTATCTCCGTCGAAATCCGAATCGTGGAGGAACATGGCCGGTGAGCTTTCGGGGTAGTCCCATTCTCCGCAGAGCTGGTAGCTGTCTAGGTCCATTGCGGCTAAAGCTCGGCTGTGTCTTTCGATCTGTTGGGGGTATGCGGCAAGATCCTCTAGACCGTCTAAATCTGGCTCTGACGCATTGGCTCCAACGTGCGGCATGCTCGTCCCATGTAAGCTAGACCTGGAGTATTTCAAAATAACATGAAATATCTGTCAATTTCAAGTGACCTGAAAAGAACCATATCTCTGTCGATTTTGAACCAGTATACACTATAGGAAAGGAAAGGATAGGGCATGCGCGGTTTTCGCGCTTTGCTGCGAGTACTCATCTCCAGACTCCTTGGCTTTTGAGCCTGCATTTTTTTATAGGCTACCCGGCGATAGAGCCGACTACTGCTCGGGTCTGCAGTTTCCTTCCCCAGTGCAAGCACCAGGTACCCATTTTACCCCTGGGTGGAGAGAAGCAATGCGTGACGAAGTACCTTGCACCATGGATGGGCCGGACTGGGATTCGAACCCACAACCTTGGAATTAACCCAGGTTTTGAATACGATCCACTAGACCGCTCCGCCATAGTACTCCACATTTGCAATTGACTGTAGTGCTTAGTTGTTATACAAAATGGCAGTTTTCTCAAAAATGGATATATAGCATTTTGCAATGAAAGTCTTCATTTCTACAACAACCATTTAAGAATGACACTTGTGAATAACTGATAGTTATTGCTGCATATTTTGAAACACCCCACCTGTGAGTGCTAGACCCCCGCGACGGGGTTAAAAGCGGTGAATACAGACTTCCTGAAGGAATATTGATGCCGTCGCCAACGTTGACCGCCAGCGCGATGATCGAATCCCCGGTGTTAAGTACCACTACGCCATCTTTAGACAGGCTGTGTTTTGGCGAAAAGGATGGAAACGGCGGCGACAGTTCGTACTTGGTGTGGACGGCGAAACTGTGCTGGAGGCAGCAGGGTGGTGCAGGAGTACCGGACATGGCTAATATATCATCTAAAAAGTCTGGTGGGATGCTGGAATCTGAAACTAAGTATTAATACAAGTCAAAATTATTTAGTAAATTCAAAGATTTTATTTCTATAAAGTTGAGCAAAATTTGAGCATCTCTATTAACGTCCAACTTAGGCCAAACAAAATAAAAAGTGCGTTTACGGTAACGGCCTAAAAAAAATCCAGGTAGGTAGGTAGGAAAATGATTTTATTTTGTCATTTTTTTTTACAATTTAGTTCATGCATTTGCGCGTTGTTTTGCAATGTTTGAAACTTACTATTAACCATGTGCAGAAAATGTTGTTTGTTGGAAATTATTGCAAATAGTGCTCATTTAAAATTATCAACTTGAAAATTTGCAATAAAAAGTTTGAGGTCGGCAATTTGGCCTTAAAAATTTCAGGTAGGTCAGGTTACCGTAAACACACCATTTATTTTGTTTGGCCTTTTTCAAGTTCCCCCTCCCTCCCCCGAAATACTACTTATCAACATTTTTCTGTGAGTACCATGAAGTGTCAACATTTTACAGTGCATGTGAAGTCCTACGCAGCCCTCAACCCACTCCCCCAACCCCCCCCCCCCTTCTTCCTACACTTTGGACGGCCCCTTACTGAGCTTGGTAAGAATTGAGAAGTTGACCATTACTATTTTTTTCCTTAAAATGACTTATCAAGGATCAGTAAGTGCAGATTTGATTGATAAACCCAAATTTAGAAGTGACAATTTGAAATTTTCTTGGGGGAAAAAGTTCAAATTTGGCAATTCTCTAATTTTGCGATGGACAGAATCTTCAAACACTCTCGAAAAGAGTAACTAAGCTAAATAACCGAGATTAATTGTTTGCGTTCACAAGATTAGCTCTTCAGCTATTGGGTGCTGCTCACAGCGCAGCGGCTTGACAAACAGGTCGAAAAGCTGCTGCTAGCAGTTATAAATAAACCTAAATAAACCTGTCCTTGAAAAAATGTCGTCACAGACTTTGAAAAATTTCGTAGTGAAAGATTTAAAGGAGTCGGGACCAAATTGTCAGGAACATTTTAATAAAAAATCTTTAACATGTCCGCAAACCTGCTCTGTGTAAAATTTTCTACCCAACCTAATTCCGATCTCACAAATTACAAATTGAATTTCTGTTTATTTTACACTTTTTACAGCTGAGATTACCTGTGTGGGAGACATAGTCGGTGTCAGTACTGTACTTGAGGTGAAGGCACTTTTGGCACGGCGTGAGCGAAGGCACGGCCGTTATCGTCACGTAGCACATGAGTTTCTCCTCAGCACGAGGTTTAGACGACATACAGCTGTGGGAGAGAAAACCAAAACGAGAAATGATTTTGAACTTATTTTTCTGCCAGGTGAATGTTAGTTTAATTATCTCACCCCAATCAGCCATATTTACAGTTAACTGCCTCAGCTTAAATGTGGAATTCCAATTTTTCTAGGCTTCAGGTATACAAAAAGAAAAAAAAACTCACCATCCATATACGAGGATTTTTGTGCTATCCGTGGGCCAGCTACAAACTGCGATGTACAGATCTTGCTGTATCTCCTCCTCATTGAACAAACGTACCTCAGAAACCTGAGTAAAATAAAAAAGCGATCAAGACAATTAACCTTAACCTTCCTTAAAGGGGCAATCAGAGTCTATTCTCTGCTTTTCACAAGAATAAAAAGGAATTGTATTGATCTTCGATTACTAAAAAGACAAATTCCGACAAAAAATTTAGAAAATTCCACACCTGTTGAAAATTAAGGACAAATTTTCTTCGTAAATTTACCTTCCACATTTATGCGAACAACAAACGGAAACCCAAAGCGCCCTTTGTTGTTCAGCTCAAAACGACCGTCTTTGTCTGTGGCTCCGGCCTGGTGTATCCCAGCAATATTAATAGATTAAGAAACATCTTGGGCCAGTACTTTTCATTGGGAAAATACTCCAAAATCATAAAGTGGATGGATCTAAAAAGGTAGGAGGCTTGTATTTTTATTCATAGACTATCGACTGGTTCAAATAAATCGTGATTTTCGGCAAGGCCCAGTCTTCGGACAGTACAAACTCTGATTACCCCTTTAAGGACAGACTCTTTGTCAGCTTAAAAAACAGCCTCCCTTCAAGGCTGCTAGGTTTTTAAAAGATGGGTTTCTGGAGGACTTGGTAAGACCGAATGGTTGTCGATATCAACATGACTTTGAAAGACACCGACTGATTATTGATACTAGGATGATTTTGGGGGATTGATGCTAAATGGTTGTTGATACCAGGATGATTTTGGAGGATTGAGGCTGAATGGTTGTTGATAAAGGATGATTTTGGAGGATCAAAACTCCAAAGTCGCGTGCACCACATTCTTACCTTACACATTGGTTGATTGTCCCTGAACCGCCACCAGAACAGCCGATACACGTAGACTGGGAATGACGTGTGTTCGTCAGCATCCACTGTGAGTGTGTAGGACAGTACGAACTGCCCATCCTTGCTGAACCCGAGGAATACGTGGCTGTTTGGGTAACAAGAAATAACAGGAATGTTTAACTGCCAACAGTATGAGGGAAATTCTGACAAAAGCAACAAAGTCCAAAAACTTGAGATCTTCAATACATTTTGGGTGTCAAATCTATGTTTTAGTAAATTAGCTACACAATTTTGCAAAAAAATGCTTTGTTGTTACTGTGTCGTTTGTGGTGGTCCTATATGGGTTGCCAACTGATCTGAATTAGTGTTAAATCTCATCCCCATACAATTGAAAAGATAAGGGGCCATTCAAAATAATAAATTGTTAAAAATTGTTTTGACCCACCCACCCCAAATTTCAATTTTTAAATCTTATTATTTATTATTATTATTTCTTTCTGGTATTCATACCAAGGATTCCTCAATAGTGCTCATTGCACTGTCACTCGCAAGCGTGAGGAAACCCATGAAGAATTGGAATTATAAATGGCCAGAGACACCCAAGAGTTACCTAACACACTGGACCAACGGCTTTATATCCCTTCCGAAGGATGGAGCAAGTGTGGTTGAGTGCCTTGCCCAAGGGCACAGGTACCGCAGCCGGATTCAAACCCGCAACCCCAAGTTTTCACCCATGATTGCGAGTCAATGACCCAAACCACTCGGCCATGGTACCCCATCATTTCGTAGTACATGTACCTCATCTGCACAGCCCACAATAGCCTACATGTATCTGTTGTACAGCCCACTGGCTTTCCTGAATCAATATAATACCTGATGGGTACCAGTGACCAGTGCAATTATGCATGTATATATATACGTCCGTGGATTGTGCCCGTTAACGAATAACCATCGTACCAGTGCGTTTGGTTGTCCCCATGTTCGATGATTTGTTTACACGATTTCAGGGCATGTGGAGGAGCTGAGGTACAGTATCCATATGTGGCAGAGGATACGCTCCCTTCTATTGACCACTCTCACAGACGCCATCTTCGTAGGAAAAATGCTACTGCGTATTAAGCGCCATCAAGTACGCGCATGCATACCCTGGGAAAATGTTCCGAACATACGCTCGTGTTGCTCGAAATTTGTTCAAAATACGGCGCAGCCGTTGCGCGTCACAAAAATTTACGTTCAACATCCTGATGCACGTGACTATTTGTAGGAACTTAAGTGACGTCATTTGAGAGTGATCAATTGTTCCCCCATTGCGTCTCAAACATCCAACAAATTTCAACAATTTTGGACAACATGAAACCCACACCGAACAAATTTCTGTATTCACAGGTACTTCACAAAAAGTACTTTACAAAAGTACTTTACAAAAGTACTTTACAAAAGTACTTTACAAAAGTACCTCACATCCGTATTTTTTATCACAGTCTATGCACATGGCCAAATTGGAGTACTTGGCACGTGACCAGGTATTTGTGGATTTTGTATAGGTACTTTTTATGTTTCGGCAAGTTTATTTTACCAGTTGAAAATAAAAATGCTGGCGCCCATCTTTTTTCCTTAGGAGCCAGTGGGCTCCTTATTTAATTTTTCTCCGTACAGCGTTGTTACTATATGCAGACAGTTTAACAAATATTCTCAGGCTGAATAAAAACCAAGGCCTGTTTATTTAATTAATGACCAGCTTACCCTTCTTCAAGCAATGAGGAAGTGTCTACGATGTTCTTGAGTGGAATACCGAGACGGCCGGGAATCTTGCCAAATAACGAACGGCAGATGGGATAGCTATGTGCTAATGGTCGCAAACCTCCTCTCAACTACATAAAAAAAAAGAAACATGCAACTTAAATTTAAAATTAGAGCTACCTATTATAAGCCCAATGCGAAAAATTAATGGTATAAATACCATACACATTCCCCACTAATTCTTCAACATAAATATGACATAATTATGCCCCAGAAAGTTGAAATTTGGTGCCGGTGAGGAAACATGATTTTAGCAATGAAAATTCAAGTTTTTCTTTGAAAACACAAATTTGTATGTCATACTCCATAGACTTAGTGCATGGAGTCTCAACTGGCGAACTTATATGGTATTTTGGTATGAATTCTGTTCACTGGTCGCCACTGAGACGCTGTGTGTTAAGTCTATGCAACAGGGCAGAAAAAGTTAAAGCATTTTCAAAAAAATCACTTCCTTTAAAATATTAACACGTTTTGGTGGTTATTATAAGGAGAATAAGTGGCAACCAGTAAAAGGAATTCTTTCTGGTATTTTTTCCTGGATAACAGAGGAATTTCACATTGTCATCGAAAACGACGGTCTCACTCCTTTCTTTTGTGGTAAAATTTGCAAATGAAAAGACCTGTGACGTAATACAATGGGCTGGCTTAATGTCCAAGACGAGGCTGACAGTGCTAATTTGACATTTGTAAATTTTAGTGCTAAAAAGTAAAAACGGGTAGATTATCAAACATGCACGGACACCTTCCCATCTACGCTAGGATTTTCGTTATGACACAGGCCTAGCCCAAAGCCTGTAAAATTTAGCATAAGCCTAGTCTAAATGTCGGCATGCCATAGCCTAGTCGCTACATTTACGACATGAACTGGATAAAAAATTTAAATTATGCACTCAGTATCAATTTAAACAAGTAGGTCTAGGGCCTACAAACGGTATTTTTTCCGTATACATTGAACAAAGCTTTGAACGAAATTACCTCCTGGAATCAACAGATAATCTAATTTTAAGATATACTTCCCACTTGACTTGCACCTTTGTCGCAAATGTTGCTTTTCTGTAGAAAAATCACATTTTCTCCTCAAATTGCATTCAGTTAGCGCACAAGATAACCATTTACGCGCGCAGCGCCCTCTGTTGTCGCGCTTACGCACGGACCGCTCGCACCATAATTTTGTACATTACTTTAATATCATGCAGTAATTTTATTATTTAGGCCTATTTATCTCAGAAATGCAACATTTCCGACAGAAGTGCAAGTGGCAAGTATATGTTAAAATTTGATAATCTGTTGATTCCAGGACGTAATTTCATTCAAATCTTTGTTCAATGTATACGAAAAAAATACCCTACACACAAAAAAACAACAGCAACCATCGACCATGCATAAAATAAACAAGGTCAACTCTTGAAGACAAGTTGCAGCAAACATGACACCTAAAATAATGGATAACAAGTTAAAATATCATACCTGTCTCATGTGCAATCTATGCACAATATTAAAAGACGGCAAAACACCTTTTCTTGTTGGCAACAAACAGGGAAAACAACTTGTACCACCTGCCATGTTTGTCCTGCCTGACGACGAAAATACAGCCGAGCTATCGCGCCGAAAAGTAAAAAAAAAATATCCCGATCACATAACTTCACAGCGCCCTCTTTCGGTAATATTCCGAAAGCGGGTGCTTTGGATGGGGCGGGGCTTACCGGGTTGGGGGAGTGGGAGTGGAACCGTGACCACATTTCCCGTGGCATTTTGGTATTTTTTTCGTATACATTGAACAAAGATTTTAAGGAAATTACCTCCTGGAATCAACACATAATGTAATTTTAAGATATACTTCCCACTTGCACTTTTGTCGCAAATGTTGCTTTTCTGTAGAAAAATCATGTTTTCTTCTTCAAAAATTGCCTTCAGTTAGTCATGGAGGAAGGAAACAGAGGTTTCCTTCCTCCATGAGTTAGTTCACAAGATAACCATTCACGTGCGCGCGCAGCGCCCTCTGTTGTCGCGCTTACGCACAGACCGCTCGCCGCGTCATTTTGTGCATTACTTTATGCAGTAATTTTATCATTTATTTATCTCAGAAATGCAACATTTGCGACGGAAGTGTCAGTGGGAAGTATATCTTAGAATTGAATAAGCTATCGATTCCAATATATAAATTTACCCAAATTCGTGTTCAATGTATATGAAAAAAATACCGCCATTTTTTCCCGTAGTTAAGATGAAATGGGGCGAGTAGTTTGAAACAGGCCCAAAACAAAAAACACACACAACTGCCTTTGATATTCGTTTACTAATAAGTAATATTTATTAGTTCATTGAAATAAACATTATTTCACTGACAATGTGGTCTATTGAACAATAAATTTCTATTTTAAACAAGTTTTGTACATGATTTGTGGTGTCTACACACTGGATTAACTGTAGTGCTCACGGATGAGCTACATTTAATACTAGACTCATTAGTACAAGTATATCCTCGGATACTAAAATGATGATCAAAAGCGTGCTTGAACGGGAGACTAGAAATACGCCCCCTTTAAGGCTGGCCCCACCCATTCTGACATCTTTGAAGTGAAATTCCAACATAAAAAGAAATGAGTGGATAGACACTTGGCAACGGTGGCCATGTTGGAGGATTCATATTTAAATGATGTGACAGTACACCCACAAAGTACCTGTGCATGCATGATGCATGAACGATGCAATTGTCCCCCGTCATGGCCGCTCGTGCCAAGGGTCTATGGGGGAAATTTAGTATCATGGATCAATTTGTTGTCATTTCTGCAATATCAGTTATGAATGCACTTTCGACATTTCTTGTTTTCTTCAAGAGTTTCACCATAAATAATAAATTAAAAAATCTAAGATTGTTTCACAATTCTCTTCCAAAATTTGGAGAACTCTCATGAAGACCTGAAATCATAAGCAAATTATAAACATCTGAAACAAATAATTCCCCACACAAACTGAACAAATTTCCAAAATTGATGAATAAAAATCAACTTTAAACACTTGTGACACTGAGTAGTATTTTGTTCAGAATGTATGAATATAAGGCAGCGTTGTAGTTGAGTCCATCACAAGTCCAGAGTCTTGCACAAGCCCGTCACAAGTCCCAAGCGATGTTTGGGAAGCTGTTAAGGGGAATGCCACAATCTAACTGCTGATAGGGTTGAGCGCCTGGCCAGCAGCCACCTAGTTGAAGCGAAATGGTTCTGGTGATTCCCTGATGGCAGCGGTAATATTGGTAACAGCGCCAGGAGCACCCCGCAGGGTGGACATGTGCGCTATATAAGAATCCACCATCATCATCATCAAGTCCAGTAACAAGAAGCAAAGGATGAACACGCACAAAAGAATGCCTTTGTTTGAGTTCATTTGAATAGCTTGTGACTTAATTAAGACCCAGGGACTTGTGATGGACTCGACTACAACCCGGATATAAGGTGGACATTTCTCTACGCAAGGATACAAATACTACACAAGTGTATTGAGTAGAGTACGTGTATATAAAAATCTAATACTCTTTATACAGTTTATGTGCACATGTACACGTAATTACCATGGACCACTTTTAAAAAAAAATCAAACTATGCGCAGCACAGAACAATTTTGCTTTAAACTTGGATTACTATCTGGATTAACAATTAATATAATAGGTTACATTTGGTTGGTCGTCAGCACCAATTGTGTTCGGTAACAAATTTCTGTCCAAACCAGGGGTTTGTTTTTGTGATCATAACCTAAAAATGTTTTGACAACTGTTAAGCGAAAAATCTATAAAAAAGCAACACAATGTCGATCCCATCTTGAATAGTATGAGCCAAGGTATTAGGTTGCCATCTTGGATATATTTAACCAATCAGATTGCATCTAAACTTGCAGTTTTCTCCAAGCTAAATTCTCATTGGTCTGTGTAATCCATACTGAATTCACATTGGCTGCTCTGCACAAGTGCATGAGGTATTTAGTCTAAATGGTTTGTACAGTATGCTTGCTCACAAAGGGAGATTAATCAAATTTGTCATGAATAAATCCGTTGATTGTTTCAAAAGTAGCACACGAAATCAAAGTTTTTAGGCGTTGTCTGCACTAATAGTTATGAGGTAGAGTGTAAAATAGTTGAGAATTATCTTTCACTGCTTGTAAATTCATCTCATTTTATCAAATTGTGTGTTGTCTACAGCTCTATGTAGCATATGTTTTGTGGATAGTGAACAAACTTTAATTCACTAGGATATTGGCAAGACGGAGAAGTTTCTAAATAATTCATCTGATGGAGACCGGCTGATACTAAACAACTGCATTAGACAACTCCGGACTAATGGGCATTGATGACATTGTCTTAAGCCTAGTGTACATCGACTGCAACTGGAAGCAACTCAACTGATCAGTTGCTGTCGATGTGTGCGTAGCACGCTCATTGACGGCAACTAATCAGTTGCGCAACTAGCGGCAAATGGGAGCATCCAGCCATGTCTACATTTCCAGAGCGCGCACATCAACACGGCAACTCGGTAAAGCCTAGAGTACACTGACCTTGCAACTGGAAGCAACCGTTGGTTGCAGCTGCTGTCGATGTGCGCGCACAGGATCAGATGCACGCGTGGAACTGACAGCAACAAGTTGCAAGTAAGCGTACATCAACGCAACCGACTGCAACTGGGTACAACTAGTTGCCAGAAAGTAGAACATGAGCAACTCGCGGCAACTGGGATTTTTCCAGTTGCCAGTAGTGTGCGTACATCGACCTTTTAAGCAACGGATAATTTGCTCCCAGTTGCCATGCCGCGAGTTGCTTCCAGTTACCGGAAACACAAGTTGCCACTAGTTGCTTCCAGTCACGATGTACGCTCGGCTTTAAAAGTAAATTATATCCCTAAATTGGTCATTATTAGGTTTTGAGTACAGACCCTTCGCACTGGCGGCCATGACAGGGGACAGGTTTTCATATTTAAATAACATGACAATAGATCCACAAAGTGGCTGCTCATACACGGTGACAATGTGACTGCCCCCCTGTCATGGCCGCCCGTGAAAAGGGTCTATGAGTATTTTTTAGCAGCTTACGGTATTGCAGGAAAAAATTACCTAATACATTCTTATCAACACTAAACTTCAGCACCTTCAAATAACAAAAAGCAAGCCTTAGAAAATTGTAATTTGTCAGCACATATGCGGACAGGGCAAACAGTAATAATCCGATTAAAAAAACAAAACAAATACGCTATTGATATAAGATTTCATTTTTACAGGTTTGTTCTTTTTGTACATGGTATCATACGATTATAATAATTGTAAATATGAAATAAATATAATTTATTAATAATAGATACAAAAATACACTTGGAGTCTTTGGAGTGGTTTTGTGCACTCCAAAAAACTGCTTTGATCGTGAACCTTTTGTTGAAGTTCCTTCAAGAAACTGTTCCTGGCAATTGATCGACAACACACTTGTTCTATGTAAATGCATAGGATTCTTTGTTCATTTGTCTGTATAGAATATATGAATGCTAATTAAGACTCTTTAATGGTGGAAGCCATTTTCAGCCAATCATAATTCTGCATTAAACCTTCGACACAGCTTTCAAATCTACGTCAAACCTTTGTTTTTAACTCTTTCGTATAAAGTCCTGGGGTCAATTTCATAGCGCTGTTTAGCAGCCGATTTTGCGCTGACAGAGGCTCATGCTGTTTCATGGAGACCGTAACCGTAAGAACATCTAAATGTTTGCTAGCTTCAGAGGCAAAATTTGCCGAACAATAGTGACGTAACAATGCCTGTTTTCGAGCACGTGTATGATTAAGCATGCCACGGCCGTGAAATAGCAGTAACGTTAGCGCAACTTTTCTGCTACAGTAAGCAAACGTTTTCAGCTAGCGCTTAAGCAGCGCCATAAAATTGGCCCATTGTTAAATCAGTATCTCACTCACTGGCCACTTTCAGTGTTGGCTGATTATCCACTATTGGTATACAATTGTAATACCGAGAGTACAAACTATTGAGTGCCGATACTACTACTATCTGTCATATCAGTATGGAATACTGAATATTACAGAATGTTATAGCCACCGAAATATTGGCTGATATCCACTTTTGATATTGAATTGTAATAACAAGAACATGCTATTGAAGGCCGATATTGATATAACTGGTATTGGTAGTATCAGTATGGACTATTGAATATCACAGAATGTTATAGCCACCAAAATATTGGCTGATATCCATTATTGATATTGTAATACTAAGAGTACAATACCGATATTACTGGTATCGGAAGTATTTAGTTTAAAGTATTAAATATCACAAAATGTTACAGCCACCGTGATAGGATTAAATAAGAAATGGCGTTGACTGTATTTGTGTGCAAGATTACTGCACATTGTCTCTGCTCATTAGCATAACCAGGCAAGGTTGGCATGCAGCATCTATCCAAAATTCGAAGACATCCAAATTACAAACATCAAAGAGATTCGAAGTCTCGGACCTCACGCCACGAAAGTTGTACTGATCAGCGAGCAAACTGTGAAACAAGTTTGCTCAATAAATAAGAAATCAGTTGCTGATACTTCAGACAAATTGGGGTTGTCTTGACTTTGCGGGCTGAGGTTCTGTTGATTGGGATTGTGCTAAGGTTTTGCACTGATCCTCTGCAACTGGTGAAGGGGTTTCTGAGGGGTTAGTCGGGGCTGGCTCTCCTGCTTTTACGACCTCCACACCGTGGGTTATTAAGACTTGCCGCTGGGGGGAGTTTCGCGAGAATGAGCTCGGAACGTAACCTTCCACCGCCGATGGGTCAGACTCGAATGACGCCTCGGGCGATTGCGCCAATGGATCATTCGGCAGGGAAGAGCCCTTATGCGTTTTGTGGAACTCATTGGCGACCGATAGGAGAGTTTGCTTGACGGGTTGCGGGGAGGATCTTGAGTCCGGGCGAGAGGAGTTTCGTCCTTTGGCGCGGCGCGGCACCATGGGGGAAACGTCTTGATCGGAGTCTAGTTGATCTTCGCTTGCTGATGCTTCTTCTGACGAAAAAAATTGTTAACAAAATAAGCATGAGAAGAAAAACAAATAAAAAGGAGAATTCTTAAGTTGATTTTCAACCTGTTTAAACCTGCGTGGGATGAGCTGACCTCTGAAACCGTACATCTAAAAAACTGCCTTAGAAGTGCAGGAGCTCAGGAGGCACTTCAGGTAGAGTGGCGCACCCTGTCTCAGAGGCTCTTACAGAGGCTGGTGCAGTCAGCCTTGCCACAAGAGGTGGTCACACACGTTACTGACCGATAAAATGTTACATCTCTCGGCCACTTTGATCTTTTGGTCAGTGTCACAGATTTCCATTGAAAGCTAGATAAGAAACGACTGTTATTGAATGGCACATCACTGTAACCGGTTTAGGTCAGTTTGGAATGCGTGTGCACGTAGCACGTTTTGTGTTCGAACATAACAGGCGCGATTGTCACAAACAAGTGCCCAAAACCGTACAAATTAAGTGCCTCTAAACTATGCAAATGAGGCGGCCCAAACGACATAAATATGCAAATGAGGCGGCCCAAACCACGCAAATATGCAAATTGTGCCGAAAACTATGCAAATGGTGCCGAAAACTATGCTAACTAGAGGTATGACGTTTGTTGTTACAAACGCCAGGTGATCGGGTTAAATGAACATTTTGTGATGAATTTCAGACGTTGTTATCACCTGTGGAATGGCAAAAATGGAAGTTCAGCAGCCGATTTCACGAAACTTTACGCAATTGCGCAAGTCCACTTACGCCATTACTTGCGCAATAACTTATGGCGTAAGTGGACTTGCGCAATTGCGTAAAGTGTCGTGAAATCGGCTGCTGTATACACTAATCCGGTAACTAATATCTCCTCCCTGCATATCCGCCATAGCTGGGGGTTGATAGCTTGCACCGTTTTGAGATATGAATTGTTGAAATAATAACCTTTGAAATCTTGTAATGTGACACCTGTGACGTCACAACACGACATCATGACGTCACAATTTTGTGCACAAATTGTTGAACAATATGTTGAACATCAAGTTCTTAAATGTGGCGAAGGAATCATACCAATATCTGTTGTAGTTTTCAAGATACAGCATTTTAAAACATCTCAGCTCCAAATCTGCGTGATTTGACACCACATTACGTAACCACCGTCCATGTAATGACGTCACCAATGGTATAGTCAAAAGGTCCACATGTGTGGAAACATTTCGTTCAAAATGCTAAAAAATTGCACATTTTCGAACAACTTCCGGTTTGGACCGGAAGTAGGCGTCACACAGGGGTCATGACATCGTATGATTTGTTCAGTTCATTTAGACTTATCATGTTGTGAAAGAATTGTTCAAGTATCTATTACGGTTCTTGAGATATGAATTTTGAAAATAATAACCTTTGAATTTTTGTAATTTGACACCTGATGACGTCATTATTACGTCACACTTGATGCCATCATGATACTATTATACATGCTGGTGAAAGTCTGCCGTAGGGCCTATGTCTGTATCTAATTTACTAACGATTCAGCTTGGTTTGATGGGCATTGTTACTGGTAAGTGTAAAAACTGAGATTTCCGTTTTCGTTGAACTTTGACCTCCAATTGACCCCAGAAGGAAGGGTCAGATGAAAATGCCCACACAAAGAAAGTTGTAGCACAGAATGTCATCTATAAACCTGCCAAATACGAAGATCCTGGGTCACGTGGTTTTCGAGACGGAAGCATTTTAAAATATGCATATTTTGGTTTTTTGGGAGGTGTAATTTGATACTTGATGACGTCACGATGACGTCACGCTTGATGCCATCATAATATTAAACACGCTGGTGAAAGTCTGCTATAGGACCTATGCCTGTACTTAGTTTCTTAAAGATTCAGCTTGGTTTGATGGGCATTGTTGCTCAATAAGTGCAAAAATTGAGATTTTCGTTTTCGTTGAACTTTGACTTCAGATTGACCCCAGAAGGAAGGGTCAGATGAAAATGCCCACACGAAGAAAATTGTAGGCCATGATCTGATATATAAGCCTGTCAAATACGAAGATCATGGGTCACGTGGTTTTCCAGACGGAAGCATTTTAAAACATGCATATTTTGGTCATTTTTGGTTTGTAATTTGATACCTAATGACGTCACAATGACGTCACACTTGTATGCACATCTTCACATTGGGGTTGATGTTCCTACCAAGTTTTAAGTTGATAGCTTGAACCGTTTTGAAGAAAACCTCTGGAAACGTTTGAGTGGAAAAAGAAAAAGAAAAAGAAAAAAAAAATATAAAAAAAAAATAAAGAAATCGTACGAGAGTAATAGGTGATCGGGCTGTTGGCCCGATCACCTAATTAGAAGGCACGGTTATGTGTGTCCTGGCTCCGTTTCAGTTGTAGCTTTTAATGGAGTTCTGTGGTCAGTGTATAATCTGCCTTTCTTTTTTGAACCATTTTTTTGGGGGGGGGGGGGGGGGGGTGGGTTATTAGTAATGCCGTTTCCTTACCTCCTTCTCCCTCATTCCCAGAGCTGTCCCCATCTCCCTCCTCCCCAGACCCCACATCAGCAGGGGGCAAACACGGTAACATGTCGTCCGTTTCCTCACTACTGCCTGGCAATACAAACCCCGGCACCGTTGGGTGGCCTTCTGGCGTCTCTGTGCCTGCCGACGCGGCGGACGCTGACTGGGTGGAGTTGTTGGTGCTCTTGTTGGGGGAGAATGTCATCGTGTCTGGTTTGGACGTGGGATCCCATTGGTCGGGCTGGAAATGCTCGACGGAGGTTTCGCGGTTACCAAATACCTGTCCAAATAAAGAGAAATTGTCTGGTCACACGAGATGAAATAAAAAGCAATAACTAGCAGTGTTGGAATCTCAAGTCGAGTCAAGTCAAGTCAAGTCAAACTGCCTTCGAGTCCTAAGTCAAGTCAAACTGCCTTAGAGTCCCAAGTCAAGTCAAACTGCCTTAGAGTCCCAAGTCAAGTCAAACTGCCTTCGAGTTCCAAGTCAAGTCAAACTGCCTTCGAGTCCCAAGTCAAGTTAAACTGCCTTCGAGTCCCAAGTCAAGTCAAACTGCCTTCGAGTCCCAAGTCAAGTCAAACTGCCTTCGAGTCCCAAGTCAAGTCAAACTGCCTTCGAGTCCCAAGTCAAGTCAAACTGCCTTCGAGTCCCAAGTCAAGTCAAACTGCCTTCGAGTCCCAAGTCAAGTCAAACTGCCTTTGAGTCCCAAGTCAAGTCAAACTGCCTTTGAGTCCCAAGTCAAGTCAAACTGCCCTCTATAGTCCCAAGTCAAGTCAAACTGCCTTCTAGTCCCAAGTCAAGTCAAACTGCCTTCTAGTCCCAAGTCAAGTCAAACTGCCTTCGAGTCCCAAGTCAAGTCAAACTGCCTTCGAGTCCCAAGTCAAGTCAAACTGCCTTCGAGTCCCAAGTCAAGTCAAACTGCCTTCGAGTCCCAAGTCAAGTCAAACTGCCTTCGAGTCCCAAGTCAAGTCAAACTGCCTTCGAGTCCCAAGTCAAGTCAAACTGCCTTCGAGTCCCAAGTCAAGTCAAACTGCCTTCGTGTCCCAAGTCAAGTCAAACTGCCTTCGAGTCCCAAGTCAAGTCAAACTGCCTTCGAGTCCCAAGTCAAGTCAAACTGCCTTCGAGTCCCAAGTCAAGTCAAACTGCCTTTGAGTCCCAAGTCAAGTCAAACTGCCTTTGAGTCCCAAGTCAAGTCAAACTGCCCTCTATAGTCCCAAGTCAAGTCAAACTGCCTTCTAGTCCCAAGTCAAGTCAAACTGCCTTCTAGTCCCAAGTCAAGTCAAACTGCCTTCGAGTCCCAAGTCAAGTCAAACTGCCTTCGAGTCTCAAGTCAAGTTAAACTGCCTTTCGAGTGAGTGAGTGAGTGAGTGAGTGAGTTTAACGCCATGCCGGCATCAGAGGCCATATTCATGGCGGGATTATGTTAATATATAAAAATGCTTGGTTTTAATTAAAATTAATAAAATCATGTAAGTTGTGGAAAATATATGATCTTGGAATTAGTTGTATAGATAACAAGTGGTATATTTCAATAAAATTGAAGAAACATTGTATATAAGTACTACATGGAATCTGGGTAGTTTTCCAAGGCAACCCCGAGGAGGCCGGTCATAGTGGATCCCCCAGACATAAACTGCCTTTCGAGTCCCAAGTCAAGTCATTTGACATTAATGTTAAATCAAGTCCTATACAGCAGCTAATATTTTTTTAGCTTATTATAAAACTATTCTGACGTTTTGACAAGGTGTAATTATCCAAAATATTTCAGCAACAGTCATTACCTGCACATACGTCACCAGCATCTCAATAGCCCTGGTCTGGTGGGGCATGTCCACAAGAGCTGACAGGGAAGCTGGGTTATCGCTATCAAGTAGAGGAGAACAAATTGTAAATACATGTACCATGAGATATACTGAGCATTAAAAGAAGCTTATCAAGATTTTTTTCTTATTGTATGCATCTATGTTAAAGGCAGTATACATCATTGGTAATCTCGAAAATCAGAAATGTTCACAGATTTACGCATAACTTACACAATATAAACATGATGACCGTACAAAACTTCCCCTAAAAGTGCTATAGTTTTTGAGAAATGAGTAAAACAATTAGTTTTCGGCTCATGAGACGAAAATTCAATTCGCCCCAAAACCATTTCGCCCAAGTGCCATTTCGCCCAAAAACCACTTTGTCCAAACACTACATCGCCCAAATTCCACCTGCCCCAAAACCACTTCGTGCACAGGCAGTGGTTCAGGGTGAAATGGTTCAGGGCGAAGTGGTTTTGGGGCGAAATGACTGCAAACCCTTTTGTTACTGTTTTCTCAAAAGTTAGACGAAGTACGGAGCTGGTTTTTGCTCAGGTTGGTTTTAATCATGCATATCTTCAATCACACAGGGGGATAAAACTATTTATAACAGTTTACCAATCATGTATACTATCTTTAAGACCTTTATAACCAATGACAAATGTCAATTTCACCAATTGGTAACCCGAAATTAAGCACGACATTCTTGAGTGCCTCTCTATTTCTGAACTGCCCAATTTGACCTTTCTGCTGAAACAGAATTTCTTCCTGTTCTCTCGCACTCCGTGGCCGAGCTGAAGAATCTCATAGGTGGCTACAGGGCAACGATTTACGTCGGCAAATCCTTCAGCAACTCGATTTCTTTAGGGGATCATACGAGAGAGAGAGGTTACCATTAGGATGTCTAAACTAAAAATGTTACCTTTTTTTGTAAACTTACTTTGGCTTGAGTAAGGTGGGGCCAAACACAATGCCCAAGTTGCTAGCAGTCATCTGGTTGTACTCCTCATGCTCCGAAACACTGTAATAAATTCACCAAAATAACAAGATTGGTTACTTACTTTTCCCATTACGACATTCAGTATAACATAATGCACATATCAATTGTGAATCTGTGTTTTCCGTTAAAAGTCCCATTGATTTGTGCAGTGTGTGTGGACATTTTGACGATAGCGTGTGAGGCATAGCAACAATATCCAAGGGGGCGGGGTTAACTGGGCAAAATCGGAACTATGCATTAACCAAGATCTGGAGTTCAATTCACATGTCTGGTCGGCCCCAATACCACACATGGGATGGATATGTACATGATATAAATGTTTCTTATCTATACTGAGAATTTTTTTATTAGTTTAATCAAATATTTTTAATCGAAATATTCACATAACAGCTCCATCATGCATGACTGCATAAAGCTTCTGTGGGCTGAAAATTCCCACTCTCAGATTGACTGCTTTTTTCAATCAAAAAGTGCAGAATTTGTGTGCGTTTCTTTTATTGCCCAGTATACTTCTAATATGATAGATTGTAACTTTCAGTGCCACAGCTACCACACAGCAATGTCACTTCTGCCATTCCCCCAACCCTTTTGTTCACGTACGTCCTAAGATGGTGCATGAGAACTCGCAGAGTCTTAAAATTGTCTTCAGGAAGACTTGTGACGACATTCTTGAGCCGCGTGACAAGTCTTTCATCTTCTTCTTGACTCAAGAAATCGCTGCGAGGAAATTCCTTGGCCACGTTGATAAAATCTCCATAGGATTTGAATGGAAGTAAAGGTTCCGGCAGCTGAAAAATAGAAGACAATTACACATTTGTATTAATATACTCTCCAAAAAAGATGCAATTTTCTCAAAATTACTAATTCTTGTTGAATACATGAACTTGTGGATGACAAGGCACTGATCGACTAATCGCTTTGGAGTCGCTTTTAAGACTGTTCCACTTCAGTGATTTCTTAGAGGCTTAAGAGGACCTGTTTATAAAACACAATGATTGTCACAGTAATTTTCTGTTTTGGGGAGAATCATGTAGTTAAAGGCTCTCAGAAAACCCATTTTTGTTGGGTTATAAACCTGATTGCAGGATTTTTTTATTTTTAAAAAATTTATTCACCACATCCAACAGCGGAACAACCGCCAATTACAGGAATGGGATCAATTAACATAGATATTCGAATAACTATCAACTTCTAAGTTGAATTAGAAACGGCCAGAGACAGCAGGGAATCCCTCCCCTTGCTCTTCACGAAAGAATGCTCTGGGATCTTTAAAGTACGTTACATGTAACACACTGGACCAATGGCTTTACATCCCTTCCAAAGGACGGAACAGTTGTGATTAAGTGCTTTGCTCAAGAGCACAAGTGCCACAACCTGTTACGGCCCGGAATCTAACCCACATTCTAGTACTGGCACAGGAACTTGAGTTCGACGCGCTAGACCGCTCGGCCATAACACCCCATTTTAGGGAGGCATTTCAGGCAGAGTGGCACACCCTGCCTCGGCGGCTTTTACAGAGGCTGGTGCAGTCAGCCTTGCCTCAAGAGGTGGTCATACACAATACTGACCAATAAAATGTTACATCGCTCAGCGTCCTTGATCATTCAGTCAGAACTTGCATTTCAATGGAATAACCAAATATAATAGTCATAGTTCTTATTAGGATTTGAATATGATACCCATCACACAATATATATATATATTATATATATTATTACATTTAAATAGCGCATATTCCATATGGATATGTTCACATGCGCTTCACATTATATTGGGTTTTACCAAGCTAATACTCCACCTAAACATTGAGATACATAGGTGGTACGCGCCAGTTTTGGTTTTGTTTTTTTCATGCAAAACTGTAATTCTGATTAACTTGCAACTGGGATAACCTGTCTAACTTAATAATAACATAGGTGACACACATACCTGTCTTAAATATAACTTAAGCACACTTGTGATTAGGTGAGGAGAGGTCTCCGAAAGGTCGACAAGGTCAAGGCCGTTCTCAAATGTCTGGCACAACTTTTCAACTTTGACCTTGAGTCCTGCCACTCGATAAATACCCTGAAATCAGAAACAAAAATAAGACATCTTTATTTCACACAAGCAATAAACAACTCAAGTGTGCAGGGTAACTGGGTCTAAACATTGGCTGGTAATCTGAAACGTCCATTGCTAAAGCACAGGGAAACAGTTCACTGGTTTTAGTGTAGACCCAGTAACCTTGGCAACACACAACGGATGACGTTTTCTCTTTAGTACTCTTTAGTATTGATTAAAGGACCGTGTCCAGATCACATTTTAATACCCCCTTTTTCTGTTGAGATTTTAATACCATATCATTTGTCATATTTTTCTTATTATTATAAAATTTCGCGTTCTCAATCCGTATATTTTCAAGGATATCGTCAAAAAACCACCAATGTTTTGTAAACTAATTTATCTGGTTCCATAAAGTAGTGCAGTGATTACACCAACCTTTTTGCTTCCACATCCAAATTGGAGATTGCAAATTTCCTGTTTTCTTCCCATGGATAGTATTTTGGGCAGGTATTTGATATGATTTGTTGATTGAATGAGTAGACACCTGAAGTTACAGCTCTTTGTGGCCACTGTTGAATCAGTGCTACTTTATGGGTGCGAAGCATGGACATTAACATCTGTTCTAGAAAAACAACTTGATGGTTGCTACACCAGAATGCTACGCCAGGTGCTTTGTGTCGGGAGGGAAGTACACATATCAAACACAGATCTCTATCTCGGGTTCCCCAAGCTTAGTGCCAAAATTTGCGCAAGAAGAGTGAAGTTTGCAGGGCACTGCTATCGCCACCCTGAGCTTCCAGCCAGCAAGCTTGTCCTCTGGGAGCCTAAGCAAGGTCAAGCTCAAAGAGGTCGAGGTAACCTGACCTATGTTGATCTGCTCAGAAGGGACACTGGATTTGTGACAGCTGGAGAAATATCTACATGCATGAGGGACAGGGAGATCTGGGGACAACTTAGCCGTAACATCATTGACCGAGGACACCACTCGAAATAGAAGAAGAAGTTAGGTTAAAACAAAATCCATTTTTATGAAAAATCTTAACACGCTCCTTTAACGAGAGTTTACTGTAAATTCAAACACATACCTTGACTCTGATTGACCGCTGATCAATTTCCGAGCAACACTTCGTCACCAGAAACGGCACCTCGCGATTGGTCACTCTAAGGTGATCTCGGAGCTGCACACCAAACACGTTCATGCGTCCCAGAAGGCGCTTCCCGCCGCACTGAATGGCTAACAGCTCCAGGCACTTCTTGTGGCACGCCAGACCGCAGCGTTCACACTCAGCCCCGTTGAAGTACACATAGCTGTCGCACTCGCGGCACTTGGAAGGGGTGCGCAGTTTGCGGATTAGGTGCGTCTGGGCGGCCTTGGTGAAGGTTAAGTGGCGGAAGGAACTGGGAACGGGTTCGATTAGTTCTGCCAGAGAGATGATAAATACATTTGGCAAATCTTGGGACTTGATTGCTTAAATTAAAGGGGGGGGGGGAGGTCTTGCAAAATACGCTCTGTAAAACTGTGAAAATGTTGATAACTATAGATGGCCCCTTTTTTCTGAAACTGTTTAAAAAAATTACTTGGGGCCGAATTTACAGCTCATTTGTGGAGTATTGTTACTAGTGCTGCAAACGTGTAAACGTTTAAACGATCGAAATGTAACTATCCGTTTAGAAAAATGCTAAACGGATATCCTAAACCAACTTGTGAAAAAACGATCCTTCCTTTTTCAAAGATCTAATGGCCGTTTTGCGCCGCCGGAAATTTCTAAAGAGGCAGTTTCGTTCTGAAAGAATCAGGCAGCATACCGCTGTGATGAGCCCAACGGTCGGTAACCTTTGTGATTTCAAGCCGAAGATTTTCGGTTTCATCTTGCAAGTTGAATTCAAAGCAGGGCGGTAAACACTGTGAAACCGATGATCGTAGTTGTGTTGGAACTGTTATTGATTCCATTCTCTCATTGGTTGCTGACTTTGAGTTTGAGTGACTTCTCGAAAGTATCCAATTACAGCAAAGCCTAGCTGAACTTTCGTGGCCTGCATCATGTATGCTCCAATTCAATAAAGTGTCAGTGGTGCGGCGCGAACGCACATGATACCAGGTTAAAGAACTTTATATTGCGAGCGCGGTAATAAGTTTTACTTTTTTTATGTTTACTATTCGTTTAAACGAACGTTAAAAATAAACGGTAACTCCAAGCGCTAATTGTTACAAATCTCCAGCTTTAGCAAAACATCCTCGAGATGACATCTCGACAAACGACCATCATCAATAAATAAACCCATTATTATTATTATAATATTAAACAGATCCTCAACAAGTTCTCAAGACAAAAATAAAAATCTCCTGTCACTTACTTGTGCTGCTTGAAACGGATCTACTCTCATCCACTTCGGCTAATTCATCCCCCGACGACATGGTCCCAGTGGATGCTTCTCGATTGAGGCTGCGGTGGCCGTTCATGGGGCTGACCGAGGGCGACGCATCCACGGACTTGGTGGAGCTACCACTCATGCTGTCCGAGTCACTGGCCTGCGTGGTGGTGGTGCCGCTCCCCCATGCATGGACTGGCTTGGACTTGTCTGCCGAGACGAAAGAAAAAGTTGTCAAATTTCTTTGCCCAATGTAACTTTGGAGTTGTAGTAGAATACTTTTCAAGTACTTCAATGAACATGTCAAATATGAGTTGAGATCACACAGAGAATCCCCAAATTTCTGTACATCAGGAATTGTACATCCGTTAATTGGCATCATTGGGATTCTAACCTGAGACCTCAGACTTTCCAGGCAGAGGTTCAACAAGTTGAGCTGTTGGGCACAGTGGTATACTCCCTCAATTGGGTTCTTGGGGAAATCTGAGGGAGTATACCTCTGTGCCTTATAGCTCAACTAGTACAGCATCAGCCCAGAGATTTAGAGGTTTCTGGTTCAAAACCTGATGAAGTTCATACAATGCTTAAATATGCCTAGCACAGAATTTATTTGCTATGTAAAATGGGTTACCAGCCAAAATTGGGAAAGAATTGGGAAGTTGATCACGGCTTCAGACCTTGTGTGCAAAACATACGAGACAGGCTGAAAAAAGTGTTTCCTCACAACATTTTAGGTTTTTTTCCCATCAGATCTGAACATTCCAATGCTAGATGAGTAATTTTAAAGAAAAGGATTTATGATCAACTTCCCAACTCTTACCCAAAACTGTCTGCCAAATTGTGTTTTTAGAAACAGTAGCAAAATCTGAATTAAATCGCCATGAAATTGGCACAAGGTTTGAAGTTGGGCAAATGCACCAAGGTAGAGCTCTCCCTTGTTACCTGTTAGTTCTGGGGAGTTACCAGTCCTTGAGCCATGGGTAGACTTGGTGGGTGTGCCAACACGTTCATCCTCTGTGCTGTCCACTGATTGTGAGCTTGGTTTCCGATGACGGTCACAAATTCTGAGGTGAGAATGGGAGTTTAAATATTACTGTCGGGTATTTTTTCATATTTAAATGATGTGACAATAGATCCACAAAGTGACTTCTCGTGCTTGACGTACTCTGACAGTGTGACTACCCCCGTCATGGCTGCCGTGCAAAAGCTTTATAGACCGCATCACATAGCTGCCATCTTGTGGGTGCAGTTTCTTTGTTCCTTGAGGACATGCATGGTTGCACATTTTGTGCTTACATTGTTGGCCAATTTAAATATCAAAAGTTGCAGTACAAGATGGCAGCTATTTGATACGGTCTATATACTGTATCATGAACCATAGCTTGTCTCTGATTGGATGAAATCAATCCCAAATATTTAATGCAGTATTTCTAAGCTTTTTTTCTCAATTTAGTGCAACCGACGTGGCTTGGTTCAAATTATAACTCTAGGACTACACAACCAATTAAGTTGGTTGAACCCTGTTTTTAAAGCTTATTACATGCTCGATCATTTCAGCACAAAATCCCAAAATTGAAGTACAGTAAATTTTACAGCTCCTTAAAGGCAGTATACATCATTGGTAATCTCGAAAATCATAAATGTTCACAGATTTACGCCTAACTTACACAATATAAACATGATGACCGTAGAAACTTCCCCTGAAATGGTTTTGTCTGAAGTGCTATAGTCTTTGAGAAATGAGTAAAACAGTTAGTTTTCGTCTCATGAGACGAAAATTCAATTCGCCCCAAAACCATTTCGTCCAAGTGCCATTTCGCCCCAAACCACTTCGTCCGAGTGCCATTTCGTCCCAAATTACTTCGTCCAAACACTACATCGCCCAAATGCCACTTCGCCCCAAAACCATGTTTCATGGCAAAATGGTTCAGGGCGAAATGACTACAAACCCTTTTTTGACTGTTTTCTCAAAAGTTAGACGAAGTACGGAGCTGGTTTTTGCTCAGGTTGGTTTTAATCATGCATATCTTCCATCACACAGGGGGATAAAACTATTTGTAACAGTTTACCAATCATGTAAGACATAATCTTTAATGAGGCGATGGGTCACTTTTTACGAAGAAGTGAGCTGGCAATAAGGTGAAAAGGTGGATCATTACTTACACAAAATGCTCAAACACAAATGGTTCCTCGTGCCTGGCCGATCGACCTTTGGCCCGGGCCTTGTGCTTGACGAATTCGGCAAACTGGACGCCTGGTTCGTAGCATCTGCTCTGCTCACAGAGTGTTTGAAACTGGACGGGTGCCGGGGCGGACAGGGAGTGTTGCAGTTGGAAATAGCCGACTGTTGCCTGAGGGTGAGCAAAGATTGGTTGGAAAAGTAAGCTTGGGCGATTCCACACCAGAATCAAGTAGAATCGATTCCTTTTTGGGAATTGGATTCGTGATTCCAGATGAATATATTTTTCATAGGAATCAATTCTCTTTCATCTAGATTCGATTCCCAGTGATAGCTTTCCAAAAATTACCTCGCAATTCCGAAGCCAAAACACTTGATTTCTGCAAGAGTTTTCAGCCTCTGATAATTTCCACATATTAGGTAAGTGTGTGTGGCACAGACCAACATTATTTTCTGGATGTTTGATCCCAATCGGTGCCAATTGGGTAGTTGTCTGCACAAAATGTAGTGTCGTCAATGCACAGGCAATTAGTTAATGTTTTCTCGTGAAAATGGAATTGATTCTGAATGGAATCGCGATTCTTTTTTGGAATCAGAGTCGACTCCCAAAATGCTGGAGTCGCCCAAGCCTATTGGACAGTAATGACAAGGTAGTAAAAATCTACTTTCGAACCCAGTTGAGCAGTATATCAAATACACAGAACAAAAGGTGTTTTGTATAAGTTAAAACCAGTGGCGGCGCTACGGGGGGTGGTGTTGGGGGCAAGGGGGTGCAAATGCGCCCCCAGTTATTTTGTTTGCATCCCCCAGTTTTCCCCCCCAGTTTTTTCCCCGATGGCGGAAATTGAGTTTAATCCCAAACCATTGCACCAAATTTGTTACAATGTTGTTTGCGCTGTAAATAATAAACTCAATTTCATCCATCATAATTAGCTGGCACCATCAAAACAATTACCATCAAAATTACCATCAAAAAAATAACATTATAGATTTTTGTTTGCACCCCCTAAATTTAAGTTTTCCCCCCTCTTGCGCCCCCAGATTAACAGGTCTGGTGCCGCCGCTGGTTAAAACCATACAGATAACGTGGAAGTGTCTGTATCAAGATACTTTCCTCTTCTTTCCACCTCTGTTGCCGTGACATCCCTGTATTACTGGCCCTTTACTCAGTGTGTTCTAAGATAACTGTTGACCCTGAAACATGAATACCTTTGAGTTTTCTCCAATGAATCTGTGTTTTCCGTTGAAAGTCCTATTGGTTTGTGCAGTGTGTGTGGACATTTTGAGGATAGTGTGTGAGGCATAGCGACAATATTCAAGGGGGCGGAGTTAACTGGGCAAACTCGGAACTATGCATTGAATCAAACTTACTGCTTTCATCGTTTGGTCGCATTGGTAGATTAGCTCTCGTAGCTTGACCAGCAGCTCTTTCTGTTCAGAAAAAAAGAAATTAAAATTAAATTAAAATAAGAAGAGAAACTTGGGAAAACATTGAACAATGATTCTTCTGAAAAAAAGAGTCAATTGATTTTTGACAAAGGGAACAAGAATTCTCAGAAGAAAAAAAAATCAACATTCTGAGCCCAATAGCATTAGTCTTTTTGAAGTATGGCGGACACAATAGGAGGGCGCACTTTGCAGTGGGTATAAAATCGACTAAAATGCAAAATAACTCAGTTTTTCACTTTACACTTATTAATTTTATTTATAATTCTGTCTATGTATTATAATTACAACATGTAAATCAAGTTTTTGGAAAGAAATACAATTGATAAAAAATTTCATACCCAAATGAAATTGCGCCCTCTCCTTTTGTTCCGCCATACTTCTAAAAGGCTAATGGCATTCTGATACGTTTTGAGGGTTTAACGTTTCAATTTGTTTAAAAAACTCCTACAAATGATAAACTACATTAATATACCTTGAGTACGCCCATCTCAACACGCTTAGCATTGGCTTCAACCACACAGGCTTTGTACGTCGTTTCTGCTTCTCGGGCCTACAGTGGAAAAACAAGAAAACAATAACTTCAGATGGACCTTTTAAAATTGTCCGTAGCTATTTTGTGGTTATAATCAAGTCTGTCACAATACTGTGCAAGTTCCTACAAGTGCATTACAAATCATAGGCCCATTGTGTTATTTGCGATGACCCAAAATTTTACTTCATGCTATTAGCTATTAAATGAATATTCAAATTGCTTGTAAATATGCAAATTATCTCATGAATATGTATGATCTGATACCTTTAATAAAGCATCGTCTTCCGCTTTCTTTTTCTTCTCCAGCTTGCCGGCCGTGGAGCCTCCGCTCATATTCTGGACTTCCGTCTCCATTTTGGCGGCCGACTCGCTGATTTTCTCGTATTCCTGACAGAGGCTGAAATATCGCTGCCGACATTTCTCCAAGTTGGACTTACGGTCTTGCTGTAAGAAAAAAATGCTTCGCTCATTAGTCCTTATGTTGTGGAATGCTGGGAACAACAGTATTTTTGTGTAGTCATAAAATAGGGGTTCATTTATTCAAGATGTTTGATTTTAAACACTTGTTCTTTAAACAACGGTGGCACAAGTGAAACTTCTTGAAAATTGATTGTATTGGTAGGCGTGATAGTTTTTTTATAAAAACCTCAATGAATACATCTGAAACAAAAGGTTTCTTTAACGTACTACACTGAATGAGAATGGCATTAAAACCAACTATTTAGGAATTACACTTTTATCAGGGATATCATGGATACTTGAGGAACATGTGTTGTTTAAAAATCAAACAACTTGAGTATGTGATGTAATTACACTCTCTAAATGTCTCTAAAATATGTGTTTAAATATTTTTCTAAAATGGCCACAAAATGGTTTTCTTTTCTTTTTTTCTGATTAGGAGTCCCAATTTTGACAAATTTAGACTTGGAAATTTGACTCCACTGAAACACTCAAACTCATCTCAAAATCTTGTACTTCGAAACTTTGGACAAATTGTTAACTACCCAAAATAGTAAAATATTTTCACAATTTAGCTTAATTCAAGAATGAGACCAACCAATTTCCAAAATATTTCTGTACGTTTTTAAAATATATTTTTCTCAAATTGCTCTATCTCGGATAGTATGTGTCTTTACAAAAGAGCAGAAATCAAAGACGATCTGGCATACGAACCATTTCTTTCTTCATGACATTCCAGGTTTGACGAATACTTTTCCTTTTCTTGTCGTGTTCTGCTCGTCGTGCTTCAAGTTGCTGCAAAAAAAGTGAGAGATTGCGGCATCTCGTCAGGTTTTATGGAATTACCAATGACAAGCCAAGTTTACCCACAATTGTTAATTTAGGTCTTGACATTAAACCAAGGTCACCGAAGCCAATGGCCCTGCTGAGTACATGTAGTCCTTACCTCAACAAACTTGTGTCCTTGAATGTGTGAGTGAGTTGCATCACAGTTATGGGCATAGTTGACATCCTGAAGAACAAGTAGGAAACACAGAACCATGTCATTAATTTTTTTATCACAATCTGAAAAAACAGTGTTTGAAGAAATTTAGTACTCGAGTCTGACTTGAGTCACATTTTTCGTGACTCGGACTCGACTCGAGTCACATTAGAAAATGATTCGGACTCTGACCATGGTGACTTGTGACTCACGAGTCACATATTTCAAAAAAGAAAAAAATATATATATTCGCACGCTTGATGCAGGATTTTTGTGAAAAAAATACTACGATGCGTGATGTACACTGCTCCACCAGGCCGGCAAAGAGCGCACAAGCACGTCATCATTTTACATATTGTGTGAACGAAACTATAGCAGATTTAGTTTCATTAATTAGGCGAATGAGTGACTCGTGACTCAGACTCGGACTCAAGGAAAGTGACTCGGACTCGAGGCTAATGACTCGAGACTCGGACTTGGGGTAATGACTCGAGACTCGGACTCGGGGCTAATGACTCGAGACTCGGACTCGGGGCTAATGACTCGAGACTCGGACTCGGGGCTAATGACTCGAGACTCGGACTCGGGGCTAATGACTCGAGACTCGGACTCGGGGCTAATGACTCGAGACTCGGACTCGGGGCTAATGACTCGAGACTCGGACTCGGGGCTAATGACTCGGGACTCGGACTCGGGGCTAATGACTCGGGACTCGGAGCTAATGACTCGAGACTCGGACTCGGAGCTAGTGACTCGGGACTCGGACTCGAGGCTAATGACTTGAGACACGGGGCTAATGACTCAAGACTCGGACTGGGAGCTAGTGACTCGAGACTCGGACTCAATTTTGGTGACTCGACTACAACACTGATACCAAGTGAGTCAACTTACATGCTCTAGTGCTGTTAGGTATGTTGACTGGAAAGGTAGATACGTCTGCAAATAAATGAAAAAAAAACAATTGATTTGATTGTGCTTTTCATAAAAACAGAAAACATTCCTGTGATAAAATTAATTTAATATAAGCGTGATAAACCAACTAAGAGACTACCAACCTCTTCTTTAAGTGTACTACGGGTGGTAACGGCCAGTTTGGTGAGACCTCTTGCAAACTCTGCCTCTATAAGAAAATAAATTAAGAATAATATTAATAATAATAATAATAATATTAATATCTCTTAATGCCGCAAAGGGGCGACCCGCCGGTAAGACTTTGCCAGACTACCACCGAAATTTTGGCTAAAAGACATCGATTGGACACCAAATTTCTGTAAACCGGAGGTTCCAAAAATGTTTCCACACCTAATAAAAATGCTTCTAGACCTAATAAAAATGGTTCTCGATTTGAAAAAGATGGATTTTGACCTAAGAAAATTGATTTTGACTTCCAAAATATTGGGGCTACACCAAATTGTAGCCCTAATAGAGCGGGTCACCCTAATAGGGCTCTCTACACACAAAGTGTCGCCCCATTGGATAAAATAGAGAAATAATATCACTTAATGCAGCAAAGGGGCGACGCGCCGGAAAGACTTTGCCAGACTACCACCTAAATTTTGGCTAAAAGACATCGATTGGACACCAAATTTCTGTAAACCGGAGGTTCCAAAAATGTTTCCACACCTAATAAAAATGCTTCTAGACCTAATAAAAATGGTTCTCGATTTGAAAAAGATGGATTTTGACCTTAAAAAAATGATTTTGACTTTCAAAATATTCGGGCTACACCAAATTGTAGCCCTAATAGAGCGGGTCACCCTAATAGGGCTCTCTACACACAAAGTGTCGCCCCATTGGATAAAATAGAGAAATAATGGTACAGCATTTATAAGGCGCACAGTATCTATTAAACATGACTGTCATTCAAAGGCGCCATAGCCACTATTTTCACTGCCCTTATGGAATTACCAGAATCATCTCGCTTCAACTAGGTGGCTGCCTGGCTAGTTGCGCACAACCCTATCAGCACTTAGATTGTAACATTCCCCTGACAGCTCCCCAAATATCGCTTGAGTTCATTTTACCTCCCTCCCAACTAGTTGTAAATTTTAAATAAGCTTTTTGGTGGTCTTACCTAAGTGAATCCTCTTCTCCACGTAGTTGATGACGTCCTTGGCATATTTGGACCATATCTTGGCTCTTTCCAGGGCTAGCTCAAGACCAGAGTCCGAATGCATCAGCGACTCGTCGATTTCACTGGCTGATAAACTTGCTGCAAGAGAATACAATGCAAAAACCGTGATTTTTAGTACTTTGAAAACGATGGGCAATGAAAATTCTCTCTCTATATTTTTTTTTTCTAGTGGGAATCCACTTTTAAAATTAGGCTTTCATAATATTCTCGAAGTTTTATGCAAAATATTAGTCTGTTACAAAAAAATATTTATAACTTTTTTGAGGAGTAATTTATCTCAAAACTTCTAATTTTCATCCAAATCTAAATTTTCTAGGTATGTTTTCACAGATACATAAACATTTTCAGCATATTATTTCTTTTCCTGAAAAAAAAATTGGTTTATACCACATTTGACTTTAGACCAATAAGCATTCTGCGCTGTGATCATGTAATTGTTGAAAATTTCTGCCATACTCAAATGTAATTGGCATCTGCCGACACACATATGCAATGCTCCAATTAGTACAAGTTAAAAATGGTTTCAGCAAGTCTCAGTTGTTGCTTGATAAAATGATTCAACTTTCAAACAAAAAAACCAAGCCAGATAATAAAGAGATAGATGTCAATGTTGTTCGGGAGAAAAGATCAAATGATTTTAACACCTTTGGTCTCACACTTATAAGAACACCACAGCCTCATGAAACATGGTTAAATTTATATCAGGAAAAGGCTGGCCGAAAAAAATAGGATGAACAGAATGAGAGAGCAAATGAAAATATTGAGTTTATATAATAACTCGATGTTACCTGACTCTCTTGTGTCCTGTGACGTCTGTCGGCTATAGATATTCCCGCCCTCGGAGCTTGTCGTAATGGAAGATATACTGTCACATGACTATAGATTACAAAGGGAGCGTGGTGTAAACATCCGTCAGAGGTGTAATCGATTCATTAAAAGTTGGTCACAGGTCAAACTACTAGTGGAAATCACTGTAAATCATCACGCTTGTGACGTAACTTGATGTAATTTTGATGATGTGATAATGATGATTCTGTTGATAATATTTGACTGATAAATTTATGACTTGTCACCGGTCACGGAATAAATAGACCGTATCGAAAAAGTTGCCATTCTGTACAGCAGTTTATTTGTTCCTTGAGCACATGCACGGTTGCACATTTTCTGCTTACGTCGTTGACCAATTTAAACAACAAATGTTGTCTTACAAGATGGCAGCTATTTCATACGGTCTATAAGGGTGCACCCAAGTAAATAGGCAGAGATCCGTGCGCCGAGCTCATGGATATTTTGTGTGCCCTCAAACTCTTTTTTATTAGAGAGAGTTGCGAGCTGAACGAGTGTGGTCTTGTGTAGAATATGGCCATCGCCGTGATGTGGGGTATTTTTTCTTCCAACTATAAACATTTTGGACATCTTGTAGCTCCTAAAAGTGGCCCTATTTTGCCCAGTAGCGTATGTGTCTTTGTTCCAAAATGGATGCTGGTCTGTTTAGCAATTTTCACTGTTGCAGGGGTAGTTTTGTTTCAAGTGGAAATTAGGGAATAAAAGTGACGGATTACCCCCATAAAATTGAACAGAATTGAAAAGATGAGACTTCAGTGAGTATTTTGGTTGTTGTCCTGGGAAGGACAACAGTATATGTCTGCCAGTATATGAACCAATGTTCTAAATATAATACAATCTTCATTTTATACATTTTTCTGAGTGTATACATTTTTAAACACTCTGTACAATAAAGATTTTTTGAAACAATTTTTTGTGAGATGTATTTTGTACACTTGTGAAAATGCTTAAGAAATAGATATGGGTCATTCTATAAATTTGGGGTCCAAAAGGTGTGACATTTTTCAGTCCCCGTTACACCCGACATACTGCTATTTGCCATACAAGTATCATTAAAAATGCCTTCAAAACATGTTTTTATGAATTGTACTTTAAGTAATCACTCTTTGAAATAGAGAGCATTTAAAGAATATGTCCTGAATTTACAAACTACAACATTTTACAAGATGTCAGATGTAACGGGGACAGAAAAATTGGACACCTAATTTATAGAATGACATGTATATAAAACTAACCCTTGACGAGGGGAATCCCATGTTCACACTGCCTTGTTCAGCATCGCCCATCAGAAACTCAGTAACACTGCAATGTAACATAGTTCAATAACATGTCACACAAAAACTACAATGGAAACTTGCATACTTAAAGGCCCAGTGGATCATTTGCAATGACCCCAAAAAAGTAATCGACGAGTTTACAGGGGAAAAGTTCTGAAAGTAAAGATTGAATTAATAGCAACTATCCAATGAAAGGTTTTCGCTCAAAATGATATAATTTTACCAGAAAATAATCCGTAAAGATGAAATTATTTAGATCGTTTGCAAACGATTTACTTATTTTTGGTTCGCATCTACGCGGTCCAAAATGCATGGGCGCTGTGTACTTCGTGTGCGTGTTCCAACGCGATGCATTTTATGGATCGCGCGCACACGCAGTATGTGCGCACAGAGTGCATGACGCAAGCCACATAGTACCCGATCAACTGAGAACAAATATTTGAAACACCCCGCCAAGACCAAAAAAATGCATATGGATTTTCAGTGTTTTTTTTAATTGTGGTACATTTGACAAAGCTGAAATTTCTTCGGATGAGTTTGTTGATGTCTTTCTTTTGATTTATAATGGTTTTATTCGCAGAATCGCTCAAAAACAGATCATCTACAGGGCCTTTAAACAAATCGGTCCGTTGTAGAAAAAAAAATGAGAAATGAAAAAAACAAACAAATTCTTGGTCGTATTATTTGCAAACGATTGGTTTATTCAAATATTTAACCCACAGTAGCATTCAGTACACTTAGTGGCTTCCAAAGATTGTTTTATAAAAGAAAGTACAGTCTAAGAACCAGTTGATAAACGACGAAGCATGCGCAACAGGGTTATTTTTAAGTTGCGATTTTTTCTTTCTTTTTAAATAGACTTGGAAAATATGCCACTAACCTGCTACTAAAAGCCAGAGCCAACTGGTCTACGGACTCAAAAAGTTTGATTCTTTCCTCTTCGCTTTCGTCTTTCAAACCTGAAATAAAATAAATTTCAATACAGAATGTTGTCTCAAATTAAGAGCAGATACATTGTTGGCATTTTTACGAAGTGGCGAATCCGCGAACGCAGTAGAAAAACTGTTTTAAGAAAATCGCTTTTGAAGTTGGTCACTTTTTAAAACTCCAAATTCGCCGGTTGTTTCATCAAAAGTCATCAGTAATTTTTAGGTGAGACTGTTTAGTATAAGTTAAATGACTTAAAAATATACTTTTTTATTGTACTGATTGTCTAATTACATGTAAAGAATACTTCGGCTTAAAACTATTTCGCCACTTCATGAAAACGCAAAATGCCAATTATACGTGATTCGCCCCCTGTCTGTATGTTCACTACGCGTGTGATATACAATGTCGCCCTGCGCGTGGTGTTTTCACGAGGTGGCGCATAACATTATTTGTCACTTCATGAAAACACAATTCGTGCACATACCATCTTTTTCAATGAGTGGTGAATCGCGATTCGCCACTTTGTGAAAACGCAAATTTGCATACCCATTAGTTACATGGTTTTAGAAAAATTCTGTAATTTAAAAAAATTAAAACTTTTAAGTCTCGAAACTTTGCAGAAATGTTAAAAGGACATCAAATATAGTCAAATTATACAAAAACAGAAATTGCTAAAAAAAGAGTTTTTGACGGATTCGCCAGTGACATGTAACAACACACAGACACAACAGAAACAGAACACAAGCCAAAAATGTAAATCTAATGATCAATGTACGTGTCCGGGTCTCGCATTACATCAAATTCTTATGCCAAGTTCACATTTGACAGTGAGGAATGTGGTCTGCTGCCAGATCTATTTCTGTCTCCAGTAATGAGGCAGCGAAAGAAACGTTATCCTTTCTTAAATAAATAATAACAAATGGAACAAATTTATTGAAAAGACTGAGTGAAAAAACCCAAGGACTTTGGATTTTCTTTTCTCTTGCTGCGAAGGAAATGCAATCAATCAAAAAAAAATCTATAAATGGAGGCGAAAATTTCATCTGCTGAGGGAAAAGATATGACTGATGAAGTACAATGTGTACATTGTACCTTTATAAAATGACAAATTTTGTCGATAATATCTCCACGTGCATAACACAACGTGATAAAGCAAAGTTCTCAACTAGCTGTTCTGTCCAAGTGCATGGTCTGGACAAAATCAGAGGTGCCGTTTGTGCTGGTCGAAAATTTACGGCCCAGACAAAAATCCAATCAGAACTTAAGCCCAGTCCTTCCAAAATTAGGTTTAAAGGCGTCAAACTTGATCTGCCGACTGCTGACGTAATTATTGTTCACTACATTATCATTTGCCTACAATGCGTATCGCCTTCCGTAGCTGACCTTGTCTTGTCTCCTAGTCTAAATTTCCATCGAAAAATTGGCTCCATACAAAAAAGGGAGCCAATCAGCAATTAAGTTTAAACCTGCTAGTGAATTATTAATTGCACAAACATGCCTGTTTTTCCAACTTCCACAAAAAAAATTGTCTTGTGAAACGACCATGTGCAGCACTGCGTGCATTATAGTATTATGGTAATAGGCTTGCAACCTCATTTTCTTAAGCCGCTTTTAAAAGCTGCTCTGAGAAATTGGCACCAGATAAAAGACAATATATACCTTTGATCTGCGTAATGAGCAGAACAGACGCCGTGTGCACGTCTGTGGAGCGTAGGGCATTGTACTTCTCTAGAATACTCCTTAAGATGTTAAGTAGATCCCGCAGCTTGTCGTGGGCGAGCACTCGTAGAGACTCTTTGCGCTCTGCGGTAAACAAGACCAGTAGAGAGCTACTTTAATAACAATGTACATGTATAGTAGATACACCTCCTGTAGTCTGGAAAAACCTAGTAAGTCAAATTTTGGTGAAAATTTAGTTTAACATTTTTAACTGGAAGGGAAAACCTAGTAAGTCCAAATATGGGTCTAACTCAATTTTCACCAAAATTTGACTTACTAGGTTTTTCCAGATTACAGGAGACATGTATAGTGCACATATCTATCCTGCAGGATACTTACGCCAAAAACTATGGATGCTAGGATAGGGCGACAATTTGTGTGTAAAAAAGCTATATTAGGGCGACATGCTCAATAGGGCGACTGGTGTCGCCCTAATATATATTTTTTTAAAGATCATTCTTTTAGGTAAAAAAAAATTTTTTTTAATCGAGAACCATTTTTATTAGGTCTAGAACCAATTCTCTTAGGTCTGGAAGCATTTTTGGAAGCTTTGGGTAAAAAAATAAGGTGTCATTTTGAGTGGTTCTTGCCGAAATTTCGGTGGTCTCCGGGGAGAGTCTTCCCAAAATGTCGACCTATTGTGGCATCCAGAGTTCTTACAATTTACAACATTATTATTACCCTGGTCGCTGGACACAACTTCCTGGGGAGTATGCAGCCCTACCGGTAGCAGCCTGATACAAGCCCTTCGGGGCTGCAACCCTTGCAGGTACGGTACCAATTTCACTCCGGGGTGGAGAAAGGCAACTTATGGCAAAGTGCCTTGCCCAAGAGCACACGGACAATGGACGTGGCCGGGAATCGTACCCACAACCATTAAAATTGGACACGGTTTTGTGTTTAATGTGCCAAGCCGCTCGGCCATGATACATGTATATCATCATGCAACACACGTGTATCTTATCATGCAAAACACGTTGACACGAGGTGAAAAACCTTTCACATGGTGATAACACAAGAATGTTAAAGGTACTTGTTTGGTAAATTACCATCCAAAAAAATTTCTGAATTATTATCTTTAAGCTTACTTGTTATTTAAAATGGTAATGGTAGTAATCATCCTGTGAAATTATTTCGTCTGAAGTGCCCCAATTCATGAGAAAAATTACAAAATTATTTGAATTTCCACCAGGCGATCTTTGGAGCCATTCATTCATGCACAAAAACCGTACTTGGATTTTTCAGGTTTTTAGAAGTATTACTGCATCTATGTGGCTGAAATTTCTACAAGGTAGTTTTCTCGACCTATGCTTTTAATTACGAGTGGAAATCATGCTGTGTTTAACAGTTTACCAAACAAGTATACTACCTTTAAATGTAGTATTTAAAGGATGTTTCTATTGTGTTTTTGCATACATCTTTTCCCATCATCCATCCCAACCCCACACCCCCCAAAAAAATGTTATTTTTTTATTAGTATATCCTGACAAGCCATACTTGCTTGATAACCCAAATACTGCACATAAGTATGCATTTTTCATGATATACAGAATCATGAACAATTTATTAACCTAATTTTCATTTTTTTCTTTCTTTCCCTCTAAATGCTGCCTTGAATTACAGACATCCCATAATGTTTTTAGGGAGCTCACGCCCCCGCACGCATACTGCCATTATCAAATATCGGCTTGGCTTTCTGCACACAAAGGGGGGAGATCGAGAGCATGTGCAAACATTAAAGTCATTCGGCCAATTCGCCCGACAGAGAGACTTAAAATATCCACTGGAAGTGAAATGCACACATACGTACAAAGTATGATATATGCAAAATAACAAAACCTCTTGGAGACAGAACCTAATACATTGTACATTGAAAATTGGATTAGTGAAGGTTGGGTAACTGCAACATTTCATTTGCATCAAAAGTTTATTGAGAATTTAAATGTACATATAGGCCGACTATGAAAGCCCAAAAATTTCACCATTAAAAGGGTACTGCCAAATATATACATGTATTTCATTTCATTCAGGGGCCGTCCAAAGTTGTCAACATTTTCACAATTCTACAGAGCGTAGTATTTTTCAAGACCCTCCTCCCTCCCCCTGAAATACTACTTACATTGTATCAACATTTTTTGTCAATACTTTGAAATGTCAACTTTTTAAAGTGCATGTAAAGTCGACCTCGACCCCCTGCCCCCCTTCATACGCTCTCTATCCAAATGTTGACAACTTTGGATGGCACCTTAATTATAAAATTATCGTGGACCTTACAAATACATGTATGAAGTACATGTTTTATATATATAAGAGACAACAACTATCTAAAAATTAAGCATGCATAATCGCATGATAAATTTTGACAAACAAAATTGATGATTTAAAAATTGACAAGACTCAAAATGTTAAAAAATTAACTTTTCCTGGCTGCCCAGGAAAATTGACGAGAAGTCCAGTGCAGACACAGCGAGTCGGTAAAAGCGCTCTGGAAGGGTACGTCCGGGCCGCGAAGGTCATACTGTGAAGGGACACTTTTTAAAGTGCATGTAAAGTCGTACGTGGCCCTTGACCCTTCTTCCCCCGCCCCACTTCATATGCTCTCTATCCAAATGTTGACAACTTTTACCGACTCGGTAACATTTTCCCATGTCAAAAAGTCAAAATGCGGACAGCAGTAAAAATTTTCCATTTTTCATTTTACCATCGTCTCGGTAAACGTCCCAAAAAACAAGTCCAATGCGGACACGGCTTCAAGAAAGCCATTTGTACAAACGAATAAAAATGTCAGCACTTTGGCTCCCATGGAACAACCCGACATGTTATTACTTGAATTTCTGGCAACAGGGCAACCTTTGGAATTGAACTGACCTAAAGTCATGGATGACCGGAATGTGGAATATGCAGAGATTGCCTACATGTACAAGACATTCACTCAGGTATACCATGTATACCAGCAAGTGCGTAGGATCAATACTAAACTGGTACATTGATACCAGACAAAGGTATTTCCTCGAAAATATGGTCTGTGTTGCCAAAATTCCCCCTTTACTGTGGAATAACCCACATACACTACAAACACCAATATGAGGTATTTGATCGAATACTGGTATTGGATCATTGGAAAGCATAATAACCACAATTCAGCCGGGAAGCAAAAAGTTGTGTTTGTTTACATTGGTCATGTCGGCACATGCCCTGGGTACACGCACCACCGTGTACTTTGTTTTACTATGGTGTTTGTTGATTCAATAATCCCAAGACAACAGGTAAACACACTGGGACAACAATGTGCATTGCATTTCGTTATATTCATGACCCCCGACACCAGGAGCAGGCACCCTCAGTATACTTTGTGGCATTCACGATGCAACCCGTGTTGTCATCATATAGGCAGGTCACACGTTTGTTCATTATCATCGAGTTTTGAGTTGAGTCATTTCAAGTTTCGAGTCACAATTTTTTAGTTTCAAGCCAGAATTTTAGAGTCAAAAAGTTAAGATTTTGAGTCAAGATTTTCAGTTTTGAGTCAAGATTTTTCAATTTTCGAGTCATGATGATCAGTTTTCGAGTAAACTATTTTCAATTTTCGAGTCAAATTTTCCTGTTTTTGTGTCCATACGGGTATGAAAATGTAGACTGGGAACCATTTCACAGGTCTCAACTCAAGAGGAATGGAATGTAGTCATTTGACATGTTGCACAATCTCTGTTTCAACACATCTGTCTACATTTGACCTGGTGACTTTTGGACATGACTTGAAGTAACCCAGTCCGTTTTGTTTTGAAATTTGAAGCCAAGGTTAGATTCATTTCTATTGTATTTTATGCAAAGAGAAATTTCCTGGTTGTCATTTGAAGTACATGTAATTAATGGATGTGTTTATGCATTTTGCCTGCAATTGACAAGCATTCCTTGTTCATGATGCAAACAATTAATGCATTTTTCTGTGGTAAAAGGCGAGTATCGGTTTTCAAAAAGAACCACATACATGTACACATACAGTACATGTATTCTCACAGGAAAACTATTACACTCACCCTACAAACATTTGTTTACATGTTTGTAGTTAAAGGAGCATGTTCAGAAAGAATGATTTTGTTTTAACCTAACAATCATGTGAAATACATGTACATGTACCTCCCCAAAATACTATCCATGGGAAGAAAAACAAGAAATTTGCAGTCCAATTTGGATGTGGAAGCAAAAAGGTTGGTGTGATTACTGCACTGCTTTATGGAACCGGATAAATTAGTTTACAAAACATCAGTGGTTTTCCGACGATATCCTTAAAAATATTTTATTTTGTAATTTATTTATTGAAACCTCCACAGTGCGTTAAGCACCCCTTATAGGGTTCACATAAAATACACGTAAAGAAAAACAGGAGGTTTTCTTGAGACGAGGTGTCCTTTATAATTCATTGAGTCATTGTTTGACGTTTACAGCATAGATGTGCACAAAGCCGGCTGTGGTTGTAATGTACCTGGGTTGAAGAAAATCCGGCGAGCATTAACATCTTAAAAGGTAACCCGTCTCAAGGCCGCCGTTAACCTCGAAATTGGTAGGTTAACCAACCTCGCAAGCAGGGTTAGAAATTACCCGGGTTAAGTGCGGTTTTGAGGCAGTTAACTCGGAGAATTTTTAACCCCGAGAAGTGTAGTGCAAACGCTCCGAATTACCCGGGTAATCTCAGGGTTAAATTTGTTGTTATTACCCCGAGATAACCTGGGTAACGGCATAGTCTGAAACCCCTACTACGTTGTATAGCACTCCAAGGCCCTTTTCCAAATCTCGACTCCGTCTTCAGGCTCCAGCTTCATGCGGCTCCGGCTCCAACCGCCTCCGGCTTCACTTTAGCGAAGCCAAACCAAAAACCGTTTGGAACACTAGTCGAGCCTAGTAGGCCTACCACTCTTTTTCACCGGCTTTTTTAAAGCGCTAGCAGACGAGTTTTGTCGGCGGCAAAGTTTAGCAAACCTGCAAAAGTTCACAAAGTTTTTTGTTGCTGTCTTGTGATTTTCCAGTTCATGACGTCACGAAGCCGGCCGAAGTCACCTCTTTAGTTGACTTCATTTTGGAGCCTCATTTGGGCCAAAACGAAGCCTCAAAATGAAGCCTGAAGCCGAGCCGAAGTTTGGTATGCGGCTTCAAGATGGCGGAATGGAGACAGAGCCGGAGACGGAGACGAAGCCATGATTTGGAAAAAGGCCCAAGTATTTTGTCAGATCCAAAAGTCACTCCTTACAGCAGTGTGATAATTAATTTCAGAGACTCCATCAAAAAAAAACCAATCCAGTTTTAACACCAGGAGCGTGTGTGGTCTAGTGGGTATGAAGCAGGACTCCCAATCAGAGGTTGTGGGTTCAAGCCCCACTATGACCAATGTGTCAGTGTCCCTGGGCAAGGCACTTAATCCTAGTTGCCTCGTCAACCCAAGCGATATTTGGGAAGCCACAATCTAACTGCTGATAGGGTTGAGTGCCTGGTCAGCAGCCACCTAGTTATAGCGAAATGGTTCTGGTGATTTCCTGATGGCAGCAGTAATAATGGCAACAGCGCCAGGAGCACCCCGCAGGGTGGACATGTGCGCTATATAAGAATCCACTATTACCATTACCAACAGATGCAAAACCAATACACACTTCACAGTATGTATGTTGTAAGACATGGTTCCAAGCACGAAATCCCTTACTTCTATTGTAAATTCCTTCACAGTGTTGTTCAGAGTGAAAGATCTTTAAGTGTAAACACTTGGTGAGGCCTTTGTTGAGATGTAGGGTATCGCAAGTCACATTGGCCGTGTTCGAAAGATGTCAACTTAACCCAGTGTTTATTTAGGTTAGCAAACTCGGGAAGGTGCATGTAATGAAATGAGAATGAAAAATAAATGATGAAGAGAGGTTTCTATTTCTATGTATAATGTTGTATTCCATACTTGTACAAAACATGCCTTTTCTATGACTGCACAGAAATGTGGTCCACTAATTCAGGATATTTACATCAACGCGGTATTGCAGCAATTTAGGCGGAACAATCATGAAAGGTTTTTTCCTTTCGAAATATGAACCTACAGTATATGAAACTAGAAACCATCCAATGTGTACACACATATTAACCTCTCTTTAATTATGCCACAAATGGTTTCCCAAATTCCCCGAAACAAGGAAATGCGTATACAATGCATTCGAGGGGAATTTGATTCGATGAGCAATTGTGTGTACATGTAGCCTGCGTTCTATTGCACTTTGCCCCAGAATTTAGATGTAACGCAGGGGCGTGGCAATGGTATTTTCTTGGGGGAGGGGGAGTCTGACTAGACAATTTGTCAAGCAGGGGGCAGCGTAAGAAAAATTCTTGATATCAGGTACGGAGAGCAGATTGTACCATTTTAAACTTATTTCAAGTCTGAGATCGCGCATACTTCACAAATTTATAAGGAGTATTATTATTTTTTGGTAACCCACAGGACTAGTCAGTTCAGTGTTTCACTAGTCCTCAATTTTTACTAGTACGTGTCACCAAACTTGATTATGTACATGTATTTCCATCTTCCTTCAAGTTTACAGTTAGTATCAAGGTAAGAGTTGAGAAGTTGATCATAATTTTTTTCCTTTAAAATGACTCATCAAGCATTGGTAAGTGCAGATTTGATGGAAAAACCCGAAATTTTGAGTGAGAAAATTTTAAGATTTAACACTGTTGAAAGACCAGATTATGATTAACCAGCACAAATGCAGCTACAGGAGTAGTCCTCCGGCTAAAACCACTAGTCTTGGACTAGCGGACTATTGCTAATTTCCACCCCTGAAACATGGTCACTACACTACAAACACATGTACGTACCGTACATATTGGGCACTATTTACTCAGTTAATCTGAAAATATATAAAATCTCCAAATGTTTACATAAAACAATAATAAATTTATATTTTTATTGGCTATATACCGGTATGGCACTTGCATGTTGATAAAAATCCAATCACCAGGATACACAATGGGTATACCAGTAAATAGCCGAAATCTGCCCCGGGCCGGCCGACTTAATTTGGAATTGTGTATTTGCTAGGCTAACAATTCAAGTGCCTGGATACGCATACATACACTTACACAGTGCATTCAACCCCTCCACAGTGCATAACAGGGACATACGGTTCGAGACACAAGAACTGCAATAATGCGGGCTGTGATTATGCCATGCCGGGGTATTTTGGATAAAAGGAAGATCTATATTTGTCACTATTTACATCGTGAATGTGTAAGCTAGGTCAAATGCAATTCCCTCTACAAATATATTGCAGGAAATATAAAATGTTTTTCAATTCATTTGCAGAACTAATTTTTTCTTCTCAAATCGTCATTACTTGACTCAATGTGGATGCATTCGGGGGAGATTCCCTGACAATTTTCCCCTTTCACGCCCGCCCGCCCGCCCTCCCGCCCGCCTCCCTCCCCCTCCCCTCCCCCACCCTCCTCCCCAGTATACTGTTTATACATAAATGTTTGGGGTTGTATTTTGTAATGTGCATTTTGCTGAAACTTTGAGCCATTATTTAAACATTTTCAGCTTGGAACCCTACACTTCACTCATTGTAAAGCAAAGTGCCCAAAACTAAATAATCTGTGTAAGCAGGCTAAAATGAAGTCCTCTATGCAACGCACACAATGAGATTCAACTCTGCCTTAATGTTCACTTTGACCATGCTTTGACTTTGCTAGCTTTAAAGGGCCCCTTATTTAGGATTTTTATCAATGAAATATATGCTTTAAAACCACTCTACTCAGTTAAAATCATAAAAATCTGATTTGGAGCTTGTTTTAGGGGTTAAAACAAAGGTTTTTAGTTTTTATGCTAATGCAAATATGCATATTCATGACCAAGGTCACGATGTCACAAGAGGCAAACACAGGAAAATCACATCCAACTGTGCACAAAAGATTCCACTTTTTTCTCAATTTTCCTGAAACTTTTGTAATCCATGGCTGTTTGAGTTTGTTTTACATGTTGCCTGCTGTAAGCCATGACAAAACTGGGGGTAGAAACTGCAGCAATTTGCCACAAGTCCAACTTAAAGTCTTATGTTTTTTCTTAACTTTTCCCTTCCGTCTTCCTTACGTGATGCACTCAAAACAGCGCCCTCTGTCTGTGATTTATTGCAATGAAATCTTCAAAGTTGAAAAAGGCCACCTTTTATTGATTTTACATCCAAACGAACAATAGTATGTCTTGCTGAACAAGTAATCCGTCATTATGAAGCAAAGCTTAGGCACAAAGTTGTTTAGGATGTCACAGGCCCTTTAAAGTCTTATGTTTTTTCTTAACTTTTCCCTTCTGTCTTCCTTACGTGATGCACTCAAAACAGCGCCCTCTGTCTGTGATTTATTGCAATGAAATCTTCAAAGTTGAAAAAGGCCACCTTTTATTGATTTTACATCCAAACGAACAATAGTATGTCTTGCTGAACAAGTAATCCGTCATTTTGAAGCAAAGCTTAGGCACAAAGTTGTTTAGCATGTAACAGGCCCTTTAGCTTTGACACCCATAAAGCCATCCACAGCTGCTGACCTGCTCAGTGTAAAATCTGCGGTAAGTGAGATCTTATTGGATGGCATTTTGCAAAGCTCAACCGTGTATCGGCGAGATGCGGGTTCGGAATTCCTGGCACAGCAAGGCAAACAATGTCTATCCTATTTACGTGTTTAACTGCACTGTACGGTGCTTGTGTAGTACATGATAATACATGTTTTTAAAGGCGAGAAGCACGCGGAGCAACATCGGAAAGTCAGAGATACATTTAAATTATAAAAACGGGAGCTGAAGTGTGACGTTTCGATGCATCCATGAAACTGGTTGTAACCTTTTAAATAGATTTTCAAGCAATTTCTAAACGGTGTGCAATATTTAAAAGAAATATACAGACAGACATGTCTTGGTAGCATAGTTTCAATGATATTTGAGACTATTTTTTATGATATAAAAGGGGACACAAAGGCATTTTTTGATTTTATGATTACATGTCTTCAAGTTTTTGACCTGTTCAATTTAGGAAAAGGTATCTGCTAGTTTCACCAAACGTCTGTATTTCAAATTACATTATGAGCAAAATTAAAATAAATCTTCAGAAAGTTTCAAAATGTCACGCTTGTACTAAAGATACACCTCGAAAAAACAAAAAATTTAATTGATATTTTCTCGAAACATAAAATTTATTCGCTTTCAAATGAGACATCAATGGAAAAAAAATCGACCAATGTTTAGTTATCGAACAATTAGGCCTACTGTCAATATTTCAAATTATTTCGGACCGCCAATAATTCAATAAATTTGCCCAAGTCTGTACCGTTGGCCTGTCCAATCTTGTTTCTTCTGTCTCAGAAAGTCTTCCGAGATGAACAAAAAGAGATTTGACAGGCCACTACTAGTCCAGAGGACTCAATGCACGCCGCGGATCACAGACCAAATACTAAGTGAGACTTGGGCAAGTCTACTGGTATAGACAAGGCGCAAGTCTATAGACAAGGCGCAAAAACGGCTGTACAAAACGGCGTTTTTAAAGTTCAAAGTTTGATGTTTTTCTCGTTAAGATAGAGTAAATGCTTTAAAAATTCGTTCAGAGAACCACAGACTGTATAATCAAAGAAGATTGCACTACATGTAGTTTACTCCACCATTCTCATGTTTTGAATAATATCAACAGGTAAAGGGATCTTGTTTATAAAATACACTGTATGCCAAGAAGTCTGGTATTTAAAAAAAAAAAAACCTGTAGGAGTGCCACGACATATTAGGGAAACACTGTGTTCCATTACCGGTAAGTGGGGTCTTTTATTGGCAAGGGGTACATTTTTTGGGTGACCTGGATGATTTTTCCTTCAAATGCTCTTATCTTATCTAAAAATAACAGAAAGCCCCCAAAAGATAACAAATAGTGCAGCAACATACCTTTCTAAAAAACCCTTGTAAAAATTTCCAATGTAAAGTGTTGTAGACAGGACACAAATGTCTATCTTTGTTTACATAAGATACATGAGAAATCTGTACAGGAAGATTTTGGCAATGCTTGTCTTAATATTTGTTGGCCTTTTGGGGCTTAAGTTATCAGTTTTAAACAACTGACAGGTTTTTCTTCTATTTTAAGAGAAGATAACAATATGTAAGGCAATATACAGGGGCCAAATTCATGATTAAACATAGCACGAATATTCGCTTAAAAGGCACAGGCTAGTCAGCAATGCGTGCGCAACAAATTCGTTCTACATGTATACGCAATACGCAGCTCCATAGCAAAGGCATGGAGCTGCGTAGTTCGTGGCACAAATTTGGTGCACGCGCATTGCTGACGAGCCTGTACCTTTAAGCAAGGGCCTATTTCATAAAAGTTGTTGTTTTGAGCGCGCGAAGAGAGTGCGCGTACAATGCTGTCGTCTGTTCTGTTAGAATGCATTTGTCGTCTGCTTCACTTGTGTCAACGTCAAAAGTACAGTCATTGGTAATGTTTCCATTTTTGGATGATTATCACTACCACAGAAGACCCTTGCCCGTCGCTGACTGAAATATTTCAACAATACCTGCAGCCGATTTCACGAAACTTTACGCAATTCCGCAAGTCCACTTACGCAATAAATTATGGCGCAAGTAATGGCATAAGTGGACTTGCGCAATTGCGTAAAGTTTCGTGAAATCGGCTACTGAAAGCTGTTGAAAAAAGATGGCATCGCGTTACCAAAAAAATCGGTAGGTTAGCATGCGGTTTGGTTTGCTAGTGCTTAAAAGGTTTTATGAAATGGAGAGAGTGCTTAATCAAAAATTGAGTGCTAACATGTTTTATGAAATTGGCCCCAGGTTTCCAAAGATCCTGAAAGCTGAAATCTATTATCCAGGTTCAGGGGCCACTGTGAATTGTTTTATCATCCAACTAAAAACCGATCACACTGAGGATTTTGACCAATTACAATCTTCCAAATCACCAAGGTTTTTATGAATGAAAAATAAGTATACAACACCTACCTCCATCTGGATTGAAGATATGTTTGAGTCGATTTAGGGATTCCGAAAAGGTTCTAACGTCCCTCGTCAACTGCAATATTTCTTCTTTGTTCACGATCGGAGCTTCAACAAAGTCCGAGTTTAGACTGGTCGACGACCCCGTTTTGGACGCCCTCCGACTAATTTGCGGTGACCCGCATACAGCTATGCTAGCCGGTCTCGTACTGCTGTCGCTCGACTCCATGCTGCGTTTTCCCCTCAAGCTTCTTGAGCGAGTAATAACGTCTGGGTTAGGGAGCGGTAAGGTGTCCTTGCTGGTAAGCGGAGGATGATGGGATAGATGTGATGTTTGATCAGGCGATACGACAGCGGGGCTCAGACGCTCTATGCCGCTGGCGTCCTGCGAAGTTTAAAGAAACAAAAATGAAATGACCACATTAGTATGTAATACATCTCGTGAATCCATTAAAACATAAAGCCAGGGACACAGCCACAAGTATTTGAGACTCGCCATGCACGACTCAACCGTCGTGAAGAGTTGTGAGACAATCGTTTCGTCATCATCGTTTCTCCTTTGCCTACAATGACACCAATCCACAATGGTCTGATTACATGTACCTGTGACAACCTGTGGTGAATATGCCCTTGTCCCTCCAGCGAGCATTTTCCAAACTCAAAAGCTAGATACAGTTGGTAAATGGTAAACAGGACTACCCGAACCATTGCAAGGTGTGCAAGCTATGTTTTAAGTACCGCAAGCACTTGAGGAATTCCACAAAATCACGACTTTAGTAAAGACTGTTACAAAAATGGTGACAACGCAAGTTTAAGCACACCAGTTTTAACACAGTTGTATGTAAACTTCCGACTACAACTGTACCTCTGACTAAATACCACTTTGCGATTGGCTAAACTACCATTTATAAGACGACTAATCACATCACGAGGCTGTCTATACAAATACGATGAGTACCAACTATCCGGTTGCTAAGGACTCCTTCCCTGTACATGTACGGTATGTCCGCCATAGCGAGGGGCCATCCAGTGCCATGAATTGTGCGTTGTGTTGTTGTTAAATCAAACACTGTGCATCCATAACACATGCAATGCTCCCCCTTGGCGTACATATATTGTGTAGGCTTCATAAGCTTACAATAAACCCGCAAATTGTTTGAAGTGACAACATAATGTAACAGCTTATCATCAGTCCTCAGCTACTGAGTTTGTCTATAGCTAGCCAAGTACAGCCAAGTGACGGCCCACGACGCAATGGATGATTGAATTGTAGTTGTGGGTTTGCGTATCTCAAACGTGACATTTTGTCTCATCGGGTCGGGGATAACCTTGGTTGTGTGTCCCTTACCTAAAAACAACTTTGTAGTCAAACAACAATACGGTAGAACCAGTACCGTGGATAGTTTAATGTACTGTACATACACTTGATGCTGAAATAAGACAAGTGTCAAGAATACAACATAACAACATTTCGCTCTACAATAGTCTGTATCGAACAACCGCCATTTCGTGGGGCACCTTTTGTTACTTAAACCGTGGAAGCACAATATGTGCAGCCATGCATGTCCTCAAGGAACAAAGAAACTGCCCCACGAAATGGCGGCTATTCGATACGGTCTATTCAGTACTTACAGTCAAACTCCTCTCATACAGTCTAGCTCCCGTTTTCCTTGAGCGCATTTTTCTCGATTTTAGCTTCATGAAGAATTTTTAAAAATATCTCAACGCTTTTAATTTGCACTGCGAAGTTGACAAATCAGTGACAAATCACTGCACAAGTTTACACAAAAAAATCTGCTCTCAACTAAACTGTTAATGTACAACCGACTGCTGGAACATTGAATAAAAAATTGCATTCACCACAGAAGCATGTATTTATGCTTATTGAAATAAACTACGTGTACACGTCTTGACTGAACCGGACCAAACGCTGTCAATTTCTGAAATGAACTTGATTCACCTTCGCCAACCAACTATTAAGGGCAACCCAGAGTCACCGACAACGGAAGTTACCCATGACGGAAGTGCTTACATATGTGGGAATCACCAACTGCACATTTAATGACATCACCAGCTTTCCTATTTTGAAGGTACTTCCTATAGTCTAGAAACTTTCAGAGAACTGCACACCCGTAGTACGCACACTGAGCAAGGATCACACGAACAGTGCTAAGGGTCATGCACACACTAGTCCAACTTTTGACACCATCCATTTACATGTGACACACACATGACGAAGTGACACAAGGTGTACTTGTGCGATAACATTAACACCAGAGATTAATCTTTTGTTGGAGTACCAAAATTGTTTGGGATGTCCATTGTAAATTTGTAACTAAAACTGGGGTATATACGCACTTCTGTCCAGTTTTCTTGTTTGTTCTCTTGTCTTGTAAAAGGAAACTACAAATACCTCTGACAAATAAATGAGAATTAATGAGGGAGATTAGTTGGAAAGGAATTTCCCTGTGACCGTTTTATGGCTGGATTCAAGAGAAATGGAAACTAAAGTAAACGATCTTGGAGTGTTTCCGACCCAGTTGCACTACCTTCTTCTGAAAAGAAAAGAAACCTGCCGATACAAAAGTGCAAAATTCTGTTTAAAATTTATGAAATATTAACTCTGTAAATTTAAGGTTGACAGTGGGTGACAGTGTGAACTACAGAGTGTATCAAAAAAAAGTATACACTCATAAATTTGTAGATAAAATGGAAAATATATTAGATTTAGAAAATTGGCTCACACATATCAGTAGACATTGGTTTCATGTTTTCATTAACTTTGTCATCATGTTGGGAATTTTACGCCCGACTGAACAGGGGCTAGTTTTGTAAACAAAAATAACATTAACTTGCGCCTAAAAATGAAAGATGAAAAAACAGAATCAACTCCCCAGTTCATACAGTTTCACGGGTAGTAAAACAAAAACAAAACAGATGTCCCCATAAGAAAGTCCAGTGATGTTAGGTCTGGTAATTTTTTGAAATAGACTTGGAAATCATCAGACCCAACACCACTGGTCTTTTGTGGGGACATCTCAAGTTTTTCTTACTACCCATGGCACTGGATGACCTGGAGATGAATAAAGCCGTGTTCGCATTGGACTTGTTTTTTGGGAGGTTTTACGAAGACGATGGTAAAATGGCTAAATTTTTACTGCTGTCCGCACTTGGCTTCCAGAGTGCTTTTACCGACTCACTGTGTACGCATTGGACTTTTCGTCCCGGGAAAAGTTTCCTGGTCAATTTTCCTGGGCAGAAGTTGGCCGGGAAAAGTAACCGCTGGACTCGGGAAACGTCACTGAGAGGAAAACGTCCTAGGCTGTATGCATTAGACTTAAAATGGGAAAAGTACCCATTGTCTCGGTACGTTTTCCCCAAAAACCTTCCCAAGGCCTTAAGAATCAAAGTCTTCCTTCTCAGGCAGAACAGAGCAGTGATCGGGCGTGCATTTGGTGTTACGCTAAGCATACAAATCGGTGTGCAGTAAAGGGTACCGGTAATTTATTAGAACATACGTGTAGCAAATTGCTGGTAGGTCATGTAAATGTTTTTATAATAAGAATGTGTTCAGTCATCCATGGAATTAACAAGACATGTATACAAAATTTATTGTACTGTATACCGGTACAATCTGTGCACGACATACATGTACATTATTTGTACACGTACACACTACACTGTATACATGCAGAAGTAGCAGGGTATAATTTGAACAATAAATTTTGCATAGTAGTTTATTGCCATGCATTATTAATTATCAATTTAGTGCTTTCTACTGAGAAAATGCAAAGCAACGAGTGCATTAATGCATGTTAACAAACCTTTATGCTATATCAGGTACATACGTACATTGTAAATTAAGAAGCCTCGGGTACTGTACATGTAGCACTTGAAAAGGTAACGTGTAACTAAAAATACATTTTGCATGGTCTTTTGTGGGAAAAAAAAAACTATTTCATCATTGCAAAAAAATCTGATGAAGTACCGCAATAGTTGTTGCTACATATTCATACATGTACCGGTAAGCTTATCAATATTTATTCTAAATTAAGCCGCCTGTCCACATGTTTGCGCATTTTCAGTTTTGCGTCCGGCATAACGCATCCAAAACGAACTGAAAACATGTATGCATGTATGGAAAGGTAGCTTTAAGGAACACAGCTGCGGGCCTATGTATGAGTACAAGTATACAGTACATGTACATGTGTATGTGCACACTACATTATACATTGTATACTACATGTACATGTAGACTATACATGTGCGTCCGTAAATTGTAAATACCCATGATTGTGTATGTACAATCCTGCACATACTATGATATAATAAGGCCAAAGTGCACAGAGTTAATGTATAGACCAATCCGGTAACTATAAGGTCTCTTTCCCTGTACATGTACACGTAGTATATCCGCCATACATGTAGTTGGGGAGCTTCGAGTGCATGGACTGTGCGTTTTGTGTTGCTGTTAGAACGAAAAGTGCGCGGCCATCACATGCACTCGACGCGCCCCCTTCGGGTACACAATCCTACAAAGACGGTGAATGTCAAGGCCTGAACTTGGCATGCCAAGAAACCGAGAAAAGGAAAAACGAACAATTAACAAAAGACATTGTTTATCAATTTCATAGACGACCCATTTCAAAGCTGGTAGCTAAAATTGAACACCAAATGAACAACCTAACAAACAGTATAAATGCATGCGATAACAACTCACCGTCTGTACCGTGATGTACGGCAAGCTGGCAAATCGCTTGCGGATGAAACGCGGTGACGTAATCAGCGCCTTCATGTGCATTTTCATGTTGGAAGAATTAGTCTCCATTTTTGTTGTCTAGCTGGGCTATGCTCGACGTTCACAGAGCAATTACGTCATCGATGACGGCATTAATTGGTGACGTACAAAATGCTAGAAATTGGCATCAATCGCGATTTATACACAGCATAAATCCCAAAACTGTAAGTTTCTGGTCAAAGTATTGGAAGCTATTGGTTGGATCAAAACTTCAAACGACTACTTCTGGTGTACAAAACTTCAATGCCTTATCCTTGCTAAAATGATGTGCCTTCGGCTCCGTGTTGAGTTGCCTCCTTCAAAACATCTTCTCTTGCAAATTTTGACGGTTCATGGTTCAACTTTTATAGCACTCCTGGCGACAAATATTCCTGGGTGACAAATATTATTCCGGGTGACAGAAACACAAAGAAAATGCCAACTCACTGCCTATTTTGGAAGGAAAACCGTTTGTTTTGAACATTTTTCCTTGACGTAATCGTGAAATTAAGTTCTCACGCCTCAAACTGATTCATAGAGCATGACTTCATTTTTCAGCATTGTATTTTGGGATCTTCCGTCCAGCCTTTTCTCGGGAATTGTCAATCCCGGCTGATAACTTCCTTCCTTTCGACAGAGAATGTTTTCTTAATGAAGTTCTTCCTCGTCATATTTGTTGACACGATAAGCGTAAATATCCTTTCAAAAAGTTACATCGAGCTGTAGGATGGTGAGTAATTTTGTAGTTTGAGTTGTTGTCTTTTCTTTAAAATGGTAAATTTGAAAGGAATGTCCAGTTTTATTTTTAGTTTTGAAAAGCTTCTAAAGCAGCTACATAGAATTTTGATGTTAATTTGTCATTTTGGTCACTTTGGAAACCCTCATATTTCCCACCCATAAGGAAATTCTGATGGAGAGAGCAAGTCCATAATATTTATATGCTTGTTTTGAAACTTTTTGAAAGCACATGATTCAGAGTTTTTTAAAGCCAACTTCTGGCTACTGTGTATCCCAATTTCTCAGAAACAAATTTGCATTTGTAATGTGGTTGAATGCGCTTAGTTGTTGTGCAACCTGAAAATGTGTTACATTATTTGGAGGATGTTAAAATACCAAAAGCAGCGGAATATGGACTTGGAGTTTGCAGTACATTCAAGATTCAATTTCCAAATTCAATGTGGTCAACTGACACTGCCTTCCACTCCGCCATTTCTTATGAGAAGCAAAAACGTCAAAGCCAGAGAACTGACTATAAAGACCGAACCACTTGCATGAACCTGTTCAAATTCAGACTAGGCTTGGCAGACAGAAAATGTCGAACAATACAACACACAGACTGTTTCAATGCCAACCGTCAAGTGATGTGTGTAACTCACAAATTGACGAGCATTCAGTTTTTCCGTGAATGTATCATATTTGTTTCTTTTGGGCGACACAAGGTGTGTTCGAAGTTTTTGTGGTAAAGTTCAAACAAAATTTAACAGACAATCACAATGGTAGATGTATGAACAGTGCACATACAGTCATACTGTATGACGGTTTTGAACAGTATCATCAACGGACGCTAATTGTTAGTATATTTGGCCAATATTTGTCCCCCAAACCAGGGTTATTCGGTTCACGGTCGACAAATAACATCTCTGAGAACAGATTGTGATCACAGTACTTTGAATACTACACTAATGAAATTAGACATGGCAATCATTTCCCTTCAGCAGACAAATTGTTCACAATGTTTTGTGTTGTTGGTACATAACAGGTACTAGTACATGAAAATATTTGTTCCGATTATTAAGTTTGGAAGCACTGAAAGAACAGTTCTTGTAACAATACTTGGTTCAATCAACGAACATGTCTTGAGGGCAAACTGGTATAATACAGTGTACACCAATTTTGAATTTTGTAGTAAATCCAATCTCATGCATGACTGGGTCATGACAAAAATGAGCGTTTGTCCCGAGTACACAGGCTGAAAGCCACAACGATAGCTCAAGTGACTCTTTAGCACCTGGTCGACAAAATGTCACAGATCAAAATGCTAATCCATTGAACATGACGTTGATGTGTTGTGCGCCATTACGAAAGACCTTTAAAGTCATGCTGGAGCGTAATTCTCTTTACGTAATCTCGCAGCTTGATTTATCCAGATTATCGCAGACTCCTTGACGACCACAATTTATGAGAGCTCTCTTCTTCTGTAGATAGTACCGGTACATGTAGTTTGGAAGACAAAACTAAAGCCTGATATAAACGGTATTTTTATTTGCCAATTTAATTTTTACTCAGGAGAAGTTCATTTCCAACAGATGACATTCCAGAAGAGATGTTTTGAAATCGCAGAAGAGACGTTTTAACGTTGGAAGAGATTACTTGCAGAAAATACTGCGATTAAAAAGGCAAGCAGCTTTTGCCGATGTCAACTTGTCGTCACGGCTCCATCAAGTACCGTACACTAATTCCTCTGTCAGTGCCGAATCAGGGATGTGCAGGACACTCTAGCAGTTTCAACAAGTGGTTGCAATACGTTCCAGTTTCGATGAGAATTCTGCTGGAATGTGAAAACTCATGCCAAAAAATATTCCCATGTTGTCTGCGACTACAAGATTTAGTAGTCTGTGCTAAAAACAGCACCTCCAGTACAGGTCCAATGGCAAATAGTCAAATGTGCAGTGCGCACTTTATCCAAGCAACAGGTCGACTTGGCGATTAATCAACTGCCACAATAAAAACAACGAGGCCAAGCATACATGGCCAGACAAGTCTTCTGTTGTGCACTGGGAAATTTACGAGCCTCCGTCGTAGAATCCAGTCAAGTACTGGGCTACCGTATGTCAATATGGTACATGCGCTTGCAGATGTCCCATATTTCTTACACTGGCTGAAGCATTCTGTTATGTCTTTTCCATAATCTGCCAGCATACCGTAAATACTCTGAACTAAAACAGAGAATAACCTGCATACAGGGCCTCCAAAGATTATTTATGAATCATTCATGATTGTTTTCCGTTTATCTGAGCTGCTGGTACTGTTGAAAACACTTGCATAAATTCGATGTGTGATATGCCAAATGCTCTATTCGTGAGCTCCATCTAATTGTTATTCATCATCTCATAGAAATCCGGGTCGGGAGCTGAATTCAGAACGACGCCGTGCATTGTAGCTCGGTACGACGGAGACGGAAAGTAATAGAAGTGAAAAATAAAAAAAAATCCGAGAGAGCCCCACTTTGGGGAGATTGCAGCTAAATATCAAAGTGCATGCACTAGAATTTATAATCAGTGCATGCGCCGATTCCGTCTATCCATAATGTACAGTGGGATACTAGTGTGCACCATACGGTGTTCCCATCTGTGCCTTAGACACGTACGGTATACTCCACACTTATGTGCGCAAAACAGAATTCTAAAGGGCTCCAGCAGTGTTAACACTGAAACACAATGCGTCTCGTCGGCAGTCCACTTATTATTATCGCTATCAGGCTGAAAGGTATGTTTATGTGTGTGTCTGTGCACTATAACATAAAATCCTTTCCATAGCATTTACATGTATGTTCAAAGTCCTTTTCAATTTCTTTGAATAACATTGCAAAATCTATCAATATCTCGTCTTTCAATAATATGATGATCCACTTTACTGATAAACATACACGTCTAAACATTTTGTTATTTTCTTTCCAATCTTCTGCATTTACATAACATTAATGTTCATGTTTCTCTGAGGCCCACTGATAACAAAGACGTACATGTATTTTACATGTCATATTATTTAAGAGCACATGAATGCTGTTTTAATACAAACTAAAAGGTAATACTATAATCTAGAACCACCATTCCAAAGAATTCCTATCTCAACAATGCCACTTTAATATCAACAATGCACTAAAATATACTGGGCTCAACTGGGTTAGGTAAACAACTGTAAATGCACTGTCCTGACAACTTGGGTTATTCTTTTTCCAAGATTAAATTGAAACGAACAACTATCTCGGGATCAAAATTGAATGCGTCAGTGTTAACCGCAATGATCGTGAGTGCCGCCTTTATATTCTGTAGTTGATCTCGAGCGCAGTGCCCAGAAGTTGCAGTCAAAGGTTATGCTCTATCATGTGTGTACATGTATGTACTGATCAATATGTGCATGGGTTGTGCATGTACAGTGTACATGTACAGTACAAGGCCACTTAAATTTCCCGGGCTTTTCCCCCACTACGGCTGTGGAGCGGATGCGGCAGATTTTATTGCTTAATCTAACCGCAAACTGATCCCAAGCTCGGGATCGAACCCTCCGCCAACGCGAGACCAAAATATTGGGGTCTGATCCGTGGTAAATTACACAACACAAATACATGTACAAAAGGGTCATTTCCTGTAAATTCTTAATATTTATTTGGAATCTTTAGGCGGAAAGTTACTGCGACCTTCGGTAAAATTCCTTCGTGTAATCTTCCCATGCGTTCCCATTTGCAATTGCTTTCAGTGCCCAAGCGGAAAGCTACCGCGACCTTGCAGTAAACTTTTGCCATGCAGGCCCATAGTTTACTGCAGGGTCGTGTTCATTTTACAGGGCGAAACTGTTCCCATTGGACTTTTCAAGGGCCCTGTAAAACTCCCGCGGCTGAGCGGAAAGTTTCCGCGCCCTCTCTCGCCCTGTGAGTTTTACATCGCGGTCGCGGTAAATTTACAGGGACGGTAATTCTCCGTGCGTCCCCATTGGACTTAATTTTGTTACTCTCCTGTACAACCACGGGAGATTTACCCAAAAAAGTCCAATGGGAACACCACTTAAGTAATATGGTGTAGTAACATGGGAAACTGAAAAATATACAAAACTGAACAAACAAGTAAAGTTTTACTTCTTGCTCAATACACAAACAATTCCATCATAACACATGTACATGTACCTTTAAAATGTACTGAAGACAAGTATTTAAAACATTCCAACATTACTGGTACTTACTCTGTTCTTGTCAATGTCAGGACCCAGTGAGTCCAACACGATTACTGGCTTTCCAGACATTGCTTAAATTTGTACCTGGCGTCCATTCGGGCCCCAGAGCAGTCATTGGATACATGTATTTCACATTGCTTACACCGTACCGGTACCACAGTTTGCTATACGCATGAGAGATCTTGGGATGGTCTACATGTACCGTACATTGTCCCTGAATTTGGTAGAGTGCATGAGTGCTGTTTACCATTCCACCCACAAACTCCCAGGTGTATAGATGGATTGTGCTGATGCCACTAGAAATTACTCAGCCATAAATTCACCCAGGGACCGCTTGAATTCTACGGCCCAACGATCCCAAACTGTTCCAGCTCAGAAAACTTTACAAGTTGGGTTTTCGCTGCCCTGTCCTAGCCCTCAATGTACAAGTTGGGTTTTCACTGCCCTGTCCTAGCTCACAATGCCAGCCCGAACTCTCTTTGGAATTTCAACCGAGGGGCTGGGGGCTAGCTGTTTCTAAAAGTGTCGGGGACTCCCGCTGGTACATGCCTCCTGTCCGTACATGACATTTTGGCTATAAGGCATGACAGGGAGATGATTTATAAATCCAATTATATCATGAGGTATTCTTTTCTCTCTAACTCACTTGCTCCTTGTCAACTCAATGCTTGTTTTAAAACAAGGTTCATGCATCTTAGGAATTTGGCAAAAGGTCAGGTTGATTCTAAAATAATTCTGCTACACAGAAGGGATTACAGTTTGCTAGTAAATTATAATGCCGGTACATTGCGATGCATTTATTGAGGATTTTCCTCACTGTAGATTAATTTGTTTGTTCTAATTTATGGCACATGTTTTTTTTAAGTTGTGAAAAAAGAAACTAAATTTCATGACCTTTTCGCAATTTGTGTAGTTTTCAACTGACAAAATTATGTTTTCACAAGCAAACCAAAACAACATGTAAAATATTACAAATTGAAATAGACACATGACTCACAATAAGTAAGGGAAATTGGTATGTTGTCAATTTTGGAATTATTTTCAAATGACTGTTTTCACCTATTCCTGTGACAAGGTGTGTCTGTCATGCAGCATTAAGCGGAATGCATACCCTCATTAAAATCTGCATACACCCCACAATATCCTTTATTTTGAGTACATACAATGCAGGAATAAATTCTCGTCTATAAGTATCAGGCATAAAAACTGGATAGGCCTACGGTACATGTACATGTAACGTACGTGTACAATTGGTAGAATGGGCAGTTGTGCAAGGCTGATCATAACTAACTTACGTACTCCCAGTTTGATTCGTACATGTATGTAAAAAATTTATGAATTGAATTTTTAACGACTGAATAAATTTAGTATTATTCGTACATGTACTGCTTATCAAATTTTTCTTGTTTTCAGAAATAAGTGTGATTTACTGGGATCATGCAGCTATAAAAGGAAATTATTTACAGTGTGTAGTACTGTGGTAGGTACATTCTGAGAACATTTGTTTTACTAACAGCTAGCTGTTCTCCATCCTGAGATCTCAGGGAATTTCTACTTTGCAAAGCGACGTGACAATACCCTGAGGAAATACACGCAAATATGTGGAGCGAGCCGGCTGTTGTCTTGAGCCAACTCACGCCCGAGTCATTTTGATGTAATTTAATCAATTCGGTCATGTTATGCCTAAAAGAAACAATTTCTATACTTTCCAGAAATTGTATTGGGTTCCGTTCTTTATGACTGTCCCATTCCTACCAAACTTTCAAACGACGAACCTTATTTACTCCGCAGTTTTTCAAATTAATAACAGGGATGCATGCTGACGAATGTAATGGAACGGATTCCCCAGTATGCTTTAAATAGCAGCCAATCGCCGACACGGACAACGGCCAGCATTACCGAGTACATGTATCACATGCATGCACGATGTTTACAATCTGCGCGCGTTAGATTTGAATGCCTGCAATTGTGCTGCACAATGCACTGCAAGCGTCCTGATTGGTCCAGCAGAGGCGACAAGATTTCTGTCGCTAGTCCCACCGCCAAATGGGGCCTTTTTCAACAGGGCCACTGTACGCAGGAGTTAGGGAGTGCGTTAAAGGGGCACTGTTGCAAGAGGATGGCTGTTCTCTAGTTACAAATATATGTACTGTACAATTGTGTGCATTCAAATGCATACTTTTATGCTTCCAACTTTTGTACAAAATTACAATGAAAGATCATGTACATAAAAATTGTTTTCATAAGTGCACACATTAAATGCACGCACATGGTGACAGCATCAACAACAGAGCACTGTGGACTATTGACACTCACATTGACAGAGGGCGCCCTTCAAGTTTCATAAGCATGCAATACACGGCTCTCAGTGGAAACAACATAATTACACAGGACACTTGAGGCTTGCACAGCTGTATGTTTTGTAAGCTGCTTTGCATGCCTTTACAAAGTGCTTTGCCATCACCCCCACCATTGTACTTTGTCTTTGTGTGGTATTAGTAATGACAGCTCACAATTATTTCATTTTTGGCAGTTGTATTACCAAACATGGCCTCCATGTTTGTACATATACATGTGGAATACAGTGACAAACTTACAATGCACATATAGTGGCCACCCTCCGGACTGCAAAAATGGCCACTATAAACACGTGGCATTTTTATAGAGGTTGATTAAGCATTATACAAATGGCATTGGGGACCAAAGCGGGTGGCCTGTTTATCAAGGTGGCCTTAATACCGGTAGCAGGTTTCACTGTATGTGGTCCGAAAGCCAGTCGACCTAGTAATTACACAATATCCCCTTGCTCTTTACGAAAGAATGCTCTGGGACCAACGGCTTTTCATCCCTTCCGAAGGATGGAGCAAGTGTGGTCGAGTGCCTTGCCCAAGGGCACAGGTACCACAGCCGGATTCGAACCCGCAACCCCAAGTTTTCACCCATGATTGCGAGCCAATGACCCAAACCACTCGGCCACGGTACAATAGACTTTATGCACGGCGGCCATGATAGAGGGCAGTCACATTGTCACAGTGCGTCATGCACGAGTAAGCACTTTGTAGGTCTACCGGGGTATTGTCACATTTGAATATGAAACCCTGCCCTCTGTCATGGCTGCCATGCATAAGGTCTATACATTTCTTGACCTTGTTTGATTTAGTACCCTCTAATCATAGAGGTAGGCTCTAATGGACCTGTGGGGACTTGCATGGACTTATGATGGCCTAATTGACTCAAAGTTAATCCAAAACCAGAAATTGATTGTATCAAAGTCTAAACTTAATTGTTTAATCTGTGTGAGTTACCTTCCTCCATGGTTACACAAACAAACAAAGCTACTTCAAGTAGGTCAGGAAGATGTGGTCGAGTGTTTATATTTGTTTTGACAATTTTATCTCTAATAATTGACCATCAATCTTGGATATTTGTTTTATTGTATCAAAACCGATTACTCTTTTTAGGCCATACATTAAAACGTAAAAACAAAAATCAAATTTCACCTATTCAAAAATTCTGATAACTAAAAGCTAATAAAAAATCTAGTTCTGTCAACAGTAGGTCTATAACAAAACTAAAGTCCACACCATTTCCATTTCAATCTGTGTCTAAATCTACAGGGGTTAGACAAATTTAGCAGTACGCATTTTTGAAAGTTAGTACTGTGTGTCAAAAAACACATGTCCTACTAGGTACTTTCGATCTTAAATAAACCAAATTTTCACATCATGTAAACAAGGCTTGACAAAATTTATTGAGTGAGTTTCATCAGTTTTGGACAAAAGGATGAGATTAAAAAGCCACACGAAAAAAAAACCACCTAAATTTCAGTATTTGCCACTTTCGACTTTGCATCCTCCATTTGCATCCTCCGTGTCTGAGGTCCTTTGCACTCCTTGTTGAGTTGCGCTAAACGATCAAGATGGTTTGCAATAACATTAGGGATGATCCTGCATTTCTTCAGAAGCTTTTGGCTGCAGCACACACACATTCCAGCAGTGTATTGACATTGGAGGAGGCCAAGTCGAAAGTGGCGAATTCTAAAATTGACCTTTTTTATTCGTATGGCATTTAAATCTCACCCTCTTATTCAAAGCTGATGAAACTTACTCAATAAAATTTGTCAAGCCTTGTTTTGCATGATGTAAAATTTTGTTTAAAATCCTTTGGAAAATGACAAAGTTATTTAAGATCAAAAGTAGAACATGCTTTTTTGAACTCTACCATTGGTTTCCTTGTTACAGCTTTCGGCACGTGTCAAAATGTTCAAAGTGCTTGAAATTTTCAACCCACCTCCTAATGGCCTATACTGTTAATCATTAACATAACGGTGCATTACCAGCAAGCCTACACTAGTACTACTGGTACGGTAGTCAAACACTTCATTTTGTGTATCAATATACATAGGCAACTGAAACTACATGTAGCAACCATATTTTGCTTTGAATACAAGGATAGTGTAACTCTCTTTACTTGATCCAATTTGTCAATTTCCTTGTTTTGAAATACGGTACACGTACAAATGTATGTATACTCCATTTTACGTACTCTTTCGAAAATATTCTCATCTACTGCAGTGATATGAAATATGGCTTATAACAAGTGTCTATTTGAAATTTTTAAAAAACCTGTGTGACAATTTGACATATTTTGGGGCAAATTCATAATTTTGTGGACATGAATGTGTTAACAGGCCAATTTCATGGTATTTCTTTGCTTTATTTTGCCAGAATGGGAGACCAGCCAAAAACATATGTGATGTGTATAGATACAAGTGTCTTTTTGAAATTAAAAAAAAACCTGTGTGACAAAGTTTGACAAGTATTTTGGGGCAAATACATGTACATAATTTTGTGGACATGAATGTGTTAACAGGCCAATTTCATCAGATTTCTTTGCTTTATTTTGCCAGAATGGGTGACCAGCCAAAAACGTATGTGATGTGTACATGTATACAAGTGTCAATTTGAAATTTTTAAAAACCTGTGTGACAAAATTTGACATATTTTGGGGCAAATACATAATTTTGTGGATATGAATGTGTTAACAGGCCAATTTCATGGGATTTCTTTGCTTTATTTTGCCAGAATGGGAGACCGGCCAAAAACGTATGTGATGTGTATTTATATATTCTGCTTATTACTCTTTTTGAGAGCACAGTTTGACATACAATTTTCACTGGTAACTGATGTGCTAAGCAATTTTTAAAGCACTAAACGCGTAGTAAAATTTTTGATTTCTACATGTAGTGTTTTTCCTTATTTTTCGTTGCGTTTACGGTACGTAGCCAGGTTGAAAAGAGTATAAATCATGAATGTCTACGACTTTTTGTGCATTTCTAAGCTTTGGATTAAAAGTAAAATTAGTATTAAAGCCGTGTTGTGCTGCAGGGGTACGTGTAGTTTTCCCGCTGCCTTTTAGCTAACACGCTGTAGTTTTGAAGTTGCAAAACCAAAGAAATGCCACTTAATGGTTATGGATAGCTAAACATGTACGTGTATCCGTCAGCTTGCGAAACCTCCCTATTTATTCTAATTGACTTCAGAAAAGATTCACCCAAGCATACTGTGGACTAGTTCAGCTGGCTATATACTGTAGTGACCACAAAAGGGGACCCTTGTGAACCAAGAAGGAAGGAAACAGAATCACATACCGGTAAAATGGAATTAATTGGTCTGTACACTATACGGTACACTACATAACAAATGATTTAAAGTGAATTAAAATACTCACTGCTAAAATCTTCTACTTGTCCAGAATTAAGACTTGTTCTTCCAAGCTTGACAAGGCTCCAAATGAATTACGAGTTCACGATGTGGAACTTTTGTTTAAAATAAAATGGACTTTTTATTTCCTGTAGACTTGCCTCAGTCGGCCAATGATTGCAGTTTAGATCATGAGTACAATATATTCAGTCATTACAATTGGTATTGAGACACACATGCACAGGCGTACGCCATGCATAAATGTCGACTTCCTCAAATTTGGTGTTTAATAATTAATGCTGGGGACACAAGGAATAACCCCAATTCTGAGTCATTGCAACACCTTGAGCAAATATACGGTACATGAATCCATGATGGCAGAAAAATACATGTAGTGTTTACTTTACGTACTTTCAAGTTTGTGTTTCTTGGTTCACTTTTAAGTATTGTGCTGCGTACAAATGCATAAAGCGGTTACGGACACCAGGCAAGTTGGAAATCGTGCTACATGTGACGTGGTCATGTGGTCACGTACATGTTTTATTATTTTATTACACTTTGCACTGGCATAAAAAATACAGAAAATGCTAATAAAAATATACAAATGTTGAAATTAAAATATATAAGAATGAAAATACCAAGCCAGTGCGTGGCAAGGAGGAACAGGTGACCAGCACCTCTACAAGGCCGTCCTAGGCTACCACAAAGATTGTCCTCTAATACCCCACCCTCAGTTTAAAACAAAACAAAACAAAAAAACAAAAAATCAAAAAAAAGGCATACAGGCGGGACAAACATGTAGGGCACACGTACATGTACATACATGTACCGTGTGCATACAACATGTACAAGAGTCGCGACTCGTGAGCTAGCATACCACGGGGGACCCGTCGTGCACATTACGAGGTACTTTTGTGTTTTTTATTCTAAACAAAAATGCAGTTCAAAAGACGGGTGGACGGGTGGCTAGATAAAACGCTGCCCAGAAGATATTATGTACTGTAGGTGTTCATCAAACTACATTGTGTAAGACTGAACGTTTCTGTTATCTAGAGCAACAGATACAGGTAAGCAATACATTGTTATCAATGCACATTACCTGGTATACCAATAGTGTAACCCTGGGGCATGGGTGAACAAGATAAAATATGAACCTTTTACCTTGCAAACAATCACAAGCGTCAGGTCAAATTTCTTAAACACTGAACACAAATTATGTGTGGGATATTATGTTGCAACGCAGTCACAATACTGGTACACATACGGGTCCTGTGATTACATTTGGTGTGGATAGAATAACTGAATATATGCATTGTTAGGAGTTAAAGGCACAGGCTCGTCAGCAATGCGCGCGCACCAAAGTTGTGCCAGGAAATACGCAGCTCCACAGCAAAGGCATGGAGCTGCGTATTTCGTGGCACGAAATTGGCGCGCGCGCATTGCTGACGAGCCTGTGCCTTTAATGTACACGTATAACATTTTGAAAAACTGACAGGTTCCTGTGTCCATTTGTTGTATATAACTTCCAGATACATGTAGCTGAAAAGCAGGTAGATAATGGACCATGATAAAAATGCAAAATTAGGAGGGAAAAGTGACATGAATTTACTGATGAAAACTTGGTGTCTTTCCATCAACAGAAGATATACTGTAAAATTGCTGTCAGGACCAAATAAGCATACAAGTTTTGGTGGAAATCAAGGTTGAACAAATTGCTGTATCCAACCATGGAGGTAGGAAAAGATCCAACCATGTCATTCGATGTCGTTTCTGTCATGTTTTGTCGGGTTTTTTTATGGGATGAAAATACTCTCTTTCGAACGACGGCCGCACACCCGGTAATATTGATGTTTGACGGCTTAAAAATACGGCAAACAGTGCCATTTTAAATAAAAAGTAATGCATCAGGGCAACCCGACAGTTGACAAGTACACCACTGCCAGAATTACTAAAGAATTGTAAGGGATGGCCAAGATTGAATAGGATACCGGTATGCAAAACTCGAGCGACAAACTTGAAAAAGTTAGCCCAACTTTTTAAAGTTTTGCTGCACATGCACAAACCGTGACACAGCCCCTTTAACAAAAAGTTGGGACCTTTGGCGTTGGCATAATTGGGGTGTAACACAGTCGATGTTGCTTGAGAAAGAGGTGCATTTGTACTTACATTCATGAAGCCAGCAACTGTCATGGCTCGTCGACCCCTTGCTCCTGTTTCTTGATCGGAACCAGTACCATAAGGCTCAGAATCCGATGTCTTGAGAGGTCCAGCTGGCTTCCGCCCCTTCCTGGAGCCAGACATGCCAGAGAAGAGCTTTCTGCTGACCTGACTGACTGCTGACATCTTCCTTGGAGGTGGAGTGTGCTGGAATATAGCAAAATCTTAACGTGAACATGCATTAAATGATTCGTTGACTCGAGTCATTTAGTTCTAGGTAGTGCGCATTTGAGAATTTACAAGTCGGACATCACCTACCGGGTAATTGCTCATGTACAAAACATGAGACTGGCTTAACAATTTCTAAGTTTTTCCAAGTAAAAATCTGTTTAGATCTGCACTAACTGATTACTAATTAATCATTTTATTAGGAACAAACAGTGACGTCCGACTTGTAAATTGCTTCATATGCTTCAAAGATGTTCCTAAGATGTTCCAAAAAGGATTAGCCACTGCTAATCATGCATCTCTTGACTACATGTAGCTGTCCTCTGGCCTCCCATCCTCACCATCGATCGAGTGATGCTCCAGTCATGCCAGTTGGAGCTTATCAATTACTCCATCAAGATTAAGATCAAGATCAAAGAAAAAAATGCTAAAAAGATTGAATTTGAAACCTAAACTCTTTTTGGTTTTTGTGAAAACGAATGAAAAAGTTGTTGAGTTGGCCGCATAGCCTAGTTTATAAACACTTCGCTGGAAAAATTTGTCATATTTGTCATCCAATTTCCAATCCCACAAGCCATTGCAAATTAAAATACGCATAAAGTTTATGCAATCGCTTTAATTCAATTTATTCAATGCATACGTACCTGAATATAAATTCAGTGTAGGTTTTGGCCAACGTGTACTTCCTTTATGCGCCAATGTACTTCAGGACGACAATATCAATGCACGCAAGTCACAACATGGTGACCCTGGCTGCAATAATCCGCGCTATGCTATAGCGCCTCTGGACAAGCGAAGTCAGCTCAGTGATTCACCTCGGCTTAAACTTTTAACTTTGATTTCGCCGACAAATCTGTCTCATACCAGCAACAAAACTATCAGTTGTTATAATCACAAATGCGACATATCTCGCTTCACAACTAACTAGTAGGCATGACAGTCCAAATCAAAGTTCATTTTGATCAGTTTTGTTAAGTTTTCGTGTCACTTGGGGTCACTTGCATGTTTTTAGCACTGTACACTCGGTTCGATTCGACCACCCTATATATAATATTTGGTTGGTGTACGGTACATCCGTATTCTGATACTCGAGTTACCTCGATCGGCCGAGTACCTGTTAAAATCTTCTTACACCAACTACATGCGCTCTCAGTCGAAAGCTTTGACTTTTAACCGTATAGTTCATGTTTAGCCTTTCTCCTTCCACCGCTCCATCCGGCCCGCGCCCCTCTCCCCACGCCCCCACCCCACTCACCCACCTCTCCCTAACGAGGAATTAAGACAATAAATTTAATTTGATCTTAAATCAATGTATTTTTTCTGGTCAGAAAACTGAGCTATCGCCACAAAAGACAAAAACAGTCGCCCACCCCCGAGATGCTCCTCAAGTAGGATCGAAAGATGATCCTTGTCCTTGATAGATGCACGGAGAAAGATGTTTAATTTGTTTCCTCCGACCATGGAGGAAATTCAAATTGTCTCTTCCTCCATGCTCTGACACCAGGAGCTCCACAATCCTCAGGTAAATAATTACGACAAAAAAATGACTTTGCCATCACTTGGTGACTTGAAGACAAGAGGATGTGTCTTTATTTAAGTCTTTATCTTTAAGCTTCGTCTTCAACAGTTACAAAATACAAGACAATAAAATCAATGACGTGAATGCAGACGAAAATATAATTAAGGCAGTTGCATTTTCTAGGGTTAGTTCTCTTGGAAGTGGTGAGTAGCTTGTTATAATCAAGGATTGAAGGATGTTTCTTGGAAGGAAGGATTCATTTAATAAGTAATCTTGGTTACATGTATTATCTTTTTATGGAATCTCTGATGGTTTGTGCACGCGCGCGCGCGGTTTCGTTATCTAGCAGCAGTGTACCAGAACAGCGCCCTCTAAAACAAAAAGCTAAATGTGCAGTCTAGTTTCTGACGGTATATAGTATACTGAAGTGGTATACATTCAGTTCGGGACCAGACCAGACATACATTTTGTTTATGGTTGCCAGTCAATCATGTCAATGTCACGACTGTTTTTATTTTGCTATTCGATCGATGATTGATGATTGCTTGTTCTGATTTCCCTTGTTCTTTGGACGTTCGTTGATGGGGCAATCGTCAGCATTGTACGCTATAAAGCTTCAGGCTATTCTTGTGATCGAGTTGGCAGAACTAGCCGATACTAAACGCTAAAGCGCAGTTGTCATGACTGTGTTAGCCCAGGTTGGACGTCGTCTTCATGCCATGCATTACGAGTGACGTCCAGGTTACCATGGTTACGATGTCTCTAAACAGTCAGGGGGACTGAAACTTCCACATCATTTTTAAGCTATATTACCTTTTAATGGACGTCCAATTTATGTCCATATATGCTTGACGTCTTCATTTACAGGAACGGGAGGTTTAAATGTCGTATATACCAAATTTGATGAAAAAATAGTGAAATCTAAGGCACAACCTAACGTTAAAGTTCAGAGAAATAAATAACAGCTGCCGTCGCGTCACGCTTCGTGAAGTTTGGATAGGCTTGCGCGTGCGGCGCCACGATTTCAGGCACGCAATGCGCCGAGGCCATGGCCTAGTTCAGTTGCGACGCGCGCATGGCCGGCCGGCACGCGTACGCGGTGAGAACAAAATAAGCTGAATGTAACTTGGCTGTCTGTAGTAGGGATTTTGTGCACAAATATACATGTATAGCAAATTAGCGTGACTTTTTGCCGTTTTCCTCCGGAATATGCAGTTCGGTGATGTGTAGTGGATTTCTAAACCCGGCAATCCCAAAGATTACGACACATGGAACTTTGTTAGCACATTACCGGCTTCCGGCACAAGGTAGAAATATTGAATTTTTTTGTTACAAAAATTTTCCCCCTGTTTTGGGAACTTCATACCCTGGACTCTGTATCCACATGTAGTATGCGGTACGGAGTCCAACCTGGGCTAGACTGTGTGTGTGTGCATGATAAGTCCAACTGCATTAGGCTAAACATGATAAAGGAGCGAGCGTGTCCACCTATTTTTTTGATGGGTGTTGAGATGTTGATACCATATCAATTGTCATATTTTTGTCATTACCGTTCTGAAATTTCCGCGTTCTCAATCTGTATATTTTTAAGGATATCGTCGAAAAACCACTGATGTTTTGTAAACTAGCCTAAATCTTTAATCTGGGGTCGATTTCACGAAGCGCTACGAAAGTACGGTCCCTTGTATTAACTTGAAGTTAAGATGCATGTTACTCGAGACGCACGTTACTGTGATTTTCCCATTGCAACTTGTGTTGCGAAGGATCGTATCGCTTCGTGAAATCGGCCCCTGGTAAAGCAGTGCAGTAATTACACAAACATTTTTGCTTCCTAATCCACATTGGAGATTGCAAATTTTCTGTTTTCTTCCCATGGATAGTGTCTTTGTACTCCAGTGATATAAGGCTCACATTTATTTTAGAGTGCTATAATAATGAGAGTTTACTATACATTGTCAGATGACGTGACTGAAGTACGCAGTGATGAATCGTGCAAGAATGAAGGCAGGATCAGTTGCTCGGAATGCGCCTTTTGGCACAGACGTCCAGCCGCAGCGAAACATCAAAATCGTTGGCGGAAAGCAGATCGAGATAGCTGTGGAATCACCACCCAACAGGTAGGGTACACAAAAAAGTATTGACGGTAAGAGTTGAGAAGTTGATCATAATTGGTTTTTTCTTTAAAATGACTCGTCTAGCATCGGTAAGTGCAGATTTGATGGTAAAATCCGAAAATTTTAAGTGAGAAAAATTTAAGATCTTTTGAGGAAACAATTACAGATGTAGATTGTATTCACAATGAGATACTGAATTGCATACAAGATAGATGTCTAACCACCACATATGTTTATTCACACCATCCAGTTTTTGTTTGCGTAAGTAGTGGCATTTAAATTCCCTTCACGCCTAAAGTAGCCTTTTGTGATTGGATGGTCACGTCACTTATTTAATCCAATGAAATCGTCAGTTTGTGGTTCATTTATGAATATTTATATGTCAGTGGAATCTAGACTTAAATACAAGTCGTCGTTTAATGGATCAGTTGGAAAATAGGGTCATATTGGGTCTAAAATTATCGCCTTTTGAGCAAACTCAAAAGAACAGCCATTTTTCTGAGTAAACGGGAGTTTTTTTTAGTTTTTTTCCCTAACAATATCGTATATTTAGTAATAACCGCATAACACCTCGAGACTGAAAAGATTACAGCTACATTTCGCTACATTTTTCTTTTTAAATGATAAAAAAATGCTAAAGTCATCGGAAAATGTGTGTACTGTGTGCATTACACAATTAGTCTTGAGCATTGACGACTGCAGGTGCAATGCGCAATATAGAGAAAACCTAATGCACATACAGCCAGTTTGCTGCAGACATAATATGTGCCGCATCACCATCAAACTGGTTGGTGTTGAATGGCCTGTGTTGTATGGCAGTTTCGAATCATATAGCAGCAAGAGCCACAACTGAAAAGGGAAGGTAATTTAAAGATTTTTATTGAAGATTTTCTATTTTTTTCTTGTAGTGCCGGTAGTTCCCAACAAAGTCTTCCCCCTCTGCAACAGGGACCAAATGGCACCCCTCCCATTGAAATTCAGCCGTCCTACCAGGAATACAACAACAATAAGCAACATTTGGTTTCAACTGAAAAACAGGTAAGTTTTTTAATTAGGGTTTTTGTTTTGCCCTATACAAAATACTTATTAATATTTATTCTCCCCGACGCAAGCTAAATCACATTCTCTTAGGTAGGGTTGTTTTTTTTTTGCATGAGAAATTTCTAAAAAAAATTGTTAAAAAATATTTTAAAAATTAGTACCTGGTATCAAACCTTGTGTACAAAACTTATAAGACATTGTTTTCCCTCAGTTTTTTTCCACTGAAATTTCGTTTTTTTATACCATCGCATCTGCACTCTTGGTTGGAAAATCATTTTATAGGAAAAATAAATGTGATTTTTAGTTGCAGTTATAAAAATTTATTTGAATTTTGTTTTAACATTTGCTTTGAAGGAAAGGATAGTAGTCCATTCACAGACAGCTCCATCTGACAAAAGCAACTCAAATATCCACAATCATAGAGGACGCAATAACAGTTTTCCAGGATTACCTATGTAAGTACAAAAGTACCGATTGATAACCTGTCGTGCAGTGTATTTGTTTGTTTTTCTTATTTATGTAGCAGGACATACTAGGAGCAAGTTCGATTCACGACTAGAGTCAACCACTGGTCAGACGTCATGTTGCCAGTGTGTTGACCTGGGGCCGATTTCACTAACACAATATTTTGCGATCATCGTTAGAATGATCGCTAAATTCAAATCCATCGTTATTGCGATGGCGATGGATTTTGCATTTCACTAAAGCCGTCGCAATAGCGATGAGTATTAATTATAAATAAATTTATTGGACGAGGACGATCGCTTAGTAACGCGTAAACAAACAGAAATTCGGTGACTTGATGCACGATTCTGCAGCGCAGACACTATAGCGACAGAGATGCCATGATGCTCGGATGTTGTGGAATAGAAGCATCCCGAGAGCCACAAATACTTGAACGGTTGCATCTATTGCGTGGCTTCTAAGAGTTGAAGGGCGGAGATGTGGCTCTAAAATGTCAATAATTCTCATTACACCATTCCGCGTAAACCGATAATATTTGTGCATTTTTTTGTCATTGTATGAATCCAGAGGATTTGTCCTGTCCCTGAAAACCCTCTCTCTCGGTAATGCTCTTGCGTTGTTTATGTACAACAACTGAAACGCCATATCGAGACACGCTGAAAATTACCAAACCTTCAAAATGCTAAACAAATGGCGCGAAATTGTATTTTAGCGATGAATGTTTCCATTTACGATGACAAAGTAGTCGTCGCTAAATATTCATCGCTAAATAACAACTAGCGATGGCCAACGCCATCGCTAAGTTTTTGTGAAATCGCTCTTCGAAGTTGATCGCAAAGTTGCGATGGATTTCGAGTTTAGCGATTGATTTGGGCATTAGCGATCATCGCAAAGCGTTAGTGAAATCGGCCCCAGATTACAGATGCTAATGGAAGGTGCAGTTATGCGCGTCCCTGCTCCGTTTCCGTTCTAGCATTTAATGGAATTCATTGACCCAAATACAACTTTTGCTTGTTCAAGCTTTCTAAAATGTCCACATAAGTAAGCAATCTTTGTTTCTTCACAGTATCTTACCACCAATTCCAAGTCCAAACACTCTATCGCCGACTTCCCAGCGTTCCTGGAATCATTCCCGATCGCCGTCCCCGTCCGCATCCCTGACCCGCCAACCGCGCCGCCCCGACGAGGCGGTACTAAGCCTGACGGAGCAGCTACGCGAGCTTCTGAGCGACTACGACCCGTACAAGTTTCAGGACATGTACAAAGACCTGGCTGAATATGATCAGAGACTGAGCGGTTATGTCAGCCAACCGCAAGCCAACATGGTCGCTTTGAAGCACCACCTGCCCCTGTCGACAAACATGATGAGGCTGTTGTTCTCAAACTTTGCGAAGAACGACAACGTTGACTTGGTGAATTACGAGAGATTGATTCAATACTTGGCGCGGGCCCAGCTTGGGACGGCTGAAGCAGAGACACTGTTGCAGGAATCCGTCAACCGGTATTACTATACCAAATAAATATTCATCAGGCAACCACGGTATTTCATTGGTTTATTCCAGCAACTCAACCACATCTATTTCCTTGCATCTTCGCATGTGCGCATGACGCACAAAAACCCCAGGGAGGTACTATCACACAATTAGGTCACAGCCTTAGATTTGTTCTAGTACATTGTCATCTTTTTAATGAAATGTACCAACAATGGCTGCACTTTATATGTGTATTCTCGGAGATCAGCAGTAAGCAGGTCACAATTGAGCAAGGGTCACAATTGTGCAAGGAATTTTTGAATCAGCCATTTGGCTCTTGCGTGATTGGCGCTCCAGTGGTTAAGCCACCTGCCTAGTATGCAGGAGGTCGTGAGTCCCATCCAAGGATGTTATGAGTTTTTAGCATATTCTTAGAATGCCAATTTTGATTTTCCTTTGAATGTTTCACTGTTATAGATTTGTGAATGCCCCGGATTTCTTCAATGGAACAGAACTTGAGAAACAGATTGCCCAATACGAGACATCAACAAAGAGAGCAAAAAGCCCACAGGCGCGTACCCAACACCACCACTACAGGCATAAATCCCCCGACTTGAATCACGCTGTGCGACATGAGCCAGTTCATGGGTAAGATTCTCATTAAAATTGATATTAATGGTGGTTTCTTGTAAAGCGCACGTCTGTTCTCCAAAATATAAATATTCCTGGCACTATTGTTATTATTATCTCTGCCAGCAAGGAATTGCCAGAACCATCGTTAGTTGGGTTCCCAAACCAGTATTTGTTCATACCAATTTATACACCTTGGTGGAGAAAGACAGTATGAAGTAAAGTGTCTTGTCTAAGGACATTAAGAAAGATTTATATTACAGTCATGCCTCAAAATCACAAACAGTTGGGGTTTGGGGTGGGGCTTGAGGGTGGTGGTGAGGGTGAGGTGGGGAGAAGTTTTTTAATGTACCACCATCTCCCAATGCATAGTTCCGGCCCCCTTGGATATTGTTGCTATACCTCACATGCTATCATAAAAATTTCCACAGACACTGCACAAACCAATGGGACTTTCAATGGAAAGCACAGATTCATTGGAGAAAACTCAAAGGTATTCATGTTTCAGGGTCGACAGTTACTGTAGCACGCACTTAGTAAAAGGCCAATGATACAGAGATGTCATATATTTATAAAAATTCGCTTTCTTACCTTTGAACAGCGAATCGCCAGGCCTTGAAACCAAAAATTCAGGCCGCACACAACGTATCGGCACAAAATCTTGTGATGATGTTGCTGTGAGGCAATGCACTTTAACCTATGTGGGCGCTGTCTGCTAGCTCTGTTGTGATTGGTCGGCGGGTTCGGTTGATTGACAGGTCGGAACTATGCATTTCTACATCCGTGAAAGCCCAGCCTTTACCACCATTATTTCTAAAACAGGAATCCACCGAGGGTTTTCTCCGATAGACAAGATGCGAAGCTCCTAATGTTAGTTGAGCAGCAGTACGTACAAGGCAACCAGGAGCCTACTGACCTTGGTGCTATGAAGACGGACTTTATGGAGAGAGATCCTAGCGGACAGGGAACAGTTACAAAGGAAAAGGTGATTGGCTTATTGTAAAATTGCTTCAATTTGGTTGGACGAATGGACGCAGTCAAATTGAGTAGTTTAGGGGTGGAGTCATTAGCTTGTCTTGAAGAACCAAACTTAACTCTTGAAAATGTTACAGTGTATAGTTAAAAAATATATTTTAAAAAACAACTCAATTTATACTTAGATCGAAAGATCAAGGAGGCTGAGAGATGTGACATATTTTATTGCACAGTGATGTTTATGAACACCTTATGTGGCAAGGCTGACTGCACCAACCTCTATAAGAGTCGCTAAGGCAGGGTGCGCCACTCTGCCTGAAGTGCCTCCCTGTGTGCTCCGCACTTCTAGGATTTTTGGGAAACATGTGGATACAGAGGTCAGTTCATTCCATGCAGGTTAAATCAGGTTGAATCAGGTTTTTAAAAATGTTTAAAATACAACAAGATTAGTTTTCTAGATTATCCCACCCTGTCAAAAATTCATGCTGCCCTGTTAAATTTTGCTTTGCAGTTGTGATTTAAAGGAAAAAAAACTGCAACTGTTCTTTTGTTTTCTAAATTTGCAATGTGCAAACCTTAAAGGCACAGGCTCGTCAACAATGCGCGCGCCAAATTTGTGCCACGAAATACGCAGCTCCGTGTAGCAAAGGCATGGAGCTGCGTATTTCGTGGTACGAATTCGGCATGCGCGCATTGCTTACGAGCCTGCGTCTTTAAGTAACACCCCTGCTTGTCACAAAAAATACCCTGAAATTGAGTGTTTTGTCCCCAGGTTCATGAGATGTGTTTCAAGCACAGGCTGCCAATGCAGGGGTCTCTTATGGAGAAACTTCTCCAGCGATGTCGGGTAGGAGACAATCAGCACAGGTGGGTCAGTCTTTTAGTGGGGGTATCAATACCGAATGGTTGACTCACAACACTTAGGTGAAAACTTGGTTTTGCGGGTTCAATACCCGGCCGTGGTACCTGTGTTCTTGAGCAAGGCATTTAACCACAATTGTTCCATTTTTCGGAAAGAATGTAAAGTCGGTAGTCCAGGGTGTTGTACAACACGTAAAGGATCCAAGAGCACTCTTTCTTGAAGAGTAAAGAGATTACTGAAAGAGCATCTGCCCGGTGAGTCAGAGGTATCAGGTTCGAATCTCGATCAGGCCTTTATGATTTTTCTTTCATCCCAAGTTTGCTAGTTAAGGGTGGCTCATAATGCTTGTCCCCAAGCAAGATGCTTTACCAAGTTTACTCCCAATCTCTATCACTGAGCAGCAACTTTGGTCGGCAGTCCGATTTTGTCCTTTTGCATATGAAAGACGTTTTGACAAGACATGGTAACGTCACACTAATCGATAACTCATTTTCCCTTCATGTAGCTGGGTTGCCTTCTTAGATTTTCTTGGCCGAGTTAAACCCCTAGCTCTCAACAACCCGACATTGACCAACCACGACGTTGTAAGGCCAAACACTTGGCCTAATCAGAGAGAGGGTCACTTCCCAGGGCCTGGTAAGAAAGCTGAATCACCAGGCTTGCCCCAGGAACCCGGCCCTCCGCCGTGGGAGACAAGAAAACCTCTGGGGGTAAGCTGTCACTATTAAAACGATATAACCTTTTAGATTCTTCCAAAGCAATTTTTTTTATCACGATGTCTCAAAAAAGCACCGAATATATATTTTTAAACTCTTATGATTACATTTGTCGTTTAATTTTGAACTCACAGAGGCTTGGTGTGAAATCGCCAACACCCGTGGAACGTGAAGTAATGCAGTACGACTCACCGTCCCCAGTGCGCATGGACGGCGCTCCACCTACAGCCCACGTGCAGACAGCAATCGCACTCAATCACGTTGAGCGCACTGAGCTTGCGACGATGGCCCAGGAACACAGGCTGAAAAAGGAAGCAACAAGGGTTAAAGTGGCGCCTAAGGCTCAGGAAAATGACGAACCGTGGTTTACACGCTTTAAACATCTCGCTCTTGGACTGTACAATCTAGATAGTACTAATAATGGTAAGTATACGCTGATTCCTCAAAGGATACTTTTGTGTGGAAAGTCTTTTGCAGTTACCCAAAATTTTATTACACAAGTTGACAAGAAAACCCAACTAAAAGTGTTGATAGCAATGGTAACAAACACCACATTTTTTTTTTGTGTAAAATGGTACCTTTGTGGAAAGGTTGCCTACTAATGGTGTTTTCTTTTAGAAACGTTGTCTGCAGACAGCTTTTTTACCATTCATTCATACACAAAAACATGTATGGATTTTTAAGGTTTTCTGCAGTATTACTACATATATGAGGCTGAAATTTCTACAAGGCAGTTTGTCAACATCATTCTTTAGTTATGTATTGCTGTTCCTGTTTTTTAAAGTTTTCCAATCATGTAATTTGTCTTTAAAAGATAATTCTGTCGCTCATCTTGGAAACTTATGGGCTAAGAGAAAAATAACTTTGAAAATACTAACATGGTTTTCTATGGTGCCTAATCACCAATTGAAATGAAACTACCAAACATGGGATGAGAGAAAAATCTTGTGGGCCTCACCGGGATTTGAACCCAAAACCTCTGATTCTCTGGGCAGATGCTCTACCAGCTGAGCTATGAGGCACATGTGTTCGTTACTTTGTTCAGTTACACACTCATGCAATGCTGAGAGAAACAATTGGTTAATTAGAAAAATATCACTCTACCTCATAGCTCGGTTGGTAAAGCATCTGACTGGTGTTTCAAAGGTCTTGGGGGAAACCTGAGTGAGTATATACCACTGTGCCTCATAGCTCAGCTGGTAGAGCATCTGCCTGGTGTGTCAGAGGTCTTGGGGAAAACCTGAGGTAGTATACCACTGTGCCCCATAGCTCAGCTGGTAGAGCATCTGCCTGGTGTTTCAAAGGTCTTGGGGGATACCTGAGGAAGTATACCACTGTGCCTCATAGCTCAGCTGGTAGAGCATCTGCCCGGTGTGTGTCAGAGGTCTTGGTAAAAACCTGAGGGAGTATACCACTGTGCCCCATAGCTCAGCTGGTAGACCATCTGCCTGGTGTTTCAAAGGTCTTGGGGGAAACCTGAAGTAGTATACCACTATGCCCCATAGCTCGGCTGGTAGAGCATCTGCCTGTGTGTCAGAGGTCATGGGGAAAACCTGAGGTAGTATACCACTGTGCCCCATAGCTCAGCTGGTAGAGCATCTGCCTGTGTCAGAGGTCATGGGGAAAACCTGAGGAAGTATACCACTGTGTCTCATAGCTCAGCTGGTAGAGCATATGCCTGGTGTGTCAGAGGTCTTGGTAAAAACCTGAGGTAGTATACCACTGTGCCCCATAGCTCAGCTGGTAGAGCATCTACCTGGTGTGTCAGAGGTCTTGGGGGAAACATGAGGGAGTATACCACTATGCCCCATAGCTCAGCTGGTAGAACATCTGCCCGGTGTGTCAGAAGACTTTAATAATAACATTTCATGATTTTGGCTCTTTCAGGTTATCTAAGCAAGGAGGAAACCAGAGGTCTCGTCAACAACTACAATTTAATCTACCGACTGGGATTAGAACACCCACTCATTGACAAGTGCATTGAGGGCTGTTCCTTTTCCCAGGGGAGAGTCTCCATTGAGCACCTACTGGAAGCCCTCACATTCAATTTACGCTGAACATCGAAGGTCACCAGGAAAAAGAACAGCTGTAAGTTAGCATGTTCATCAAGCAGCTGTTACTCCAGTGAGGGCTTCTATAAGATTTGTCCAATGCTCACTGAAATATTGCAAGATTTGAGGTAAGTGATTTCTTTTAAACCATTTGGATAAAAACCGTGGCGTAAGATGTCTGGTGTAGCTATAGACAGCTTTCCGGTGATGTCATGCTTTCCGCCATTTTGGGTGTCCTCATGACTCATGTGGCCTGAGTTCTAACCAGCAAAATAAGTGAGAAAAGCGTTTTGGTTGCACTTACCTCTGTTACTTTACACCTTGCTTTTGGTTGTTGTATAAAGGTCACCAAGGCCAATGGCCTCATGCCCTGCTGAGTTGGCCCTGATGCCCCTTCAAGATATACACTTTCGGAGGCCAACTTGGCCAGCATGCCCTATCCTCTTAAATTTCACGAGGCTTGTGTATACTAATAACCAGTGTATAATTGGAACAAAGTTGGCCGTGGTGCCCCTCCAGTTGGCCTCGGTGTCCTTTGAAAGTTTGACAAAATCAAGGCCACAATGACAATGCCTCAACGGCTTAAAGGAGCGTGTTTAGAAAAATGGATTTCGTCCTAACCTAACAATCATATAAAACAATCATAGAAAACAGAACATTTACAATCTCCAATTTGGATATGGAAGCAAACGGTTGGTGTATTCACTGCACTTCATAGAACCAGATACGTAGTTTACAAAACATCAGTGGTTTTTCGACGATATCTTAAACAAATATACGGATTGTGAACGCGAAATTTCAGAATGGTAATGAGAAAAAAATGACAATTGTAGGGTATCAAAATCTCAACACCCATGGGAAAAATGGGGACTCAAAATGTGATCTGGACACGCTCCCTCAAATTAATAATTATATCAGTTTTTGATGTAATTTGTTTTGTGTTTGTTGGAGATGGAGTGTGTACATTACTTGATTCCTGCCATGTACAGTAAGAAAAAATCCAGAACGTGCCTTCAAAAATATAATTATGATTACGTAGTCACTGCCATGTGGTGCAATGACTCACAGTTTCCATTGATTTTAGAAAGATGCATACGTTTAGCGCCATGTGCAAAATAAATCAATTTCTGTCAGCTAATTTAAATTCTCTTAACATTCGCAGCATTTCATGCTTGTCATTCTTAAAAATGCTATCTAAAAATAATTCTTAATATTTGAAAGCAACAATGCTGCTAATATTACTATTTGAATCAACTCAGCTGATAATGTTTTGTTTTTTTGCCTGCGTTTGTCGCTTGTGCGTGTTTGTTAATGTGTACAATTTAACATTTAAAATTTATAAGCGTACACTCGTACTTTTAAAGGCCCTGTAGATGATCTGTTTTTGAGCGATTCTGCGAATAAAACCATTATAAATCAAAAGAAAGACATCAACAAACTCATCCGAAGAAATTTCAGCTTTGTCAAATGTACCACGTTTAAAAAAACAATGAAAATCCATATGCATTTTCCTGGTCTTGGCGAGGTGTTTCAAATATTCGTTCTCATTTGATCGGGTACTCTGTGGCTTGCGTCATGCACTCTGTGGCGCAAATACTGCGTGTGCGCGCGATCCATAAAAATGCATCGCGTTGGAACACGCACACGGAGTACACAGCGCCCATGCATTTTGGACCGCGTAGATGCGAACCAAAAATAAGTAAATCGTTTGCAAACGATCTAAATAATTTCATCTTTACGGATGATTTTCTGGTAAAATTATATCATTTTGAGCGAAAACCTTTAATTGGATAGTTGCTATTAATTTAATCTTTACTTTCAGAACTTTTCCCCTGTAAACTCGTCGATTACTTTTTGGGGTCATTGCAAATGATCCACTGGGCCTTTAAGTCATTATTAATTAATGACTTTTTGTTTTGGCTTAGTATAAGGTGAATATAATTTATTATTTGACTTGGCATTAAAAGCTGTTTTTGTGCCTTAGTTTTTTTGCAGCATTAGTTTATTTATTTTGCAGCATTAGTTGTTGTTCAAAAGAACATTTAATGCATTTTTCAAACATATTATGTTTTAACTTCATGAAATTAGTCTTTGCTTGATAATGCAAGTTTTTTAGAATTTTTAGCAGTGGTGAATGCTATACATACACTGTATCAGATAGGAGATGCTTTCCATTCAGTGAATGTCACGACTAAAGCCCGGTATACACTGGCACTTTTTCGGCCGGCGCGACTCAACTCAACTCAACTGGAGCCAACTAGTTGGTGAAAGTTGGTAAGTGTATACCACTTCACAACTCAAATCGGAGTCAGTTGCTTCTAGTCCGAATTTGTCTGAACTAGTTTTTCAGCAGTGTTAAAAAACTAGGACCGACTGACACCAACTCTAACCATCGAGTTGAGTTGAGTTGAGTCGCATCGGCCGAAAAAGTGCCAGTGTATACCAGGCTTAAGACTAGCCAATGGGCTTAGGGGAAGAAAATTGGGGGGGGGGGGGAAACCCAACAAAACAAAGACAATTTGAAGAAATTTACTAGATCTGAATTGACCTAATCTACTGTTTGAACATCTTTTTATATCTTTGAATAATTTTTGGGAATAATGTTTTGGCCATGTTGCTCAATTTCGGCTTTAATATACCTTTTATGCATTTGCCTTGGTGTTTCTTATGAGAAATTATTGTATTTTAAGAATATTCTAAGTATATTCTCATATCTGCAGTGCCTTGCGACTACTTATTCTGTGACTGCTTTTAAAACTTAACTGTAAGTTTGCAGTTCATACAGTCCTGTTTACCTTTTGCCGTCCTTTTTAAAGTACAAATAGAATTCTTTGTTTTTTTATATTTTAACCCCGTCTTTCATTTGTAGTAGCGGTTGTTTTAACTTTGTATTTAATCATTGTAAATACTCTTAAAAATATGAAGCACATAAAAATGGAAAATATTTGTGATACATGTATAATATTATAATTTGTAAATCAGTAATAGATATTTTGAGATAATTTTGGGATAGAATATGAAAGTAAAATTTGAAAAATAAACAAAAAATTTAAATTTGTTAAAAAATTTAGACCAGTTTGTATTTTATATATAAAATATTGGGCATGGCTATTCTCCTGTAAGTTTACCAAGCAACAAAAGAAACACAGATTTTCTCCAGAAACAAGTTAAATTTTATTTTTTTAAATTAAGTTGACATCAAAATATACACATATCAGTTTTCTCATGCATGCCTGCTCAAAGATCTTGTGTTAACTAAAAATACCCATTATCAAATTGTCTGAAATTTTTAATCAAAAAGTGAGGAAAGTTTTCATATTTCATTTGTTGCTTGGTACATACGTTTATATCTTGCTTTATAGAATGTCATCAAAGTTTAATCTACCCCAGTCACTGAGCTGAAAGTTGATGCAAGGGAAAAAAACTGAATTATTTTATTGTATAAAATGAAGCTTTTGCGTATTACATGCGTTTCTGATACCGTGTAGCACACCGAGCCCCAATCCGATGTGTGTCCACACTGGGCACACAAAAGCACACGCGTATGCGCGCGTCATGCATCGAGTTAATGGATTGTGCGTGTGTACAACGCGCGCATGAGTACAGTAACAAAAAATACTATACAACAGTGCACATGCAGTTGTAAACGTTGGAAAAGAACTGAAGTTTTCAGCATCAAACAGACAAAAATCTTGCATAAATCTTACAAAAGCTTCATTCTATATAACAATAATAATATTTGATGTCTTTTCGTCATGAAAATACTGAACTCGCCTTGGCTCGTTTGGTATTTTCATGACTCGTGCGGTATATTGTCATATCGCCCTCAAAGCAATTCAATATTATATAAATCTCTCTCTCTGATAAACCCGATTGCACGAGATTCAGATATTCTATACTCTCATCCTTCAGTCATTGTTGTCCCACTCTGTTTGTTTTGTGCCCCAGCTGTCGTTCTTTTTTGCATTTTTTCTTTTCAGTTATAAATTGCTTTTTTTATCGCTATGCGGTGCATTCATGTACATTGCACTGGCAGCCCACACTTTTTTAATTAATGGTTTTGAAAATGAATAATTTGTCTGTGGGTGGAGTGGACCAGTCAAATTTATACCATAAAAAATATAAATTATGATGTAAGAAATTTAATTATTTACATGTAGAAAAAAATGGAAACTACATATTTGTCATCGGACATTAATTCAGTCAATCAATATCATATCCTTGGAAACGATTTAAAAGGCCACCCTCGCATAAAATCCTTTCGCAAATCCATTGTTGCAATGTCACACCTTTTTTAAAAAGTAAATTGGCAAACATTTAGCCTTAGATTATCTATAAAGTAATTGATTTTGGAACACGTGTTGCTGTTTAAATAAGTGTGAATTCCAAAAAGGAAAAAAATGAATCTATTCAAATGTTGATATTGTCAATGACGCACACGTCATGTCATATTGGTATTTATTAGGCGTGGCAATTGGAATTATGCATTTATCAGTGGGTGTCTGGAGGTTATTGTCAACAATTTAAATTGTTTTTAAATGGCAAATGGCGGTGATCTGCAAATTTCAACTGCTATGGACTACACTGCTAGTGACAGTGCTTTGATATAACTCAGTGGGCAATAGCGTCAACTCGCAAACTGTACTCCAGAATTGAGGATTGGACATTGTGCTGTGCATCTGATGGTTTGAAAGTATCTCCAAAAATCTCAAAAATGTTGATATTATTACAAATGCTGAAGTACACAGCCAGAACATTTGAATATTTGCTGGATATAAACTGATTTTGAACGGGATTTTGAACATTTACTGACATCACCCCAAAAGGAAAGAGCTAGGTGTCTTCTTTTGTGTGATCAAAGTTTCTGCCTGGTGGGTGTTTTTCAGCTTAGCCACTGAATTAAGAGAGAAGCGATTTAGATTTTAGAAGCGAGAGGATTAACTCCTACACGAGGATGTATATTGAAAGCCACAGAATCAAGCAGGACTGAAGATTGAATCCACATACTGGGTACTGACTTTGATGGGATTCGAACCAGGTCCATGGCGATGAAAGATGAACAAAGTATTGCTACACCAACCTGATTCCTCAGATAGTGGACTAGTAGGACTGGGACAGTTAAATCAACAGTCTGAGGTTCACCCTCAATTTCTGCTCTGATCAACTCGTCTCCATGAAATCACAGTAACAGTTATATTGGGTGCTTGGGGGAAAACCTGAGGGAGTATGCCACTGTGCCTTATAGCTCAGTAAATAGAACAACTGCCCAGTGACTCAGAGGTCTTGGGTTCAAAGACCCATATGATTTTTGTCTCATTCCAAGTTTAGTTAAGGGAGAACAAATCGCTGGAAATATCGGCCGGGGCGGACATCCGGGAACTCTCAATATTGACATAATCTTGTTCCCAACTTCATTTGCTTAAAAGTGAATAGGTTACAAGCCTGTTACCAGATGGAAAACAATAGACGTTTTCACAAACTGACATAATTTCAACCGTGCCCATATTAGCTGGCAAGAATGTAATGTTGTATAAACTGAATTTGTTGGAATATAAGGGACAAAAAATGAAATTCAGCATGTTATCAACTCGGTCATACATTCATGGAAAAAATCGTCAACCAATTGGAATTCAATTGTTGTTGGTTATTGTAAGCTTCGTACTTTGTCTCGCGTACGTGCAAACTCTCGTACCTGCCCAGCCCGTTTCGTTACGACAGCTTTATGCTCAGGGCATTGCGACAGTAACCGTGATGCCAGAAAATGCCACATGTGGGACTAATGGGAGCGAGATATTCTGCTCTTTGGTGAGTTTACTTATTTGTTTATTTTTTATTTTTTTTTTAAATATTTTTATTTATATTTCTTTTATAGTCCAATTGGGAGTTCGCAGGTTACCTTGTTATAACGATTAAGAGCCTTGTATTAAGTAAATGTAATAATTAATTATTATATGTACCAGGAATGATGAAAACAATGAAGAACAAAGGATTTTGACACAAACACTGTATTTAAAAAAAGAAGTGCTCGAGTGGGACTTGAACCCACAACATGCATACTACAGTGTTGCATGGGTCTAAACATGTGAAAATCAGTGGGACGTGAAATTTGATAGAATAATCTCACATTTTGAATTGACAGTGGTAGTCATATACACATGTACATGTACCGAAAAACAAAAGAAACACAAAATATTTCCCCACTTTTTGATTGAAAAAGCAGTCAATCTGAGAGTGGGAATTTTCACCACATGTATATCTTGTACCCACCCTCCACCGCGGATGTCCCATTGTTCCGCTTTTGTTTGGACTTGCGACTGCTCTCATTTGTTTTGTACATGCATGATTCCAAATCGCAAACGTCCTTGGCAATCGCGGACCCTATTGTTCCTATTGTTAAACGTCCCCCATTTGAATACAGAAACCCGCACACAAGCTAGATTGCGGTCTTTCATAATGAACATGTTATGTGAATATTTCGATGTCAACTTAATTTCAAAAGAAATTTTCAAAATTTGATTAAACTGAAAAAAGACAAGGAAATTTAAGTCTTTTTACATTCATAGAAATAAACATTGATTCCCGTACACAGGTGGACCCTCGATTCTGTTTCACATGCCAGGCCTCAAAACCACACGCTCATCCACCACACTACATCTTAGACATCGATAACAGCACCTACTGGCAGTCGTCAACCTGGGAGCAAGTCTACCCAAGTCTACGGGGGTTCATTATTAACATCACCATATCCCTAAGAAACAAGATGTACGTTCTACAAGGAGATGTTATCATCAAATTCAGAACCCCAGTTCCGAACGCGATGGTACTTCAGAAATCTAACGACGGCGGAGCGACTTGGCTGACCTATCAGTATTTTTCAACGGACTGCGCGGATGATTTCAACATGGCAGAGGCGAACGGCCCGTTAGGCCTGGATGCGCTGTGCGTGAACCCGCATCGTCAAATTGATGGTCAGAGAGGGATTGTTAAGTTTGATTTGACGAGGAAGATTACAGCTCTCGCGGGAAACCAAGTGGGGTTTTTGTTTGCGGAGTTGGAAAAGCAAGGGACGCTCTGGGAGTTTTTGACGGTGACCGATTTCAGGGTGATGTTGGTTAGGCCGGCAAACCACAGTCTCTTGAGCGAACAAAAATCGCATTATGGGATATACAGCGTTGATGCTGATTTAAGGTAATAATAATAGTCATTTATATTGTGCACATCCCAAGAATGGTCACGGTACACGCATATTATTACCCCCTTTATTTGGCTCTTAATAGCATTCCTTAATTTAACCTGAGCGCTCCCTGGGGAGTATACAGCCTGGGGAGTATAGGGGTGGAAAAAACAATAAAAAGTCAAACAAATTTTTACAAAAACAGAAGGAAAAACATTCTCGATCCTTTCACATGAAATAATCTGTTAGCAAAACTTAAAAGGGAAACGGTAAAAAAATGACTTCTTTCTTAAACCAACTTTCAGATGATCGTCAAAAAATCTAAAACTATTTTCTCACAATTGTAACTTTTTAACCAAAGATTGTATTCACATGGGTTTTCACTAATATGTATAACACCAAAATTACAGTGGCCATATCCCTTCAGAAAATGTACTTTTTAACATGCCTGCCCCATGTTTTTTATGTTACTGGATATTTGCCAGAAATCTGTTATTTTTTAAAAATTTTTCCTAGCTGTGACTGTAACCTGCATGGAAGCTATTGTGCAATGAGCGGTGCTTCGGGCCAAGTCCTATGTAACTGCCTTCACAACACAGAGGGCCAGAGCTGTGACCAGTGTCAGTCGGGGTACCGGGCATTGCCATGGCAACCAGGATCTTATCTGCCATTCCCTTTTGGAACAGCCAATGACTGCAGAGGTAAGTTTGGTTGATTGCACTTTCAACCAATCAAAATACAAGAAGTACCTATAACATTAAAGGTAAATCATATCATTAAAAAAGAAAAACCTTACTCAAACTGTTGACATCAAAATGGTAACAAACACCACATTATATTTTTTTCTTCGAAGATGATACTTTCTGTAAAAAAATTGACAACTGAAGGTGGTTTTTAAACAATGTGTACTTTTTTTTACCATTTACTTAACACAAAAACCATGCATAGATATTAAATGAAGGTTTCTGAAGCATTGAGGTATCTATATGGGTCTTTCCACTAGTAATGGGGTACATTTCTGTAACATTCAAGATCTTAGGTCCCAGTTCACTTCAAATGTCTTAATTTTATCTTTAAATTATCAAGCTAAACTGAGGAAATAGTCCTACAACATACATTTGTGAAAACCCTGTGCACAAATTTTCCTATTTAAATACGCATGTAACAAAGACACAAAATGTCACAAAATGGTCTGTCCACGTTATGTAATAGGAAATTTTGTACACAAGCTTTTCAAAAATGTATGTTGTGGCAGCAATTTCTTACCTTTTTGGGCAAAAGTTATCTCCTGAGAACAAAACAAGGACATTTCTTTAATATGAGATAAACTAAAGACAAAATAAGAAAATATTTGAAAAATATTATTATGAAAAATATTATTTGAAAAATAAGTCAATAATTCCTTTCAGATGAAAGGAATTATTGACTTATTTTTCAAATGTACCCCATTACTGTGGACAGACCCATGTACATACATGTACACTGTAGCTACAATTTCTGCAGGCTAGTTTAATTACCAACATTCTTCTTCAGATATGTTATGCCCTTATTCCAGGAATCCGTAAAATGATTCATCTTGCAAATAATGTTAAATGGTAATATTGCTTGAAATTCTCATCTGAATTTTAATGGTAAAACAATTTCGTTTTTTGTGCAGTTTGTGCATGGGAGCTATTTTCATTAGTTTTTCTACTCTTTATTTTAAAAAGGATTTTCCACTTCAGATAAATTTTCTGTTACAATTTGTACAAAAATGCCAACTATGCTATATACATATATTTGTTTTTCAACCATGCTGGTATTATTTCTTCCCCTCAAATGCTCATGTCCTTGTGTAGTGCCACCCCTCTATCAGGAATGAAATCACCCAGGCCTTTTGTCTGGCCAATAGCAGGCCCAGAAGTGCTGATTTGCATAAAAATAGTTGGTACTATTGTCATTGAGTAGGTGGTTATTACACAGTTTACATGGTTGAACAGACAGACTGAAGTTGTATATAGAATGCATTTGTGGAATGTGGATAAAATGCATTGGTCTGTCAATATTGCGTAGACCAACATTTATTTGCAAAGATCCTTTTACCATGCATTTAAAGAAATAATTTTGGTGTCCATTGTGCGATCAGGAGTGGAGTATACTTGTACTTGGTTCGGCAGTTAAGTTAAATTATTTTGTGGGAAAACTACTTTGGATCAGCATATGTTTCAGAATCTTCTGAGTTCTGGTTCTACGATGATTGAACATTTCTGAGCTTTCAACTTCGGGTTACACCACATTTGCGACTGACTACCGGCCGGTACTGACTGCAAATTTTCTGCACAGAATCTGCATTGTCACTACTTCCAAAAGAGTTTGTTTGCTGTGATTTTGTGCATGACTGGATTCACCAAAATGGCCACTTGGATTATTTCCGCACGGTCTGTTACAGTTACTGTAATGGTGTTAATTCTCTGTGGACTTCCCTTGTCAGTTTCTCCACAAAATTCAACAGAATTATTGCCAGTAAACTCCGCAGAATTACCACCGGTAAACTCCACAGAATTACCACTGGAAATATCTACGGAATTATCCCCGGTAAACTCAACAGAATTACCACTGGAAATGTCTACGGAATTATCCCCGGTAAACTCAACAGAATTACCACTGGAAATGTCTACGGAATTATCCCCGGTAAACTTCACAAAATTACCACCGGAAAACTCCACATCCAGGGATTTACCACCGGTAAATTCAACAAATCTAGCACTGTTAAAGTCCACAACTTTACCAACAGTAAATTTCACAGAATTACGACCAGTAAACTCCACAGAATTACCATCGGTAAACTCCACAGAATTACCATCGGTAAACTCCACAGAATTACCATCGGTAAACTCCACAGAATTACCATCGGTAAACTCCACAGAATTACCATCGGTAAACTCCACAGAATTACCTCTGATAAACTCAACAGTATTTCCATCGGAAAACTCCACAGAAACGATCTCAACAAAATTGAACTCCACAGAATCTTATTCTACGGAATCGACAGAATCCAACTTTGCGGAATCCAATTCCACAATGTACAACTCCACAGAATTCATGTCTTCAGAATCTAATTTCACAGGTATGTCAGTGTTGTATCATATTTGTATGGCAACCATAACGGAGAGAAATTTAAAATTATACATGTAATTGGAAATATGACGTATGTCAAATCATCAAAATGAAAATTGGGTATTTTAACCCTAACTTTATCATGTGGTTATTTGTATTAGGGCTGAGGGCAGTATAGTCGACAAAAACGGGCTTTTCAAAAATCACGAAAAAAGATTGCATTACTTATTAGGCCAATTAAATTAAATTTACTAGTTTCTCGTCAGCATTTGACAATTTTTTTCCCATTAAAATGTCTTCAGCAAGTGCAAATTTGATGGGAAAACCTAAATTTAGGAGTAACAAATTAAAATTTTACAGTCAGTCTCATGTTTTGTACACAATGTCGCAAACAGCGGTCAATTGCTAAGTTATTTCTGATTGGTAAGAATTTATGTTATAACCATATTACTGGTTTTTTTGGTTGTTTCATTAAAATTAATATTTATTAATAAATATTAATAACCATTAACAACCATCACAACCACTACAGGTCTGATTTTAAAAAAAAATTAAGAATTTACAACGAAAAGCTAGGATTTGTTTTTCAGCTAGTTACACACACCTATAGTTACACATTGTATATTTGTAAACGAGGTTTGAAATAACAGTTGATTCTTTCCGTTGTTTCAAGGAAAAAGGTTTATTTTCCTACCAGTACATTGTATTTCCAGCACTACCAGCAAAAACTTACTATCGTCACATCAGTTATTTTTTTAAAAATGCACGTCATAATTTAGTAATTGCAGAATGGTTATCAAATACAGGTATGCAAGTGATTCTTTCCACGGTAAAGGGGCATTTTGGCAACACAGATCATAAGTTCCAGAAAATACCTTTGTCTGGTCTCAAAATAAAACAAATAAGTTTCAATTGTTCTGAAGAGATAACTTGGGCCCAAAAAAGGGTTACAAATAGTGTGACAACATGCCTTTCTAAAAACCCTGTGTACAAATTTCCAATATACGCTCGTAATCGGGATGGCCTAAAATGTAACACAAGTGTGTATCTAAAATATGCCACATTGTAAGAGTGTGTAGTTTGAGATTCTAACGTGGTGAAATGCTGACAATATTGCGGACATTTATTTTTTATTTTTATTTATTTACCGCATCCAACAGCGGAGGGACCGCCAATTACAGGAATAGGAGCAACTGTGGTCGAGTGCCTTGCTCAAGGGCACAGGTGCCACAACCCGTCGCGGCCCGGAATCGAACCTACATTCTAGTACTATATAGCACAGGAACTTAAGTTCGACGCACTAGACCGCTCGGCCATAACACCCCACTCGGCCATTTACACCTGCTGTGGCAATAGTGCATGCAGTTAATACTCCCCAGGTCTGTCTAATTACATCAACCTTACGGGGTACTTGTCCGCAAATTACATGCAGTATTAATTTATAAATCCTATTACAGATTGCTAATATTAGTATTAGATGTTTGTAATTTAAGACATTGTTATATATGTAATTAAACTGGAGTTTGTCGCTAGAGTGGGAGGGGGAGTGGTTTTAATATATGTACGCTAGAAAGGAATTGTTGTAAAGATATTGGAGGCTCAACAATGCAATTTCGAGTACAAAACTGTTTTGTACAGCGTTTTTGTGGTTGGTTGTGGTAATAACCTACTTGTAATGAACACGTCACGCATTTAAAAGACTACATGTATTACATGTACCGGTATATCATTTGCAGATGAAATTTTTACGAATTCGTTGAACAACAGCATTATACACAACTAAAGAATAATTTTTATCAACTGCCTTGTAGAAATTTCAGCCACATAGATGCAGTAATACTTCAGAAAACCTTTAAAATCTATGCATGTTTTTCGTATTGAATGAATTATTTTAAAAAAATACCGTTTTACATGGGACAAAATCATGTGATGTTTGTTACCATTGCTATCAACACGTTTAGTAGGGTTTTTCTTGTAATGGGTAATTCCCAAAATTAGGGGTCCAAAAGTGTGACAAGCTTTTTAAGATTTCCAAGTGTTTTTAGTGATTGAAAGTGGTTTCCCAGTAGAAAATAATTATTTTTATTTGAACAAATGCCACTCAAATTTAATGTTTGTGTGTAGATATGGCACCAAGGTTAATGCAAACCATTTTCATTGGCATAGGTAACCCGGGACACCTAACTCCTATTCAATACCACAGAACAAATTATAAGCCTTTATGGTCTTTTGTTTTGAATATTTTTCAGGAATCAGAAAACAAAATATTGAAGAGAATGATGCTGCCCCCTATAATCACAGGCCACAGTCCATTAATGAGAATTTGTGGTCATAAGTGGTGATTTTTGAAGCAGAGAGTGTCGTACGTAACTGGGACACCAAACATTTTGGACCCCTAATTTTGGGAATTACCCATATACGGGAAAGGCAAATTCAGAATTTAAAGATAAGAAAAGTTTAATTTCTATTTTTTGTTTCTCATATTTTCAGAATCACCGACTTCTTCCAACAACACCTCAAGACAGCCCTTGTCATCCGTGAGAGATTCAGGCAGTACGGGCCCTACGCTAGACCCCAGGCCCTGTATTCCTGATCCTTGCCAAGGGAACGGGGATTGTATACTGGAAAACACGGCCGCTGGCTACCGATGTAGTTGCCATGTTGGTTTTGCTGGTAGGTGTCCAGCTTTTTGTCAGTTAAATGGTTGATTGAAATGTTAGAACATTGCAAATGCTGTATACGAGCTTTAACAGTTAGGTTTCAATACCCTTGTAGGTTACAAAAGCGTGCTGTCCAGAGCACATTTTTGACCCCCTCATTTTTCTATATCATGTCATATTTTGAAATTTCGCACCCTCAATCCATATATTTCTAAGGATATTGTCAAAATTGTGGGGTGTTATGGCCGAGCGGTCTAGTGCCGCGGTCCCTCCGCTGTTGGATGTGGTAAATAAATAAATTAAAAAAATAAAAAATAAAAAATGTCCACTGAAGTTTAGTAAACTAACTTATCCAGTTACATAAGGCAGTGGAGTGATTACACCAACCTTTTTGCTTCCATATCCATATCCAAATTAAAGATTGCAAATTTCCTGTTTTCTTCCCATGGATAGTATTTTGGGGAGGTATTTTCAATGATTGTTTGGTTAGAACGAAATCCATAAAAATCATGATTTATATTGAAGAGGGTTGGGTGTTTTGAACTGTCTTTCTTTTTAACTTTGTCAGGTTATGCCTGTGAGATTAATCTGAACCCATGCAGGAGCAACCCTTGTTATAAGGTGGAAACAACATGCATTAGTGAGCGCAACAACCATTATCAATGTGTGCTCTGGTCCAACGGCACAGACCGGCTAGTCGCAACCACGGCAGTATCACCGGTGTGTTAAATAAGCTTATTCAGATTTTTTTTCAGAAAATAAGCCAACAGTACATTGTACATGTGGGTAATTCCCAAAATTAGGGGTCCAAAAGTGTGACATGCTTTTTAAGATTTCCAAGTGTTTTTAATGATTGAAAGTGGTTTCCCAGTAGAAAATAATAATTTTTATTTGAACAAATGCCACTCAAATTTAATGTTTGTGTGTGGATATGGCACCAAGGTTAATGCAAACTCATTCTACGTAGGTAACCCGAGACACCAAACTCCTATCCAATACCATGGAACAAATTATAAGCCTTTATGGTCTTTCGTTTTAAATATTTTTCAGAAATCGGAAAACAAAATATTGAAAAAAATGATGCTGCCCCCTATAATCACAGGCCACAGTCCATTACTGAGAATTTGTGGTCATAAGTGGTGATTTTTGAAGCAGAGAGTGTCGTACGTAACTAGGACACCAAACATTTTGGACCCCTAATTTTGGGAATTACCCATAGAGAACATTCCAGACACAACAACACACACAACAAAAGGGCCCACTTTGAATAGGGTTAATAACCCTTTTTAGCCACACAAGACTAAAAACTCGTGTTCTATGTGGCTGACCAATGAAAAGACTTGACAATTTAGAGGTAGTATGATAAAAGAAGTGATATGTACACAATAGTCACCCCAGTAAATACTGTCTATTATCATGAATGAATGAGTGGCAGCTACTCTACCTACATCATCATTTGTTTGATCTTTGGAGAACCAGTGATCTGATCAGTTCAATGGTTATTCCCATGATGTGCTGAATTTAACAGTGTATAAAGCCTAGCGTACATTTACATATGCAACTGGAAGCAACTAGTGGCAACTGATGTTTCCGGAAACTGGGAGCAACTGATCAGTTGTTTAAAAGGTTGATGTACGTGTACGTGTACTTGCAATTACTGGCAACTGGAAAAAAATTCCAGTTGCAGTGAGTTGCTCATGTTCTACAACATTCCGGCAACTATAGTTGTATCCAGTTGCTTCAGTTTTGTCAATGTACGCGTACTTGCAACTATTCTGTCGGTTGCACGAGTGTGTCTGAATATGTGAGGCGTACTGTGACAGCAACTACCGTTAGGTGCTTCCAGTTGCAAGGTCAATGTACCGTACCCGAGTTGCCGTGTCAATGTGCGTGCAATGGAGATGTAGACCACGTTGCCGCTAGTTGTAGACCTAATCTGTTGCTGTCGATGAGCACGCTATACACATCAACAGCAACTGATCATGTGTAGTTGTTGACTCTTAGTTTATTTTTTAGTTTATTATGTTATCCCTTTAGTTTATCACAGTATGTGTCTTCTCTGTACATATCGGCCGACAGAACTTGTACATGTACTCACTTGTGTCTAACACATATGGCTTGCTGTTGCAGGATACTTGGCTCACTGGTGCAACGCTAGGCATCATCATTGGTTCGTGCGCCGCCATACCGCTCTTTTGCATGTGGATCGTTCTCTTAGTCTGGTGTACGACGTGGCGCAAACTACACGCTAATGATAAGAGGTATAACGTCAAATACACGGAGGAAGCAGAAAACAAGTACACTACTCCTCAGGTAAGGTGTTGACCCCAACAATTACAAATCTTCTGATTCTGTGCTTGTATTTTTGTTGAATTGTTTTTCAGTTTAGAATGACTTGTCTTTCCTGAAGTAAATTACGAGTACTAAATGCTTAAAAGAGCTTGTCCGGATTTTCCCAAAATATGGATTTCTTTTTAATAACCTAACAATTATATAAAACACCTGCCCAAAATACTATCCATTGGAAGAAAACAAGAAAATTTGCAATCTCCAATTTGGATACATGTATATGAAAGCAAAAAGGTTTGTGTAATTACTGTACTGCTTTACAGAACCAGAAAAATTAGTTTACAAAACTTGAAAACATACGGATTGAGAACGCGAAATTTCAGAATGGTTATGAGAAAAATATGACAATCAATATGGTAACAAAATTTCAACACCCATATGAAAAATGGGGTGTGGTCAAAAATGTGATCTGGTCATGCTCCATTTTTCCTGAGGACAGTGTAAAAAACTTCATAGAATCCCCAGGTGGGACTCGAACCCACAGCCTCCTGCATTTTAGAGCAGGTGTTTTCACCACTCAGTTATTTCATGGAGGAAGGAAACAGAGCCTCCTCCATGGTTATTTGCACTAGTACCTGCTGCTAAATCATTATCTTTAAGTTGTCAATATTTTCACGGTTCTACAAAGCGTAGGAAGGGTGAGGGAGTCGAGGGCAGCGTACGACTTTACGTGCACTGTATTATGTTGACATTTCATGGTATTGACAAAAAATGTTGATAAGTCGTATTTTTGGGGGGAGGGAGGAGGTCTTGAAAATACTACACCCTGTAGAACCGTGAAAATGTTGACAACTTTGGACTGGTCACAGGGCTTGAAATTCGTCACTGAAAGGGCACTGCCATTTGTGTTTTTGGAGTCGTCTTTTGGAGTTTAAAAAGGGCGCTTCCATTGGAAAATGAAAAAGTCTATGGGAGGATTCCAAAAGGGCGCCAAGACCAGGGGCAACAGAGGCAATGGCCTCCGTGGCCTCCGTTAATTTTAAGCCCTGGGTCATTACCGGCCTGCTCAATTGTTGAGTGGTTAATATTTATATGCGCTAGAATGTGCAGGAGCTAGGCCACTGGTTCGACTTCCAAAATAGATCTTAAAACAAAAAAAATAAATAAATAAAAAGCACTATAGGCTTCGCTTGTAATGCTAATAATTTGTCAAGAAGAGCATTTCCCAATTTAAATAACAATATTGCATATATCCTGACCAGTGGTCGAATTTTAGAACCCAAATTGTGGTAGGGCCAGCCAGTTCTACATGACCCTACATGTACCAGCTGTGATATTCTTCTGTGCACTGGGATTGCATTCAACAGCCGCTTGCACACAAAACAGAGAGCACACGGGAAGTCAGGCAATCTGTATGTGGTCACACCAATTGCTATATTCTGCTGCACACTGCAATATTCTGCTGTGCAAAAATATATATAAAAGTCGGAGGGATTTAAAGTTTCATACTGTACAAACAATAAGGTGAATTATTTGAAAATTTCATCTAGAAGGTTATTTTTTTTAATGACTGTTGTTTTGCCCCAATGTAAAATTCCGCTGATGCATACAACTGTGCGTCATCCTTGGGTGTTAATAATAATAATAATAATAATATTAATAATAATAATAATAATAATATTAATATCTCTTAATGCTGCAAAGGGGCGACACGCCGGAAAGACTTTGCCAGACTACCACCGAAATTTCGGCTAAAAGACATCGATTGGACACAAAATTTCTGTAAACCAGAGGTTCCAAAAATGTTTCCACACCTAATAAAAATGCTTTTAGACCTAATAAAAATGGTTCTCGATTTGAAAAAGATGGATTTTGACCTAAATTTTTTTATTTTGACTTCCAAAATATTGATAGTTCGAGTTCTTGGTTCGGCTAGCAAGTTTGAGCCTGTAGATCTAAGAACACGAGTGGTACTCCTAGGAGAAATAAGTTCACGTAAGTATTGAGGGGCACGGCCATGCAGAATCTTGAATACAAGAAGACATATTTTGTAGGTGATAATGTTAATGAATTTGGTGATAGTGTTAATGAATTTGATCTAAGGAGTTTGTTTAATGAAAGTATGCAACCTGACGCTTTAGACTAAAATCTCAAGAAATCAGGACTACAAGGATACCGTAAAATTTGAGGGTTAGGACTACCATAATAAGCAATATTTGTTCTTTTTCCTAAACAGTACAAGATGGGCAATGCCAAATCGTGGCTGGTGCCCGATGGTCGCAACTCCATGCGAACACACAAACTGCGGGATCGCTGGATAATCCACGAGTCACAGCTCGATTTGGGTAAACTCATCTACAGTGGAGAGTTCTCCTACATCTGTGAAGGAATGTACAAAATCGAGGACCGTGACTCGGCTGTTAAAGTTGTTGTCAAACTCTTAAGGGGTACGTTATCCTATTTCATTTAATTTGTTCATTGTTTTTGACAAAGGCATGAAATTAAAATGTGGGTATTTTGTCTTTTTTGAATTTTGTTTTTGATCTATCCTCAAACGAAACACAGAGTCCCCCTTAAAGGTCCTGTAGATGATCTGTTTTTGAGCGATTCTGCGAATAAAACCATTATAAATCAAAAGAAACAAAATCATCCGAAGAAATTTCAGCTTAGTCAAATGTACCACGTTTAAAAAAACCCATGAAAATCCATATGCGTTTTCCTGGTCTTGGCGGGGTGTTTCAAATATTCGTTCTCAGTTGATCGGGCACTATGTGGCTTGCGTCATGCACTCTGTGGCGCACATCATATACTGCGTGTGCGCGCGATCCATAAAAATGCATCGCGTTGGAACACGCACGCGGAGTACACAGCGCCCATGCATTTTGGACCGCGTAGATGCGAACCAAAAATAAGTAAATTGTTTGCAAACGATCTAAATAATTTCATCTTTACGGATTATTTTCTGGTAAAATTATATCATTTTGAGCGAAAACCTTTCACTGGATAGTTGCTATTAATTCAATCTTTACTTTCAGAACTTTCCCCTGTAAACTCGTCGATTACTTTTTGGGGTCATTGCCAATGATACACTGGGTCTTTAAGTCGTGACACTTGTGGAGTTGATTTTTATTTTTATTTATCAGGCTCAGAAAATGACAATCCTCAGCACAGTATGGCCTTGTGAATCGAACAACGGCTTTACCAATTGACCTGAAACAATAACGTTATGGTTTGTTTACATGAATTCGTGCTCTCCTATGGCCCTACATGTATGTCGTCTGGTACCCTGAGACTCCCCCCATAGATTTGCGTGCATGTAAATAAACCGTGACGTCATGTTTCAAATCCATTGATATTACGCAAACCATGACAAGAACGATTCAATAAATTAGCGTGATCTTATAAATGCAAGTTTGACATTTTTTCTCTGCTATTAAAATATTTATTAAAACTTTGTTCATAATGTAATAATTGATAAAGTACAGATACTGTTGGGTGGGTATAACCATAGAGCTATCTTTTCCAAAAGGAACAGGCCAAAAATACTTGAAATGTGATTAGTATATTTTAAAATATATACCAAGCCATGTCGCACTGTTTGCTACATGGCATTATTTTACATATTCCAGTGTTTAGAAATTACACAGGATTTTTTTAAATTGTTTATTTGTAGCTTGGAAAAACCATTTTTACAAATGCATCAAAATGTCACACTTTGATTCCTGTTTATTATGAAAGACCCTTGTATATTTTTGTAGATGAGAAAGATGAGAATTCTCTGAATGAACTACAGAACGAATTCGAAGTGCTTAGCTGCATGGGTCGTCATCCCAACGTCGTGTGGCTGCAGGGGATGTGCAGTAGAGTGCTGGAGGAATCGAGTGAGTTTGTTTTATACGCTTCCAAAAAAGAAAATAAATGTTTTTAAAATATCAATTCTTGATCAAGTACAGAAGTTTGTTCAATACAGTAACTTTGTGGATAACAAGACACTGATTGACCAATCACTTTGGATTCACTTTCAAGTGCTTCAGTGATTTCCTCGAGTTCAAGAAACCCGTTTGAACAAAGTGATTCGACATTTTCTATTTGTGGGAGAATCCTGTGGTTTAGGGCTCTCAGAAAACCTGTGTGGGATGAGTCACACAGCCCTAGAAGTACAGGAGTTCAGGAAGGCACTTTAGGCAGAGTGGCGCACCCTGCCTCAGTGACAATTAAAAAGGCTGGAGCCATCAGCCTTGCCACAAGAGGTGGTCAAATATGTTATTCACCGATAAAATGTTACAGCTCTCGACCTCAATCTTTTGTAAAAGTCAATTTTGATTGTTCCACCCTTACAAATATATTTGGCCATACCTCAAAACAAGGATTACTAAGTTCCAACATTTTTAGCTTAATTGCATCACATATGACTCTATACATTTTCTGATTTCTTCATGTCCACAGCTCAGACGTGTTTAGTCAACGAGTATGTTGCGCGTGGTGACATGCAACGCATTCTACGTCGCGGTCGAAGCCGCCGTAAGGATCAACCCCCGTACTCTCCTACTCCGGTCGACGAGTTAATCGGCTTTGCTTGCGATATTGCGCAAGGCATGAGGCATATTACGCTACTCAAGGTAAAAGTAAAACGTGGTTTGCTTCAATGATTCGCAACATTCAGTTAAAAACTTGGTGTTGCGGTTTTGATATAAACAGCTCGATAACAAATAGTGTGGCAACATGGGGCAAGTTCGATTTACGACTATAGTTAACTATAGTTCAACTATTTCCAACCGAACGCAGTCTAGTCAACGATGGTTAGTCGTGACAAGGACACCTAAAAAGTGTCAAAAAAGTGTCCCGTATGTTATGGTTATACGGGAAAAAAAAAAAGAAGTATGTTATCAATCTTTGTTTCCATTCTTGGGCTGAAGTTATTTCCTCAGAACAACCTAAATATTTTTATTTTCAGAAGTAAAAGCCCTTGATATGATCTGGATCGCCAAAGTTTCTCCAGTACTGTGGACAGACTCAAACGTGGACAAACTCAGAAATTTTATTAAATTTTCATTTTTGTCTCTCACCGCAGTATGTACACAGAAGTCTATGCGCCAAGAACATCCTAATCACATTCAATAACAAAGCAAAGATATGTGATTTTGGCATGGGTGCCGAGATACCCAGTCCCACAGATTATGTGCGCTACGCCGAACACCGAAATGTAAGTTCATTTAAAAGTACTTGTATATGTGACCTTCCAGTATGAAACCAAATGTAGATAATTCGCTAGATAATTAATTTCACTCGACAATTGTGTATATTTGTGTACTGTTTAATTTCAGAAACACATGAAACGATGGATGGCCTATGAGGCACTCCTTGAAGATATGTACAGCATAAAGAGTGATGTGTAAGTTAACAAAATGTACTTCACTTATTATTCATAATTATTATATAAAATTAAGCCTTTTCGGATACCGTGTGTTTCTGATACTGTGCTGCATAGAGCCCTAATCTAATATGTGCGTCCATGCTGGGCGCACAAAAGCACATGCGTACACGCGCGTCATGCATTGAGTTAATTCTTTGTGCGTGCAACGCGCGCGTGAGTACGGTATAAAAAATACTGTACAACACATGCGGTTGTAAATGTTGGAAAAGTGCTGAAGTTTTCAACACCAAACGGACAAATCTGGCGGAAATCTTTTAAAACAAAGAAGGTATAAGCTTCATTTTATATACATGTAACAATAATATTGGATATCTTTTATATGATAAATATTATATAAATACCACACAGACAACATTCATTATTTTACATAGTGTGTGTGCTTTATTTGTTAGTTTGGATTGTTAACAAAGAATTTCATTTTTTTTTTCAGGTGGTCGTTTGGAATTGTTTTATGGGAGATTGTCACTCTAGGTGAGTTCATATTTGAGGCGGGATACACACCGAGCCTTTTCGCGCTTAAATTTGATGCACGTTGCTTTAAGAAAAAGCGGCGTGGAGGGAATTTGGAGTGAAACGAAACACCGAAAACCACATGATCAACTTGGGAGGAAATGTCATTTGTTATGATTAAGCAATTAGCAGATGTGCAGCACAGCTTAATATGGGGGTGGGTGTAAAATGAAATGTCACAAAATGCACTGCTATTGTCATACAGTTCATTCCCATTTCGCTTTGGGGATGGGAATGTGTCAATACATTTTTTTACAATAGCAATGCATTTTGTGACATTTCACTTTACACCCGCCCCCGTATTCAGCTGTGCCGCACATCCTCCAATTGCTTAATCATAACAAATGACACGTCGTTGTAAAGAAGAATAACGGGGATTTCCAATTATACCAAATTCAAGGAAAATGATTTTGCAACAAGAGAAAATTCGTCAGTCAAACTTGAGTTTCCAAACTTTTTTGAGGAGTTTATATCTGAAGATATTTTGTTATTTTTTAGGGTATTTGCTTTGTAACAGTGTTTAATACAGTGAACTCTCAAAGGATTAAGCTCAAATATTCCGTTTCGTAATGTATCCAAATTCATGCATGTTTCTTGTGACATTGCCTAGTGATGAGCTATTTCATTCACCTGTTACTTTAAATTTTATTTCTATGGTTGGATTTCCTTTTGCATGCATTAGTTGTTGCTAGGTGGGACAAGCCCCGGACAAGCTTTAAGGTCGTTAAGAGCAACCTTTTTTGAGTATACATGGATTTTGCATACATTACGAAAATCTGCTATTGACCACTCTTACAGACGACCATCTTCATAGGAAAATACAAGTTTTGCGTATTAAATGCCATCAGGTGTGCGTATGCACATTATGGAAAATGTTCTAAACATGAACACGTATTGCTCAATATTTGTTTGAAATACGGTACAGCTGATGCGAGTCACACAAATTTATGCTCAAGAACCTGATGCACGTGGCAATTTGTAGGAAGTGAAGTCATTTGAGAGTGATCAATTTGTCACATAATATATTAATTATTGATGCACAAGAATGGGAAAGAAAAGGCTACTCATTCGTGGCATGATAAAATAACATATTTTTTTCCCTTCATATTTTGGTTGAAAAAAATAAACCATTTGCTTATTACATGTGAAAGGTGGGATGCCATACCACAACATCAAGACTTCCGACCTATACAATGAACTGAAAGACCACAATCGCATGGAGTGGCCGCATCACTGCTCCCCGGACATGTATGATCTCATGCTACGCTGCTGGCATCGTAGGCCTGAAAGTAGGCCCTCGTTTGACATGCTGTGCACCGAACTCAAGAAAATGAAACCAATGGCTAAGGTACTGTAATATTTTTTTACTCAAGGAGCGTGTCCAGCTCTTCCCATGGGTGTTGAGATTTTGATACCATATCATTACCATTCTTACATTTTGCGCACTCAGTCTGTATATGTGACCCGGTACAACGTAATCAGGAATAAGTTGCAAATTGACTTTTTGAGATATGTACACGGTGAGAAAGGAAATTTCATAAGCTTTCTAATGATACCTATCACAAGCATGTAGCTTGTTCGGTTCTATAGTTATGATCCGATAACGATGACAAGCCATCTGTTGTTTACCAAATCCACATTCCAAGAAAACCGGCCTTGAAATAAACAGTTGTAATGTTAGTGCATTGTGAAATAATAAGCTTTATCTTTATTTTCATCTTTAAGTATCGTTTTTACAATAAACACATTAATGACGGTAATCTATGACAACTACACTTCCTCAAAGTACCAAAACCCGAAAATCAACTTTGTTCACGATTTCACCCACATACCCAATTGACTGGGCCATTACTCGAAACGGCATCAGCGACTTATTCCTGATTACGTTGTACCGGGTCACATATTTTCAAGGATTTCGTTGAACATTTGGAACCACTTTTTTTTTGGTCAAATGGTTTATAGAGCCTTTGCACGGCGGCCATGACAGGGGGCAATCACATTGTTACCATGTGTCATGCATGAGTAGGTGCTTTGTGGTTCTATTGTTACATCATTTAAATAAGAAAACCTGCCATGGCCGCCGGTGCAGAAGCTCTATTGTAATTTTGGGACATTGTAAATCTTGTAAAAATGCTTTTAAGAGTAGTAATTTTATTTATTTATGTTTTACTTTTTGTAAACAGAAACATCTCAACTTGAAGGAGTACACCTATCAGATGTACGTGCCTCTTAAACTGCAGGAGGACTTGGTTGACAGTTTAGAGAACTCGACATTTGTCTGAGAAAACTCGTAACTTCGCATCAACTAGTAGGGTCATTTTTGCTTTAAGCAAACTTTATTCATTTTATTTGTATATTTTGGCTATGCATGTAGTATACACATGCGTTATGTATAATGCATTGTGGGGAATCTCTCCCTCGTGCACTGTTTTTATTACATGCTTCCATTTTATTCGCCTTAATCTATAAAGTCTTCCTCTTTTAATATGTATTTAGAATTTTATATTTTGTAAATTATTGTATTCCAAAATATTGCCGTACCACATTTTAAAGTGCGTAACAATATAACGTGCGTAACCGGGACGGATACTTGTTACATTTTAGGTCGTCCCGGTTACGAGCGTTATATTGGAAATTTGAACACAGGGTTTTTAGAAAGCCATGTTGTCACACTATTTGTAACCCTTTTTGGGCCCCAAATTATCTCTTCAGAACAGCTTAAACTTATTTATTTTATTTTGAGACCAGACAAAGGTATTTTTTGAAAAGACACAACAGGAAGTAATTTTTTTTTATAGTTACTGCTTGATGCCGTGGGTTTCCCATACAACAAAATTGTGTAGGGATTTTCCCTTCCACCTTCCGCGAATCCTTGGTTTCCCCAAGAAAGAATAAATAATAGTTTGGGATTGTGAGAAGTGTTTCGTATTAATGCTCAGCTGTATTGTATTTTAATATGTAAAGGCTATGGGGTATTTTTATTGTAATGAAATTATATGGATTTACTATTTCTGCCTCACTGCATCTAAACTACTTAAAGGTCATTGTATAACTTTTTTATGAATCCGTGTTCCATTTAATAACGGCATTAAATATCTAAAGAAGAATTTTGGTAAACTAGCCTACAGAAATTTTAGCTACACAAATACTTCAGAAAGAAAGGAAAAAATCCATGCATAGTTTTTGCGTTAATTGAATGGCAATAACAAAAAAAACCTTTTACTTTAAAAGTTGCAATTTGTTGGAGTTATGATTGTTTGCGAAGTGGAAAACTACTACTTGGAAGCTGTCGCTTCACGTTGGATTAGCATTGAACTCATTTCGTGACGTTCAAATGGGATCAGAATTTATCAATCTACTGCAAGAAAACGAGGTATGTACTGAAAATCTTAGAACATGCACTACTCACACCCTTCACCTGTGTCCTAAACATACATAGGTGGGTGGTGCCAGAGAATCCCCTTACTTTTCACGAACGAGTGCTCTGGGATATTTTACGTGTGTTACGCTACACACTGGTTCAACGTCTTTACATTCCGAAGGGTGTGGTTGAGTGCCTTGCTCAAGGGCAAGGTACCACGGCTGGGTATCGAACCCATAACCCCAAGTTTTCACCTGAGTGTTGTGAGTCGGTGACCTAAACCAGTCAGCCACGGTACCAGACATGGAACGGTTCCACGGTACCCCAGATCAGGGGAACATTATCTAAGTTTATTATCCCCAATTCATTTCAAATGATTTAAAACACCTTAAAGGAACAGTCACACTGTTTCTTAGCGCTTAAAGAGAAATTCCGCTCACATCTGTGACAAATGTTCCACCATCAAGTCTCCTAAATTAATGACTCTCCCTCTACCCCTCTCAGTAACCGGAGTTCTCTGGCTGACCGTTAAGTTGACGAACTTGGCTAGTTGTGCACAGTTTCCCGAGTTGACCTCATTTACTGTGATCGTCAGATGTATAGGAGGACTAAACCTGCATCTTGGGGTCGAGGTTGCTTCACAGAGTGCCTGACTGAACGCATGCAGTCCATTGTCCGTCACTTGTAAGTTGTATCTGCAAAGATAGAGTAAGGGCTGGTTCATACTTGGCCGGGAACGTAAACACAAAATTGATATAAATCCTGAAGTGTCACATTTTGTGACGAACATTTGTTCAACTTCCTGCAAATTTGTGGTACAAAATTTTCGCTGTGACGTCAAATTCGCGTTCACTTTGTGTGAAGTATGAACCGGCCTTAAAGTTGTCCTCGGGTCGACCTGCAAATCTCTTGCGCCGTGACAGAACACTCGGCCTCAAGTAAAAATAAGAAAGTAAGTTTCTTTACCTGATATCTAAGCACAGTCTTGGAGGCAAGATTGCTTCTGTGCTTGTGAAAATGAATGCATCCGCTAGGAGAGTCAAACAGCTGTTTGCTGGTAAATGAAAAAAAATTAAAATAATAATTACAAAAATGGCAAAACAATTTCTTTATTCAGGAATAAACACAAGCTATCCCAGAAAAACTTGTGTAAATAAGGTCAGTGATGCCATTGGTAGCCGACGGCCAGAGACACCGGGTAATCCCTTTACTTTTTACAAAAGAATGCTCTGGGATCTTTTAAGTGTGTTACACAACACACTGGACTAACGGCTTTACATCCCTTCCGAAGGATGGAGCAATTGTGGTCAAGTGCCTTGCTCAAGGGCATAGGCACCACCACGTTTTCACCAGAGTGTGCACATATATGATCGCTCAACATGACTGACTGATACCACAGAATTATATGTATGTCCACAACTGCCAAGGGCTACTGGTAAAATCTTTTTCAGACATCCACTACGGGGGTTGGTCCTGTCGTTTTTGGACTCATTTCAAGTCTGACTTCGTGTATAATGTACCAGTTATGCATAGGGTACTTCCCATAATTGGTGAAGTATACGTGATCTCAGACTTGAAATAAGTCTAAAAACGACAGGATCTACCCCCGTAGTGGATGTCTGCAAATTTTCTTACCGGTAGCCCCTGAGCTAGCAAAATTTTTAAAAAGGGGCGGGGGGTTGGCAATTAACAGAGGAAATCTTACTCAGGTCATTATACATCAGTAAAAACTGACGAAGCAAGGAGTTGTTTCGGAGAGCTCGGACAAAATCTTCAGCTTGAGACCAACCTGAGGAATAACAAAGTAAAAAAAAAATAAAAAATCAATTATAAACTTCACAACTTGGGAAGGGACACTGCGCATGCTCTCCCATGGTCTCGGTAAAATGTTCCCGTGTCGAAAAAGTCCACATGCGGACAGCAGTAACATTGTACCATTTTTCATTTTACCATCTTCTCAGTAAAACCTCCCGAAAAACAAGTCCAATGCAGACGCGTAAAGCTATGAACTGTATTCTTAGCTTTAAACTCTTGTGAATTTCGTTTGCAGTTGAAAATGAGTCAATTTTGTTTGACCGTCTGGTTTCAGTTTTCAAATGTGAAACCAATTGTTATCCATACCTGTCAAACTGAGAGAGCATCCACTCATATCTAATTTTGTCAGCTTTCCTGTCTGTATGAGTTGGACTAAGCCACATATTTTGGCTTGATTTCTAACCCCTGAGAGCACCGTTTCATGACGACTTGGAGTGTAGAAGTTAAAACTGACGTTGAGGTCACGCAGGGACATGCAATCTGAAAATGAAGAAAAAAAAGAACCTTGAAAAATAAATTAGAGTGTAGTTTTGTCATTTAAACATAACTACAACAGGTGCACAAAATATGCACACATGTATATCTGTTGGGAACAAAAATGTGCCCTAAAATGTCAAGTCTATAATCTATATCGTGTTAACGTGGTATCCACATCCGGGCAACTGTGTCACCGGCTACGCACGTGTATGCAAATTTATGCCCACAGACCAACATAAAAAAACACCTGTCTGAAAATGCTGCACACGTGCATTGCCATACGTTTGAATCTTCAGCGAAGGTTTTTTTCACTTGATATACAATGAAGACTGAAGAAAAACATTTTAACTGGCTTGACGCAAGGTAAAGTAAAGTAATAATGGTAAGTGCATCAAATTTTCTTACTCATTTTGCTGGTTAGCAATTGGGCAACGTGGGTCATGATTGTCAAATGCTACACAAAATGGAAGAATATAAAATTTTAAAAAAGGCTCGTATTTGCACCTTTGACACTGATGAAGAGGTCGTCCAGTGTTTTCGTTTCTAGTTGGCAACTTCCCAGATTTAGGCATTTCATGACGCAATTTGACTGTGCTAGCGCCCTCTTGACGCAGGAAAGGGACACCAGGTTGTTGCGAGCCAACTCGATAGTGTTCAGTTTGGCAAAACCTACGGAGGGAAAAAGCAAAATGAGCAAGTTATTGAACTGTTAAAATTTGCTAACAGTTTTGGGTATAATGTCATGAAAGGTTTTAATGTCATGAAGTGACTAAGAGCATTGCTACTCCTCCTAGATGGAATGCCAGTCCATCGCAGGTTTACCCAGCAGTATTTGCTGGTACACATTTATACACCTGGGTGGAAAGAGACAAATTTGAGTGTCTTGTCCAAGGACACAACGCAGTAGCAGTGACCAGGCCTCGAACCATGGACCTATCACCCGAAAGTCTGACGTGCTATCCATTAGACCACTGCGCCCCCATAAAGTTGTCAATAAGTACACCCTAAAACATGCAGACCTTGCCCCCTACACTCGCCCCCTACCCATGACCTGGACCACAGCAAGAGAAAGTTTCAGTTTTTTCCTAAGCATTTTTACTCACACTCACAGATTGACAGATTATCAAGTTGCCTTGCATCAACAGAACTTTGGCCTCGATCCTGGCTTGAAAAACTCAAATCAGCTGCTTCGAGTTCAAGTGTGTCAAGTTTGCACCTAACAAGTTGTAAACAAAAGTTACAAATAACTGAGTAATTCTTGGCAACTATTTTTGTTTCATTTTTGTTGTGATGTAATTAATATTATACTCTAATTAATGGCTGCATTCAGGCATACAGTTCTCGTTACTCCAGAGTAATGCGTGGGCACTGCATTCGGGTCACATCGTGTGAACGGCACACCTGCGCGAATGGCCATCAGTCAAAATGGCCGTCTCTTGCCATGACTCGACAAATACTGCTCAAGAGAAACTGAAGAAAATACAGACATACATCACAGAAAACCCGAGACCTTTTGTGGGAACTTTGATGCTGTCTAGAACAAACCTTAGTGAGTTGTTGTTTCAGTTATTGAGTTAACACATTAAGCAAATTCACCTAAATTGCACCCATGTTTTGCCATTTTTGTACAAATTACATTGCACTTGTTGGGAGTAAGAGCACACTCCCCATTGTCGGGAAGTAGCAAGAGCAAACTCTCACTGACCCAAGTGTCGTTATTCTTGGTGTTCACACACGTGGGAGTACACACCCAAATGCAGCCAATTATTACTGGTTATGTCTTTTATCTTTAAAGGCAGTATACATCATTGGTAATCTCGAAAATCAGAAATGTTCACAGATTTACGCCTAATTTACACAATATAAACATGATGACCGAAGAAAACTTCCCCTGAAATGGTTTTGTCTGAAGTGCTATAGTCTTTGAGAAATGAGTAAAACAATTAGTTTTCGTCTCATGAGACAAATTCAATTCGCCCCAAAACCATTTCGCCCAAGTCTCATTTCGCCCCAAATTACTTTGTTCAAACACTACATCGTCCAAAACCACTTCGTGCTCAGGCCGTGGTTCAGGTCGAAATGGTTTTGGGGCGAAATGACTGCAAACCCTTTTTTGACTGTTTTCTCAAAAGTTAGACGAAGTACGGAGCTGGTTTTTGCTCAGGTTGGTTTTAATCATGCATATCTTCAATCACACAGGGGGATAAAACTATTTGTAACAGTTTACCAATCATGTATACTATTTTAACAAAACATGAATCCTTGATCTTGATTGGTGGATCCATGGCAACACATGTATACATGTACATGTTTTTTATGTAAAATATTGTTATCAAACCTTGACAACAGATATGTTAGTTGAAAGACGCAGTCCTGGGCCGAGTTATCCTCCAAGCGAAGTCTCCGCAGTGAATGAACGTGGCTTTGCCCTTGGGCCACTGATGTCAGAATTTTAGCACATGAAAGACTCTGCAATACTGCAAACGACAACGGTTTTTCATTTGAAGGTAATATAGGGTGCTTTCACATGGGGTCGAAAGGTCATGGGTCACTATTGCTTGTCCTCCAGATCGGGAGAGAATAGATCCACGTAGGGAAACGCACGTGGCTGCTAACAGAAAAGCTTGTGGCTCTATTGTTCTCTCCCGGACTGGAGTACAAGCAATAGTGACCCGTGACCTTTTGACCCATTGTGGAAGCACCCTATAGCACAGATCTCCACTCGTAACACGTAAAGCACATGCATCGTTGGTACACTTAATTAAAAAGACGACATTGGATACAAACTTCGCGAAGAATGGCTTATGGGCAGAGCTATTTTTTTAAATATCCTATTTTTTATTTGGTGTCTAAAAAACCATGCATCATAGTATTTTCCTTCGTGCACAATACGAAATAAATGTGAAGCCGTGCTTCGTTGTATTTGTTTACAGAATGCAAGCCCACTCCATTACTTTCACTTACAATTGTCAACAAATTCCAACTCCTGTAGTCCGGGCCACAGGCCGAGCACACTACGGAGCATTTCACTATAATCGGGCTGGTCAAGTAAGAAGCCGCAGAGAACTAGATGTTGTATGCAGTGTTCACTGGACTCACAGTTGCTTTCACAATTTGGCTGTTTTACAATTTTGTTAGAACAAAAACGATCAGGACTCGTTCCGATTGGTTCTAAGAGAGAAAAGTCATACAAATCTTGCTTCTTCGTTTGGTCGCAATTGTCTTTGTCAATGGACAGCTCATCATAAAATCCGTTAAGTACCGTGACAGAATCCGAAATGGCGTCATCGTGAGAAATCGTCCGTTTACAACAATTTCGCTTCTCTTGGGTGTCCGTATTTTCTGCGCCTTTACTGGAGCAAAACTGTCCCGAACAAACTTCGAGGATGCTGCAAAGTTGGTCTGGAGTCATGGATTTGGGATGTTTCAAAGTGAACGTTCTTAAAACTCCGTTGTGAATCAAATGTTCCAATGTGTGTCTCAAGGCGGCGTTGTATTTCGGCAGATAGTGGGATATTACTAGTTCTGTTAAACTACGCTGCAGCAACTGAAGAATTCTTTCGTCTTTCTGAAGGAGCAAAGAATTTAAACAATTAACAGTTAATCACCAATGGCAACATAGACACATTGAATGTGTTTCTACTAGAGCTGCGACGTGTAAACGACCGAAATGTAACTATCCGTTTAGAAAAATGCTAAACGGATATCCGAAACCAACTTGTGAAAAAACGATCCTCCCTTTTTCAAAGATCTAATGGCCGTTTTGTGCCGCCGGAAATTTTTAAAGAGGCAGTTTTGTTCTGAAAGAATCGGGCAGCATACCGCTGTGATGAGCCCAACGGTCGGTAACCTTTGTGGTTTCAAGCCGAAGATGTACCTGTAGTTGCGTTCGCGGGCGGAAGCGATTTTACTGATGGTTTTCGGTTTCATCTTGCAAGTTGAATTCAAAGCAGGGCGGCCGTAAACACTGCAGAGCCGACAATCGTAGTTGTGTTGGAACTGTTATTGATTTCATTCTCTCATTGGTTGCTGACTTTGGGTTTGAGTGACTTCTCGAAAGTATCCAATTAATTACAGCAAAGCCTAGCTGAACTTTCGTGGCCTGCATCATGTATGCTCCAATTCAATAAAGTGTCAGTGGTGCTGCGCGAACGCACATGATACCAGGTCAAAAAACCTTTTTATTGCGAGCGCGGTAATAGGTTTTACCTTTTGTTATGTTTACTATTCGTTGAAACGTTTAGAAAAATAAACGGTAACTCCCAGCGCTAGTTTCTACTGAGCACAGTTATTTAACTACCTTAAACGGTTATTTGCCAATGCGCACAAAGCTATTTCGGCAGTAGAAACGGCTGATAACGCTTTTTAGTGGGGCGCGTTACAGCTTTTTTTTATCGCTTTGTTGAAACAGGTCCTCTTGGACCTGGAGGAAATCGCTGAAGCAGAACAGTCTTGAAAGCGATTCCAAAGTGATTGGCCGATCAGTGCCTTGTTATCCACAATTTCACTGTATTCAACAAACTTCTGGAGTCAATTTCATAAAGCCGTTTATCAGAATTTTTTCTTTATAAAAATGGGTTAATAGTCAAAATTGTATGTCAACTTGTGTTCTTAGCAAGAATAGCAGAACACATAAGATTTTGCTTGCTAACTCATTTTTATAAAGCAAGTAAATTTGGCATAAGCAAATTTTTCTGCTAATCAGCTTAATGAAATTAGCACCTGTTCTGGGCCCAATTTCATGGAACCCGTTAGCACAAACATTTGTTTAGCACAGAATTTCTTTGCTTTATTTTACAAAACTGGGTTGCCAGCCAAAATCGTAAGTGATGTGTATTTACTGATATTTTTCTTCTGTTCCTAAAAATACAATTTGACATACAATTTTGCCTGGTAACCCATTTTACAGAGCAAAGAAATTCTGTGCTAAATAAATGTTTGTGCTAACAGGTTCCATGAAATTGGGCCCTGATCAAGAATTGAAATTTTAGTAAAGTATACTGCAGCCAAACCACCTGAATGAAGGGCAGCAGGCGACTTGGGAGGTGTAGCGATGCTGGCGAGTAGTCTTCCAATGGCTCTGGACTCGTCTCTGTGTTACAGTGGCAGGTAGATGAGTTGAGTAAAATGTCCAGGACCTTCCGAGAATGATCACCTGAAATAACGACATACCAAAGACATGCTCAATAAACCTTATGTGTATTTGCAAAGGCCCATGGTAGTGGATGACAAACATTGCCAGTGAAGTGTACGTAAACCTATGAGACGGTGGCTAACTTCGGCAACTTTCTCACTCATTTTCACAAAAACCAAAAAGAGTTCAGTTATCAGTCGTTCAGTATGGTACCGTGGTCGAGTGTGGGGTAACCATGGCCAAGTGGTTTGGGTCACTGACTCGCAATACTGGTGAAAACTTGGGGTTGCAGGTTCGATACCCGGCCGTGGTACCTGTGCCCTTGAGCAAGGCACTTAAACACACTTGCTCCATCCTTCGGAAGGGATGTAAAGCCGTTGGTCCAGTGTGTTGTGTAACGCACTTTTAAGATTCCAAAGCAGTCTTTCGTGTAGAGCAAGGGGATTCCCCAGTGTCTCTGGCTGTTTCTAATTCTCCTCATGGGTTTCCTCACGCTTGCGAGCGACAGTGCAATGGGTACTTTTGAGGAATCCTTGGTTTCAGTACCAGAAAGTAGTAATAATAATTTTTATAATTTTTTTCTTCAAAACATGTCAAGCACATTGACCAACATGTCAAGGGATTCCCCTTGTAGCGGCAAAGACTTTAAACAGTGTTACCCTAAAAAGGAAGATGACCCTGCAGTAAATAATAGGTTAATAGACCCCTTGCACAGCGGCCATGATAGAGGGCAGTCACATTGTCAAAGTGCGTCATGCACGAGTAGGCACTTTGTGAATCTATTGTCACATCATTTAAATATGAAAACCTGCCCTCTGTCATGACCGCCGTGCAAGGGGTCTATACAGGGACAGTTCCGTACGGTGTCGGGGTAACTTTCCATTCAGGCACTAGTACTGAAGACACATGGGAACACACAGTAAGATTGCAAGACCGCAAGGCCACAGTAACTTTTCGTGGGGTAGCGGAAGAGAAAGTCTAATTTAATGTGAACAAGATTTTTTGAAGCCTACTTTGGTTACTGGCTTGATTGCTTTCACCGAGTTCAAGTTCGTGAAGTTGTCGCTGGCATGACTTGTCTAGGAACATTTGCCTCCAATCTTCGTTGAGAAGGTTCGTACAATAACAGGAGCATTCATGCAGTGTCTTCACCTCCCTCTTAAAGGTTCTACGGAAGAACTTCAACCACTGTAGCCTTATTAGCTGTGTGTTAACACCTAGGTATAAAGATAAAACACAAAACCTTTAAAGATAGTATACATGATTGGTAAACTGTTACAAATAGTTTCATCCCCCTGTGTGATTGAAGGTATGCATGATTAAAACCAACCCGAGTAAAAACCAGCTCCGTACTTCGTCTAACTTTTGAGAAAACAGTCAAAAAAGGGTTTACAGTAATTTCGCCCTGAACCACTTCGCCCTGAACCACTTCCTGTAGACGAAGTTGTTTTGGGGTGAAGTGGCTGTTGGGCGAAATAGTGTTTGGATGAACTGGTTTGGGGCGAAATGTCACTTGTTTCCTTAAAATGATTTATCAGGCACCAGTAAGTGCAGATTTGATGGGAAAGCCCGAATTAAGAAAAAAAATGGTTTTCTAAAAATAGGAAACGAACATTTTCAGGTAGTCTCGTACATTTTATACACAAGCTCTGAAGCAATGGTCAACTTCTCAATTGTTTCCCTGTTTCTTGTAACTTGTAGCTGGTAAAACATCTGCCCGGATCGAGTTTCAGAGATCTCAGGTTTTGATTCTTGATTTTGACCATATGATATTTCTCAAACTGTTGTGCATAATAACTCAACGTTCCAATAATCTGTTTGAAATTATAACAATTGTCAGAAATAAGGGTATATTTTTGTATACATTGAACAAAGATTTTAAGGAAATTACCTCCTGGAATCAACACATAATGTAATTTCAAGATATACTTCCCACTTGCACTTTTGTCGCAAATGTTGCTTTTCTGTAAAAAAAATCACGTTTTCTTCTTCAAAAATTGCCTTCAGTTAGTGCACAAGATAACCATTCACACGTGCGCGCAGCGCCCTCTGTTGTCGCGCTTACGCACAGACCGCTCGCCGCGTCATTTTGTGCATTACTTTATGCAGTAATTTTATCATTTATTTATCTCAGAAATGCAACATTTGCGACGGAAGTGTCAGTGGGAAGTATATCTTAGAATTGAATAAGCTATCGATTCCAATATATAAATTTACCCAAATCCGTGTTCAATGTATATGAAATAAATACCGAAATAAGAAACAGTACAGTATGTTCACCTTTCTCTGTCAGAAATTGATGTAGCTTCCCAAGGTTCTCTTGAGTCAACAAAGGCACAATGTCTTCAAGAAGAAGAACTGGTAAATCTATTCAAAACACAGACAAAGACTGTTTTGTTTAAATGAAAAATCTTTGTATTTTGATGTTGTTATATTTAGATGTTCCATGCATTTAAATTAAAAATTAACACAAAAACTGCACAGTACAACTTGAGCTAAGATTAATAACTGACAGTACTAGCGACAACTGTTTAAAACTGCCAGAATATAAAGACGTGATAGGCCTATTGGATATAGACTCGTGAACAGGGCTTCTGTACTGAAGCCCCGTTCACAGGTCTATTTTGGATATAGCATCACAAAAGTCGGAGTCTGATTCCATGCGGTACCAGCTGTGCACACCAGTTACCATGGCCATGACTGATTGAAACTCAGTGGAAATGAAGATTCGGTAATGTATTTTGTAACGGGTCGTTACACGATACACAGGTTCGAATAACTGCAAATACCAAGTGACTTCCAATTATGCAATCACAAATCTACATTTATTCCAGATAATCAACTGATTAGGCAAACACCAAGATCACGGTAAATCAGCCATCTTTGATTCTATCCCATCATACTGTCTAGGTACAAAGGTCAACTAATATGCATACAGGTCATAGGTCATGGTGTATAGCGCCGCTACAATTTTACTTTTAATCGTTTATGTTTCCAGTTTGTACAGAAATTTTGAAATTTATACTAGGGAAACTATGTCTATGGTACGTCGATTGTGGGCAGATTGTTATAATTCTAGCCTGAAACTGCAGCTTCATTTAAAATGACTTGGTGAAAAATGTAATCAGCTCAGTGAAACTGAAAGTGACACACATCTGATTCTGAAGAATGTTCATCATCACCAACCAAGTTAAACACTTTTAAAGGAAGTTTCAACATCGAATTTGGAAGTAACTGTGTGAGTGTGTCATACCCTGTAAACTTCTGCTACCGATTAAATTGCCAGCTATATAACCAGAAATGTGTCTCGAGCAAATCACCATCAATGACTCCATTTTGCCACAGTGGCAGGTTGTTCGACAGAAGAAGAAAAAATGCTGTTGATCAGTTGATGATCATCATGATGATCCGTGTCTGCTAGGCTCTGTTTATGTTAAAGTGCGCCACCAAGTGGCTAGATTTGCACAACCTGTAGGTACCAAACTTTTTATCAACACATTCAACAATACACATGAGAAGTCAAGGTAATATTCAATATGACGGCGCCCACGCAGTAGGAAATTAAAATAATCGGGGAGAAATCTGTCGGTAAATTACCTTAAATTTACTTTTAAATTAGTTTTACAGGATATAACGTAGCGTACATACATATGTACTGATTGCATAATGTCTCTAAAATCGAAGTACTACTTGAGAAATTTAGTTGCAAAATCGAGTGAGTCAGTCATTTGACAGCACGTTCAGACTGCTGATCAATACTAGTCACAAGAGGGCGCAATTCAATTTTGTAAAAGTTAAAAATCTGTAAGAATTTAGATTAAGAATTTACAGGTCGGCCCTCACTATTTTTCCGTAAAATGACTCATCAGCTATCAGAAAGTACAGATCTAATAGAAAAACCCAAATTTGAATAGAAAAAATATGAAAACTTTAGGGGCCATTCAAAATAGTAAATGTTAAAAAATTGGGTATTTTTTTCGTTCAGATTGAACACAGATTTTGGGAAATTTATAGACCTATATCGGAATTGATAGCTTATTCAATTATAAGATGTAGGCCTACTTCCCACTTGCACTTTTGTCGCAAATGTTGCTTTTCTGTAGAAAATCATATTTGTCCTTAAAAAATTGCATTCAGTAGTGCACAAGATAACCATTTAAAAATCCGTTGAACATCCAACATTTACCGTACTGTGATGGACGTAATTGGAAATTTTAAGATTACAAATAATGTATGACATTTTCTGTTTTAGCCTATCTAGAGATCAGATGTGCAGCGAGGCTAGCCCCTCCCCCTTCCCCTCTACAGCCCATGAAAGTGCCCCGCCCCCAGCAGCAGGTCAAACCTGAGGCAGACCTCCCCCACCCCGGATCCGGTCGCGGTCGCTGTTGCGACATGCCGCGTGCGACCAAGATATCGAGCTCTAAGATCGTGGCACTATGCTCCCTGGCTAATTTCATCAATGCCGCGGACCGTGTTATCATGCCCATTGCCGTGGTGCCTATGACTGACGAGTACAAGTGGAATATGGGCGTGCAGGGCTGGATACTTAGTGCCTTTGCTTATGGCTACATCAGTAGTCAGGTAAGGGCCGGTTTAGACAGAATGATTCTGTCCCTACGGGTTTCCCGTAGGGACAGAAGGTACCTCTTTCATACAGTGGATTGTTGTCATTTTGCCTCGAAATTAGAATCACACCCAACTATTTCCAGCTAGTTGTTTCCTGTAGTGGTTTTAGATATTATTGATTAGAAGACAAATAAAAAGCACTACTTACATTGCCGTTTTTGAATCAAAAACGTCTATTTCCGACAATCTTCGACGAAGAAATTTCTCGGACTCCTTATCACGATAAAAACGATTGCAAACGTGTAGTTGTGCATTGACGGACGCCCAAAGAGAACGTCAAACGAAACTGTACATTGTATGCCGCGCAGTATAAATGCGCGTGACATAAGAGCGCCACCCGTACTCTCATTGGGCCTCCGTAGATGCACACCAACTGTACGTTCGCAAAAAAAGACCACGTCGAACTTTGGCGTGACTCCACACTAGAATCGATTAGAATGGATTTTCCTGGACACAACAAGAAATCGCAGTGTACACGTATGTTTTCATACGAAAAATGGAATCGATCTGGAATAGAATTTTGATTCTTTTTGGAATCGGAGTCGACTCCGAAAATGCTGGAGCGCCCCCAAGCGTTAAGCCTAGCCAACTTTATTTTAGCTGGTCACATCGTAACAACAGGTTTTCTCGTCGAAGATTGTCGGAAATAGACGTTTTTTATTGAAAAACGGCAATGTAAGTAGTTCTTTTTTGTTTGTTTTCCAATCAAGAATATCTAAAACCAATGCAGGACACAACCAGCTGGAAATATTTGGGTGTGATTCTAATTTCGAGGCAAAATGACAACAATCCACTGTATGAAAGGAAAGCTCACTGACTAGGGCCGGTTACACTACTTTTGTTGGTGTGAGTTGATTTGTAGACACATCGGGAAAATTCAGAAAAATCCTGCAATTTATGAAATTTATGAAAACTTTTGCAAAATGTCAAAAATGTATAAATTGCACTTTTTGCATGCACCATTGCAAGGGGCGGTCGGGTTGGCGTACGGGTTCTTTCCTCGCCTTTCACCTCTGGGGTCCCGGGTTCGAATCCGGGGCGTGTATGTGGATTGGGTTTGCAGTCCCTACTTGACCGCGTGGGTTTTCCCCTGGGGCATTTCTCTGGGGGTTTTCCTGGGAACTCCTTCTTCGTCATCTCAAGTTGATAATATAGTATAGTTAAAGCTAAAACCGTATAGTTGATGGCATAAAGGGCCTTAGTTGCCGAAGATGCCATAAAATATACAACAACAACAACACCATTGCAAATGTTGGATCTCATACGAATGCTATTAACTAGGCCTGTGCATTTTCGAATAATTTACTATTCAAAAATTCGGTCTAATTTTCGATCGAATATTCGATATTCGATGCGTAAAATTTTAACAAAAATATATCTGCCATTCATTTTTTCCCAAAAAATTAGGCCATTCATTTGTTTCCAAAAATTAATCTTGGCTCGAACTATAGACTTTATGTTGTAACTTGCATAATGGTCTCTCGCCAGAAATGTTTTTTGCAGAAATGATTGTCTGCTCTAACCATAGGCCTTGTGTTGAATGTGTTGTATCTTGTACACTGGACTCATAGTTGGACGCAAATGTCACATCAAAGCGGCCGTTTTGGCGACAGAAAAGTGATTTTCACCTTTTCTTAACTGAATGACATGTCCAAAATGAACGAGTTTTATTCTCTTAAATGGAATGTTGTCCTGAAATTAACTAATGCCTTGATTCCTTTCCTGCCATCATTTTTACATAATCTCCAGGTCCTTGGAGGCAAGGCCGCTCTGAGGTTCGGTGGTCGCATTACTCTTGGTCTTGCCGTTACCGTTTGGTCACTAGCGACCTTCATGACGCCCATTCTCGGCAAGACTGTCAACCTTCTGATCGTGTCACGTATCGTGCTGGGTTTTTCCGAAGGTTTCTGCCTGCCTACTATCTTCCACATCTTTGCTCAGCATGTTCCGGTTGAGGAGAGGTCTAGAGCTTTTGGTTACCTGGTTGCACTCGGGTCCGTTGGGCAGACAGTCGCATCAGTGGTAAATTTTGTTGGAAAATTTTGAAGCACTCGACCGTAACTTAAGACCCTGTCAAACTGAGGAGAGGTCTAGAGCTTTTGGTTACCTGGTTGCACTCGGGTCCGTTGGGCAGACAGTAGCATCAGTGGTAAATTTTGTTGGAAAATTTTGAAGCACTCGACCGTCACTTAAGACCCTGTGAAACTGGCTGAAAACTTGTGAGAATTGAGAATATAACTTGTGAGAATCGAGAAGATAATTGTTTTTTTCAAAATTAATTATCAAGCATCAGTAAGTGCAGGTTCGACACTTCGCCAGTCGCATACGTTTTTGCACAAGGTCTAAAACCATGGTCAACTTCAGTAATGGCTCAATAACATCAAAGGCAGAACACATGATTGGTAAACCGTTACAAATAGTTTTATCTCACTGTGTGATTAAAGATATGAATGATTAAAATTAACCTCCGTACTTTGTCTAACTTTTTAGAAAACAGTCAAAAAAGGCTTTACGGTCACTTCGCCCCAAAACTATTCCCCCCCGAACCACTTCGCCCTGAACCATTGCCTTTGCACGAAGTGTTTTTGAAGCGAAGTGGTATTCAGACGAAGTGGTGTAAGGGCGAAGTGGTTTTGAGGCAAGCTGGCTTTTGGGGCGAAGTGGTTCACAGCGAAGTGGCACAGGGCGAAATGGTTTTGGGGCGAAGTGAATTTACGTCTCGCGAGACGAAAAATAATTGTTTTGCTCATTTCTCAAAGGCTATAGCACTTCAGACAAAACCATTTCAGGGGAAGTTTACTACCGTCATCATGTTTATATTGTGTAAGTTATGTGTAAATCTGTGAACATTTCGGATTTCCGAGATTACCAATGATGTGTTCTAACTTTAAAACTTAAAAGGTGTTGCACGTACTGAAGAGGTTAAGTTAGACAGTTTCATAATGCACAAACTTTATGCAACATAAGCGAACTTTCTTTCACAACAATCAAACAGTTTGTCACTCTGTCAATATTTTGTCATGATGCTTGTGTCCCTAAGCAAGGCACTTTATGTTAATCCTATCTATGGGAGCTGGCCTTGCCAAGGACCTCGGTGGTCACAGTGGTCTTTGCACAACACTAGTAAAGATGAGTTACAAATTATAATCTTCAAAACAACAAAAAAAGCACATTCACCGTTGTTTGTTTTTTGTCCTCACAGATATGTCCACATCTGTCGTGGCCCATGATGTTTTACACATTTGGCTGTATTGGTCTGATATGGGCAGCCATATGGATTCTACTCTTCAGGGACGAAACTCCCGAAATTGATCCTCAGCTCCTGTTGAACCCAACGGTAAATTGACTTTGTCTGGAGTACAGCATTTTAATTCACATTGCCCATTATAACGCCAAAAAACCGTGCTGCAGATTAGGGCTGCCAAAATCAATTATGGAGAAAACAGCACCCCCAAGCCTATTTTGTACTTCACGCGAAAGCGAACGTGAATTTGACGTCAGAGCGAAGTTTTTACATGTGGATTTATAAAAAGTTTAACTATTTTAAATTTTGGAAAATAGTATTAATTAAAAACAAATTCATGCTAAAGCACTTTTCGACTTGCACTCATCAGAGCAAAATGCAAGAATGGCGTGGTGACACTAACGAACAATAGTAAAAGGCTAAAGGCGGGAATGAGGTGTGCAGAATGCGTCACTTTCAACCCTGCGCGTCAATTTTTTATTTTTTTTTTAATTTTTTTTTTAGTGTTTTAATTAAAAACATGCCTGTTGGCTTCATGTCAACTTGACTTTATTGCTTAGAATCCACTTACCACCACCCTCCCCCCCCCCCAAAAAAGCCTCGTCACCGATCATTTAGGAAGACTTCAACTTATGCTAAACATAGTTCTTTTTTTCTTTTTTTTGCCTTAGAAAGTCCACGAACTATGCTTCTGTTGTTACCGTGAACATGGTATTGTTTCTGTACTTTACACATGCCGCATACACCCGTAGCCGATTTCACAAAATAATTCATAGCTTGCGCAATTTTTGAAAATGGCATAAGCCCTATAGGCTTGCGTGTAATTATCACATGAATGTTGCGCAGCTTATGCAATAAAAAGTTGCACAAGCGGGCTTACGCAGTGCGTAAGGATTTTTGAAATCGGCTGCTGGTCACATTACACAGCAACAAAAATTTAGTCTGGTCTTCTGGCATGTGAAAGGAAGTACATCGAACACTATTCTTGTGAAATACCCAAAAGGCTTATTGAATTCTTGTCGTAATTTTTTATCCCGTGCAGTTGGACACAACCAACAGTGTGCGGTGGACATCATACCTGTCACGCCGATCGCTGTGGGCCATCTACGCGGCCCATTTTGCCATGAACTGGTCCAATTACATCGTGTTGTCTTGGTTACCGACGTATCTGCAGAGGCACCTGGGTGCTGACGCTAAGGATATCAGCTTCACGGCTTTGCCTTACATCATGAATTCACTAGTTGGAGTCGGTAAGTTATTTCGACCCTGGTCAGTGCTCTGAAATGTAACACAAGTGTCCGTCCCGGTTACGAGCGTATATTGAAAATTTGTACATAGGGTTTTTAGAAAGACATCTTGTCATACTATTTGTAACTCTTTTTGGGCCTAAGTTATCTCTTCAGAACAACTTAAACTAAATTTCTTTTATTTTGAGACCAGACAAAGGTATTTCCCCCAAAATATGGTCTGTGTTGCCAAAATGCCCCCTTTACTGTGGAAAGACCCATTTGAGGGTGATCTGAGAATATTTTTGTATGCAAATCATGAAAATACCGAATTAACCAAAAGCGAGATCGGTATTTTCATGATGTGTTCGATATATTCTCATATCACCCAACAATGAAACTTACTTTAATTTTGTGTAAAGATTTCTGCAGGATTTTTCTTCATTTGGTGTTTATTTCCATCATTTACAACTGTCATTTCTGACGCAATTTTTTTATTTTTCCAGCTGCCGGCCACTATGCGGATTCATTGATCTCCAAGAAATATTGGACCGTATTATCAGTACGTCGATTAATGACGTCTATTGGCCTGCTCGGACCCGCGCTGTTTTTGCTGTGCTTCAGCTATGTAGATAGTCTCGCTCTCGCAGTTTGGTAAGTGGCTGGTATACTTGGTTTGAGTAACAATTACTGGTCCCATGGTGTTTCATGATTGGGATTACTTCCCGAGGTGCAGTCGAGGGTTGTAGTTCTAATTGTGAGATAAAAGTACATTTTACTACCGGAAAAATGGTGCATGGTGTATGCCTATGTTGTATGTACAAATATTAGGGTGCTTCATGACATTACTCAATCAATCAATAGAGGGCACTCTTTTCGTGCTTACTATAGCAATGTGGCATGCATGACTGCAGTGCACAAATTTTATGCATGCGTGGGGTACAGTGGCCGAGTGGTTTAGGTTAATGACTCACAACAACGTTGAAAACTTGGTGTTGGAGGTTCGATACCCGGTCGTGGTACCTGTGCCCTTGAGCGAGGCACTCAACCACAATTGCTTCATTCTTCAGAAGGGATGTCAAGCCGTTGGTCCAGTGTGTGCTTTAAGAGCACTCCATCGTGAAGAGTAAGGGGATTCCCCGGTGTCTCTGGCCGTCAGCTACCAATGGCACGATCTCAATGTTTAGGTGGAACGCACTTGTAAGCTTCATGTGAATTGAAGTTCATTAAACCCATTAAAGGAGCGTGGAAAATAGTTTTCGATGTAACTTACCAATATTATCAAGTAACTCCCATACACACCTCCCATGTCCCAAAAACCCGAAAACATTCGCAATTTCCAGTAAAAAATTGAACAAAACTATCGAGTATGCTTTCAGCAGATAAACGTTGATACTGGAAAATTAGTTTACAAATAATCGGTGGATTTTCGACGATATCCTCGGAAATATGCGGCCCAGAAGCGCGGGAGTTTCAGTTTCGTAATCAGAAAAATATAACGGATGTTATGATATAAAAATCTCATGACCCATAAGGTAAGTCCCGGGGAGTTATGGGTAAAACAAAGTGATCTGGTCACACTCCTTTAAAATAAATTAAATGTTCAAAGAAAAAAAAGATCAAAACCTCCAGAAATCTGGACAACATCTTGGGGGGAAAGACCACATTACCTCACAAACACACATTCTGTGATATTTACTGCCAGAATGTTGCTGTGGGTTTGCTGTATTTTTATGGTAATTATTTGCTTTTTCCCTCAAACAGTTAGGGGTGCATCTTATACCAGGGTTTTTATGTTACGTTGTATTATCTTTGTTTCAGTTTTGTGTCAATATCTCTGGGATTATGCGGCTGTAACTCTTCAGGTCACATGAGCAATCACCCGGATGTGGCCCCTAATCATGCTGGCATTACGTTCGCTGTGTCCAACACACTGGTGAGTTTCACATCGAAGGCGTATTCGAAACCCTGTTCGCGTGTTACCAGAACACGAGAACAGAGTTTAGAATGCTGAGAACGAACACGCAAACACCGTTCGCGAACAAGATTCTTACTCCCTCGGTGGGGAGTGAATAAAGAGCACCCGAAAACAAAGATGGCTGACAAAGAAAAATGGCTACGACTAGAAATGATTTTGCTGGCCACCGGTAATTTACTCGCAACTTTAGTAAGTTAACTTAATGTTTTTGATAATGAAGGCATGCCAGGAGAAAAACAACGGCCTAAATAATAAACATAAAGTCTTCTATATAGAACTCACTCTGACTGAGCTTTTGATGCAGTATTTTCTCAACAGCCAGGGGCCAATTTCATGGCGCTGCCAAGCACAAAAATTTGCTTAGCACAGGATTTATTTGCTTCATAAAATGGATTGCAAGCCAAAATTATACGCCAACTTGTGTTCTTCGCAAGAGTAGGAGAATACCTTTCAATACACATCACTTACGATTTTGGCTGGCAATGCATTTTTGCAAAATAAAGCAAACATCCTGTGCTAAGCAAATTGTTGTGCTTAGCAGCGCCATGAAATTAGCCCCAGAGCGTTACCAACTTCCACCATTTTCAGGAAATGATGCAATCAGACACTCGTACGCAATTTTGCATTTGTAACTGTCAACCAATGAATGCTGTTCTTGAGTCTCTCGGGTACAGGGTTTCGAATACGCCTTAAATATTCAAATTGTACTCAAATTCGAATATGCAATTAACCGCTATCAAGCTTACTTGATAGCTAATCCCTATCAGTGACGAACAACTGCAACACCGTCTTTCAAAACCATCAGTTAGGCTTCATAGCTCAATTGGTAGGGCATCTGCACGTTAAGCAGAAGGTCTGTGGTTCGAATCCCGGTGGAGTCAAGTTGTTTTTCACTGAATCCAAAATTCCACATGCAAACTCATGGACATTTGTTCTACATCCCTGTCAACCCTCTTAAAACAAGTTTTGATCAAGATTTTTTTCTTCTTTTTTCGTCAGGCCACTCTGCCGGGCTTAGCATGTGGCCCGGTCACTGCACTTGTTGTAGATTCAACTGGGTACTGGTACCCAGTCTTCGTCATGGCTTCTGCGGTCAACATAGGGGGCGCTCTTATATACGTCAGCCAAAGCTCGGCCAGTCAGACGCTGTAGACTGTAAGTTCTCGCTCATGATTTTGTTTGGACTAACAACTCACCACCGTTTTAGTTTTTGAAGTTTCCGCAGTTGCTTTTTTAGAAAGTTGTCTGTTATTTTTGTCATGCTAAAAATTATGGTGTTGCTTAGCAGCCGATTTTGTGCTAACGGAGGCTCCGGTTATTTCATGGAGACTGTAAGCACTGCAAAATGTCCGCTAACTTCAAAGGCACAATTTGCTAAACACTAGTGATGCAACAATAATGCCTGTTGCCAAGCATGCGCGTGTTTAAGCACGTCGGAGCCGAGAAATAGTGGCAACGTTAGCACAACGTTGCTGCTACAGTAAGCACGCCTTTCAGACAGTGCCATGAAATTGGCTCTTGGCCATACCAAAGATGAGATGTGTTCACACCACGTTCACACTGCCATGTTGGTCATAATGCTGCTATAGCAGACATCTGTTCATTGGGGATCACTGATAGACGTTGTATATAGCAGCCTTCTGCGGGGAAGGGATTAATGGTTAATTCCAGAAATTCAGATAAATACATTTCACAGACTTTGAGGGCTTGTAATGCTTCACATATTCAAGTTGTTTGATTTTAAACACATGTTCTTCAAGCATCCTTGATGGAAGTGTAATTCCTGAAAAAGTGATTGTTATGCCATTCCGAAATCGAGGGCTCTTTTTTTCTTTTTTTTTGGCAAATCACGCTTTTTGTGAATGGTATTAAAATAATTTTTTTCAGGAATTACACTTCCATCAAGGATGCTTGAAGAACATGTGTTTAAAATCAAACAACTTGAATACAAGCCCTCAAGGTCTCAGAAATGTATGTCTGAATTTCTAAAATTGCTTTGATAAAGGGAGTTTGTGCTTGTGCTTGAAAATGGTACTTCTCATGTTGTAAATACTCGTTTTATTTACCTAAAATATTAAAGAAATATTAAGCATGTATATCTGCTCAAACCTCAAACAAAGGGTAACTTTTTGATTGTCAAATTAAAAAAAAATTCAAAATCCCCCAAAAATTAGATATTAAAACAGACTGGTGCTCAAGTTCCCAACTTTTTTAGACGGTTTTTCATTTTAGATCCTCATCAGTGTCCCTAATACATACATATGTAGAAAATCTTGGAAATACCTGCTTTTCTTGAATTTTATTACAAAATGTTTTTAGTCTCGGGCCTGTTTCTGAAGTCAAACTTATGTAGTGTTCAGCGCAATGGATTTATGACAAGTACAATTAAAATTGTCATGCTTCTGCCATACTTTGCTTAGTTATAGTTTAATATACATCCATGCAACACTAAAAGAAAAATTGAGTTTGTAGGGAAAACCTGAAGGAGTATACCACTGCGCCTCATAGCTCAGCTGGTAGAGCATCTGCCAGTTGAATCAGAAGTCTTGTGCCGTAACTAGTTTGACGCTGCAAAAACGTTTTTTTTTCAAGCATTTTCCATGCACATGGCCACTTTTGAAACATATACCTACTTAATTTGTTCCTACTTGCTCCATTCAATAAAGCAAAATACATACAGATGATCTACAAATAATCATGTAGAAAATACATGTTGTGGAAGTAATTTTATATGGGGGGAGGGAGTTGGGGGGTGGTGGTGGTTTCAGCTGGAATTGTTTTGCTTGATTTAGTTAAAGCTATAAATGATGCCGTCCCAGGCTTCAAAATTCATTTTCAAAATGAGGAAATGGAAAATTTGTGTTAGAACTTTTTAAGGGCAACACAGCAAAAGCATAGGGCACCGATGGCAATTTGCCGTAGTGTCGTGGGTTATTTCAAGGCCTGCCGTCCACATTTTCGTGGGTAAGGTTTTTTGTGGGGAAGTTTGTTTGTGGGGGTATAGTTTTTCTTGTCATTTGTGCAATCTGACCCGAGAGCAATGCACATTCAGCATTTTTTCTTCCTACATTTTAGGAGTAATGAAGGAAGACGAGCTATTTTCTTTAGTTAGTAGAAACTGTAATTATTGGTGCTGTACTCATTATTCATTCCCAGCCGGAAATTTACAGTTTCTATGAGAAACATTTTGAAAGATGATTTGGAAATAAATGTAAACGTTTGATTCAAAAATAATGGTTAAAGTCAGTTTACTTTATAGGAACTGTAATTTACACTGTAATTTACACTCACAGAATATAATGGCCTTAATTTTTCCCGTGTGTTATAAAAAGTAAATAATAAAATCAGATAATATAGAATACAAAACAAATTAAAGGCCGAAAAAGTTTGGAAATTTTAATTTGAGTCAAGAATTTTTTTATTTTTTCGTGTGAACAATACATGTATATAAAACTGTTAAACAAGGAGGACGACAGCTTTATTTATCTGCACAGGTGTGTAAAATTCTGCATTGTTAAGGGAATTGTTTTTAGTTTCATGTTAGCAGTAAATACATGTAATTGTAGTTTGCTTAACAAATTATTTGTAAGAAAAATATTATATTTTTAAGCTCCTGGGATAGAACAATTTACCGGCATGTGTTCCCATTGAGGAATAAAGGGAAAATGGACAATTTACCGACAATCAACATTTCATTCTTGTAATGTTAGAATTAATATATACGACCTTGCATCTGTAATGAATGTAAGTCGAAACAGTTGTATATATTGATGCATTTGTAAAAAGGGCTTTTCGAAAGCCGTGTCAGCATTGGACTTGTTTTTCGGCAGGTTTTACCGAGACGAAAGTAAAATGAGAAATGGCTACATTTTACTGCTGTCCGCATTTGGAATTTTTCGACACAGGGAAAAGCAGCACACACACATGCAGTGTGCGAATAAGGGTAGGGGGCCATCACTTTATTGGGGGAGGGGAGGGGGGCAGGGGGAGGGGGCACTGTGTCCCGTTTTCATGGAATAACCCAAATTTTTCAACTAAAACATCCTGTTAGAAAGAAATCCAGGTGCATCAAACTGTGCAGCTATGCCTACATTATCTCAAAAATCCGCTTGCATAGTTCACAATATCTTCATTTTTGATTTATGGTTTTATCTGATTTGTTGAATTTGACCTGAAAACCGGGATTTCCTGTGGTCAGTTCAAGTCCATGTAGTCCGATGGTGATCTTGATAAGACTTCTGCGTGACCACTTGCTATTGGAAAATCACTGCACACTGTGGTCACTTTAAATAGCTGTGCTGCAATTGATTGTTAAAGCCCAATTAATCCTTGCCTTTTTACTTTATGAGTTGACTCAACAAATAAACTACCAAAGGTTTTGATTGGTACGCAATGGTAACAAACACCACATTTTTTTTTCGTGCAAAATGGTACCTTTGTGGGAGAAATTGCCCACCGAGGGTGGTACACGTTTCTTAAAATAAAAGTTGCCTACACACATTTTTTGACCATTTATATCCAACACAAAAACATGAATAGATTTTAAAGATACTGCACTACATATAGCGTGTTTCTAATGAAGATCCGGTATTTTACCAGTAAAACCATTTAACGGTAAACAGTTCAGAGGGCGCTCTGTATGCCGCGCATTACAGTCCAAACACGGGAAGTCAGACTTTGGCAAGTCTAGGTAAGGTGCAAAAACGGCCATATAAAAAAGGCGTTTTTTCACAGGTTTGCCAATGTCTAAAATACAAAGTTTGATGTTTTTTCGTTAAAATATAGTAAATGCTTTAAAAATTTGTTCGGAGAAAAAAAAACAATTTGCTGAGAACCACAGACGATATAACTTTACAATTTTTCCAAGCTGGGAATCACCCAAATACAATCAGTGTTCAGCTTTGCTTGTTTACAGCTATTGACATATTAAACATGTTGATATATAGCCCTAGTTTCTGATGGTAAGAATAGTAATAAAAATGCTTGTGATGCCGTGGGAATGAAGATTAACAAAGTTTTTAATTGAATAAAGTGCCCTCAATAGATAAGTTAGTCGATTTATAAATGATGTCATACTGTTTGAAGTGTTCCAACTTAAATCGCTGATAACTAAATCGAAAGATCGTGAGCTAAAGTTTGTTTGCACAGAATTGTGCAGGCTCAGCAGAGATGTAAAAAATGTAGTATGCTTCATTTTAGGTACCAATCATGTGTTCTACCTTTCATCCCAATCCTGGAGTTGCTCTGGGGTCGATTTCGCTAACGCTTATGATCCTTCGTAACACGAGATGCGATGGGTTACCGCTCCGTAACTCGTGTTGCGTCCTAAGAACGATTTCAAGAAACTTGTCATGAGTGTAACAATGCATAAGCTACGATGAGGCAATGGGTCATCGTTGCGTACATTTTGACCAACGATGGTTGTGGTCTTTAGACAAGACCAGACGAACTGAGGCTCCCAAAAAAGTGATTGCCACTTTTGATAGATTCTATGCTAAGCGATATAAACAAGATAAAAATGTAAAATTTTGTACATACGATTTTAGCAGTTGACAACAAGTGTCGCTTCAAAACTGTGTGTCCCATCTATGTTTTTGCTGCATGCAAAAACACGGAAGCTACGCTGCAGTTGGCCATCCATTGTCTACGTCGGCCACAATGTCGTGTAAGCGTGGAATACAAATTTGAATGATGCTACTGTGTTCTACACGCGTCAATACACGTGACTTGAAAACACGCAAAAAAAAAACGCTCACGCAGAACAGACACGGAGATGTTTTGAAATCGTGTAGCCAGCGACCGTTTTATTATAAACCTAATTAAGCACAGCAAACAGCCTTAGAGTAAATATGCAAATACATTGTATCACTAGTTAATTGATAATCGAAACGCATCCATCGTAGCCATAGTCCATCGTAGCCACGATTCATCGCAGTCCTAGGATCCATCGCAAGTCTTATTATGGACCTTAACTTACGAAGAGTTTGGGTTTCCAAAGCTCTTCGACCCTTGGTTTCGTATTAAACTTGTTTATTCAAAGATGTACAATTATGTTCCCCTTGATCATTACATGAAACCTTTTAGAGATAAGAGGAACCTGAACTTTGTTTTTGGATGGACCTTGTGATGTAAACTTGAGGATCCAGGTTCTATTTCCTCAATGGAACAATCGATTTTTGTCATATCTTAATATCTAGGGCTGACATAAGTGTTTATTTGTTTTGTGCCTTAACATCATCTGCTAATGTTCTTTTGTTTTTGTGAAAAGTAGGTTGGGTGAATTTAGGCACAAGAAAAAAAAAGTGACACGACCTTATTCACACAAAAACAGTTTTTAATCATTGATACACCCCGTTTACACTCGATTCGCCTCTGCCGAATCGAACTCCGCAATTTCCAAAAAGGGGAGTTGAAGCCGGGTAGGCACTAAGTGTAAACGCAAAAGGTGGATTGAAAAAGGCGGATCAGACCCGGGTCTGATTCGCCTTTTTCAAGTCACCTTTGGGGTAGGGTTGAACCCCGCAATTGCGGGGTTAAACCCTGCAATCGTCAAGGTCGCTTGTAGTGTAAACGCTACCCGAATACAGATTCGGCAATTTGAGTGTCCTTGGGGCGGTGCCTGCAGTGTAGTAGATTTAATTGACCAATCTGGCACAAGTGCAGCAACACCTAACAGCTCACGCATGCGCTGCAGTTACATTTTGCAGTGACTTTTGCGGTTTCTGAAGCGAGTTGAAGCGATTTGGGGTGTAGTGTAAACGCGGCAAATGTTCAGTTTTGTGGTCGCAATAAAAATGCTGGATCTGTATCCACCTTTGCCGATTCGAGTGTAAACACGGTGTCAGTCGTGTCCCCAGAATCAGTTGTATTTAAATATTTACTGCTGATTGGAACAGTGACAGACTACGTATGCATCGTAAACCTGATTTACGGTGTTGGTAATTTCAAACATTAACCTGCGTATATCTATGGACAGTTGAAGGGTCGCCATCTTTGTGATTGCATGCATGTGTTGTTAAGGGTTTTTTGAAACTTTCTAAAGTTTTTCAAAACTTTCTAAATTTCTGCATTGACTTGAATAATCTGTTCATCGAATTGAGCTATTTTACTTCATCAAACGAAGCAATTATAATCTTCATCGAATGAATTAGAGACTTGTGTTCATAGGAAAACTCTGTTGAATCATCGTCGAGTCTTACAAAACGATTTGAACGGTGTCAATAGACATTTCAAATTTGCAAGTGTTCACAAGTCTAGGGTTGGATGAGCAGACCTTTGGGCCACAGTGACTTTCACTTTTGTTCATCCTGGCCACCTTAGATTGGTTTGTCTTTAGTGGTGTTCCCATTGGACTATTTTTGGTTAAACTCCCGTGGTTGTGCGGGAGAGTAGCAAAATTTAGTCCAATGGGGACGCACGGAGAATTAGCGTCCCTGTAAAGTTACCGCGACCACGATGTAAAACTTACAGGGTAAAAGAGTCTGCGGAAACTTTCCGCTCAGCCGCGGGAGTTTTACAGGGCCCTCGAAAAGTCCAATGGGAACAGCGCCGCCCTGTAGAACTACCGCTGTGTAAAATGCCAAATGGATGACGTCACTTCCTGCATTGTGCAATCCCACCACACATTGCGTGAAAATTCTTGTTCCGTTATTATGTACTGTACATGCCATGTACGTACGTACGCACGTGTTTTTTTCATGCTCATTTCTTCGCAAATATAATGGCAAGTTTAATAGAAGTTGTTCGAAATTTGATTGGGTTTCCTGAAAACGAAACTCCTGTTAGGTCAAAGGTTATGTAAACTACGCCCTCAATTGACCACATATGGCCAGCCAAATAGCTAAATTTTCCGCTCGCGTCGTGTAAAATATATGGTAGTAGGAACGCACGGGAGATTTACAGGAAGGAATGTTTACAGGGAGTCGCGGAAAGTTCCCGCGAGGGCGCGTAAAAAGAAGTCCAATGGGAACGCGCCTTTTGTGTCTTTGTTCCCTCCCCCCCCCCCCCCCCCCCTCCCCCCACAACTTTTTATATTTATATATACTTATCTATTTATTACCCTATTTATTTGCTCTCTTGTTTATAGTAATATTCTGTTGTATTGTTGCTTGTGTTGGCCGAATAAATAATAATAATAATAATAAGTCCATTGTGAGTTACGGATCCCTAATCCAAGTCAGTCAAGCTACATCTATTTAAATCACTGCAACAAACGCATTCTTTTGCCAGCAATTGTACTTTTGATAGGCCTTACATTTGATAGGACTTGTTGAGAAATTATGATTTTATTCACTTCTGGACTTGTGTTGGCCACAAGGCCACAACAAATCCATTCATTGGCAGCCCTGCTTGCATAACAAACAATTGTTGTTCCCTTGTCAAGATACTTAACCTGGTTTGACCATTAAAACTGCCCCTGTGGAGCGAACCTTGAAGTAGTGTAGATCTGTAAAATAGGTTATGGACCTTTGAGATTGTTAGTTGTATGCAAAGTACTTTGTTTACTTCCACGCTTCAAGCGAAACCCTGGAATTATTGAGTACCAGCTGAGAGGATTATTTGCAGGTCAAAGATCAAACTGGCCACCTGTCAACAGGGTTTGGTGCAACAATTGCCCACCTCCCTTGGCTCACACACTGGCCTCATGCTCCCCTCCCCCTTCCCCCCGCCCCCAACCAAGATAAAAAAGGGAACTTCTAACTTTTCCATTCCATTGTGACACCAGGAGTTAAAGGTATACACCGGCCTACTGTTTACATGATTTAGTGATGTAGCAGCATTGACAATACTTTTTTGATGGTCGTTGTGAAAAAAAGATCATCAAAATATCCCGTAATTTACTAAAGAAGTGCAAAATTAACAAAAAAAACGGTCAAAAGACGGGTTATACGCTTTACCAGCCGTTGCAACTACGCGCGAGCCTCACGACTTTGTCACAAACGATTCGCTCTTCTCCTGCTCGGGATATCTTCAATTTTCTGCTCACGAATTCACTGGACAGCCCGGACGACCGAATAGGAATTTCCGTTTTGTTTTGAGGAGTTTTTTCTTCACGAACGTACACCGAAGCAACACGCCCGTGTGTGTGTGCACTCAGGCTATTTGCCGTGCTGCGCAGGGCAAATATCCTACACTCCACGGTAGCCTACCGTAGCACGCGCTCGCTCCCGTTCTCCGGACTCTCGAAACAAACAATTATGTTCAAATTTTCATACTTATTTTTAATTTTGTTTCATACCTGTATAAATAGTCTCTCTTTTGTCAATTACTTATAAATATTGAGGGGAAATCAGAGTTGAATTTGGTGAAGTTCTGTAGTAACAAACTTTTATACGGCTGGAAATACAACTAACTCACAAGACCACGTGACTTTTCGGAACCAGAATTTGGTTCCGAAAAGTCACGTGACCTTGAATTTTTCAAAAGTGCTCAAAAACGGCCAAATTTGACGGCGTCTTTTCAGGATATATCTAATTTACTCTCGAAGGCGCTTCAGAATAATGTATGGCTCTATTTCGAGCCCAAAAAATCCCAACAAAGCCGGTGTGTTCCTTTAAAGGCCCATTGTGTCATTTGAAATGACCCAAAATTTGACTTAAAATGGATTTTAAACGTTTTGCTGCATCTATGTAGCTGAAATTTCTGTAGGCTAGTTTAATTACATGTAACAACATTCTTCTTTAGATATGTAGTCAGCATTTTCTTGTCAACCCGTGAAGTAAAATTTTGGGTCACTGCAAATGATGTATTGTGCTTTAAGGCATAGCCTACTTTGTGAGAAAAGTGTGTGAAATTCATCACATTTGTCATGCAATGACTTTTTGTGGTATGTTCCATTGTTTGCGATTGACACATAAGTGTCCCATGTGGTGTTTCCTTCCTACATATGTACAAACAGATGTGATTTTACCAAAAGCAACAATATGCTTACATACATTGTTTGCACATATAGGTCATCTGATCACACCATATAGACCTTGAGTAGGGACTTTCCCCCAAAATCATGCCACATCGTTCCATTTCCTGGAAGTTTGCAATGTTGATGACATGTTTGAGAAGTCATTGATGTTGCAACCAACTTCCAAAAGTTTTCGATTTCAAGGACATCTCAGAAGTGCTCTACGCACTGTAGCTCATAAACGAAGAGAAGACGATGAAAAAATGCTCAGTTTTAGAGATGGGAGGGGAACCCCTAAACACGTGTATAGGGGAAAACCCACGGAATCAAGTAGGGACTGAGAACCTAATCCATATACTGACCCGGATGGGATTCGAACCAGAGCCACAGAGGTGGAAGGCGAGGAAAGTACCACTACACCAAAAACAACCTGCTATATAAAATAATGCAATGTCTCGACGTCACATTTTGGAAACCCAAATTCCAAAAGCATGTTTAGTTGTGGACATATTATCTAGGAATTTTACTCGGACGAGGTTAAAAATTGTACTGTTTTTTGCACTTGCACATTTGACTCGAGGAAATGAGAAAGTAGTGGAAACGGCAAACTTGGGTACAAGATGACAAGCATTTTACTGAACGGTCTTGTATGTATTTGTATTGGACTTTTTGTCTTGATAAAATTTGGTTGGCTGGGAAAAAATATATTTTTTTTCTGGGATGTTTGCACTGGACTTAAAGGCAGAGGCTCTGCCTTTAATGTGGTTAAACTACCCATTGACCAACAAATGCATTCATAGGGGAAAATCTGAGGGAGTGTGCCACTGTGCCTCATAGCTCAGCTGGTAGAGAATCTGCCCGGTGAGTCACAGGTCTTGTGAGAAACCTGAGGGAGTATACCACTGTGCCTCATAGCTCAGCTGGTAGAGCATCTGCCCAGTGTGTCAGAGGTCTTGGGAAAAACTTGAGGGAGTATACCACTGTGCCTCATAGCTCAGCTGGTAGAGCATCTGCCCAGTGTGTCAGAGGTCTTGGGGAAAACTTGAGGGAGTATACCACTGTGCCTCATAGCTCAGCTGGTAGAGCATCTGCCCAGTGTGTCGGAGGTCTTGGGGAAAACTTGAGGGAGTATACCACTGTGCCTCATAGCTCGGCTGGTAGAGCATCTGCCCAGTGTGTCAGAGGTCTTGTGAGAAACCTGAAGGAGAATACCACTGTGTCTCAAAGCTCAGCTGGTAGAGCATCTGTCCCGTGTGTCAGAGGTCTTAGGGGGAAAACCTGAGGGAGAATACCTCTGTGTGTCATATCTCAGCTGGTAGAGCATCTGCCCGGTGAGTCAGAGGTCTTAGGGAAAACCTGAGGGAGTATACCACTGTGTCTCATAGCTCAGCTGGTAGAGCATCTGTCCAGTGTGTCAGAGGTCTTGTGAGAAACCTGAGGGAGAATACCACTGTGTCTCATAGCTCAGCTGGTAGAGCATCTGCCTAGTGAGTCCGAGGTCTTGTGAGAAACCTGAGGGAGTATACCACTGTGACTCATAGCTCGGCTGGTAGAGCATCTGCCCAGTGTGTCAGAGGTCTTGTGAGAAACCTGAGGGAGAATACCACTGTGTCTCATATCTCAGCTGGTAGAGCATCTGCCCGGTGAGTCAGAGGTCTTAGGGGGAACACCTGAGGGAGAATACCTCTGTGTCTCATATCTCAGCTGGTAGAGCATCTGCCCGGTGAGTCAGAGGTCTTAGGGAAAACCTGAGGGAGTATACCACTGTGTCTCATAGCTCAGCTGGTAAAGCATCTGCCTTGTGTGTCAGAGGACTTAGGGAAAACATGAGGGAGTATACCACTGTGTCTCATAGCTCAGCTGGTAAAGCATCTGCCTTGTGTGTCGTAGGTCTTGGGGAAAAACCTGAGTGAGTATACCACTGTGCTTCATAGCTCAGCTGGAAGAGAATCTGCCTGGTGTGTCATAGGTCTTGGGGAAAACTTGAGGGAGTATACCACTGTGCCTCATAGCTGAGCTCAGCTGGTAGAGCATCTGCCCTGTATGTCAGAGGTCTTGGGTTTGAATCCCGATGAGGCCCATATGATTGTCCAATGTTTACCCATTGATTGGGTAAGTTTCACCTCAAAACGTCCAATGAAAGAAAAATGCCTTAAATCCTCAAATTGAAGAAAAGTTTAAACTTGATATTCCTATTTTGTTGGACCTTGTAATCCAGGCTTTTATTGTTTCCTGGAAACCCATTATTTCAAGGTTAAAATCGTCAATCAATGGCCCTGAGTAATCAAATAGGAAACAGTAGCAGTGACCAGCTGTAAAATCAGCCTTGGTCTCTCCCATGAGTTTTGACACTATCCAGGGGTACTCCAAGTCACAGCAATCAGCTGTTCAATGTTATGATGTAAACATCCAGGCTACCCTGACCTACTACAGAGAAAAAAAACATTGTTGAAGTACTTGGCACTTGAAGCTATCATTGTTTGTAATTTTTCAGGTCTTCCATTCAGATCAAAGGGCAAGGTTGAGGCCCAGCACAATGTCATTTCAATAGGGAGGGTAGTTGCCCTGGATTTAGGCTTGCCTGGGATTGAGCTTGTTTACTGCTGGGGAGCTTAGGATTTCAGGGAAGCATTTGAATGGGAGAGGTGGAGGTAATTGGGGCAACAGGACACATTTCCTGATTTTGTTTTTTGATGGTTTTTAATTTTATGTACTTTTGGGAAGATTAGAGGTAATGTACTAATACTATTGAGCTCGTGCCAATGACGTCATTTTGGGAGAAAAACAATGCCGCGTCGTTGTGGAAGCAATGTGCGTGCGCGTTGTGTGTGTCCATAGCGCGCGTAACGCGCTATGCTGGGGCTCTCATTGGTGAACTAAACCGCGTTACGCCCACCAGAGACACACGCAGCGCGCACGCACATCGCTTCCACAATGACTCAGCATTATTTGACTCCCAAAATGGCGTATTTGCACGTGTTCGAAAGGGGTCAATAGAGTACTGTAAACATTTCTTTAAAGACAGATTACATCATTGCAAAATTTTTAAAAACAGGAACAACAGCATTACATAACTAAAACAATAACGTTGATAAACTGCTTTGTAGAAATTTCAGCCACATAGATGTAGTAATACATGTGTACTTCAGAAAACCTGAAAAATCTATGCATGGTTTTTGTGTTGATTGAATAGTAAAAAATAGTCTGCAGACATTTAAAAAAAAAAGAAACTTCAATTGGCAATTTCTCTTACAAATGTAACATTTTACACGGAAAATCATGTGGTGTTTGTTACTATTGCAATCAACACTTTTAGTCAGGCTTGTCTTGTCAACTCGTGAAGTAAAATTGTGGGTACGGTAACTGCAAATTATGTACTGGGGCTTTAAGTTTGTAGATGTAAAAAAAATGCCATGCAGGCATACAGCATAGTATTTTGAAGGATTGCGGAAAATTCCCAATTGATATGCTTAGGGCATGGAGGTAGGCTCCATGCTTAGGGTAAAGGTTAAGTGGTATTTTTTTCACAGTGGCAATGCTACTGTTTCCATTTGTTTGCATGGCATTTCCAGTTTCAGTTTTGAGGAGACAATTTAATTTTGTTAAAGAAAAAAATTGGAATTGTAGAAAAATGCTGCATTTTCCGCCTTCATTTTTTTGCTCGACTTTGATGGGGAAACTTGTAATATAAGAAATAGTGACACAAATAATCACAAAATATTTAAAAACTGAAGGAAACCGAAGGCATATTTTTGCACAAATCAATGGGAAATTGACTGATTCAGAAACATTCATGCTGTTCCATACGCGATGCATTTTTAATATTTTAATCTAAGGGGCGCGCACACACGCAGTTTGACATGAGCCACAGAGTGCATGACGCGAGCCACAGACTACGCGACCGACCGAAAAACGATGAGACAAAACGCATACGGATTTTCATGTTTTTTGAAAGCGTGGTACATTTGACGGAGCTGACATTTCTTCGGATGAGTTTATTGACGTCTTTCTTTTGATTTATATAATGGTTTTATTCCCAGAATCGCTAAAAAACAGATAATTTAAAGGCACAGACTCATCAGCAATGCGCGCGCGCCAAATTCGTGCCACGAAATATGCCTTTTCTATAGAGCTGTGTTTTTCGTGGCACGAATTTGGCGCGCCCGCATTGCTGACGAGCCTGTGCCTTTAAATGCAACACTTTTAACATACAATGTCTTTTAATTCATTAAATGTCACATGAGGGCATTTTGTGCAAAACAGCTTGTGCAAAACAAGGAGTTAATTGTGACACTTCACGGAATTGTTAGTCCAAAGTTCCTTGCCCTACATTCTTAAAGAACATTCACTCCTGGATGGAATAAAGGCTTTCTAAAAATCACCCGATTCCGATCCAAGGAGCAAAGTTTGTTGACACCCTCTCATTGCCAAGGACACAATCAATTGTTGGGATGTGGGCCTATACAAAGGAAATGGGACACAGTTTCAGAACTCACAGCCCCCAAATCATTGGATCTGGGCCAATTTGGAAATTGATGGTTTGTGTTGCAATGCAGGGCCTTTTATACTAGAACCGTGTGGTGGGGGAAGGGGTGGGGAAGGGGGTGCGGATATGCAGCACACAAATATCACGCAGCGTTCTCAACTACAAAATCATCAGAGGTACCGTTAGCTCCCGGACAAAAAAATGCCATCCGGACAAAAAACTCGGCCGTCCGGACAAAAATAATAAATTTTCCCCGCTCTAAAACACTTTGAAAGTACAGCCAAGTTATTCCAAAATTAGGTGTAAAGTCACCAAACATGATTCATTATCGTTCACTTACCACGCATCTATCTATCGCATCAGCGACCCGATACTTGGCCATGGCAGTTGCATGCATTTGTTTTGAACAGCGCCCTCACGCAGCGAATCAGTGTTCACCACGTGAGGGCGCTGCTCAGTGCGCCTGGTCAAAATATTTAGCAGTGGTGAACACTGATCACGACACTTCACATTATAAACCCTGGTCATTGGGCTCTTAAAAGCATTCCTTAATTTAAACTTTCTTAGCTCTCTGGTAGTATGCAGTCCTGGCTGCCCGTTAGGTACATGTACTCATGAGCTAGTGAACCCATCAATTCTTGTGGAGATATCCGTTTGTTCTCATGTACAAATTGGTTAGAGTGTCGGACAAAAAAATTCAAACCACTCTTACAGAAGTACTTTCTTGAGCTGAAATTTTGACCAAATGTCCCTTATTTTATATACTTATAGACAGATAAGTATACCTTGGAAATTCCTCCTTTTTTAGTAAAATCCATATTTCTATTTTGTATGAATAAGTGATTATTTTTAGGGATTATGACCCAGGGACCGCCGGGGTGAATGAATTCAATACAAAGGTGGACAAATGTAAGAACCTTGTGGAGACCTATTTTTATCTATAGAAATTTTCTTGTGGAAACCTTTTCATCCTTTTGTTCCCTATTGTACCCACGTCTTCAGAGTTTACCAAGTATCAGAACAATAGTACTCACTGGAAACAGGTAGCGTATCTTATTACTCCTTATTAGTATCTTATTACTTTTTAGTAATGTTAAGTGATGTTCTTTGTCAATGTCAAAAACTCTGTTTGCTAGGATAGGGTGACAATTTGTGTAAAAAAGCTATATTAGGGTGACACGCTCAATAGGGCGACAATTTGGTGTCGCCCTAATATTTTTGAGATTAAAAACAATTTTTTTAGGTCAAAAAACATTTTTTAAGGTCAAAAACCATTTTTTTAAAAGCGAGAACCATTTTTATTAGGTCTAGAACCGTCTCTCTTAGGTCTCGGGTCTGTAACCATTTTTGGAAGCTTTGGCTAGAGAAATTTGGTGTCACTTGAGTGATTCTTCCCGAAATTTCGGTGGTCCCCGGGGAAAGGCTTCTGAATTGTCGCCCTATTGCTGCATCCAGGGTTATTACAATAACCATAGTTATCCAATAGTAGCCACCCTTAATGAACACAAGATTTGAAAGAGGATAAGTCAAGCTATGAGTACAGGCCTATCAATTTAGGGTGTGTTTGCAGAAACTTGAGTTGAATATAGAAGAAATACAGGGCAGTTTTGGGCGCTTTGAGGAGAAAGCTGCAGGGCGCTTTTGTGTGCTTTGAGGACTCGCAGGTACCCATTTGCTCCTGGGTGGAGAGAGGCAATTTATGGCAAAGTGTCTTGCTTAAGGGCACACGCACCATGGACGCTGGCTGGCTTTGATTCAAACTCCAGGCCAATCCAGTATGTCAGCGTTATATTGCACTTCATCAGCAGATCGCCACTTTTCGCTCATAGGTAGTTTCTGCGAAGTGGGACGCGAACCTTTCGGGTTCATTCAAAAGTAGCATCACCTGAGCTCAAGTCACGTTCCCATCATTATGTGTGCCGCCGTATGTGAACTCTGAACGGAATAATGGGTATGTTTAACTGATAAATTACATTTTATCACATTTTCTGATGGATCGACTATCATTTTGGCATCACACAAAGGAGTTACCGGTACAAGATAATATTAAACCTCATATTGCAAATATTTGAAAATTATTGTGCAATAGGTCAAAAACCCCTTCAACTTATTTGACATGATTTTTTACCAGTTTCAAATTTCTGGACCTTGCTTGTCTTGGCTAAAGTCTAATGCAAGATGGACGATACAGCATTAATAATAATGTTGGATTCTTGTATTGCTTAGCCTATATCTCTCTCCTGCAGGATACTCCTGGGGCTGTTGCCATTATAATTACTGCCGTCAGGGAAACACCAGAACCATTTCGCTTCAACTAGGTGGCTGCCTGGCCAAGGCGCACAACCCTATCAGCACTTAGATTGTTGCATTCCCCCTAATGGCTTCCCAAATATCTTGCTTGGGTTAACAAGGCAATTGAGATTAAGTGTCTTGCCTAGGGACACCCAGAATCGGTTTAGAAGAGTTCAACATTTCACACAAGCTTTATTTGCGCCTCAAGCACAGCAAGACTGCAGCTTTAAACTGTGACTCAAAAGTTGTACTGATAAAAAAAAAATGACCTGTTCGAAAAATTGTACTTTCTTGTGGTTTACTTATCTATTTACCTTAAAATTTGAGATTTAACTTATCTAGAATCAAGTCTATATCAGCATTGCTGCAAAACCACAAAATGTCAAATCTGACAGTCTGGTTTTGTGGTTAGGGTTCCCCTTTTCGCTTCAAGTTGGCCCATTGAGCTCCTATTTAACCAAGTATTGTGCAGGATTTGCAATGTCAACATTTTTAAAATTAATCTACCATTTGACCGGAAAATCCTTACTGAAATGGAAGATAGAAGTGGTTCCAACTGTCCAATGCAATGATTCCGCCCGAGATGATTTTTCTTTTAACGAAAATTATAATTGGAGATGAATTTTTTGATGTGCACAAACATTTTTTTTACAAGGGTGCCTCATGTGAACAAAACTGGGCCTCTGACTACACGTACTTTGGTATTATGGCTGCAATATCCATGCAGTATAGTCAGGGAACCAAACTAAATAGGACAGTGGCTTTGCACAATTTCTTGAAAGCATGGACACTGTTTTTCATTGTTTTCTCAGAATGTGAATGAGTTACTGTGCTGACTTACACACGAGTTGGTTTTATCATACACATCTGTAATCACACGTAGATATAACACCGTTTTTAACCACTTGATGCCAAAGGACGTGTAAACGTGTTCTGGCAATCATAAATCACAGGGGCGGTTGACTGCATTAGTGCAAAGTAGGATCTTTTGGTGAAAAGATTCATGCAACTTAATGTAGAAATGACTCTCAAGAGTCGGTATTTGTGGTGCTTGACCTGGTCTTAACTTTTAGCCAATCACATCTGCCTTTTTAAAATTAATGGTATTTTTTCCAAAATAAATAATCTCGGTGTCCAGTTTTTAAATCATGTATTGATCATGTTAGTTTGGTAAATTAAAAAATAATAAAGTAAAGAAAAAGGACAACAATTGTAATAAAATCTTCATTTTCTTGAGTGAAATCCTGTCATTTTCAGCAAGTGATTTTTTTCAAGTTTAGATCTTTTGATTCAGAACATTGCTCAAAAGATTTGTTGTTTAAAGGCACAGGCTCGTCAGCAATGCGTACGCGCCAAATTCGTGCCACGAAATACGCAGCTCCATGCCTTTGCTATAAAGCTGCATTGCTGACGAGCCTGTGCCTTTAATAGTTTTGTTGCTAGGGACCCAACCTGTTCTTGACTGTTCCTGTTTACCCCAGTATCCCTTGGAAGTAACTTTTCTGTTTATTCGTAAATGTCACAAACAGTTAAATCTCCAGGAAACAGGCCACAGTGGACTGATGGCTCGTCACTGGTCATTGGTCATTTCCAGGCTGAGGTCAGCTTCAATTACTGGTCAGATGGACCGAGCAGATAACTGTCCATCTGGGTTTTTATGGTTTCCTCATTCCCAGGGTTAAATATTGACCACTGGCAGATTGCCATATCCCATTAGTCAGCAATAGGCCTATTCAAATATATTCAGAGAGTACAAAATATGACCTTGAAATTCAGTAAGATTTTTTGCAAGAAAAGACCTTTTGCATCGACAGCCATGACAAGGGACAGGTTTTCATATTTAAATTATGTAACAATAGATCCACAAAGTGCCTACTCATGCATGACACACGGTGACATTGTGACTGCCCCCTGTCATGGCCGCCCGTGCAAAGGGTCTATACAGGAGTTACAATAGTGGCGTTCGAATAGCGTACATTGAATTACACTGGGTTTACACTAGAGGAAGCCTCCAGAAGATGCAAAACGAATGCCACAGGGTTTCGCTTCATAAAATTACTTTTAATTTGCGTTGAAATACACTTTATGTTAGTCGCCACATTTTGCAGTTTGGCGCTCGGACTCGAGAGGGCGTGAGTCAGGTCACAACAGATTTTTTTATACTTTACGGCGTGTAAGAGTACTGTAGGGAAACGAGCGTTCAATTTTGACGTCGCCCATGCAACTGTTGCACCATTGACGTCATCTTTCCTATTCAAAATTTAAAGTATGGCGCCGCACATAGCCGCATTGGCTGTAAAGTTTATCATTTAATTGAATCGTGTTGCTCATGTTGAAAACAAGTGTCTCGAACATTTGAATGCAACCCTGCATTGGGTAAAAATTGGGATTTTTTTTCGTTTTTGCTAAAATTCAACATGCTATTCCTCACAAATTTTCTCCTTTAACAATAAACATTTAATTTGTATAGTTTGCAATTTTTCTGCTGACCTAAAAAGTCAAATTGGTTGATTCTTTAAAAACTACACAGAAAAAAACCCTGTTTTAAATGCTTACAAGGCATTTCTGACAAAAACACTCCAGCATGACAGGTATATTGTAACTATCTATATTGTTTGTTTAAAAGCCATTAATCTGTTGACTTCTCAGCAAGGTTGTTTATCATCATGCAAGAATTTTTCCAAGGGCATTATCTAAGTCCCACTTTTCCAGTGCATGCTACCAACTTCCTGACCAATCAGAAACCAGCACAATGACAATGCAGGGTCAGCCCACATTGTGTTGACCAATCGTGTCTCTTTGAGAAAAGTTTGCACCAATCACAGTGCAGCTTGCCCAAGTGGATGGACCCTGGTCTCTTTTTTTGGTTTTGTATACATGGTTTTGTTTAATTCTTAGTGTCAGCAATTGTATGCAAATGAGTTTGAGAGGGGTATAAAATAGAGCGGCCCTAACTCCAAAGCAGAGAGACACGGGGAGAGAGCAGTTCAGGATTTGCAGTTTTATCAGTTTTGTCTCTGGATTGCACAAAAATCATGAAGTTACTGCTGCTTCTTGTGGGCTTTGCCTTGGCAAGTAAGTCAACTTTTGAGTTTTACTTTTAAAACTTTAAAAAAATTCGTAAAGTTTTAGGGATTTTTAAATTTTTTAATTTTAACTGATTTTTAAATTTTGTTTAATTTTAAATTTAAAAGATTTTAGAGGATTTGTTACTCACTATGCGTGACTTGCTACTTTTTTTAACTACACGGTTGCAAGAGTATTTGTATGTATTTAATTTAGAAAGTATTTTCTTCGATTACAAAACTAGAGATCTTGGCAAGTTGTCTTTGCTAGCTTTAAGCCATGCTTTAAGTTATACATTTTTGCAGCCGACACACCAAATAAACTCAGAAACCCTTGAAGGGCTGTGACCGTCTGAACACATAGCTTAAAATTCACTTTCAGTCAAAAAAGAAGTATTTCATAACAGTTTGGTAGTGTTGCTTTTTTGTGTTTTGGGGTTTAAGAAGAATAGAAACAAAGTTGTTTGTGGTGAATCTGCTTGCTAAACAATGGGTTTACTTACCTTTATTATCCTGGGGCCTTAAAGGCACAGGCTCGTCAGCAATGCGCGCGCGCCAAATTCGTGCCACGAAATACGCAGCTCTATGCCTTTGCTATGAAGCTGCGTATTTCGTCGCACAAAATTGACGCGCGCGCATTGCTGACGAGCCTGTGCCTTTAACAACATGAATAGAGCTATAACTTCTTCAGAACAGCAGTGTGCATATCTACTGGGTACAACTACCAGAGAGTACTCAGTACAATCCTTGTGCCCCTTTTATGCTAGTATTAGCATGTGACCTTGTGCAGCTGTCAGTTTGCCAAATGTCCTTGTATAAACCTTGGCATTGTTCCTGTTAAGACTTTCTCATTCTTGTAGAATACTGCCCTCTTGTGACAAAGTATTTTCAGTAAAAGAAAATCTATTGAGCTCGTGCCAATGACGTCATTTGGGAGTCAAATAATCCCGCGTCGTTGTGGAAGCAATGTGCGTGCGCGTTGTGTGTGTCCATAGCGTGCGTAACGCGCAATGCTAAGGCTCCCATTGGTGAATTAAACCGCGTTACGCCCACCAGAGACACACACAGCGCGCACGCACATCGCTTCCACAATGACTCTCAAATTATTTGACTCCCAAAATGGTGTATTTGCACGTGTTCGAAAGGGGTTAATAGGCCTAAATGTTATGTTAAAATTTTCATAACTAAATGATAAAGTTAATGTAGAATTCTACATATTATCTTGCAATAAGCATAAGGTGTACTTTCCAGTTTTTTATATATTTCTCTTTGTTAGATGCCGCAACTACCATAACCAAGAACAATGGTATGAACAGATTTCAAATATTCCAAAACTGTTTTAATTCCATATTTTATGAGACTAAATTGTAAGATTTTTATGCAATTTACTTTGGTAACAGGAATTCTTCAAAATGTATTTCACATTCATCAGCGGTGGACAAACATCCGTATTTGTTTTCGTATCAATTTCAGATCACGAGAGGAGTATCACGATCCATCGTAATACTCGTGAGTATTTACCAAATGCGTTTTGCTTTTTGTAAGAAAGTGAGTTTTATTTTTCAGTTAAGATGAGGTGAAAATACAGCAGTCAATAATGCTATGAACATTCATTTTGCATGCTATGTTGTCAGAGGACTTAAAGAATAGCAACTACTGAACAGAATTGAAGGATCAGACTTTTTATAGTTATTTTAAAAAAAAGTGGATTATGGACAGAAATGTACCCCATGTTACCATGTGATTGGTTACCGAGTTGTCAACGGAACACAAACCACATCAGTTCCACTGGAGCTCAGCATACGCTTCACCAAATGCATAAGAGATCACTTGTGCCTGAACATTCTTGAGAAGGAAATTACGATCCTTCAATTTCTTTGAGTAGTGTACTTGTTACGAGCCAATCAGTATTCAGAAAAATGATCACATGATCTCTGTAAATCCCCATCTTTACTTTAAACTATTATGAGTCGACAAGTACTTCAGCATATCTTTGTCTTTGCATAATTCAATTTTTTTATATAAAATCTTAAGTCTTCTTTTTTGTTGTTGAATGTTATTCTAACCAGCCGAGAAGTACCCGACGGAGTTTGAGCTTGGCAAAACTCACAGGTTCAACTACACCGGGGACATCCGGACAAGTTTCCCCCAGACCGGTAACGAGACCGTCGGACAGAGGATCCAATGCATTGTGGAGCTGGTCCCCCTCACACTCAATGTGTGGAACATGAGGGTACGTACGGGGGTCAGTCGTGGGGGTAGGGTGTTAACCCCAAAAACATTGAACTCAACTCAAATGTGTATGATTTTAGCTGGAGAAAGGCAATCATCTTAATACCATGTACATTGTAGGGAGGTGCAGTGGTCTAGTGGATAGCGTGTTGGACATTTGGCTGAGAAGTCCATGGTTCGAAGCCTGGTCATTGCACTGCATTGTGTCCTTAGACAAGACACTTTACTCCACAGTGTCTCTCTCCACCCAGGTGTATAAATGGGAACCAGCAAATAATGGTTGGGGATCCTAACCAACTGCTGGAAGCAAACCTGTGATGGACTGGCATCCCATCCAGGGGGAGTAGCAATGCTCCTAGACACTCTGTGCCATGGAAACCCAACTAACTGCTTGGGGGTAAACCTGCCATGGACTGGCATCCCATCCAGAGGGAGTAGCAATGCTCCAAGTCACACCATGCCATAGGAACTGGGGATGAGTGCCCGCCGTACGAGCCAGTAGTCTCGTGAAGTGACTTTTCTTAATGTGCATATCAATTCCAGTCATATCTTAGATATTTATTTCAAAGATTTCTTTGTCTTATCTTAACTTTTTTGTTTTATAAAATTAAGTTCAATATTTGGCAACTTTGTTTCTTCCACAGCTGGTCGAACCGACGATTTGGGAGATCAATGGCACTCATGACAAGCCTGTGGTGATGATAAACTCCACCAGAGTTACGGACGAGATGAGGACGCTCCTGCAATACAACGTGTCATTCCACATCTCAAAAGGAAAGGTGAGAACACGGGTTACCAGACTTTGCAAAGAAGAAATCTGCGTTCAAATTAGTGAATTAATATAATATTTAAGACTATAAAAAATAATTTAGCCGGCTATACAACCGACTTGTTCTTTAGTTTCAAGCAATAGCCAGGATATTTGAATAAATAAAGCTTGGCTACGAAGTAATGACAAACTTAGTCTCATTTCCAGCCTGAAGCTACTCTGTATGTGATAGCCGAGTTCCTTTTTTACTTCTAGTTGTAGTCAAAGTTGGTAGGATAATGAATTTTATTTGGAGGGGAAAATGTGATGCAATAACTAAGTCATTTGTCGTCCCATATTAGTTTTTTTTTTTAAACTCTTGTACAGCACTTCTTTCTGTCGGAGGTGGTCCTGTCAGAGGTCGTCCTGGCAATTATATTGACAGATTGCCTATCTGTATCAGTCACGCACACCATGCCATGTGAAAAATGCGTTCTTTGAACTCAGGACTCCAAGCAATTTTAGTGAAACATTAATTACATGTATCCCTCCGAAGTTTATCAAAACTGTTTTCATTTGATAATAAGAACCCCATCTGTCAAAACTCGCAAACACAATCACCTTTTCCTTTGAAAAAGCCGACCACAAAGTTGAGATTAAAAAAATACTCATTAACCACACTTCACAGTTCTATAAAAATCTTTAATGGCCCACTGTTCGGTCTTAAACCAATAATTTCCTGAACTTTAAACTATGCCGCCGATTTAATGGACCTGTTGACTAAATCTTTATCTCGTGTTTGAGCTAGTTGAGGGGTAGATAAGCGACTTGAATTATGTAAAATCATAACAACTTTTTGTTTGCTTTAACCTGCAAGGGCGCCCTCTAGAGGTTGGACTTGTCAATTGTTAAATCTTTCTTTTTTCTTTTTTTAAATACAAATGAAGATTTTTGTCTCGTTTGGGGTGCATCACTTTAGAAACACAAAGAAAAGTAAAAAAACACCTCAAGTCCTCCACCTGAAATCGTGGCAAACTTCTGCAGTTTCCCCCCAGGCAACATACAAAACAAACCCAAAACGGCTCCGTGCGTGCATACAACGTGTACGTGTTTGCTGCAAGGAGCTAGGTACACGACCACAGTCAGTGAAGCAGCTCTGTGTGTCTCCTTGCTATGATGTCACACACATAGCTCGAGTTGATTGACGTGACCTTTCATTTTCAGTTTCGCGTGAAAAGAGTCTCGGGGAAAAAGACTGAAATTTTCTGACTTTTCCAGGATGAAATTCGGAATAAAATGTTCTTAGTACATAAAGGACTATATAAAGAAAGGAATACTGTTGAAAGTGAAGGGAGATTTCCAACCAGCTTTAAAGCTAATATTCAGAAACCTTTTTAATAATCTTTGTGTTTTAATCAACGATCTCAAGCCAAACACTTAAATTAAGAGTTTTTGTGTCATGCTTTGATGTAGATCGAGTCGGTCTTCACCAACAAGACGGAGCCAGAATTCATAGTGAACCTCAAGAAGGGCATCATGAACATGATCACCTTGACATTGCAAAAGGATGACGTCTATGAAGTTGACGAGGTTTGTCCTTTTTTTCTTTTTTTTTCACTTTTTGTTGGGGTCAAGTCCACCAGAAGTCTAAAATTAATGAGTCTAGTGAAGGGGCAATCCAAAGTTGTCAACATTTTCACAGTTCTACAGAGAGTAGTATTTATTAAAGTCCTACGCGGCCTTCAACCCCCTCCCCCTTCCTACGCTTTGTAGAACCGTGGAAATGTTGACAACATTGGACGGCCCCTGAGGGTCCAGCAACAATTAAAAGAATGCATTTAATAGTCGTGTCGTATTTAAAACTTGTGGACGCGTGATGGACTTGTGTGGACTTGCTGAAACTTCAATAGAGTATTAGGTGTGATGGGTCTTTCTATAAATTAGAGGTCCAATGTTGGTGTCCCCCGTTACATTTTACATCTTGTTTTTGTAAATTCAGGACACATTCTCTGAATACTTTCCATCTCAAAGAGTGGATACATAAAGTACAATTCATACAAAATGGTTTAAAAGCCATTTTAATGATTTTTGTACGAAAAATAACACATCAGTTGTAACGGGGGACACTAAATGTCACACTTTTGGACCCCTAATTTATAGAAACACCCTGATGTCAGTTGCCAGGGAAACTGGGTCTAAACAATAGCTAGTAATCTGAAACGTCCATTGGTAAAGCACAGGGAAACAGTTCAGTGGTTTTAGTGTAGAGCCAGTAACCTTGGGAACACACACAGGCTGACGTTTTCACGTCAGCAGTCTATTATCCCTTTAGACACTGCACCGGCCCAAGCTGGCTTGTCTATTAATCCCTGTACCACCCAAAACTGCCCCAGCATTTGAACACCAATAATAAGAGTGAGGGAAAGCGGTCTTGAAAAATACTACGATCTGTAGAACCGTGAAAATGTTGACAACTTTGCATGGACGACCCGTAATAATTCTGTATCTTTATTGTTTCGTCTGCAGGAGGGAATCTCAGGCAAGTGCAAGACGCTGTACACTGTTGAAGAGAGGACGAATGAGGACCTTGTCAAGATCCTGAACATCACCAAGGTCCGTGACCTGACCAACTGCTCCGAGACTGCCTTCAACAAGCTGAAGACGTTCAAGAACGTGGAATGCGAGCACTGCGACAAGGTTAGTTAGTATCTTTTGAATGGTCCTTAACAACCACTTGACGCCAGAGGACGTTTCAACATGCCAACATTTCCGCATCGGTGTAGCGGAGGACTTGTTAACACGTTTAGGGGAAATTCACTTGTTACTGCTTTTAACGTCTACACTCGCAGTAATTGAAGAGGAAAATGGGCAAAACAGTTTATAACAGAGCAACATTGGGGTGTACAATGACAGTGCATCGACATAACAACAATACCTCACCGCACATGGTTAATGAGTTCAGTTGTTTTCCTTCCTCCATGCTTCAACTAAAAATAAACCCGCGCCTACGGACAGCAATGTTTGAAATAATCCCGGCGTTAACTGGTTAACCCATTAAGGTTGATTCACACAGCCTTTTCGCGCAGAAAGTCAACGCGCGTCACATCTCACTCAATAAAAATCTAACGAAGATCAAACAAAGAGTGATACCATTCACATTAGACTCCCTTAACCAAGATCAAATTACAAGCTCTGTTACGCCAAGGGGGCTTGTCTCACATACACATCGAGCGCCAAGCATCAAACATCTGATGCTCCCCTGTGTGGTACTCAATTATTCTGTTCACACATGAGCTGTGTCTCAAAAAAACAACATTGGCTAGACGCTTGGCGTGCGCTACATGTGACCAGGGGCCGATTTCACAGAGCGCTAAGATGCATTTTAGGAAGGGTCACTCTTCTTGTCTTGGTCGTTGGTATGGGAATTAGGACGCAATGAACTCGTCTTTTTTGACATTATGGAAATGAGACATTATTTAAGACATTCTTCTTTCTTGAATGCAGGACAAGAACACGATGCAGGCAACAGCGACCTTCAAGTACAACATCACCGGTACCAAGCAGAGGTTCATTATCAACGGGGTCAAGTCAGATGCTCGCTATGTCTTCTTCCCAATGGGAATCAAGGGAGGATCTATCTTCGTTCAAGTCAAGTAAGTTGGTTTGGGATTTGCAAGACTCTGTGCTACTGCTTAGTACAACGGTGTCTTTGCGAAAATAAGTTGCGACCATAACTGAAGATCAGTGGCAGATCCAGCCTCATTAAAATGTGAACTGTTGCACAGTACCCAAAAATTTCAGGTGGTATCAGACAGTGTTGTAAGCTTGAGTCCAGGACTCACACTCGAGTCCGACTAGAGTCACAATTTTTGTGACTCGGACTTGACTCGAGTCATATTGGAAAAAGACTCGGACTCGACCATGATGACTCGGACTCGACCATGATGACTCGGACTCGAACATGGTGACTCACGATGTCACATATTTAAAAAAAAAAGAAAACAGATATATATTCGCTCGTTTAATACAGGACTTGAGTCCGACTCGAGTCACAATTTTTGTGACTCGGACTTGACTCGAGTCACGTTGGAAAAAGACTCGGACTCGGACTCGACCATGATGACTCGGACTCGAACATGGTGACTCATGACTCACGAGTCACATATTTAAATAAAAAAGAAAACCGATATATATTCGCTCGTTTAATACAGGACTTGAGTCTGACTCGAGTCACAATTTTTGTGACCCGAACTCGACTCGAGTCACATTGGAAAATGACTCGGACTCGGACTCGACCATAATGACTCGGACTCGAACATGGTGACTCAGGACTCATGAGTCACATATAAAAAAAAAAAAGAAACAGATATATATTCGCGCGTTTAATACAGGATTCTTGGGGGGGGAAACACAGTACTACGCATGAATATGTACACGGTTGACAGCCCCACAACGCGATGAATCGTCTTACAGTAGTTTAGCCAATCACAAAGTGACATTTCTAGTTAATAAAATGCTTGCTACAGGGACAAGTGCCTTGCGGCTTGAGACATTATCAGTATCCAGGCTCCTAGCCGGTTTTAAATGTCCAGTTTAAGACCATTTAAACCCATTTTTATTCCCTAATTTATTTCTTATTTTATCCTTGCGCCCTGCAGCCAGACCCTGAGTCTGATCAACGTGACCAAGGATCCAAGCTTCTCCAAATCCACAGAACAGGTGTCTCGTGGCAGTCTCCTGTTCAGGTACCCTGAACTTGTCAAGGTCGAGGAGGAGATGTTTAACACCGTCAAGAAGGTGAGACATTTGGAGAATTTTAATCCTAGTTTCATTCCAGAATTGCCAGAAATTCAAGCAATATCTTGCCTAGTTTTATCCATTGCTATAATGGCTCTTCGAGGCGTTGAGTCTTGACCAGAGATTGTAATTTTGCATGTGTGTCAACCCACAATAGTATACAAATACAGCATGGTTTGAGGGGAAGTAGTGGGAATTACTGGTCCCGAGGTGTAGGTCAGCTTGACTACCCTCCCGACGCGAAGCGGAGGGAGGTGGTCAAGCTGACCTACACCAAGGGACGTAATTTCCACTACTTTCCAGAAATAGACCATGCTGTATTTGTTTTACTACACCTCAGAAATGTTCATGAGCAAATTGACAAAATAACAGATCCAAGGCCAGTATACAATGACAACAAACAATTTATTTCCTTGTAATCCAAACTCAGAAATGTTGCCATTGTTGTTTATGAGCTGCAGAGGTCCGTACCATGGCAATGGAGTTGAATTAGTCTGGTTTCGTGAAGATTCCAATACATTTTTTACGAGGCGGGTTCCAGAGGGAATTTTTGGTGCTACCAGAAAAAAATACCGCACGGCAGCCAGTTGGATACTCACCGGGCTGACGTCACCTGGGCGCGTAGCATTTTTACTTCCCAATTTGCTTATGAATATTTATGAGGTGTAGTAACATAAACTCTTCCAAAAAAGAAAGAACATTTTCTTAAAATGTCCATTCTTGATCTTGACAAATATTTTTGTTGAATACAAAGAACCTGTAGACAACAAGGCACTGTAGTCGAGTACCTTTTGAAATGTTGTCTAACATTTAGTTATGATAACACAGACAATGTTAAACTTGAAAAGTACTCGACTTCAACAATGCGGCAAATCCATTGCAACTCGCCGAACCCTTTGTAAGTTTGCCACAGGTTCGGCGAGTAGCGATGGATTTGATACCTACGACGCATCACAAATCTTAGTAAGATCGACCCATGATGTGTCTTAGACTTAAGACAGTTATATTGCAATCTGTCCCTGAACTACAAGCAGGAAACTGACACCTCCGAGTTATTTTCTTAATTCAGGTCAATTTCTTCTTGGAGAAACTTGTGGAGTGCACCAACAACACTTACAAGACCTTCACCATGGAGTCACCAAGCCACTTTGTTCTGCTGGTCAGGAGCCTTAAGGAGGCAGATTACAACACCTTGGAGAACATCTGGGGACTGGTAGCCAACAAGCCCGAGCAGAGGTATGAGATTTATATAATATTGGATGGCTTTGAGGGTGATATGAAAATATGCCGTACGAGTCATGAAAATACCGAACAAGCTAAAGGCGAGTTCGGTATTTTCATAACGATTGTGGTATATTCTCATATCACCCATTATATAAAATGCATAGTTCCGATTTTGCCCAGTTAACCCCGCCCCCTTGGATATTGTTGCTATGGCTCACACGCTATCGTCAAAATGGCGACACACAACGCACAAAGCAATGGGACTTTCAACGGAAAGCACAGATTCATTGGAGAAAACTCAAAGGTATTCATGTTTCAGGGTCGACAGTTATCTTAGAACACACCGAGTAAAGGGCCAGTAATACAGGGATGTCATATCATGAAATACGTGCTTTCGAAACGACCGGCCTTGAAACCAAAAATTCACCCGGAACATCGCATACAACACTGTACAAATTGTATGGGGCAGAACATCTCGTGATGTTATTACAAACAATGCACTTTGACCTATGTGGGTGATCTCTGCTAGCTCTGTTGTGATTGGTCGGCGGGTTCGGTTGATTCACAGGTTGGAACTATGCATTAAGCTTACCTTCTTTGTTTTGTAGGAATTCCGCAAGATTTTGTTCATTGTGGGAAAACCTCAGTTTATTTCCCACGTTCATTGTTCATGTATACCGTACTTCAGACATCAATACGGGTGTTTCACAATACATAGCACCACCAAGCGTTTCTGTCGGAGAGGGCAGAGCGCGGTCGACATCGGTGTATTTGTTTAGGAAAGAATTCCGTTCACTGGTCGCCACTTATTCTCCTTACTTAATAACCACCAAAACATGTTAAAATTTTGAAGGGAAGTAATTTTTGGAGTGAAAAACATCCATCAATTCCATTGAAAATACTTAATGCCCTGTTCCATAGAACTAACGCCTCAGTGGCAACCAGTGAACGAATCGGAAGTCATACCTTCGTTTATTGCACAAACAATTCAGATTTGATTTGAAAACGAATACCTGATTTAGAGGTTGAAGTTTATTTAGGAAGCCTAGATTATTAAAACACAATTATTAAACAATATTTGCGAAAAAAATGTTAAATTAGTGCTCTTTTTTCGAGAATAGATGGTATAATAATACACTTTGTAAGAACTCTGGATGCAGCAATAGGGCGACATTTCGGGAAGCCTCTCCCCGGGGACCACCGAAATTTCGGCGAGAATCACTCAAAATGACACCTTATTTTTTTACCCAAAGCTTCCAAAAATGCTTCCAGACCTAAGAGAATCGGTTCTAGTCCTAAAAAAAATGGTTTTTGACCTAAAAAAAATGGTTTTTGACCTAAAAAAATGGTTTTTAATCTCAAAAATAGTAGGGCGACACCAAAATGTCGCCCTAATATAGCTTTTTTACACACAAATTGTCGCCCTTTCATAGCATCCATAGTTTTTATCACAGCACGCGCACATACATCGAATTGCAGCTTTTTCTGTGTCAAATTCTTCATGGCACCCGTGTTGTGAAACGCCTGAATTACGCGATTTTGCTATTTGGGATACATTCTTCATTTTTTTACTTTGGTCTTGTTCCCCACCTCAGGAAGTGGCTGATTGAGGCACTTCCATTCGTGAACGACGAGGACATGACTAAACTCATCAAGGAACTGACCACATCAGAGGAGACTCTGCTGACGACTGATGAGAAGATTACTCTTCTGACGAGGCTTGGTACCATCCGCAGACCGACCGAGAAAACCTTGGAATACCTCAGGGTACAAAACTCTTATTTTTTACTATATTTATTTTATTTAACGGTTTATTGCATTTATGGAGTTTCAATTCGCAGCCTTTAGGCTGCATGGGAGACTTTTGAAACGCGTGGTGGCAGCAAACAAACCTGTCCCGTTTCCATTGTTTACGTCACGTTTGAGCTAAAGTGCGCTTGCTCAATATGACGTAGACAATAGAAAAGGACTGGTTTGTTTGCTGCCACCAAGCATCTCAAAAGTTTCTTGTTACATTAAACTCACAAGTGTCTTCAACCTACACATCAAAATAAATAGGCGGGTGGTGCCATTGGCAGCCGACAGCCAGAGACACCAGGACATTTTACTCTTCAATTTATTTTTACTCTTCAATTTATTTTTACTCTTCAATTTATTTTTACTCTTCATGAAAGAATGCTCTGGAATCTTTTAAGTTCGTCACACAACACATTAGACCAATGGCTTACATCCCTTCCGAAGGATGGAGCAATTGTGGTTAAGTGCCTTGCCTAAGGGCACAGGTTCTACACACCACCAAGTTGCATACCGTCCTCAGGGAATTAAAGAGGATCGGGCATGCTGTCCAAGTTGGCCTTATATCTTGAAGGTGCATCGGGGCCAACTCAGCAGAGCATGAGGCCATTGGCTTCGGTGGCCTCATTTAATGTCAAGACCCGCTATTCATTGTTTTGCTTTAGACATTAAAGTTTATCCCTGCATTTGCTTTTTCAGTCTTAAAAGCATATAATTAATGTGATCAAGAAAACATTTGTGTCAAGTAATTTGCAGGTTTCATCCTAATTTGGACAACTGTGACAATCATTGTTTTGTTTGTTTGTTTTCAGGAAATCTGTGAGCACAAATACCTCCAGTGGCCGCACAACAAGAAGGTGAACTCAACCTACATCTTCAACATCGTTCGCACTCGATACTTCTGCTACAGAGCTCTGGGCGTTCAGATCTCCGAAATCAAGAAGACACAAAAGTACGTCTCACCGTCCCTCGTTCAGGCACTGAGCAGGTGTGAAGAGACGTTTGACAAGACGACCAAGTTGACTCCATGGGACTCCAAGGTTTACAAGAAGGTTAAGGTAGGAATGAGGACAAATTATTTTTTTTCCCATAATTTGCAAAAATGAGTTGGCAGCCAATATCGTATGTGATGTTTTTCTTACTGGTATTCTCCTTCTAATAATGCTAATAAAAAGCTGACACACAATTTTGGGTGGTAACACATTTTTACAACGCAAATAAATTTAATAACAGTTCAGAAGTTGATCCGAATATTTTCTTTAAAATGACTCATCAAGCATTGGTATTAAAAGTGAAGATTTGATTTTTAAAAAACCCAAATATAGGAGTGGGAAAAAATTAAAGATTTTGTGAGAAAACACTTGATGTACATCAAAAATAGCCTTTCCACTTCAAACTTAATGTTTTGGTTTTTGTGTTAATTTGTAGACCGGAGAGAACAAAATCTCCAAGGAAGTGGGCGAGAACCTGACAGAGAGAGACGCCAAGGCTTTGCTGAACATCACCAAAGTGACGAAGGTCCGCGAGATGTGTCTGGTAGCCATCGGCCAAGCTGGTCTCCCAGATCACATTGACTACATCGAGCCTATCCTCAAGCAGAAGTACAGCAACCAGACCTTGGACGTCAGAATTGCCGCCACCTCGGCACTCAGGAGAATGAGATCTGTTCCCAACAAGGTGATGAAAATGTTTGTTTTTTAGATTTTTAAAGACAGATTACATGATTGGAAAACTTATAAAAACAGGAACAACAGCATTATATGTGACCCGCTCTGCAAAAAAGGGTCTTAAGTCGCGCTGGCTAGTATTCTTTTTGCGACCATAAAAAGAAATCTGTGGCATTTCTACGCTCATTAAAATACCTAAGCACAAAAGAAATTCCAGGCGTAACGCAGACATTCCAGGGGGAACACAGACATTCCAGGCGGTATCTGGGCACCGCCAGGAATTTCCATTGTGTTTTGGTATTTTATTGAGCGTATTTCTTTTGATGGTCGCAAAAAGAATACTAGCCAGCGCGACTTAAGACCCTTTTTTGCAGAGCGGGTCACATATAACTAAAGAATAATGTTGATAAACTGCCTTGTAGAAATTTCAGCCACATAGATGCAGTAATACTTCTTAAAACCTGAAAATCCAAGCATGGTTTTCCTCACTGTACCGTTTCTGTATCACCATCAGGTCTTGTCTCTCGTCCTGCCGATCCTCCGCAACCCCTATGAAGACGCCGAGCTGCGAATCACTGCGCACCTCGTCATCACTCTGACCAACAAGCGCCCAACCATCTACTCTCTGATTGGCCAGGAGCTGAACAAGGAGAAGTCTAACCAAGTCCGAAGCTTCATCTACTCCCACCTTAAGATGTTGGCCGAGGATACGGAGCCATGCAACAAGGAGAAGTAAGCAGGGGTCGAAATTAACACTGGTCATGTGGTCCGAGACCAGTAAAAAATCAGAAGGACCACTAGATCCGTCAAAAACGCTGGTCCGATGGACCAGTGAAAACATTTACTGACTCATGAAAACAGTCCCCGATGCCTAATCCACAGTAAATATTTCTTACTCGATGTGAAGAATTCCTGGTTACCACAAACGATTCCTGATCGCTTTAGACATTTTCAGATAACTACATTTCTTTCTCCGATCTCTCCAGACGTGCCCCAGTGTTGGATCAAAAAGCAATCCCATCCATCCTGCACTCAATTACCTTAAACCAGAATGTGTTACAGTATCTTGGTGCCATTTTGAAAAGCACCAATGGACTGTCAAATTATCAGCAGGACCAGTAGAGTTCTCTCATCTACTGGTCCTTCTGACCAGCATGAAATTCAGGTTAATTTCTACCCCTGAGTTTGTAATGGCTTTCCAATACTGCAATATATCTTTAAGTATGTTATTATTCTTGTACCTACGACAGGTCTATTGCTGCTCGCTATGGATTGATCTTCACCAAACCAATCAACCTTGGACCAACTTACTCCAAAGTCCGTTCTGTTCGCTTGTTTGATGATGGTAAGTTGATCCTAATTCACACAGATCAATTATTTCATCGGCGTCTTAATCCCCCACCCCCAATTCTGTTTTTATTCTCACACCGGACATTAAATGAAACTACACGTGAGTCATAATATATTAGGACTTGACTTGGACTTGACTGAAATGGCTGATGGAATATTTTCACAATTGTCTTTCCTTGCTGCAAAACATTACTTATTTTAAACAAATCGAACATTCATCGGTCAAAGTGCCGGGAAAAAATTATTGCACTTGGCAGGTTGCACTAATGCTAGTCAACCGAAAGCATCTGGTGCACCCTCCGTCGTGCCACTGTACTATTTTTCATAGTCGCTTCGCCGTAAAAATAATATTACTAATTCATCCTGAGTTTAAAAAATCCCATATTACATGTATTCCTAGTTTAAAGCAAGCCAAACAACATGGTAGGTGCCGCTTTAACCCTGGTTGAACTGGTGACCCAGCTTTTTGGAAAGCAAAGTGCTGGCCCAAGATTATCCCATTACTTTGTGTACAAAAAGGGGCCTTTGATGTCTGGGTTTTACCGCCAGACCTACCCACGCAATAAATGATACTATGTTGCCTTGCCCCATTCAACAACACCATCTGGGATGCTTGAACCCTGGTTGAACCCGTGACCCAGCTTTTTGCATGGGAAAGTGCTGGCCCAAGATTATCCCATTACTTTGTGTACAAGCGACTATGAAAAATACTAGTACGGACGCCCGTTCGTGTAAGAACAAAATCAATAATACCAGCTGGGATCGGAATACATTCAGACACTATGGGAAAGCACTGTGTTGACATATGAAGCCATACAACCGAACAGCATTGGGGTAATACACGAAATACAAGCGACTAGTACGGACGCACGTTCGTGTAAAAAAATGGACGCGCGTCCCAGGGTTAAGAAAGTAAACGGGAAAGTAACTCATTCCATGTCAAATACCGAATTCCTGTTCAAGGATCGGTTTTCGTAAATTCTGTCCGTTTTCCGAAATCATAGAAAAACATTGGTCTCAAACTGGAAGACATGAACACATTCCTCACAGGGGAGAATTCAGTATTTAGTGACATTGAAACTTCAAATCTTTTGTCAATTATAGAGAGCAAGATCGGTGCAAAGGGCACACTGCAGACCATTTTCTCCAAGGGTGAGCTGACTCCCAGTAGAACCAACTTGGCCGTCGATGTTGAAATGCTTGGCAAGAAGACGCCATTGCTTGGCGTGAGTAATATAAGAAATGTTTACATTATCACGTCGACTCCGTAAACTGAGATGTGATAACATCATGTTAAAGGCCCAGTGTATCATTTGCAATGGCAAAAGTTCTGAAAGTAAAGATTGAATTAATAGCAACTACCCAATGAAAGGTTTCCGCTCAAAATGATATAATTTTACCAGAAAATAATCCGCATCTACGCGGTCCAAAATGTATGGGCGCTGTGTACTGCGTGTGCGTGTTCCAACGCGATGCATTTTTATGGATTGCGCGCACACGCAGTATATAATGTGCGCCACAGAGTGCATGACGCAAGCCACATAGTACCCGATCAACTGAGAACGAATATTTGAAACACCCCGCCAAGACCAGGAAAACGCATATGGATTTTCATGGTTTTTTTAAACGTGGTACATTTGACAAAGCTGAAATTTCTTCGGATGAGTTTGTTGATGTCTTTTTTAAAATTTATAATGGTTTTATTCGCATAATCGCTCAAAAACAGATCATCTACAGGGCCTTTAAGTCTTTCCGCATGTGTCAAGTCATCTCTATCTTCCACGGCCGGAATCAAGGAATCAAGAATGTTTTGACGTTGTTCTGAATTGTGACATCATACCAAGATTAAATGCTGTGTTTAGTGCTTGTTTTACATCAAAAAGCAACACAAACTCTTGATCTTTCAACAAGCCGCTGTTCTGTATGCTTGTTAACATTTTGTATGCTCACAAAAAGGCATGTTTATCAAACGTCAAGTTAAAAAAAAGGGGAAAAATAATTGTAATATTTTGAACCAAATCTCGACTAGAAACTACAGATGTTTTTGCCAAATAACTCCGTCGTTGGCTGATCCATTTCTGATTTCATCCATCGCAGGTTGAGCTGAGGACCAGCGGTTTGACCAACTTGATCGAGAAAATGTTTGGACAAGATGGTCACTACTACAAGCGCTCGAGCGTCTTTGACCTGTTGAAGCCAAGAAGGAAGCGATCCACCAGCACCATCGAAGAGGAGCTGACCAAAATTAACAAGAAGGTAAACAAACTCTCAATCTCTGGAGAGTATGCCTCGGCTGCCTGTTAGGGTATATTTTTCACGTGTTACGGGTGTAAATTTTGACGTGTGTTGCCCAATGGAAATGCTACATGGAGGGAATAGACCTTCATCACGGTGCGGCCATCTTCCTTTTTCCCCTATTAAAATCAATGTATGCATCTCTGTTAAAACGTATGACTGATGACAACCATTCTTAAATGTCAATTTCACGTATTGATCACGTTGAAATGTTGTCTCTTCCTACAAAATGCCACGTGCATCATGATTTTGAGCGTATTTTGTTGTGACGCTCATCTGTTGCGCCGTATTTCGAACAAATTTTGAGCAACACGTGCGCGTTTGGAACATGTTCCAGGGTGTGCACGCGCGTACTTTATGGCGTTTAGTACGCAGTAGCATTTTTTCCTACGAAGATGGCGTCTGTGAATGTGATCAATTGGTAACCCAAAATTGAGCACAACATGCTTGATTAGTGCCTCTCTATTTGTAAACTGCCCAATTTGACCTTTCTGCTGAAAATAGAAAAAATATCTTGATAAGTTTCTGTTGACTTTCAGTACAGTTTCGTGCTAGAGGGTCACTGTTTTTCACTGTTGCCATCTTTGTTCCAGGTCAATGCCTACGAAGTGATCCCCGAGGATCCCCGCGTGCGTCTCTTCATCAGCATGTTCGGCAATCGCATCTTGGACCTGGATATCAACAAGGAGTACTTGACTACTCTGATTAAGGAAGGGAAGATTCTGACCAACTTGGATACATTGGACAAGGAGTTGGCCAAGCTGCAGATGATTAACACCACCAAGGGTAAGCTCTAGTACTGGATTTTCCCTTCTTCTATTGAGCTCGTGCCAATGACGTCATTTTGGGAGAAAAGCAATGCCGCGTCGTTGTGGAAGCAATGTGCGTGCGCGTTGTGTGTGTCCATAGCGTGCGTAACGCGCTATGCTGAGGCTCCCATTGGTGAACTAAACCGCGTTACGCCCACCAGAGATACACACAACGTGCACGCACATCGATTTCACAATGAACCAGCATTATTTGACTCTCAAAATGGCGTATTTGCACGTGTTCGAAAGGGGTCAATAAGTGACTTTCCAAGTCCATGTGTTCAAGAGATTATTCAATGTAAATGGATTCTCTGTGTGATCATAACATTGTAACCGTTTGTGTTCCTCTCTAACCCCACACAGCCATGATCCTTGTGGATAAGAAGTTTGAACATCCAACCATCATCGGTCTGCCCCTGTCTTACAACACCACCATCGGCAGCATCCTGCGCGTTAAGATCAACGCGACTGTCAAGGCTTTCCCGTCTCTGCTTTCCCTCAACGAGAACATAACAGCAAGCTTCAACATCACGCCTGAGTAAGAACCTTCAAGATAATTTAAAAGTATATTCTCTGTGATCGGTCCCAAGTATTTTTGGGACCGATCAAAATCAGTCACATAGGTTATTTTTTGAAAAATAAGATTTCGGGCGCTCTTGAAAGAGAATTCCAAGCTAAATTTTAATACCAGACACGATGGGGGAAATTGCCATTTTTCTTATGATGGTGACCGAAGATGCATTTTGTATGATTCTGAGAGTCATGGAATATGCTGTTACCTCTCATTAAATGCAAATTTTAAGGTATTTACAGAAAATTGTTTCTTTAAAACACTGGACTGGGAGTGAAATATAGACTTTTTAAAAAAGCTTTTAATGCTAAAATCTCCATAATTTAGACCTATACAGTGCATAAAAGCAAAATGAGTCAGATGTTCGACATTTTCTGGGCCGGGATTTTGTGACCCGTTCCAGAAATCAGGATCATTAAAATCCCAAAATCCAATTGAAATTCCAGGCGGTACATGAAAATTCTAGAATGTCCATTATATGTATGCATTTTAATGGCCTGAAACCATCGCTGATTTCTGGTTATGGTTGTGAACAATCTGACACAATTTGCCAGATCTATCTGTGATTTAAATCTCATTCAAAAGCTTTCAGATACCAAGATAATTATCCTTTTTTCTTCAGATTAATCATTGAGGTGAAATTGACTCTGTACACTAACACACTGAAGTACCAGAACTGGTACTATACGGAAAAACAAAAGAAATGCACATTTTCAGTTTAATCAAAATTTAAAAATTTCTTCTGTAAATTAATTGACTTTGAAATATTCACATAATATCTTCAATATGCATGACTGCACAAAACTTCTGTCTGCCAAAAATTCCAACTCTTAAATTAACTTTTGTTTTCTTCTGATTTCTCCAACAGGGTCCTTGTTAACTGTGTCTTCAAGATGGGCGTCCACACTCCTCTGATCAAGTTTGGCTCGGCCGTCAATACGACTCTTAACGCAACCCTTCCGGTGCTGACCAACCTGTCCATTAACTTCCTCGAGAAGAAGTACGAATTGCTTTTGCCACAGATTAATAAGAACCTGACGTACCTCAACTTCACGTGAGTACATTCTTTTATTGTAAATATTTGTTGATTCTTTCTGGTACCATCTGAACGTGGCATTGTAGCTTGTAAATATTGTAAAACACTTCTAGCTTGTCGAAAAGTATAGATGGTAGCACTTTAAGACTAACTAGATCAATTTCCCAGATGTTGTGTTCGTTACTTTGCCCAGTTGCGCTACCCACACTGAGAGAAGAATTGGGTCCATAGGGAAAACCTGAGGGAGTATACCAACTGTGCCTTATAGCTCAGCTGGTAGAGCATCTGCCTAGTGAGTCAGAAGTCTCGGGGTCGAATCCCGATAAGGCCCTTACGTTTTTTCTCTTATCCCAAGTTTTGTTGTTTCATTTCAATGGTGATCAGGCACCATACCAGATGTTGTGTTCATTACTTTGCCCAGTTGCGCTACCATGCAACACCGAGAGAAAAATTGGATCCATGGGGAAAACCTGAGGGAGTATACCAACTGTGCTATATAGCTCAGCTGGTAGAGCATCTGCCTAGTTAGTCAGAGGTCTCGGGGTCGAATCCCGATAAGGCCCTTGCGATTTTTCTCTCATCCCAAGTTTATATAAATTTAAGCATAAGCTTTTGTAGCAATAGCTACTTCATTAACCTTTTGTGTTTAACATTTGCACTTTTGCCAACACCACAAATTCTTCATTTTCAAATGGAGGTGCAATTTATTGGATTTCCACATGCTATGTTGAGGATGCCTAGCGACTTAATGTCCGGTTGCTTTATACCATTCTCTCCTACCGGCAACACGGTATGGATTCTGTACTTCACACTTGCTGCTTGCACCCAATCACCTCGGGCCATTTTCATGGCGCTGCTAAGCACAAGAAATTGCTTAGCACAGGATTTGTTTGCTTTATTTGGCAAAAATGGATTGCCAGCCAAAATCGTAAGTGATGTGTATTGAAAAGCATTCTCCTACTCTTGCGAAGAACACAAGTTGCTGTATAATTTTGGCTTGTAATCCATTTTATAAAGCAAATAAATCCTGTGCTAAGCATTTTTTTGTGCTTAGCAGTGCCATGAAATTGGCCCCTGTGCCCTTGAGCAAGACACTTAACCACAATTGCTCCATCCTTTGGAACGGATGTAAAGCCGTTGGTCCAGTGTGTTGTGTAACGCACTTTAAAGATCCCAGAACACTCTTTCGTGAAGAGTAAGGGGTTTCCTTGGTGTCTCTGGCCGTCGGCTGCCAATGGTGCCAACCACCTGTATATCTCAATGTTTAGGTGGAAGACACTTAGGCCCGCTTCAAACGTTGCGCTTATGCCGTGTCGAATTAAATTCAACTTGGAACGACGTTTGCACGACATCAGCACGGCAGTGGCTTCAAACGTCAAACTTAATTGCAAACTCCCAGTCGAGCTTAAATACATCCAACATGGCGGATGAGTGTTGTGCACGTGTGTTTTCCATTCTGTCCACTGTGCGTCGCCAATTTATTATTTTGATGCACTTGTTTGTTGGTTATTTCTTTACTCACATACGCGCTGCGAGCATTCCTAGTTGGAACAAAATTGCGGACCAACTTCGAACTGGAATTAAATTCGACATGGCAGAAGCACGACGTTTGAAGCCAAGCCGTGCTTGTGCCGCACTAAATTGAGTTAGCACGGCAGACCCTGTCGAGCTAAAATCTTCTGCCGTGTCGAACTAATTTTGCCGACCCAAATGGCTTCAAACGTCGTGCTTGTGCCGTGTCGAATTAAAAAAATCAAGTTAAATTTAATTCAACACGGCATAAGCGCGACGTTTGAAGCGGGCCTTAGGTTCATAAAAAGACGTTTTTACTTCTTTCTTTCAACAGTCACAAGATGTACACCTTCTTCCAGAAGTACGACGACAAAGAAAACCACTCTTGTATTAACACTACCCTGACCAACAGGAAACCCATCAAGGTAAATTGATTTCCCACGTACCTACGGGTTACATTCCCTGCAGTACCCTTTGCTATGTAGGAATCCAATTGGTCAATAGTTATACTGCAATTGGTCAAAACTATTAATAATAATAAAAATGAATTCTTATATAGCGCAAAATCCGTCAAAAGTTTACGCTCAAGGCGCTTAACATAAATTACAGATAATTTAAAACCAATTTAAAATTTTAAGAACATTTAAAAATGCACAATAATAAATCTACAATTTAAAATTAAGTGTGCAAGAAAATTATAATAAAAATAGTCAATTTAAAAAATCATAAATAAAGACAAGCAACGTGACAACAATGACAAAGACACCCTAAGGACAACATTAACACGAACAATGAAACTTTAGAAGGACATTCTGACCAACAGTAAATCCTTTCCAGGTAAAATTGACTTCCCACTTAGCTACATGTTTGCAGTGCCTATTGCTATGTAGGATTAAAACTGTCAATACCCCAATGCTGTACCAGCTTCTCAAAGAGCCGCTGAGGCAGGGTGCGCCACAAGTGCCTCCCTGTGCTTCTAGGGCTGTTTGAGAGACACCCGGCTTCAGAAGTCAGCTTATCCTACACAGGTTTAATCAAGTTGAAACCCCAACAAAATTAGCTCTCTGATCTGTCTTTAAACATTTCTAATCCATTGATGTACTTTTCTGTGTCTTTCAGGAGGTCTGGTGCATAAGCCTAGTCAACGACACCAAGCAGTGCCTAAACATCACCTATGTACCTCGTCTCGGCCAGCCAGAGTCCCCATTCATGCCCCTGTCAGGCCCCATCTTCATGTCTGTCTTCACCAACAAGACCAAGTATGCTCCCAAGATGACCAAGCTCCAGTACTTGGTGAAAGATACACAGAATTGGGAAAGAGAGAAGGTTGGTTTTAAGAGATCCTTTGTACCATAAAGTATGGATACAGATACGTCATGACTTCATGCACTTTTTGTGAAGCGTAACCGTAGTACACATGTTTTCATACTCGTGTACAACAGTTATCGACTTCGATACACGTACGAAAACGGATACCCGTTTGTCTGTGACGAACTTATATATTTTGTAATTTTTTTTTCTTTTTGATATTTCTTCTGTGAATACATATTGATTTTAATGAATCATGTCCAAATGAAAGCGTGAAAAATAAAACTAAAAACGGAGCATAAATGTACATATACAGGCGCGTGGTGCGAAACCCAGTTTAATGTGTATCTCAATGTGAACGGTTACCATTATCATATCCATATTTGTAACGGCATTTGTACACTTGCAAAACCACTCTTTTACTTTCCTTTAGACCACTTTGCATTCAACTTAGGCATAATTTATTTTTCAAGGTAAATTTTAGCCTGAGCAGACATACCTTGAAAAGTCTGTGTACAGGATTTGCAAGGTACCAAAATCTTAATTTGACCGGAAAAACCTTACTCAAATTAAAGATAAAAGTGGTTCCAATTGTGCAATGCAATGATTATACAATGGGAAAACATGGAATTTTATTATTGTTAGTTTGAATTTGTAATTTTTTTCAGGAAGTTGATATCAAACTGATTACCACTGGGTTAAAACACGATATGAGTAATTATGAAAACATTAGCACCTACAACATCCGACTCAACCACCCCGACAAGAGGATTGTGATCGAGAACACACAAAGTTCACGTCCGGAGTGGCGTAGTGAGATCAGGGCCAACATTCTGGAGGGTGGAGTAAGTTTTCGTTATTTGTAACGCTACCTCATAATTTTTTACATGTAATTTTGACGTTCGTCACTTTGTGAAAAAGCGGTGTGGGAAAATTTGGAGTGAAATCACGCACCGAAAACCACGATCAACTTGGGCGGAATTAAGTGTTTCAGAATGAAAAGCTGGAAAATTTCAATTTTTCACTCTCAGTCCAGTGTTTTGAAAGATTTTACCGTAAATAACTTAAAACTTGCTTTTATTGATACAGTTTTAGCATAATTATTTTATAACAAAATCTCTCCTAAAAAAATGCATAAAAACAACATCATTGTAAGACAAATGACGATGTCCCCATCGTGCCTGGTTTCAAAATTTAGCTCAGGATTCCCTTCCAGAAAAGCCCAAAATCTTATTTTTACCAAAATTTACCCATGTGACTTTTTACAGATAAATCAGGAATGTTGCAAATGCCAAGACTACACAATCAGCGCCAAATATAAACTACGGTTAAAGGCGTCGCCCAACGCATCAGCAAAACCTGTTTAATGCCCGGATTTCCAATGTTTTATTTTCATTTCTTGTCATTTTCAGGAAATTGACGTGAAGTGGTTGTGGGGAAGTCCTAAGACGTACAATATGAAGATCAACAACACTGATACACGCTTCTTACGCGAGTATTTCCTACAGATTAACAGCCAGAGCTGGGCTAGAGACAACACTCGTAACATCACAGTCTTCTGGGCTGAGCTGCCCGAGTGGCTCAAGAACGTGAGTATCGCAACTTTGACGTCTTTTTCCACTCTTTCTAAATCACCTTGGACTACCACAGTGAACTAAACCTTTTTGCCATTTAGAACCGGCGGGGCCCGGGCCCTTAAACTGCAAGGGAAACGGCCGGCCTTGCGGGACCCATTTAGACAGGGTGCCGTGTGTCTGGGGGATCCTCCATAGCCCGCCTCCCATGGGATTCTCCTGGAAAACTGCCCAGAATCGGTCTACCATAATACTTCTATACAATGGTTCTTCAATCCTTTTCAAATGTCTCTTATTCTTTTCCAACGTGATAATTGTTTCTTCTGACTCCAAGTTTTTACTTACTCCACAATTCACATGATTATTGTTGATTACTACCTATTGTTTTATATATTTACATATTCCCGCCGTGAATATGGCCACTGATGCCGGCACGGCGCTAAACCCAAAACTCACTCACTCACTTTTTGCCATTTAGAGGTGGTATCATAGTTGAAAGGCTGCATGAAGGATTCGCATTGTCTCAAAATCAACCATTTGATCGGGGAAACAAAATCATTCTCAAATGGAAGTTAGAAGTAGTTACTATTATATACCTCATACATTGATTCTCGTTCACTGATTGGTTAAACGCAGATCACGCGACATGGATTAGTTCAACTATTTCAGTGGGCAACTGAAAAAAGTACTATTGTTTGACCTATTGCGCAATATTTCATAGCGCATACGCAATCGCGCGAGCGTGTGCCATGCGCCAGCGCGCGGGAGACGTGTTCGCGTGCATGAAGCAACTAGCAGTGGATAATGTGCACTTCGGCTTGGCTCTCTGAAAACTGAATTTTGTCCTGAAAATACCAATCATTTGACACAAACAAATCAATGTATGAGGTATATAAAACAAATATTGACTGCTTTTATTCGGGTGATGATGCAAACTACCGCCCCTCGGTGATCTTGAAACGGCAGTCCTGCTATTTTCCCTCGGCCTGCGGCCTCGGGAAAATAGCAGGACTGCCGTTTCAAGATCACCTCGGGACGATAGTTTGCACCATCACCCTCATGAGCATTCAATATTTGTATACTGCCCAATGCAACGATTCCGCCCGATATGATATATTTTTAGAGAAAACAACAATTGAAAATGAGTTTATATACCGGGTAAAATGTCTATGCAAATTTTGCGAATGTAGTTGATGAAATGTCGTCTTCAATTTTCTTGCCAGGCGACTTACCTAACCAAGAAGTGGGTCCTCCCAGTTGTACTGGAGACAGTTAAGAAGACCAACGGGGTTGATTACTTGTATGAACCTCTCAACAATACCTTGGTGAATTCCACAACCGTCTCTCTCAAGGTTAGTCACACTTACAGTCAGTCACTACTCAAGTATGACTCAACTTTTAACAAAAATCTCAGGACAAACACTTGCATTAAAAAAGGGCAAGAAATTATGAATTAAGATTTGTCGGCAATTTCAGAAATTCAGATTTTTACATTTCAGAGACTTTGAGGTCTCGTAAAGGCATGGTCACACAAACGCCAAGTTAACATTTAATTCCGAAATAGATATACATGCATCTCTATTTCTGATCAGATATATTTCTATTAGAAATAAAAGATACAAATGCGGACAAATGTCCATGAGTTTGGGAAATCTGGATGCAGTGAAAAGCAACTTGGCTCCACCGGGATTCGAACCGCGGACCTTCTGCTTAACATGCAGACGCCTTACCAATTGAGCTATGAAGCCAACTGGTGGTCTCGAATCATGGTAGTGCAGTTGCTCCTCACTGATTGGGATTGACTATCACGTAAGCTTAGAAAGCACTACAGAGGGATAAATAAACTTTCTTTTGTCTCGTTGGTTTGTGACAAAGATTATTCCGGGAAAAACCGGAACAAATCACATCCCTGTTTTATGCACTAATGCGCTACACGTGCAACCAAACAAAACCGGCTAAATCCAGTGTGTGAGATGTATGTAATAATTTGCTTGAGTGTGCTACCCTGATTTTTAAAAGTTAAATAAAACACTTAGCCAAAAGGAACCATTTGAATACCAAATATGCTCGAGTATTTCACTTAAGTACAAACTTAGCCACTGGTAAATTGAATACCGATTTTGGCTAAGAAATTTGCTTGAGCCAAAATCTAAGTAAAATTCTTACATATTTGATTTAAAGTCTTGAAATGTTTATTGCCCCAGATCAAGACGAACTACACCATGGATGTGGAGCTCCACCTTCCCATTGAGAAGATCACACTGGTCAATGTAACGATTCCAGTCAACACCTCGGTCTTGCACCACAACATTCCCAAGGCTGTTGATGTGATCCAGAGGCGCCTCACGGAGAAATACCTGTCTGGTGAGTTGATTTTGTGTTTGTGAGTTGATTTCATGCTCTTGTATTATATTATGACCGAGGATAGATAGACAATGGGATAACAAAATGTCCTCGATCGTCTTCTCTTTTGTTCGAGCTGGTCCTTAATCGTACGTTCATGTGCTTTGTCTCGGGAAGACAGTTAGAGTACAGGAACAAATGGAAACACAAAGGATAGACGTCATCTTTTGTTAGTTGCCTAGGCAATGGCTCTTCTCTAAAAATCACTAAACCGTGTCCCTGTGCTTTTGCGATAGTACATTTTCCGACGGCCATGATGTTTAGAGTCGGTTACCATGGCAACCCATGTCACACTTCAGCTGTCTATTGTCCTTATTCGTAAATGTGTCTGTTTTCAATACTAGAGAGACCTTTTCCTCCAGGATTATATCACTGTACAATGTCATTCATCTTCTCTCAAAACAAAAGAAATATCTTAAGACAGATCTAAGTAGATAACTTCAGCTAAAGAACTGCAACGAATAGTGCCACAACATACCTTCCTGAAAGCCGTGTGTGCAAATTTCCAATATACCGTATGTAACAAGGACACCAAAAAATGTGTCCTATGTTACATACATTAAATATAAAATTTGTACACCGGGTTTTTAGAAAGGTATGTTGTCGCACTATTTGTTGCTTAAGTTATCTCCTTAGATCTGTCTTAAGATATTGCTTTTGTTTTGAGAGAAGATAACTGGCTTTGCACAGAGTATAAATGATACTGGTGAAAAAGTCTCTCCAGTATTGAAAACAGACTTATATATTACTTGGTTGCAAGATTTGGATTCTCTCGGAAAACCTGAGGGGAGTATTCCACTTTAGCTCAGTATAAGATATGAAGGAGACCCCTACACACATGTGTATGGGAAAAACCCACAGAATCAAGCAGGGACTGAGAACCCAATCCACATACTGATCGAAACGGGATTCGAACCAGGGCCACAGGGGTGAAAGTTGAGGAAAGTACCACTTCCGCTACTTTAGTTCATACATTGGTGAGAGCACGTGTGGCCTAGTGGGTACACAGACGTGCTCGTGATCGATGGGTTATGGGTTTGAGTCCCACTTGTGCCAATGTGTTTGTGTCCATGAGCACCTAATCTCAATTACCTCATCAACCCAAGCGATGTTTGGGGAGCTGTTAGGGGGAATGCCACAATCTAACTGCTGATAGAGTTGTACGCCTTGGCCAGGCTGCCGGCCTTGTTGAAGCAAAATTGTTCTGGTGATTTCCTGATGGCGCCATGATCTTAATGGAATGGTGCTATATAAAAACCTGCTATTTCTCTATTTTATCCAATGGGGCGACACTTTTTGTGTAGAGAGCCCTATTAGGACGACACGCTCTAATAGGTCGACAATTTGGTGTAGCCCCAATATTTTGGAAGTCAAAATCAATTTTTTTAGGTCAAAATCAATCTTTTTCAAATCGAGAACCATTTTTATTAGGTCTAGAACCGTCTCTCTTAGGTCTGGAACCATATTCGGAACCTTTGGGTAACAGAATTTTGGTGTTCAATCGATGTCTTTTAGCCAAAATTTCAGTGGTAGTTTGGTAAAGTCTTACCGGCGTGTCGTCCCTTTGCAGCATTATTAAGTGATATTATTATTATTATTATTATTATTATTATTATACTTTGACAACAGGCAACTGCACATTCAATCACACCGGCAAGTTCGAGACTTACGACAAACTGAAGTTTGACTACAACCTAACAGGCAGCTGCCAGCACGTGCTGACCAAGGATTGCTCGCCCAGCAAGCGCTTCACGGTGCTCGTCCAGAACACACGATTGCCCAATAGCCTTATCCGTACCAGGCCCGTTGTTACAGTCTACATCGACAACCACAGGATTGAGATGATCACTAAGATAGATGATGAAGTCTTGATCAAGGTAATTAAAGACAGATTACATGATTGGAAAACTTTTAAAAACAGGAACAACAGCATTACATAACTAAAGAATAATGTTGATAAACTGCCTTGTAGAAATAGATGCAGTAATACTTTAGAAAACCTGAAAAATCTATGCATGTTGTTTGCGTTAAATGAATGTTTAAAAAAAGTCTGCAGACATTTTAAAGCACCTTCAGTTGTTAGTTTCTCCCACAAAGGTACCATTTTACACAAAAATAAAACCCTCAAAATCCTCCAAATTTTCTCAATAATTTTGTTTTTTACAGTAATTGATTTAAAGCATATCTGATGTTTGTTATATATGAGTCTTATTTTTGTGTGAACAGTATAAATTTGAAGTTTGTCAATTTACAAATGGGTCATTCCATAAATTTAATGGGATAAAGTGTTTCCTTATGTCAAAAAGCTTCTGGAGTTTATTTCTCAAAAAATATTAGGCTTCAAAGAAAGATCACACCTTCAAAATATAAACAGCATATGACCTTGTCAATCGAACAATATTGATTTTACTCAAAACATGACAAGAACAATTGATTCGAAACCAAGACCTGCAAAATTAACCAAGGTCTTCAGTTCAATTCCCTAGATGTTTGGCCATACACCCTAACATGTACATATTTTGATAGATCCTTTGCACTGACGGCCATATTAGGAGCAGATTTAAATAATGTATTAATAGCTGCACAAAGTTCGTGCATGATGCACAATGACAATGGGATTGCCCCTAAGATGGCCACCATGCAAAAGGTATATTAATACTACATGTGAAATGGAAATTGATTGTTACACGACACTAATAACTTTGTTTACCAGTATGATGGCATGGATGAAATGACGAGACGTCGGTCCCGTCCACTCGAGACCGAGATCGGCACGATCGAGCGCAACGAAACTCACATCACGATGAAATGCAAGATCGGACTGACCGTCGTCTACAGCAAGTACAACGTCACTACTTACTTGTCACCGTGGTATGTCAACAAGACTTGCGGTAAGATAGACTTCTCTCTTAAAAATTTAGACCTGATGAATACGTAGTCACTCTAGGTAGGGGCTACCAAAATTGTGTGCAAAGAAAGGTAGCCTCTAAATGCTGTTGCCGCTATTTCGGGGAGCAAATTTGACAAAGGTCCCATGCATGTCATGACCCTTCATGGGTACGAATAGAATGCACTAGTCTTTTTACAGTAAATGGGGAATTTTGGCAACACAGACCATATTTTCGAGGAAATACCGTTGTCTGGTCTCAAAATAAAAGAAATAAGTTTGTTGTTCTGAAGAGATAACTTAGGCCCAAAAAGGGATACAAATAGTGTGACAACATGCCTTTCTAAAAACCCTGTGTACAAAAAAGAAACGCAAATATTTTCTTTACTTTTTGATTGAAAAAGCAGTCAATCTGAGTGCTGGATTTTTTAGCACACAGAAGCTTTATGCAGTCATGCATAAGGCCAAACAAAACAAGTGGTGCGTTTACGGTAACGGCCTAAATAAAATCCAGGTAGGTAGGTAGGAAAATAATTTTATTTTGTCATTTGTTTTTACATTTAATTTCATGCATTTGCGTGTTGTTTTGCAATGTTTGAAACTCACTATTAACACTATTAACCATGTTCATGTACAAGTGTAGAAATTGTTATGTTCGTTGGACATTATTGCAAATAGTGCTCATTTAAAATTATCAACTTGAAAATTAGCAATAAAAAGTTTGAGGTCGGTAATTTGGCCTAAAAAATTCCAGGTAGGTCGGGTTACCGTAAACACACCATTTATTTTGTTTGGCCTAATGAAGGTGTTTATGTGAATATTTTGATGTCAACTTAATTACAAAAGAAATTTTCAAATTTTGATTAAACCGAAAATTTGCATTTCTTTTGTTGCTCGGTATACTAAATGGTATTTAGATTTATCTTTACTTTATCATCAACCTAAGATGACAAAAAGGAGATGTAATTTTAGAAGTGGGAGAAAAACCCCCAGGAAAATCTCCTGGGAGAAAACCCACGCAGTCAAGTAGGGACTGCAAATTCAATCCACATATCCGCCTAGAAATCAAACCCTGGACGTCTACCGTCCTAGGATTCAATTATTATTGATGTCGTGAATATAAACATCCACAGGTCTTTGTGGTGACTTCAATGGCGAGACTTTCCTGGACATGAAGTGTACAGAAGGCGGGGAAATCACTAACAGCACAAAGTTTGGCGCTAGTTGGATTGTACAAGGCGATGACTGCAAAGACAGGAGTAAGTCAAAGTTTGGAATTACAATCAATTTTACCAAATGTGACCTGTCACCAAATTTTTAGCGTTATCGAACAATTAAAAACATATTTTTCAGACCAATTTTGACGATCGCTTTCTTCAAGCCTCGTAAGAAATTTTGTTTAAAGATTTGTAAGATTTCAAGGATATCTTCAAAAAACCACCTTTGTTTCGTAAACTAATTTATCTGGTTACATAAAGCAGTGCAGTGATTACACATGCCTTTTTTGCTCCAAATTGGAGATCTTAAAATAACAAGGATAAAATCTTAAAATAATAAGGATATCTTTAAAAAACCACCTATGTTTTGTAAACTAATTTATCTGGTTACATAAGTGATTACACATGCCTTTTTGCTCCAAATTGGAGATTTTTATTCCACTGATAGTATTTTGGGGAAGTTTTTCACATGATTGTTAGGTTAGAAGAAATCTATTTTCTGTAAAAAAAAATCTGGACAACTCCTTTCAACAAATTTGTCTTTTCTTATCTCGATTGCCAACACAGCTTGCAAGCTGTCTAAGGAAGAGTTGTACGCTCTGCCTGAAACCGTTTACTTGGCCAACAAACCAGCTGCATGCTTCAGCAAAGAACCAGTCAAGGTCTGCCCCGTAGGATGCAACAAAGAATCACCCGAGAACATCTTCACCGGTGACGTCATCCCCACAAAGCAGTATGTCAAGGTATGGTGTCCAACTTGAACTGTAATTTTGTTTTTATTATACAGGGTGTCTAAAAACAAAATGCAATCCAAATTTAGCGGAATGCCAAGCGTAGAATGTGTAACCATCATAGATAATATATGCATGGTTTGAAAGCTACAATCTTCCTCTTTCAACTGAGACATCAAACACTCAAATCTGATAATTTTGGACAGAGCTAGGAGTAATTTCCCAAAAGAGGTCAAATTGACAATGGGATCAATGGAGAAACCTGTGAAGAGAAGGTAGCAATTGCAATCTTCATCGAGGGCATTCCAGGTGACATTGGACAGGGTAGTCGGCCCAAAACATAGAAGCAGCATGACATTGGCTGCTACAGGCGGATTTACCAAGACGAAATAATTTTTGTCAGTGGGTCGTCGACCACTTGCAGGCAGATGTGCGATTCTGCAACGCAGGTGGATTTTCACATTCATTCAATAACTTGGTCCCATGGCCAATTTGACCTCTCTTGGGAAATTACATTATCAGATTTGAGCGTTTGATGTCTCACCATGCATATGTTATCTATGTTGGTTACTAATTATACGTTTGGCATTTTGTTAAATTTGGATTGCATTTTGTTTTCAGACACCCTGTGTCTTTAACCCCTAACCATTTTCCAAATTATTCCCCTGGAGCGGGAGACTGCACCTGCAGTTTTGGTTATAAAACTGCATTATTAAAACTGCATATTAAAACTGCATATGCAGTTCCCCCATTGTTGGTTCCCTGGTTGGCTTCATAGCTCAATTGGTAGGGTGTACTGTGTGCACATTAAGCAGAAGGTCCGCGGTTCGAATCCCAGTGGAACCAAGTTGTTTTCCACTGCATCCAGATTTCCCAAACTCATGGGTATTTGTCCACATTTGTATGGAATTAATTCACCCCAACGGTCCCTGGGTAATTATCCCTAAAAAAATAATAATAATAATAAAATCCCCTATTCATAAAGTTTATTTGGTCATTTTTTGTACCTATTCTCAGGTTCCTTTCTTCTGCATGACATCTGAGAATGTCGAAGAGACGAAAGAACAGATGAAAACACGCAGCGAGCTGATCAAGTCTCAGCCAGTCGACCTGTATCGCGAGATGGAACTGCCACACGATTGCATCTGCACCCGTACTTGCAACCAGAAGTGAGATGGCTGCTAAAAACCACTCCGGCTTCAGAATCGTGTCCAGAACAGTATTTTTAAATTAAGACGCTGATTTAAAATAATGCGCACTTTACCTGAAGATTACGTAAAATGCCCAATTGGTACAATGACAATAACTTTATACCTCCATTTAAGAAAACGAAAACAATTCAAATTAGTTCTGCTGGAAAGGTGTTCACAGGAAGGTTTATTTGGCCACAGATTTTTGTTTTTCTAAATATTTTGGTTAGATGTAGTTTTACTTTCTTTATTACATTTCTTCGTTTTTCGGCTTCGTTTATCTTTATATTTTGGAATTAGTAACAATATCTTTTCTTATTTTTTGTTTTTTTTTTTTTTTTCAATTTTCCCATTCTTTATTAAATAGTTCTTTATATCCTTTTTTTAATATTTTACTCCGCCGCTTTTGATATAAGATAGGAAATAACCATCAGTTTCAATTGATTGAACTTTTCTTGTCTATATAGCTCAGTTCTGTAGTGTTTTTTTTTTCTTTGCTTGCGCAGAGCTTGCCAACCCTCCTGGATTTTGCAACAGATTCTTCAGGAAATGAATAATTTTGTGTGTCATGGCATGGATAAAAACCCTCCTGGATTATCAATTAACGACTGGGAATTTTAAAATGTTTTTGGAGTCACGGAATGAACCTGTTTTCCAAGATGTATTTCCCAAAATTTGAGAGTGTTGGCAGTTCTGCTTCTGAATTTTCTCTCAACTTCTCAAGTGTATTTGCTGAAAAGAAATAAATGAATGAATGAATAAAAAACTACTGTTTAAAAATAAGTCCCTACTTCATTTCGTGAGAATAAACGGTTATATAATGATGGAATGTTACTATAACAGAAAACTATGCATATTATTGTATTTTGGCCATTTGTAAGGTATTAAAGGTGCAGGTTAAGCTTTGAATTTAGTGAGAAATGGTAAATAAAAGTGAATATGAAAATATTAATGTATTAATTATGTTTCTTTTCTGCTCTGTTATGAATGTCTCGCCTACTGCGTCGTGTTGCAAGGCACAATAAAACATGTAAAGCAATTTAAAATAAATGCAGAGGGTGGCCAACTTGAATTTTAAAATGGCTGCTTGAGAACAAATATAAATGTTGTTCAGTTGGCCCTGAATAAAACATGTGTTGCTTTAAAACAAATGATTAATACTCGGAATTGCATGTCAACTTGTGTTCTTCCCAAGAATATCAGCTATTCTTGCTAAGAACACAAGTTGACACAATTTTGACTATTAAAGTTGCACTGCCCGTGTTTGGGCCTATTTGGGCATACAATTTTTTTGTTTAAGTTAAATAGGTTTTTTTCTAGAATAGTAAAAGTTATCAGCTTTCATTTGGTATCAAGAACGTAAAAATCCGTCAAGGATTAATGCCAGTCGATTAAAAACAAGAAATGATTAAAAGGCTGGCAGGTCAATTAATCGACAGGGTTATGACGTAAATGTACATGTGCGCGTACATGTGTACATTGTACACATACTATGTACATATGAGCGTACGCGCACATGTACAACATGTGAAGCACGTTTCAAGAAAAAGGCTTGTATCTCCAATTCCCGACGTCGGAAATTTAAGTTTTTGATATTTTTCGTTACAGAGACACGTAAGCTTTCTAAATTCGTTCGCTTGTGTAAATTAATTTTTTTTATCCTTTCACCGAAACACGGGCAATGCAACTTTAACCCACTTTTATAAAGCACACATTTTTGCTAAACAGCTTTATGAAATTGGCCCCAGGTCTCGAATCGCGGTGAAAGCTCATCGCTGATAGGTTAAACGCCATTACCCATTCGTGAGCCGTCGTTGATAATACATTCCTAAGATGTTTTAAAAATAACAATAGGAACAGGTGTACTCTCAGATGCTATGTGGGTGTCTGCTTGGGCGATTCCACGCTGGAGTCGAGTAGAATCGATTCCACGCTGGAGTCGAGTAGAATCGATTCCACTTTAAGAATCTGAGTCACTATTCCAAACTTTCAGGAATCGATTCCTTTTATCTAGATTCGATCCCCAGTGATAGGTTGCCGAATGCCGATTCTTAGAAATTCCGGAACCAAAATACACGGGTTTTGCCGTCTTCCTTTCGCAAGGGTCTTTGCTGCACCATGGAGGCACGCTGCACACCGAGTTACCGAGTTTCCGGTGTGCAGCAAAGACTCTTGTGAAAGGAAGATGGGGTTTTGCAAGAGTACTCTGCTTGGTTCTGATATCATATCATGAATGTTCAGTACCGCTCAGTGCCACTTATGGAATCGATTTCGGGTAGCTAGAATTGCGATCGATTAGAATCGGAATCGATTCCAAAAATGCTGTCCAGAGTCGCCTAAGCCCGCGTTTCCATTTTTCGGTTACGTAACCATGCACCGCATTCCGGACGCAGTGAACCGTGGAAGCAGCAGGTAGATTTTGCGACAGACTAACTGCCGACGGCCGGTCAAGATGCTGGTGATGATACGGGACGTCCTCGACAATCTACGCTAGTGGGATTTTTAGGTACGTAAACTACGATTGTAACGGTTATCCTATTCCTATGTTTTCATGCTATGTGGGAATGGTAAAGATTAAAGTTTTTCTGGGTCTTTTACTAGTACCTACTTGAAGCATCCTCCATGCTTGAAGAAGGGAAAAGTAGTTATGTGGGGTTCGGGATTTAAAATACGTGGGTTGAGTTAGACCATAGTCAGCAAGGAACAGTTCCTTGCTCTGTGGTTAGACAAGCTTAGTATTACCTGGCTCGAATTTTTTCATGTGGTAATCTCTAAAAGATTAGGCTACCATGCACATGAACAATTTCGAGCCGAGGTAATTACCTTGTAACCTTGTCTAAAAGATTACCACATGAAAAATTTCGAGCCGAGGTAACCTTGTCTAGGGTTGAGTGAAATGAACTTGTTATGATTCCTTGCTTATATTAATGGGGCTTAATCAAGTAACCATCCTTCTAATCTGATTGTTGTTTTCGCTTTCAGAATGGAGTCGTGTACTACCGTATGACGGCGGCTTCTTGGAAAAGGTAAATTGCGGATCTGTTAAAACTCTTAATTGGAAGAAATTCCTGAAAGATTTTACTTTAATACCTGCACTTTCAACTCTTTGTACAAGTCTTATGGACTTCATTAACAAAATTAAGGTTTTTTGTTATTTTATTTGTTTAGGTTGAACAAAGATGTTAAGGAAATTACCTCCTGGAATCAATAGATAATCCAATTTTAAGATATATGTCCCACTTGCACTTTTGTCGGAAATGTTGCATTTCTGAGATAAATAAATAATAAAACTACCGGTACTGCAGAGAGTACTAAGACAAAATCACAGCGAGTAAGCGCGACAATAGAGGCCGCTGCATTCAAGCGTAAATGGTTCATCTTGTGCACCAACTAAATGCAATTTTTGAAGAAGAAAATGTCATTTTTATTTAGAAAAGCAACATTTGCGACAAAATTGCATTTGGAAACTGGAAAGTATATCTTAGAATTGGATTATCTGTTGATTCCAAGAGGTAATTTCCTTAAAATCTTTGTTCAACCTACTAAACAGTTTTTATTCAGGCTAAAATAATATTTTCACAACAAAATTTTACTTTTTTAGCGGAAGATAAACTGTATGAATGAAATAATGCAGGTATTTAAGTAAAATAGGAAATAATTCTGTTTACTGGCTGCCACTTAATCTCCTTATGACTTAATAACCATCAAAATATTTGAAAGAGAAGTGAATTGTGCAGTAACAAACATTCACAAATTTTCTCGAAAATACTGCCCTGTTCCATAGATTTAACACACGGCGTCTCAGTGGCAACCAGTGAACGGAATTCATACCAAAACAAATTCTGATCATCTTCTCAACTTTTACCGAAACATGAATTTTATAGTGGATAGTGTAATTTTTGAAAGAATTTACAAGTCGGACATCACATAAGCTTTCCTGCACTAAACCCATCGGACAACTGGGAATAATTCCCGGTATTTTTTCCCTTATACATTGAAAATACATTGCGTAAGCGCGACATAAGTTATTTTAAAGGAAAACAATTCTGATTAACTTCTCAACTCTTAACTAGAATTCTCTTATTTAATCCGCATAGGAACAATTAAAATTACCACAAAAAAATAATTAAACAAAAATGATGAGGCTATTTTGAATGATCATGGTTAGGGTTTTGGGAACCTTTTATTTATTTTATTAACAGCAATACTTTGTCTTTTCTCCTCAGGTTTTTGATCACCAGCCAAGGGTCCAGTTTAAATGTAAGTATCATATAGTCTCTATTGTAACTTTAAAGATGCATTGTTTGAGCTTGGAGCCAATTTTACCATGAATATCTGGGCATGCAATTCTTAGGTTGATGTTAATTATATAAATAGTACTGGAGTTTTATACATTCACCACCAAAGTAGGTACCTATATTGTTCTGTGTGGAGAGGCAATTTATGGTAAAATGCCTTGCCCAAAGGCACATCTACAACCTTTTGAATTAACCAAGGTATTGAGTACATGACACTTGACTGTTTGTACTTTTAGAAGGCTAAAAGTGTTTATTTGACATTTATATTGGGATGTTATCATTTTTATGTTACACTTTTAGCCCCTTAGCTTTTGAACCCCCATTCGTTGTGTTGAATTTTCCTGCACGACCAAGATGGCGGCCTTTCTGCAAAGTGAAATTTGACCTTCCAGTCAAAATTAAACATTGAAAAACTTACCATGGAAGACCCTGGAATCTCCAGAATGTTGTACCGTGGTCTATTCTCCCCGATAATTCTTTTAAACAGGAAAAAAACTAGTCCAACGTCATTTTTCTTGACATTTTCCGAGCATACTGAAGGGAATAGCGTGATTTGAAGATTAACCAATTATTGCAAAGATATACCGCCCTCTTGTGGTCACCTCATTGTACTGCAGTGAGCAAGTTCGGGTGGGCGACTATGGGTAACTAGACTAACCTACCCCAGATGCTTGGTTCCTCTAGTCAGACTAGCTAGTCAAACCACGCAGCGTTCGGGTGACATAAAGCAAGTTCGGGCGGGTGAATATAGTTAACTAGACTAACTATATTCGAACTATAGATGTCACTCGAATGCTGCGTCGTTTGACTAGCTAGTCTGACTAGAGGAACCAAGCCCCAGGGGTAGGTTAGTCTAGTTAACTATAGTCGCCCGCACTGCCCATACCGACTATGGTTAAGTCTAGTCGCCCACCCGAACTTGTTCAGTGACGTCATACAATGAGGTGACCACAAGAGGGCGGTATATCTCCACCCTGGTTGGTTGTGCGCGTTCGAGTATTACATCCCGCTATTCTCTTCAGTATGCTCGGAAAATGTCAAGAAAAATGACGTTGGACTAGTTTTTTCCTGTTTAAAAGAATCATCGGGGAGAATAGACCACGGTACAATATTCTGGAGATTCCAGGGACTTCCATGGTAAGTTTTTCAATGTTTAATTTTGACTGGAAGGTAAAATTTCACTTTGCAGAAAGGCCGCCATCTTGGTCGTGCAGGAAAATTCAACACAACGAATGGGGGTTCAAAAGCTAAGGGGCTAAAAGTGTAACATAAAAATGATAACGTCCCAATATAAATGTCAAATAAACACTTTTAGCCTTCTAAAAGTAGACTGTTTGGATATCTAAATTTCATATTAAAATTGACCCAGAATTTTTTTTTTTTTTTACTTGGTTTATTGATCATAAAAAGGCAAATCCTGGGTGTCCGTGCATGGTAATGAACCCCACGTATATTTTGAAGGAAAGAACTAACCTCCAAATTTAAATCTTGTGGCAAAAAGTAAAACTAAAACAAAATTGGAATATGTGGCCCTGCAATGACATGAAAGAAACTTGGCTTGAGAGATGATGAAAATCAATACCTGCATTTTCCGGAAACCATTAGTTTTTGATAATTTTAAAACTAATTAAGTTGGGAAAATAACTAAATTATTGGCCTTTTCGCAATTTCATTGCTTGAGAAATCAGTGGCAAAATCAGTGTACACAAATAAATTTACTGATAAATTTCTGGTGTCCTTTAATAGCGCATTTCATGTCTCTTGACATCTCAATGCGAACCACCTCAATATTGATACATAGATCGGCAAGTGGCGGCTAAGCCAGAGAAATTGGGAAAATTCCCCTTCTCTTCCGAAAGAATGTTCTAGGATCTTTAAGATGCATTACACAATACTGGACCTTGGGCTTTACATCCCATCCACAGGATGGAGCAATTGGGGTAAAGTGCCTTGCTCAAGGGCACAAGTAGTCTGAAAACCACAACCTTCGGGTGTTTCCACCTGAAGTTTGTAAGTTAATGACCCAAACTGCCACGATACTTATAACTCATTCTGCAAATTACATGTACCTGCACTATGCTATTAAAGAAGAAAATATAGCAACGTATAATCCGTATATCATCCTGAAACCTGTGCACATCAAGTTGAATTTGCGAAAAGGCTACATGAATACATACATCGACTTCACCTACTCATCTGTGTCAAAAGTCGGAAGGTTCCATGGCCACAATTTTCATTCAGACATGCTGGTAAATGTACAGCACAAAATCAAATATGTTTGGCATGTAGATTAAACAAACTTTACTTATTGCATGTGCGAAGGGAATGAATTTACTTGCTGAAGTGGTTTAACATTGGAGTACAAACTGCATGTTACAACATGAACCGTCTGCCATTATAATACATGTATTCCAGCAAACATATCAACATTCACTGTCCTTATAGGTACCCATTTACTCCTGGGTGGAGAGAACCCACATTTAGAATTAATCATTAGGGAGGTTTTCGCACCGTCACAGATACTGATACGTCATGACTTTATGCGCGTCTCGTGACGCGTAACCGTATATAGTACACATGTTTTCATATGCGTGAACCCACCCCTGTTTTCCGCTATACTACACATCCCCCAATCGATTAATCATAACAAATGACACATCACTGTAAAGAGGAATAACAGGGCTTTCCAATGATACAAATTTCAAGGGAAATGATTTAGTAACAAGAGAAAAATCGTCAGTCAAACTTGACTTTCCGAACTTTTTTTGAGGAGTTAAGCATGGTAGTCATCTACAGGGGGCACCTTATAATAGTACATGTACAGCATTTGTTTCAAATTTTTCTGAAAGTTCCTTTTTACAGGGGGAAAATGTATGTTACGTGTGTGACGTCAGAAATGTCACACACGTAACAGACATTTTTCCCTGTAAAAAGAAATTTTCAAGTAAATTTGAGACAAATGCTGTATTATTATATAAGGTGACCCCTGTAGATGACTTCCATGCTATATTAATGCAAAAGTATTCACCAACAGGAAATTTATTGAACATAATACAGTTCAAAAAGCTACACATGATTTCCAGCTAAAAAGTACTTTTTTGTACGACTGGTAAACTGTTTTAGGCAAATGGAATAAGTTATGAGAAATTTAACTCAAAAATCATTTTGTTTTGGTATGAAATGCATTGTAAATTGTGTTGATCTGAAATTAATTGTTGTAATTTTCTTTTTCAGAAATGGGAGCTCATGATGTTGCAGTCAAGTCCACCACAAGTCCCTGGGTCTTAATTCAAGTCACAGGCTACTCAAATGAATTCAACAAAGGCATTCGTTTGTGCATGCTCATCCTTTGCTTCTGGACGTTTGACTACAACCTCGGTTCCAGACGGAATAGTTTTTAAATCTTTTCGCGAGTGATGTCTTTGTGCCGTGGTACGTCGTAATCTGGAACAAATTGCCGATGGTATTGTCAATTGGGTATGTAGACAGAAAACTTGAGAAAGTCAATTTTCAGTTTATCGTCATGTTGTTAATAACAATATGTAACTTAATTGTGATTTACCAAGTTACAAATGTTGTGTTTTACTGATTTGTTTCTTGAAATTGCAGTTATCGTTTGTAATTATATTTTCTTGTTTTACAGTGAATGTTTAATAAATCATTTTAATTGTATTTCTTTGTACACCATTTTTATTAATGTTTTCTTTAACAGTTAAAGGAGGGAAACCTCCACTTCAATACGTTAGAAAATCGTACAGGGGGCAACCCCTGTTCGATTTTCAAATTTAAAATTTGGACCACCGAACCCTGGACTATCTGTAAAGACAATAGCAATTAGGACCTTGCATAAATTAAGTTAATGAACATTTTACTTGAATATATTACTTGGTTTACTTATTGGAGTACAGAATAAAATGAGACTTGTTTACAAATGAAACTTTTGTTGTCAGTGACTTTTATTTTGACTTTGGAAGTTACTTTAACTACAAATAACACTACTTAAATAAGATTGTTTACAAACATTACTATATTTGTTAAAGTACATTTAACAATGCTACAAGAGAAATAAATACAATTGGTTGTTGCTAAATAAAGACAAGAATATTAAGTACAAGTCAATGTTTACAAACTGATAGTCATTTTTTGAGAAAATAATTTGAGCAAGTTTTGGTTTGTTTACAAACTGATAGTCATTTTTTGAGAAAATAATTTGAGCAAGTTTTGGTTTGTTTACAAACTGATAGTCATTTTTGAGACACTGAAGAGTTGTGTGCTTAGGGATGGATAGAAGATTCAATGTTTACAAACTGTTTTTGGAGAGAGGCTTGAACAAATTTAGGACAGCTTGTTTGTTTACAAGCTGTTAGTCATTTTTTTGAGACATTGAAGAGTTGTGCTTAGGAACTGACTGTAGGATGGATAAAAGGTTTTCTTCTGTTGATTCAATGTTTACAAACTGATAGTCATTTTTGAGACACTGAAGAGTTGTGTGCTTAGGGACTGATAGATGGAAGGTTGAGTTGATTCAATGTTTACAAACTGTTTTTGGAAAGAGGCTTGGACAGCAGAGCTTCTTGTTGTTGCTTTGGGTTTTTTTTGGGATCTCTGTGGCAGAAGGTTTAATATCATCCTGATTTCTTCAACTTGTGTCTGCGGGGGGAAAAGTAAAAAGTTTTTAAACAGTATAGTAAATATACAGATGGCACAAATGCAACATTTCCATATTTGTTGAATCAGATAATGTTTTTCTATGCTGTAAACTCAGGCATGCAACTGTGTTACAAGGGAAATACAAACAAATCTCCGACTTTGTACAGTGTTTTTTAAATTTTCGATGGTGCAGATGAGGAAAAGTTGCATGCCTGTAAACTGCAACTTATAAAGGCCCAACGGTCATTTTTCGAAAACTGGAGATACTTCATACAGTAAAGAGGGCATTTTGGCAATACAGACCATATTTTCGAGAAAATACCTTTGTCTGGTCTCAAAATAAAAGAAATAAGTTTCAGTTGTTCTGAAGAGACAACTTAGGCCCAAAAAGGGTTACAAATAGTGTGACAACATGCCTTTCTAAAAACCCTGTGATCAAATTTCCAATATACGCTCGTAACCGGGACAGACACGAATTACGAGTGTATATTGGAAATTGGTATACAGGGTTTTTAGAAAGGCATGTTGTCACACTATTTGTAACCCTTTTTGGGCCCAAGTTATCTCTTCAGAACAACTGAAACTTATTTCTTTTATTTTGAGACCAGACAAAGGCATTTCCTGGAAAATGCCAGTATATTGGGGCTCACCGTTGGTCAATCTTGGCCACTCTGAAGACTATGCAGTGAGGTCTGCCAAAACAGATCTTGAAAATATTCAGCTCCTGGTCGACATCGCTTGGCACAAACGTCTTTGTCACCTGTCACAAATTAAGAAATCATAAACGACTACGTTATAAAATGCTGCAAGTTTAGAGAAAATTAAAAGTTGATGAATTTTTCAATTTGGCTGGAAAAATGAAGACACGTTAGGTGAGAGGCATTTCCGCAAATATTTGAATGTGTAGTGGAATCTTCCCCAATGAGTGTTCACTGTATAAACTGCAGGCTACATTCACAATCAGAGTTGATTGGGATGGTAGAGACGACCCTACCGGGGTACATCAGTATGGATTTTCAGCAAAGACAAAGATTTATAATTTAACTTTGAAACGTACCAAAACAGGTTGGAAACTGGCAAAAAAAATTTTGCTGATTATTTCTGAGACATTTTTTAAAAAGTCATATATTTTTATGCCGATTTGTGCAAATAACTGCTGGACTAACCCCTTGTGATTTAAAAAAAAAATTATTGTCATAAAATTGACCCAAAATGGATTTGCAGTAAAGATGAACAGAACAATGGACTGTGACTTACTGATACTGTAGGTCAACACTGGCCAGATTTCTTCTCCCAGCAAATCTCAACATGATGGGTGGTGCATATGAACAGTAGCCACAGACTAAAAGGGAAAGAAAATATATAAGTTAACTAAGTTACAGTACTTACAAATCAGAGCTACATGTAAGACTTCAAACCAAATATCTAACACTAAAGTGGAAAATGTGTGGAGGTATGAATGAACTTAATGCATTTTATGAAAGCAGAATTGATCCAAACAAAAGATGGTTTATTTTAGCTACAGTGTGTAGTTCATCTACACTGCTACAACCGCAGCAATGCTATCATCTAACTAAATATGACGGTGCCAAAACAAAAATGTGTGGCCTGTCTAATATGTTTGTCAACTTGTCCAATTCCTTTCTCGTTTTAGTGAAAGCAAATTTTCAGTTTGCGTACATACGCATTGGCTTGGACCCTCGCCCCCTGCCACCCTGTACGCAATGTCAACAACAACACCACCCCCCCCCCCCCCCCCTCCTTTATGGACGGCCCCTAACAGAGACATGATGATCAACAAAACAAAGTTTTCAAAAATCTTTGAAAGGTGTATTCAACTCTTGTAGCTTTTTGGCTGGAAGTAAATGTTTTTGGACTCTTGAGCCACTGTGAGTAACATGCCGTAGTAGAAACAAACATATTTGGGAAATATGGTACCGGTATGTAAATGAGCAATTTTTAAAATTAAAATTTTGATAAGGATAGTACACCTGGTGTCAGTATTAACTCATTCCATTCAATGCATTGGGGCATTCTGGGTAGCATCATGATGAAACCATGGCCACTATGTGACTCCTAAAAATTAAAACTGGAACTCAGTTTCAGGGGTATACACCATGCATGAATAAACATGAGAAAATATTGGGGCATTCTGGGTAGCATCATGATAAAACCATGGCCATGATGTGACTTCCAAAAAACAAAAAGGGAACTCGGTTTCAGAGAGACACCATGCATGAATAAACATGAGAAAATATTGGGGCATTCTGGGTAACATCATGATGAAACCATGGCCATGATGTGACTTCCAAAAAACAAAACTGGAACTCAGTTTCAGAGGGACACCATGCATGAATAAACATGAGAAAATATTGGGGCATTCTGGGTAACATCATGATGAAACCATGGCCATGATGTGACTTCTAAAAAACAAAACTGGAACTCTGCTTCAGGGGAACACCATACATGAGCAAGGGCAAAATAGTATATTTAGCATGCTGCAGTGACATGTAAATGAGTAGCAGATTTGCATAATTTTGATTAAGGCAAGAACAGTACATCAATATGTCAGTATTAATTAATGGTGCAGTAATATGTAAATGAAGCATTTATTTGCATAAATTTGAATACGAACAATTGAATACTACACAAACTATTAAAGTTAAATGCCTGCTGCAAGATAGACTACTCTACCAGGGGCTGACCTCCGTAGAAATTCAAGGTGCCATTTTAGTAAGCAAACTACCGGTAGATGCGCCTCATGTCCGTTTGACATGACTCTCGCGGTTGCTGATTTTTTTCTTATCCCATAGTTTGGTTGTTTCATTTCAATGGTGATTAGGTACAATACCAAACATTGTGTTTGTTACTTTGCTCAGTTGCGGTCCCATGCAACAATATGAGAACAATTGGGTTCTTGGGGGAAAACCTGAGGGAGTATACCACTGTGCCTTATAGCTCAGATGGTAGACATGCAGGGTAGACCGTCTGCCTGGTGTGTCATAGGTCTTGGGAAAAATCCGAGGGTGTACATGTATACTACTGTGCCTTATAGCTCAGCTGGTGGAGCATCTGCCCGGTGTGTCAGAGGTCTTGGGGAAAACCCGAGGGAGTATACCACTGTGCCTTATAGCTCAGCTGGTGGAGCATCTGCCCGGTGTGTCAGAGGTCTTGGGGAAAACCCGAGGGAGTATACCACTGTGCCCTATAGCTCAGCTGGTGGAGCGTCTGCCCGGTGTGTCAGAGGTCTTAGGGAAAACCTGAGGGAGTATACCACTGTGCCTTATAGCTCAGCTGGTAGAACATCTGCCCGGTGTGTCAGAGGTCTTGGGGAAAACCTGAGGGAGTATACCACTGTGCCTTATAGCTCAGCTGGTGGAGCGTCTGCCCGGTGTGTCAGAGGTCTTAGGGAAAACCTGAGGGAGTATACCACTGTGCCTTATACATGTAGCTCAGCTGGTAGAGCATCTGCCCGGTGTGTCAGAGGTCTTGGGGAAAACCTGAGGGAGTATACCACTGTGCCTTATAGCTCAGCTGGTAGAGCATCTGCCTGGTGTGTCAGAGGTCTTGGGGAAAATCTGAGGGTGTATACCACTGTGCCTTATAGCTCAGCTGGTAGAGCGTCTGTCTGGTGAGTTAGAGGTCTTGGGGAAAATCTGAGGGAGTATACCACTTTGCCTTATAGCTCAGCTGGTAGAGCATCTGCCTGGTGTGGCAGAGGTCTTGGAGAAAATCTGAGGGAGTATACCACTGTGCCTTATAGCTCAGATGGTAGAGCTTCTGCCCAGTGAGTCACAGGTGTCAGGTTGGAATCCCGATAAAGCCCTTACGACTTTTCTCTCATCCCAAGTGTGGATGCCGCTGTACATGTAACTATTCGCCGCGACACAGATTACACTACGAGAGGCATGTCAAACCGACACAAGGCGCGTCTAGTTTGCTTATTACTAAAATGGTGCCTTTACATACTTCACTTTATTGAATTGATTCCGCATGGGTGGGCTATCTTGCACTTTTGCTGCTATATCATCTTTGAGGAAGCCCTACCCATGCATGCCTATAAGCGGAAGCTAGACAAGTTTTAATACAGTGGAAAGTCACCATAAATGGGCATCGTATCTGAACCATACAAGTGTTTGTTTTGGTGGCGTTTGACGCGAACAAATGATTGGGAGCCATGAGCGATGTTCACTGTAGCTGAATGTTCTTTTTGGTGTTCATTATAGCGAATTTCCACTGTAATAAATTGGAATAATGGCCAAAAACTCACCTCTCCTGTGTTTTCAGTATCCATGGCAACACGTCCATTTTTGTAGTGTGTAATATGAAGCTCCACAGTCTGTGGGCTCCATCTCCAATCTGTGAATACATAATGAAAAAAAATTAGCAACTGTGACAGAAATGCAACCAATCCAGGCTTTGACATTAACCAAAGTCACCAAGGCAAATGGCCTCATGCCCTGCCGAGTTGGCCCCGATGCCCCTTCAAGGTACACACTTTCTGTAAAGCTATACTTTCTGATAAGCTGATAGCAAAAAAAGGACATGTCAAATTGACCTCTCGTGCTCCTTGATCCTGTTTTGCATCTTCCATTTTTATGCGCAAGTTAATTTTAGCTTTGTTTACAAAACTAGCCCCTGTTTAGCCAGGTGTGAAATTCCCAACATGATGACGACGTTAATGAAAACTCGAAACCTATGTCTACCGATATTTCAATATTTGTGAGCCAATTTTCTAAAAATACTACAATTTTCATTTTATCTACAATTTTATGAGTGTCTACTTTTTCTGATACACCCTGTATAACTTCAAATGTTGATAACTTAATATATCTTCAAGCAAACTTGAATCCGTCGTTTTGATTGGTGGATCCATGGCAACCAACAGTGTGATAATGTTTCATGTAATACTCTTCCGATTCTCATATTGTACTTGCAGAGTGTGCGTGTTATTAGTGCGTCAATTTTGCTTGAAGATAATATTAGTTATCCCGCGAGCACGAGTGGAATACGGCATTATCATGATTATGTAGGAACGTGACAGTCAGATGTCACGTGACCACATTCGTGTGACTAACTATGTTCCTTTTTTTGTCTGTCGCCTGAGGTGTATGATTTTTAAACATTTATATCTGGGAGGTTTTAATTTTGTCAAAATTAGTTAGTCGTACATTATTACATAATGAAACTATTTATAGCCGGATACCCAAAATTTTGGAATCGTCCAGATTGTACTGTTACATTGTTTTAAATTTAAATAAAGAAATTTATATTGATAAAATTCTCACTTTGTCTGTTTTGTTAGTTCGCTTTATTTGTATTTCTTCTTTCAAACAAACAAATAAGAAAGAAAGAACCTGCAGTAAAACCCCCGTTGATCATTTTAAATTTAATTTGCTTAAGGGCGGTCTGGTTGGCGTAGTGGTTCTTTCCTCGCCTTTCCTCTGGCGTACCCGTTTCAAATCCTGGGCGTGTATGTGGATTGGGTTTACACCTAGAACTATGGGGGATAAATAATGTATCGCCCATAGGTAATGTTTTTTTCCAATATGGCGGCGCCTAAACTTTAAGATCGGACAGAAACGTTTTCGGCTAGCGCAATAATCCGCTGCCCAATCGCCACCAAACTCCGTCTGATAGTTCTTGAGACACTCACCTTGCGTGTGTCTACAGAATTTCGGTACCATTTGTCCATTAAATTCTCCTTAAAAAATGTTGGGAAATGAACGGGAACATGTGCGATGCGTCAACATTCGTGATCCAGGCATTCGGTAAAAGCCGGAGTTGCCGGAACTCCCGGAGTTGCCGGAACTGCTTGGATTTTTTATTGGTCCCAGCTGTTCCGGCAACTCCGGGAGTTCCGGCTTTTATCGAATGCCCAGGGCTCGAAATAGACTGCCGAAGTGAATACGTCACCTTTTGTTGGTTGCCTAGGCAATTGGATCTAAACTAAAAATCACTCAACCACGTCCCAGTGCTTTTCCAATGGTACATTTCCCGACGGCCATGATAGTTTAGATCCAATTGCCATGGCAACGCACGTCACACTTCGGCTGTCTATACCCACTGGACCAGTGGACCGAGGCCAGTAATTTAAGCTTCGGTCTAGTGCTTTCTCTACCTTACTAGAACCAGAGGTCCAGTGCATTTTTAAACTAACGAACAGTAACTCCACGTTCTTTGTGGCTTTGGTCTTGTAAAAATAGCGTCGGTCCAGCAGATTTTTTCATGAAATTCGAGCCCTGATGCCTGGATCACGCATGTGGACGCATCGCACATGTTCCCGTTCATTTCCCAACATTTTTTAGGAGAATTGAATGGACAAATGGTACCGAAATTCCGTAGACACACGCAAGGTGAGTGTCTCAAGAACTATCAGACGGAGTTTGGTGGCGATTGGGCAGCGGATTAGGCTAATGAAACTCGATGTTATGTTTCCCGTAACATTTTTGTCAAGCCCAAATGAGGCAACTATTTCATTATTCATTATTCATTATTTTGTAGCATTTCATTATTTGCAAATAACGGCTATTTGATCAAAACTTAGCGCGCTCCATACTCTCTGATAGTGTGTTAAAACACAACCCTGATCAACTTATACACAAATTTGTATTTATTAAAATATCTTTCACCATTTCTCAGGTATTTATGACAAATTTATTTAAGGATCAAGATATATTTAAATAACAAAACACATTTATATCAGTCCACACAATTTAAATGGGAATTGCACCCATGCTTTTCTACCTTTATTATACCCCCTTCCTGTATCTTCAATTATACACAAACATTTTATTTGTCTCACATCATACAACCTTCTCCAAAACACGACAGAAAACGATGCGATTCTACGCGTCGACGGTACCTAAAAAGTGTTCAAGTACGTACGATGGCCCATTTGTGGTCCGCGCGCCGCTCGCTAACGATAAATACAATCGCCCATTTGTAGTTTGTGTGTTAGTTCTAAGCTAGCACTTATACAGCTGGGTCATCAGTCCATGTCAAATCACCCAAAAAAATTGACATTCTAAACCCGACCCTCTTGGATTTTGGTGAAACTTTGTATACTTGTTGATTGGGATCCCACAGCACCAAATATCAAAATTTAGATCAATCGGACCAGTGGTTCCGGAGGCAAGGTCACCCGAATGTTTGAATTTTTGGCTAAAAGTGGCACGGACGCCCACCTTTGAACCCTAGTATCTCGGGAACTACTGAGCCAATCTTCACAAACGTGGTGTTGTTGGAAAGGTGATTAGTCAAGGATTCCAAATTTGCCATTATTTTTTAGATTAAAGTATGTTGGGGGTGTATTAACCTTTGCTATGACCTCGAATTTGACCTTGTGGATCACGTGACCTTAAAATGACCTTTCCTGAAATTTAAAAAATTCGGGTGACCTTACCTCCGGAACCACTGGTCAGATTGATCTAAATTTTGATATTTGGTTCTGGTTTCCTACTGTGTAAACACCCTTTACAGATTTATAAATACACAGGCGTAGTGCTGGCAGCAGATATTTAATTTATATGGGGGTGAGCGCGGCTAAGAAGATCCCCAATGTCCATCTTCATCAAACCGGATTTGAAACTGTCAACACAGTTGGTGACTCTTTGATGGATGACGGGAGGAGGTTCCACTCAGGGATTGTGTGTGGAATAAAAGAATATTTGTAACAGTCCTTTTTGGTGTGAAGTGCGATGAAAGATGAATTTGGTGCACAACCCCTCGTAACCCTTGAGGATGATTTTGGCATTTTGTCATCTTGAAAGGCCATCAGGTTGTTGGTGACTTTGTACAGGAAAGTGAGTCTGCTTACTGATCTTCATTCCTCCAAGGGTTTAACCCATTGGGTGATTTGACATGGAATGACCCAGCTACAAACCACGGATTTAACAACTACGATGGAGTGGACGGTCTCTATGTAATTTGTACAGCAGCGCGCCGGACTTGCGCGTGTACGGTTTTGCACACCGGGTACATGCATCACAAAAATGGCAGCGCAATGTCTTCTCCAGGAATTTATTGTTGACGTACCGCCGGCCAGCCGCGCCGATACTCTGCTTCTGGGGTATTTTGTTTTATGGAGAAAGAAAATTACGTTAACATTTTTTTTGAGCACCACGCCCAAATTGTGAAATTCGAGCGCTGCTTTTAAAAATCCAACAAAAATGGCAGGAGAAAAAAATTTAAAACTCGATATTTTGAGGGAAAATACAAAATAATGAATTGTTTAAGGATTTTAGCATCTCAAACGCAACCGAAAAATCCAAACGCGGGCGGGTTACGGGAAACATAACATCGAGTTTCATTAGCCTTATTGCGCTAGCCGAAAACGTTTCTGTCCGATCTTAAAGTTCAGGCGCCGCCATATTGGAAAAAAACAACATTACCTATGGGGGTAGACAGAATTATTCTGTCCCTACGGGATTTCCCGTACCAAGTCAGACCCGGACCAAGTCGGACCCACGACTGACTCGGACCTGGACCAAGTCGGACCTAGACCAAGTCGGACCCGGACCAAGTCGGACCAATGCATGACCAAGTCGGACCCACATATATCTATTAACAATAATATATATAATAATAAATAATAGATATCTGTGGTCGGACCCTAGCCCAGGCCAGGTTGGACGTCGTCTTCATTGCATTACGAAAATACGAGTGACGTCCAGGTTACGATGTCTCTAAACAGGGGGACTGAAACTTGCACATTATCTTTTGAGCTATTTTACCTTTTATTGGACGTCGAATACATAGACAGAATTATAAATAAAATTAATAAGTGTAAAGTGAAAAACTGAGTTATTTAGCATTTTAGTCGATTTTATACCCACTGCAAAGTGCGCCCTCCTATTGTGTCCGCCATACTTCAAAAAGGCTAATGTAGTATAGTGATGTCCCCTAACTTGGCGCACTTCGACAACTCACTGGAAATCCGCTCACCTTATAGCAAAACCCCCTAGCAGAATTAGTTGAAACTTACACACCTTGTAGTATAATTCATAGGCTCCAAGAAAAAGTAATACTTTAATATTTTGACTCATCAACAAGTACAAAATAACACAAACAATCAGGACAAAACGATGAACACTTTTTTCCCAAAATCGCCCCGACTGTCCCCTAACGTGGAGCGCGTCGCTGATTGGCTGAAATGGTTTGATGCCTTACTACGATGGCCCACAAAGACCACTTGCACGCACACACTGTGACACTGTACACAACGCCAGTATGCCTGGTTTTATTCTCGTGAAATGCCTATTACAGGCTTCCGTGTATGGTGTCATGACAACCTGAAGCAAACGGCGATGCCTTCACATTCCGGTGAATTTCTAGTAACTGAATGATTCTTCTCCGTATTTCAGTTTTATAATTTATGAAGGTAGGGTAGATGCGGGTATATTCGACCGGTAGAGGAATTCGACCAGTATGAACTAAAAATGTAATAAATATAATAAAAACCACTTTTTGTCATAATTATTATGTTTACTATTTTGTTTAAGTTAAACCCTCGATGGCGATATGGTCAATGATTCAATATACCCCAAGCAATCAAAATAAAATGAGTCTAAAACATGAAATAAAGTAGCTTCGTCATTTAACGTCGTTGCCTTATGGGGTCCAATAAGAAATACGAGCTACTTTGTGACGTCGGTTTGAACGTCTGTCGGGTGGAGTGGTAATTTGTAATGAACATCGTGTCTTTTTGTATGCTACAGAGTTGACCAGTACAAAATTGCTGGCCAAAATACTGTCCTGGGTTGAAACAATGGTTAGTCGAATACCACATCATTTTATCAAACTGCTGTTTGAGTATTCGACTAAGGGGCATGGCGTGCGGCGCACGTGTATTTTTCTTTTATATCATTAACGAGCATAGCCTTATCTTTTGTTATTTTTGTCAAAATATAATGGTTAAAATACGTATCTGCACTTGTGACCGGGCCGAGCACCGCCGCATTGCAATAAAGTTTCGCAACAGACACCATTGTGCCAACAAGCTAGGCCTGCCAGAAAACCGGGACCGCACTTTTGGCTAGACGTCAGCTGAAGCAGTCATATATTGCGCGGCGTATTTCGTCGAGCTACGGCACGAATATGCCGCGCGCGCATTGCTGACGAGACTGTGCCTTCAATCAGACTCTGGAGGCAGAACGGAACTTCTGCCGAGCACTGACCTAGTTTGCGTATAGAGCTAGCACGCGCCAATCCTTTTGGCGCGTGCCAGAAGAGTCTGGCCACGTGCCGCCTGGGGTTAATGTATTACATTGTATAACATTGTACATGTATTACTAATTCTTGCTTCCTGTGCGGTGTGCTTATGATGCACACGGGACTTCGTTGTTGTGTTGGAGAGTATTAAATGATAACTCGGCTTTGTCTTTCTTGTGGAGTCGGAAATCATGTGACTGTGTCCCTTTTCTGGCGTTTGAGTGCGGGAATTGAGGAAATAACACTCGTTAGGCCTACTACAAACAAACACACACACACACACACGTCTCGGAAAAGAATTCAAAATTTCAAAGAACATTTTATTTCATGCGCCTCGCGCAAACGAATCCGAACGGTCCAATATTTTTCATTTCTTATTTTCTTGCCATGCAGGAAAATTATCCTCTGAATATCATTTGTATGTTTCAATAGATGGCCAAAAGTGTTTATAATGCATGCACACACAAGTAGCACGCTATGAAATTGCGCCGATTAGAATAAAATTACCACTCAATTACGTTTATTTTCGAACAAACAAAGTCCCATCAATACTATGTATTCAGTACAAATGGCACTGGACGAATAACCCAACACAGTAGTCGAATTCCACAACATCTACACCTCATTTTGGTGGTCAAACTGTACATCATTCATCGGTCCTCCAGTTTCGGGCTTGATGCAAATGAAAGGCAGTTACCTAGACCTGCGATTGTCGAAAACTTTTGCCTTGCTTCTCCTCAGACGCAACTGTTATGCTCAAATGAACCTTATCCGGTCGAATACCCCCACTTTTACCCTACTTGAGAACTTTATTTCTATTTAATGCCAAGTGCAACAGATTGTTTATTGCGCCAAGAGAGAATGGAAAGTCAATTGAAGCCCGCCACGTTAGGGGCCGCGCCACGTTGGGGGACATCAACAATATGCGGTACGGAGTCCGACCTGGGCTAGTCGGACCCATGAAGTGCGCGGTTCAGTGTCGCTGGACTTTTATTTGATTAATGCAGTTTATCATCAAAATATGTATGAATAGGCCTACATGTTTCTTGAACATAAAATATTTGTTTTGCACTTTTGACTCCTTTTACGATCGTAATTAGAACCAATTTCCATTGAAAAAGTGCACGTATAGATCGTGCACACGTCATGGGTCCGACTTAGTCATGCATGGGTCCGACTTGGTTTAGGTCCGACTTGGTTTGGGTCCGACTTGGTTCGGGTCCGACTTGGTCCAGGTCCGAGTTGGTCAAGGGTCCGAGTTGGTCAAGGGTCCGACTTGGTCCAGGTCCGACTTGGTTTGGGTCCGACTTGGTTTGGGTCCGACTTGGTTTGGGTCCGATTTGACCTGCTCCCGTATATATTCACAAATACAAAAAAAAATTGGGCTCATCTTTAAAGGGCCCCTTATTTAGGATTTTTATCAATGAAATCTATGCTTTAAAACCACTCTACTCAGTTAAAGTCATAAAAATCCTATTTGGAGCTTGCTTTGGGGGTTAAAACGAAGGTTTTTAGTTTTTATGCTAATGCAAATATGCATATTCATGACCAAGGTCACGATGTCACAAGAGGCACAGACAGGAAAATCACATACAATTGTGCACAAACGATTCCACTTTTTTCTCAATTTTCCTGAAACTTTTGTAATCCATGGCTGTTTGAGTTTGATTTACATGTTGCCTGCTGTAAGCCATGATAAAACTGGGGGTAGAAACTGCAGCAATTTGCCACAAGTCCAACTTGAAGTCTTATGTTTTTTCTTAACTTTTCCCTTCTGTCTTCCTTATGTGATGCACTCAAAACAGCGCCCTCTGTCTGTGATTTATTGCAATGAAATCTTCAAAGTTGCAAAAGGCCACCTTTTATTGATTTTACATCCAAACGAACAATAGTATGTCTTGCTGAACAAGTAATCCGTCATTATGAAGCAAAGCTTAGGCACAAAGTTATTTTGGATGTCACAGGCCCTTTAAAGAATTGAGAAGTTTATTATGGCTTCAGAACTCGTGTACAAACAGACTGGAAAATTTCTAAGTGTTTCCTTACCCCTAGAACTATACCCCCATAGGTTATGTTGTTTTTTTCCAATATGGCGGCGCCTGAACTTTAAGATCGGACCGATACGGTTTAAGCTAGCGCAATAATCCGCTCCCCAATCGCCACCAAACTCCGTCTGAGCAGATTTTTGCGCTAGCTTAAACCGTATCGGTCCGATCTTAAAGTTCAGGCGCCGCCATATTGGAAAAAAACAACATAACCTATGGGGGATACTATATCCCCCATAGTTCTAGGGGTAAGTGTTTCCTCACAAAATCTTAAACTATTCTCACCCAAAATATTGGTTTTTCCCATCAAATCTGCACATGTTAACCCTTTTAACGATGCTTAATAAGTCAACAGGGTCAGCTTCTCAACTCTTACCGATAGGTATAAAGTATCAGTACAAATTAGGTGCATAACATTACCTAACTATAGCCGTATAGCCACTCGGCGGCGAAGCTGCACAGCCACACAGGCGCCGACCCACCATGCGCCGACGTTGTTCACAAAGATTCATGACGAAATTTATTAATGCAAGCAAATTCGATCGTGCCAACTGGCTTCGGCGTCCTTCAGTTTGGCGTGAACAGACGAGCAGGCGAACATCTCTTGTTCCAAAAAGCAGGCCACGGAAATCCCCAAATTTGACACAAAACGTGTCTTTGTTGTCCATTTCGACATTTTCGCGGCCATTTTGAAGGAGGTGCAAAGAGCGCCCTCAAGCGACGCATGTGCGTGCACAAAACATATCTAAGGCGGCTTCGCGCACTGGATACAATTACTTCGCAATTAATTTGTTTGACTAATTAAATCGATGGCTTTGATTGCGATTCTATATGAGTTGTTCTTATGCTTCAGTTGAAAAATATAAATTAAAAGTGCCTTCTTGTCTGAATAAATCGCATTTTAAGACCCCTTCTTATTTCATAATTTCTCTAATCTAAAAGGCGGCTTAATTCGCGCACTAGAGATACAACTTCGCAATTAATTTTTGTGACTAATTACGTCAACTTGGTCAAATCCGTAACCGAAGTTTGCAAGCTTGATAGACTGCTGCGTGAAATTGCACTTTAGTTTCTGTCATTTAATCTGCCAGGCTGATTTATTTTTGGTACAGGCCTATAAGCCAGTTCGGAGTCTCGACTGCGCATGCGTCTCCCGACTTTGGTTTGAGATAAACAAAGCGGTATGCATTGTGTTTATCTCAAATGACCTGTGTTTATCTCAAATGACCTTGACACAATCCCATAGACGTTCATTGCGCGCGCGAGATTCCGAACTGGCTTATTGGGGCTGGTTTTCTTTTAGACTGGTTCCCGTCCACATATAAATAATAATAACCACGTGACGGGCAGAATTCTGCCCGTCATGGCTGCCCTTTACCGATCCCTATATTTTCGCAATAAGCGAACCAATCTATAGGGATCGGGAACCAATCTAGTTTTCTTTGTATTTGTGCCAAATATCACGCAAATCCACTCCTCATATTCAGTCGTTGTATGTGGAATATGTGGAGCGGGAACCAGTCTACGCACATACATTGAAAGATCTAGACTGGTTCCCGTCCACATATTCCACACAGGAGAATAGACTGGTTCCCGTCCACATATTCCACACTTTCGCAATAAGCGAACCAATCTATAGGGATCGGGAACCAATCTATGAAAGATCACGCCCACATATCACGAACACCGCGACCCCACACATTGGAATATCCCACATATATGTCGAAATATCCCACATATATTTTTAACATTGCATGTATATATGTCAAATTATTGCACATATATTTTTAACATCGCATACATATGAAAAAACATTGCATATATATGTCAAATTATTGCACATATATTTTCAACATCGCATACATATGAAAAAACATCGCACACATATGAAAAAACATCGCACATATATATTTAACATCGCACATATATTTGTGCATTATCGAATATTGCAACGTTCCACACGCCATAGTATAACCCCATGCATATGTTGCATACAGATGTGTTTTGTCGATAACTACCTCAACATAACCCCACACCATACCACACTCTTTCCTCAATTAATAGTGAAAACAATTAATACGACTCAAAGGAGATTCGAACCTGCAATCTCTCGATTGATAGTACTACGTCTTAACCACTAGACTACCAAACGACTCGACAAACCCTTGAAGGCGCTATATACTAAATTTGAATATTCATTTACAATGCACCAATCAGAAACCTCGATAAAGCCCCATAGCGAATATATGGTACGGGAAAAAAATATCGCTTCCGGCCAGCGTGTTTTTTTTTACACCACAGCGAGGGGTACACCCTGTTCAACCCCAATACAGTCTACTAAGTTTCCAATGACTGATACTTCTAAAAGTGACTATCTTGGAAATAGCTATAACTCTTACTCTCAATATTACTATTAGAGAAAAAGAAGAAACCGAGAAATTGCGAAAAATCCCGAACCAACACTAAGATTAGAACCAGGGACCTTATGATTACAAGTCAAGCTCTTTCCTTACCAGACCACGAAGCTGGTTGCAAACCGATCGCATTCAAAACCCTAAATTCCTTTAAAATAACCAAACAAATTACGCTGGCCGGCGTAATTTTTTATTTTACACCACTGCGAGGGAAAAATGAGGGATTTTGTACCTTTTTAGCGTCTTGAGAGGAGACTATATAATAGGTTAGGGTTCAGGTTTTTAAGGTTGGTTATTCTCAAGGAATTTAGGGTTTCTACATCTTCCTTTCGCAAGGGTCTTTCCTGCGCACATACTTCGCTTGCCGATCGGTTTGCAACCAGCTTCGTGGTCTGGGTAGAAGATAGACTTGGTTCCAAGTCCGAGATCCTGTTTTGTTTTCCGTTTCCGATTTTTGAAATGTATGGACAGGGAACTAGTCTATTTCGGTTCAGGATCTCGACCGAAATAGACTAGTTCCCTGTCCATACATTTCAAAAATCGGAAACGGAAAACAAAACAGGATCTCGGACTTGGAACCAAGTCTAGGTAGAAGAGAGTTCGACTAAGCCCGCCGCACACCTTTGCGATTTACCGGCCCATCGGACACCGGACCATCGGATCCGGAAAAATCAAACAAGTTTGATTTGCTCCGGTCTATAGCGTACGGTCAGACCGGCCCGAATTGTTTCAGCGCACACCTTTCCGGTTTGTGGTCCGATGATCTGATTATCCGGTAAATCGCAAAGGTGTGCGGCGGGCTTAAGAGTTCTGGCTATTTCTGAGGGCGTGTTTGTTTCGGACGAATCTGCCGATCCCGAGATCTGCGCAGATCAGTGGTTCAGCTAGATTCAACTATGCATAGCGCTGAATCATCTGCGCAGATCGGGATCGGCGGATTCGTCCGAAACAAACACGCCCCAAGATTGTCACTTGAGAAGTACGAGTCATTGGAAACTTAGTAGACTCTATTCGGGTCGAGGGCACATCATGCGTCTGAATGGCCTAACAACATGCGTATGTTTTCATCATGTTGCATAAAGCATGTAATTTGTTGATAGCTGTCACTTAACACAATTCCACGCTGTGTTTCGAGAGTTACCGAGTGCTTAGGTATTCCAAAAATTGTGTACGAGAGCAGATTCGAACTCGCAACTTTTGATTGATAGTCCTACGTTTTGTATAATCATGGCTCACATCACTCTCAGCAGACGTCCAGTCAGTTACAGCTATAGGCCTACATATATGGTTTCAAAAATCCCTTTTTTTCAACTTTTCCTTGTCTTTTCCAGGTCAATAAATTTAAACTTGTCTGCATCATATCACGGGTGTCCGTCGGTGACACAAAGCACTGCGCATGTGCGAACTTTTAACGGCCGTAAATGCGTTTTATATTTAGCGCGCTTTTTGGTGTCGAAATCGTATGGGTGTTATCGTACGCAATGTTTGGCACAAATAAGCGATAAACCACCAGTGAAAATGACTTTTTAAGACCTACTTTAAAGTTGCACTGCCCGTGTTTGGGCCGATTTGGGCGTTAAAAGGCTGGCAGGTCAATTAATCGACAGGGTTATGACGTAAATGTACATGTGCGCGTACATGTGTACATTGTACACATACTATGTACATATGAGCGTACGCGCACATGTACAACATGTGAAGCACGTTTCAAGAAAAAGGCTTGTATCTCCAATTCCCGACGTCGGAAATTTAATTTTTTTACATTTTTCGTTACAGAGACACGTAAGCTTTCTAAATTCGTTCGCTTGTGTAAATTAATTTTGTTAATCCTTTCACCGAAACACGGGCAATGCAACTTTAAATAATTCCAAGGCAAACGAGTCTTTAAAACGACCGATATTACTCGGAATTACGGATCGAAAGAGGGCTTACTTCAATTTAAAAACAATTTGTTTTGAAAACAGGCCTACTTTAGGGGCCCTACAATTTACCTTATTGCTCGCAAAATATAAAAAGTGTCTAGTACCTGTACTACGCGCTGTACTGTGTATACAGCGTGCGGTACAGTGGACATGCTAGTGCGCTGAAACGAAAGGCAATAGACTGGTTCCCGTCCCAATATACCTACAATCGACAAGACGTCTGGATACTACGTAGGGAACGGGAACCAGTCTACGAAAGGCAAGTGCTTACGACTCATAGACTGGCTTCACGGTTCAAACCGTTTAACCCACTGGTAAAACCGCACGCGTCATGAAAGTACCGAACGCGCCTTCGGCTCGTTCGGTATTTTAATGACTCGTGCGGTATATTCTCATATCACCTTCAAAGACATCCAATATTATATAATTCATCTGCTTCCGAGGACGAGGACACCGCGCATGCGTTCTCTACCAACTACAAAAAGTCTGGTTGGCACTCCGCACAATTATTTTGACGCGTGTTAGAAGAGTGGTTTTACCAGTGGGTTAAACGTTGTGAACCGTGAATCCAGTCTATGAGTCGTAAGCACTTGCCTTTGTTTCAAATACATGCCCGCACACGATAGCTATATCTCCTTACGCCATCGGCCACGAATGAATTTTGGCTCAGCAGATAGCTCTCGTGTGCGGCGGGCTTAAAAGCAAGGTTCGTCAGCAATGCGCATGCCAAATTCGTGCCGGGCGCGCTTTGCTGACGAGCCTGTGCCTTTAAGCCAGTTCGGGGTTAGCCCATGGAGCGTTTTGGGTTTTGGGGTTATATGGGCGTCTGGGGTGGAATTTTTAAGATAACTGTCGAAAATCAGTGGCGTCGCCAGTCATGGGTAGCGAGTCCCATGAATCGCGACGCCAACCACGCTCGGCTTCACGCAATACCGTAACCACAGATTTTCGACAGTTATCTCAAAAATTCCACCCAGAATCCCATATAACCCCAAAACGCGCCTTTCACGCCGCATTTGTGCACATGGATCGTGCGTTTACACTACGAGCAACTAACAATGGAAATTGGGCACCAACCATTGTTATTAACAATCGTATGCCAAATTTCCATTGTTAGTTGCTCATAGTGTTATACAAACGATCTTTGTCAAACGTTCGTTCGTGGATCTGACGCATGCGCAGAAGCTAACTCAGAACTGGCTTATATGCGCTCCGTTTGTTCGTATGTCGACTTACGTTACGATGCGTGTTTTTAAATTCAAATTATAGTCAAAATATGTTTATTGCCCGAATAAGTTTGTAATGACTATTTTGTTCAAGAAACTGGCTTTATTCGACAGGCTATACACCAATCCGGTAACTAAGATCTCCTCCCTGCATATCCGCCATAGCTGGGGGGCGTCCAGTGCATGGGCTGTGCGTTTTGTGTTGCTGTTGGAATGAAAAGCGCTCATCCATTACATGCACGAACGAGCCTCCTTCGCGTATACGCGACGCGCCCGCCTTTGCGTACACGCGACGCGCACAACCCTACAAAGACGCGCAACTTGTTCGAAGTAAACAAATGCAGCTTCAGCAACAACAAAAACATACAGTTCATTCAGTGGAAGCCCCCCAGCTATGGCGGATGTACAGGGAAGAATACCTTATTACCGGATTGGTGTATATTGGTATGTCCGGGAAAATGATGGTTTTTGATGAAAATCAAATATTTTTAGCGTTTTGCATATCTACAAGATGACCTAAATATGCAGTTTAGTCCAAAATATGTGAATAATTTTCGCCAAGAAGGCCCTCAAAATTAATGTCTAACCATATGTCTCACATATTTTCCCCAAAGGGGATTTGCACCCAAAGGGGATTTGCACCCAAAAAAGCCTCATCTATATAGGACCCAAAATTTCATTTGAATTCTTAGTCTAGTTTAATTTGTTTGAACCGCTAGCGTCGTCTGCTGGCGACAAAACGGACTGCAGTCTGCAAATAGTCAGGCCCTTTTCTTCTTGGAACTAGACATTTCTATGCCCATTATCTCTTCGAGCCATGGACAGGCGTGATATCACCCAGTGAGCTCCATATTGTAGTTTTGATCTGCTATTGCAATCCCGTAACTATAGCCATTCATTATCGCGTTACGGTTACCGTAATAATAGCCACTGCGTATTTTTTTGTATTGGATTAAGAAGACGCGGTTCGGTCCGTTATCAGCCTCCAGGGACCAATTTCATGGAGCTGTTTAGCAGCCGATTTTGTGCTAACGGATGCCTCTGCTATTTCATGGAGACCGTAACCTCAAGCACTGCCAAACGTTTGCTAGCTTCAGAAGCAAATTTGCTCAACACTAGTGACGCAACAATGCCCGTTTCCAAGCACGCGCATGCTTAAGCAGGCCGTGAAATAGCCTTAAAGTTAGCACAATTTTTCTGCTACAGTAAGCACACTTTTAGCTAGCGCTTAAGCAGCGCCATGAAATTGGTCCCTGGTCCCCAGCCGGTCTCCTAAACGTACAGTTTAAGAACGGCCAAATAAACCTATTATCCCCATAATATTTTCATTTATAATAAACTAAACTCAATTCGACAACGTTCTTGAGGTGCAATAACAGGTTTTCCATTTTTATCCTGATTTCCATATTCCTGAGAAAAATATGCCGTCACTCTCACAGACATACATAAACCAACTATGTTGTCTGTATACAACTATGATAATTCGTAATGTATCCAAATAAATTGTTATTTACGACCACCTAGCATGCAAAATGAATTCCAACCATGAAAATCGAAATTAAAGTAATAGGTGAATGAAATAGCTCATCACTAGGCAATGTCACAAGAAACATCCATGAATTTGGACAGTTATACAAAAACTGCTTATTAGGCTTCGTTGGAGTTTTGACGTTGCTTTCTTCGCACCGCTTAGAGTCGAGAAGAAGTCACTTCTTGCGTGCAAAATGAATCAATTTTTACAAATACTTGTGGCATAAAACTAGCCTTTAGCTTCATATCTCCAACCGGCCCCCCGTCGTATTTCAAAAATGGCAATCGTGTATGTAGAATACATTTCATATAACAGCACCCAAATCCAGATTAAGCCAATAACCTCACGCAACCCTGTATCTAATACAAAATAATAAACTATTTCTACATGTAATGTCTTAAAACAGGAAAAGGAAATGGTGGCAATAATGTTGCAGTTTTCCCATTCATGCTCTGAATTATTAAAAAATAAACCTAGCTCTAGGTAAAAACGTTAACAAAAACCAGCACCAACATAATATCTATCTCCAAAATAATGTCCAATGTAACACAAATATTCTAAACATTAAACCTATTTATCCCCTGATACGAAGGTTCTCCGTGTCTACGCCAATCCGCGCGCACGATGTAGGAACGAATTGCCAAATCGTGCGGGCAAATAACAATTTGTGTGCAAGAATATGATCTGTGCATGAGCTAACTTTTGCGAAAGCAAGGTGCAATGTTGCCTTATGCACCTATCACAGTTGTTGCCGCCATCCCCGCCCCTCCCCGCGCTGCCCCACCCCTTAGGTGGGGATTGGTCACGATTTTCTTAGGTGGGGCAGCCGAGGGAGGGGGAGGGGTGGGGGAAAACAATTGATATGAGTATTACATATGTACTAGATGCACTGTGAGATGTCGCCATGAGTGGTTCGACTAGTTTGTATCATTATACCAGAGTGTCGCTAACTAAGAGTCACGTCTACATCCAAATTAAGCCCCTCTGTTTAAGTCCCATTAAAACTAAAGACTAAAATCTGTTTATCATCTATTTTCGAGGTCCCAAAGTGTCGATGATGCAGAAATCATTTTTATTAAACTCAAACACATTAACGAAACCACATCTTGCGAAGTGATTGGCGGTACTGTACGGTTTGCTGCCACCGGCGGAACCGCCACAAGGCTTGGCTTGAGTGATGTCATTCTCCCATCCGTTGTTCGCGTTGGTGATGAAGCCTTTAAACTCGAACCAACCATCTTCCGTCTTTGAACAGTCCATGCCGAGCCGAACCATCCAGTAAGCACTTCCCCACTGGTTCATAGGAGTATATCCGTAGCCTTCGACAGCCACGGTCGTCCGATGACTGGGATCGTTGGTGGTCCAGACGAGAGGCGTGCCCTCGGCTCGGACGCCGTCAAACAGATACTGCCCGCCTTCCGCACCGGACCAGTCGAGGTAGTAGTCGCCGGTCTTCCATGCGTTGTACTGTACATTACCACCGGGTGTATGGTGGACTATGGGAATAGCACATGCACTAGTGTTGGCGTTAACTGTGCAACCGCGTCGGTGGTCGTTGTCGATGCCGCCACGGATAAACACGTACTGACCGTAGTACGTTGACGTACGGATAAATATCACAGTAGGTGTGAAGACGGGTTTCGACGCTGTTGCGACGATGTCCGTAGTGGGGTTATCAGGAGTACTAGTGGTTTGAGAGTTACCATCTTCGCCTTGAACATCTCGGGAGTTTTCATTTAAATCCGTTTGTTCAGCGTTGTCCTTCGAAGTTTCGCCTATCAGGGAATTTATTACAGAGGAAGGGCTTTTGGACTGGGGCTTTATATCGGATGTCTGTGGCAACTTAGCCTGGATTTCCGGAGGGATTTCTGGTTCAGGAGTTGTGGGGGCATTCGTGAAATGCTCCGTTTGTTCGGCTTTGTCCTTAGACGTTTTATCCAACACGTAATTTACCAGAGAAGTGGGGCTTTTGGACTGGGGCTTTATATCGGATGTCTGCGGCAACTTAGCCTGGATTTCTGGAGGAATTTCTGGTTCGGGTATTTCGCCGACATAATTGTTAATGATGCATCCGTTTTCACCGAACTTTAAGACATTGATAAAGCCGCACCTTGCAAAGTGGTTGTCGCCTTGGGATGGTTTTCTTCCACCAGCAGAGCCCTTACAGGTGTCGCTTTGCGAAACATCGCCCTCCCATCCCTGACCGTTTATCAGGAAGCCTTTCAACTCAAACCAGCCATCCCGAGTTCTGGCACAGTCCATCTCAAGGTCTACCATCCAGTAGCCGCTACCCCACTGGTTAAGTTGAATATAACCGTAGCCTTCTTTCTCTACGCTCTCTGAGTAGTTTGGATCGTTGGTTGTCCAGACGAGAGGTGTGCCTTCAGCCGGTGTGTCTTGATAGGAACGTTGGTCTTCTTCCGCCCCATACCAATCCAGATAGTCGTCGCCAGTCTTCCACGTATTGTACCGAGTGTTGTTTCCTGGTGTAAGGTGGGTGATGGGAATCGCACAAACACTTGTTTTAGCGTCATTGGAGCAGCTATCTTCCGTAAGACCACCTCGAAGGAACAGGTACTGACCCAAAGTTGTATCCTTGTGGAGAAAAATGGTTGTACGCTCAATTTGGGCACTTGGAACGTCTGGTTTTGATGTAACAACGGAAGGAATATGTTCGGTTGGACTGGAACTTGGCGAAATGTCCGGAGGAGTTTCGGAGTTGCCTGGTGGTGGGGTTGGTGGTGGGGTTGGTGGGAGTTTTGGGGTCTCAGTGGGAGTTTGGCCACTACCTTCTTGGGTATATTCCTCAATGATGCATTCACTTTCTCCGAACTTGAAGACGTTGATAAAGCCGCACCTTGCAAAGTGGTTGTCGCCTTGGGATGGTTTGCTTCCACCAGCAGAGCCCTTACAGGTGTCGCTTTGCGAAACATCGCCCTCCCATCCCTGACCGTTTATCAGGAAGCCTTTCAACTCAAACCAGCCATCCCGAGTTCTGGCACAGTCCATCTCAAGGTCTACCATCCAGTAGCCGCTACCCCACTGGTTAAGTTGAATATAACCGTAGCCTTCTTTCTCTACGCTCTCTGAGTAGTTTGGATCGTTGGTTGTCCAGACGAGAGGTGTGCCTTCAGCCGGTGTGTCTTGATAGGAACGTTGGTCTTCTTCCGCCCCATACCAATCCAGATAGTCGTCGCCAGTCTTCCACGTATTGTACCGAGTGTTGTTTCCTGGTGTAAGGTGGGTGATGGGAATCGCACAAACACTTGTTTTAGCGTCATTGGAGCAGCTATCTTCCGTAAGACCACCTCGAAGGAACAGGTACTGACCCAAAGTTGTATCCTTGTGGAGAAAAATGGTTGTACGCTCAATTTGGGCACTTGGAACGTCTGGTTTTGATGTAACAACGGAAGGAATATGTTCGGTTGTACTGGAACTTGGCGAAATGTCCGGAGTTTCGGAGTTGCCTGGTGGTGGGGTTGGTGGTGGGGTTGGTGGGATTTTCTGGGTCTCAGTGGGAGTTTGGCCACTACCTTCTTGGGTATATTCCTCAATGATGCATTCACTTTCTCCGAACTTGAAGACGTTGATAAAGCCGCACCTTGCAAAGTGGTTGTCGCCTTGGGATGGTTTGCTTCCACCAGCAGAGCCCTTACAGGTGTCGCTTTGCGAAACATCGCCCTCCCATCCCTGACCGTTTATCAGGAAGCCTTTCAACTCAAACCAGCCATCCCGAGTTCTAGCACAGTCCATCTTCAGGTCTACCATCCAGTAGCCGCTTCCCCACTGGTTAAGTTGAATATAACCGTAGCCTTCTTTCTCTACGCTCTCGGGGTAGTTTGGATCGTTGGTTGTCCAGACGAGAGGTGTGCCTTCAGCTGGTGTGTCTTGATAGGATTGTTGGACTTCTTCCACGCCATACCAGTCCAGATAGTTGTCGCCAGTCTTCCACGTATTGTACCGAGTGTTGTTTCCTGGTGTAAGGTGGGTGATGGGGATCGCACAAGCACTTGTTTTAGCGTCATTGGTGCAGCTATCTTCCGTAAGACCACCTCGAATGAAAAGATATTGGCCCAACGTGGTTTCTTTCTGAATGAATATCGTGGTTCGCTTGAACGCGTGTTTCACGTCAGGGACACCAGAAGGATTGGTGGCAGCTGTAGTAGGATTTGATGGTTTTTGGTCCTGCGAGTCCTTCTGAGGTAGCATGGCATTCACATGAATAGCTGCAACAGGAGAGCCATCTTTAGGTAGATGAAACGAAGCAAATCCCTCGGCGTCAACTGATACGATCTGGCCCGTGCATTGCAGAGACTGCGGATCAAAGTCACCACTGATAATGTCACAGTAGTCGCCTTCAGGCAGACCGGTTTCAACTGATTTGGAGAAGGCTTCCCCCTCATTATTGAAGACGATGAACGCCCTATCGCCACGTCCAAATGCGATCTGTTGGTGGTCATTACTCCACCAGTTCACGAGAGGATGCCCCTCCGATGCTTTTCGGAATCCAATCATATTTTTTATTCCTATCCAGCGATGCTCGCAGACCCATCCGTTATCGCAAGAACCGTCTTTCTGGATGCTGGGCTCCAGAATCTTTCCGCTGTAATCTGACGGGGGACCTTGGTCGTTGGAGCTGAATTCGTAACTGCTCATAACACGAGTTAGACCGTAGGGGTGTGCAAGCATGAATGCGTTTGCCAAGAGGTACAGGCGCGGTTCTTTGTAACTAATCACATCTTTAGATGTGCGTTGGGTGTCAGGACCGTCGACAAATATCAATGAGCCGGAACTCGGGATCAAGGGGAAATCTTCCAGATCTTCCAACGCTGCCAAAGACTTCTCACTTCCCTTGATGGCCCGCGAGACAATTTTACCGTAGTTAAACTCGGTAACTCTACCAAGTTTCAGATATTCCAGCGTCGTATTACTATCCCAGGCGGGTGTGTAAACCTCTTGAAATAGAAATGGTCTCGAGCCTGGCTCGAAGAACATAGTACTCAGGTCGCGTAAGGACTTGTAGATCACTTCCAAGTCGTAAGGCCATATGTTCTCGGCATTACTCACGCGGAACCCCGCAACGCCAATGTCGATGAGCTTGTTCATGTACTCGGATATGGAATGCCTCACGTGGTTGACAGAGGTGTCGAGGTCGGGAAGGCCACCCAAGTTACAGTCTCGGGACTCTTTCACGTTCTTGAAGTCTTCGATGCGGCCACTTTCTGTGGGGCATTTTTCGTTGTGAACACTGAAGTCGGGAGCGGCATAAGGAACTTGCAGATAGCTGAGGGTTTTAGGATCGTACTCAGTGCCGGCCGAGCCTTTTGACATTACTGCATAAACGAAGGACAAAAACAGAAGCGACATAAAAACCACAATACAATTGAGATGGAAGTTGTGCATGGCGGCCCGTGCGTGACGTCATTTCACCAAAATTAAAGTAATTTAACACCAGGCACAATTGTATACTCCTCAGGTTTTCCCGACGAATCCAACTGCGTTAATTGTTTGCCCAGTTACGCACCCATGCAACACCGAGAGAAAAATTTGGTTCGTATGGGACAATTTATGGAGTAGGCCATACCACTGTGCCTCCTAGCTCAGTTGATATAGCATCTGCCCGATGTTTCGGAGGTCTTGGGCAAAACCTGAGGGAGTATACCACTGTGCCTCATAGCTCACTTGGTAGAACATCTGCCCGGTGTGACAGAAGTCTTTGGCAAAACATGAGTATACCACTGTGCCTCACAGCTCAGCTGGTAGAGCATCTGGCCCGGTGTGTCATAGGTCTTTGGCAAAACATGAGTATACCACTGTGCCTCACAGCTCAGCTGGTAGAGCATCTGGCCCGGTGTGTCAGAGGTCTTGGGGGAAACCTGAGGTAGTATACCACTGTGCCTCACAGCTCAGCTGGTAGAGCATCTGGCCCGGTGTGTCAGAGGTCTTGGGGGAAACCTGAGGTAGTATACCACTGTGCCTCACAGCTCAGCTGGTAGAGCATCTGGCCCGGTGTGTCAGAGGTCTCAAGTACGAATCCCGATATAAGGACTATTAAGTGATTTTTCTCGCATCTCATGTTTGATGTTTTATTTCAATAGCGATTAGGCACTTCAGCCACATAGATGCAGTATAGGCTTAATTCAGAAAACCATCATAAAAATTCATGTATGGTTTTTGTGTTGAATAATGGTAAAAACTAATGACAATTGTTTTAAACAAAAAATACTTCAGTTGGTAATATCTCCCGCAAAGTTACCATTTTACGCCAAAACAAATCATGTGGTGTTTGTTACCATTGCTATCAACACTTTGTCGGAATTTTCTTGTCAACTCGTTAAGTAAAATTTTGGGTAAGTGCAAATGATACCTCCTTTCGCCATATGGTTAATGACAGCATCAGCGTAGATTCGGACTCCAGCCTCGTTGCATCGCTTCACCATATCTCTCAGTTCGTCTTCCGTTCCCGAACGGCTCACGAGTTCGTAACTGACGGGCATGTAACGCTCCCACCACGGTCTGAATGGGTCCTCCACCACAGCGTGTTCGTTCGGGGGCGAGATCTGAACGCCACCGTAGCCGTTCGGTCCCAGGAAACTAGAGTATCAAAATGTGGAAGAAAGGTAATGTTGCTATGGAGGCTGCGTTTGAAGTAAAAAAGGATCGCATAAAGATGATTGTTGAGGGTAGAAAACATACCAGTAACTAACCATTTTATTAATTTTTATTGCATCATATGGGTGATATGATTTGTCAGCCATATTGGATATCTCAAGGGCCGCAGTGTTTTCTCCGTTAAAATCGAAATAGTTTTCGTAGATCAACGCACCCAAAGGCTGTTATTGGGGTGTGTGTGTGGGGGAGGGGGGAGGGGGAGGGGTGAGGGGGAGGGAGGGGGGGGGGAGGGGGGGGGGGGGGTGGTGGTGGTCATTGAATTTATTTATTTAACATATTTTGGCAGCCATATATTGGTTGTAATAAATGAGGGTCAAGAATAGCAATTTATAAATGCTATTTATTCGGCTTATGATATCCTTTTAATTTTAGACCATTTTTGGCGGCCATATTGGCCACCATCTTTGTCTCCAGAAGATTTTATTTTAATAACGTTAACATCTAAAACTGTTTCAGGACTTAGGCATCATAAAAAGTTGGTGAGGTTAGTTTAGCGGAAAGGGGTTGCATTTAATTTATGCATCATTTTTGGGTCATTGTATAGGCCTATAATTTTTCCTATATTTGGCCACTTTTGGCAGCCATATTGGTCGCCAGTTTTGAATTTAGAGCATGATGTATGATATAAAATACATCCCTTACTACGCCGCCATATCTATACTTTATTAATGGTCGCCGAGGCCTATCCTACTGTTACATTGCTATTTTGTAAAGGTGCATGCAGTTTCAGTGTCCTTGTGTGAAATCTAGGGCTTGCTCGGCATTGGGAAATGCAAGCATATAAAATTGATTTGTCATTGAAAACGGATCTGAAAAGACCATTATTTGTCGTAGACGAACAGTCATGCACCTCGTCTTTTGCATTCAGCCAAGCGTTACTTTTCTTTTTTACAACAAGAAGCAAATACCGAAATTTGGTCAACACAGACTGTGCAATTCCATTCGCCACTCCGCAGTATGTGCTCAGTCCTACGAAAATATTTCCTTTTTTCAAGATTAACAAGACTGTCGCCAATTGCAACCTATGTCGTTTTGATTTCAGTTATGAAAACAACGAAGGAAAGCAAGATTTTGTAACGATCGCCTTGTGTCTTGGAAACACAAAGAACAAGGGCGCCCTTTGTTTAATTATTGAATCAAACAGAATGAGTCACTATAAACACTGTGGGCGTTTATTGGAATCGAGTGGATGTTTCTGTTCATTTGTTTGAGACGAACACTGAATATGATCCCACGCCGATTTTGCAGTGATCCCACGCACGCTTTGGCCACATTTGAGTTGCGAAAAAGTGCCCGTTTTGTGGCCGTATCCAGGAGCGGGCCCCGCCCTCACACTGCAATTTTTGTCACGAATTTTCAAAGATTAGGTACTATTTGGTACGATTGTGTATCGAGACTATAGACAGTCTCTGGTAATCTCACCAAAATCGTACCTAATCGTTGGCAATTCATGGCAAAAGTCGCACCGTTTCATGTAGGTTGAAGTACGTTACCAGACTAGTTTCTGAGACGCCGCCGTCTGCTCGCGAGTGGTCGTATTACTACGCATCCACTACTACGAAACATACAGACTAAGGAACGTTACCAGACTAATTATTAATTCTTAATTTTTGTCTTCAAAAACACCTTTCCACTCAGAAGAAACAATTATATTTTTCATATGTTGTTTATTGAGTGTTGTGACCTCGATTCATAATAGAATGATTTATATTGCAATTACTATGTCAAATCGTAAATTATTGACTGACTATAACCTGGCCTCCTACTGTTGCTTCCAAACCCAATGTAAATTGTGCAATATCAATCGTATAGATTACAAAACTGTTACAAACGGCGTTATCACCATGTGTGATACAAAAAAACCAACCTGTGCATTATAAGTAAGCTCAGTACCTCATCTACGTTCCGGGAAAACAATAAGAAAAGGTGTCCATGTTTTCAGGAAATTATGCAAAGCCACCGTCCTATTCAGGCTGGTTCTCGGTTGAAAACGGAGCTACATGTATATACCGCAGTAGTCGGAGGCCAATTTTTTTTTCACTGGCGCCCTTGGTAACTGGGTCTAAGCATTCGCTGGTAATCCAAAATATCCATTGTCAAAGCGCAGGGAAACGGGTCACTGGTTTTAGACCCAGTAACCTTTGCAACACTAAAAGGGTCACGTGTTCACTTAATACTCTGTTGGTCTGTTTGCATGTCGGTACAAGATGGGAAAATATACTGGTCAGAAACTGTAACCACCATTGTTCAGAAATTTCTCACGGGTCATTAATTTGCATTTTCATTTCGCTGTATCAAGTCAAGCAAACAGTTTGTAAGCTGGATAAGAAAAATACAATTATACCAACGGCAAAGTTGCCAACCGTGACTATATACACAGTAATGGGATAAAAAAAATGATTAAATTACAAGGACCTGTGAAATAATATTGCTTGTTAAAACAGAATTTTGTTACAAGAGAGTTCTTTGTGCGTCCTGGTGGTTTTGGATGCGTGTCATTTCCGATAAAAATGAAAGTAAATCCGCGGAAAAGAAGCTTCCGTTTTTTATGGCGGTAATAAATTATGAATTTTGTTAAAGGCCTATTATATTTGCATATGATACTTTTTACAAATTCTTGAAACAACGGTATTAGCCTTTTTAAAGTATGGCGGACACAATAGGAGGGCGCACTTTGCAGTGGGTATAAAATCGACTAATTAAAAATGCAAAATAACTCAGTTTTCACTTTACACTTATTAATTTTTTTTATAATTCCGTCTATGTATTATAATTACAACATGTAAATCAAGTTTTTGGAAAGAAATACAATTGATAAAAAAATTCATACCCAAATGAAATTGCGCCCTCTCCTTTTGTTCCGCCACACTTCTAAAAGGCTAATTACATGTACACTATACTTTAAAAATTGCCAAGTATATTTTTATATAGGTTCTCTCGCTCGAAATCATCAGAAATGCACTTAATTTCGTTTGTGGAAATTACGTATTCAAGTGAATTTGATCAGGACGCAATTTCTCTGGTTCTTATTAATTTGCACGTTATTCAGTTTCATTTAAAGACATTCACATTTTGTTCGCTGAGACATCCAGATTAGAATTTGCTTCATTCAAATACAAAGCATTGAATCTTCATTCAATTTAGCACAAGCTCGGGGTTTGGGCGAATTTGAATGATTTTCGCTGGTATTTCAAAATTTAATGCACGTAGTTTTAAATTTGGGTGGCCCGCGGAATTTCCCCGATTGCGTGCTCGAAATACCAAATTGAATGCTCTCTTTAAATAATTGAAGGATGATCCCAAGCTGCATTCAAATTTGCGCTAAAACGAATGCATCTGAAACGAACTTGGGAGGTACTTTGTTAAAAACTGAACGAGAAAACCTATATTACATATTTGTTTTATTAAAAGTAATAAAGAATCTTAAGGCAAATGGTTTTTGATCCCTTCTGTAAGGAATCAGATCACAAAACAATCTTCCATATTTCCAGCATTAGAAGTTAAAAAAGAAATAAGGAGTGATCCTCGGCAAAGTTAGAGTATTAATTTAACGATGAATGTTGGTAAACTAGCCTAGGCAGAACTTTCAGCAACATATAGATGCAGCAATGCTTTAGAACTGTACAGTTTGTGTGAAGCGATTGCTAAAACTTCGGTTGTTAATTTCCTATACAAAACGGTAACATTTTGATTGAAATGCGTTGTTTTTACCATGTATTGTCATCAAGACTGTACAGTGGGCCTTTAAAGGTAGTCTACTTGTTTGGCAATTGGGTCTTTCTATAAATTAGGGGTCCAATGTTGGTGTCCCCCGTTACATTTTACATCTTGTTTTTGTAAATTCAGGACACATTCTTTAAATACTTTCCATCTCAAAGAGCGAGTACATAAAGTACAATTTATACAAAATGGTTTAAAAGCCATTTTAATGATTTTTGTACGAAAAATAACACATATCAGGTGTAACGGGGGACACCAAATGTCACACTTTTGGACCCCTAATTTATAGAAAGACCCAATTACCCTTAAAAAAAGATCTGATTTTTATCTAAAAGCTTACTTGTTATCAAGATGGTAATGTGAAATTATTTCGTCTGAAGTGCCCCAAAAATGACAACTATTTGAATCTCCAAAGATCGCCTGCATAGGCGATCTTTGGAGCCATTCAGTCATGTACAAAACCGTTATTGGATTTTTAAAAGGTTTTCTTAAGTATTACTACATCTATGTGGCTGCAATTTCTACAACGTATATAAGCTTTCAATTACCAGTGGAAATCATGCCGTTTTTAACAGTTTACCAAACAAGTATACTACCTTTAAGCCACACTCAACTTCTGCTGCCCCCAAACTGTGGAACAAGCTACCCAGTGAAATTCGGAATATTGATGTTTTTAATTTATTTAAACAGAAAGTAAAAACGTACCTTTTTAAACAAGCTTTTAACTGAAAGTATATAGTTGTGTACAACACTGCATTTTTGTTTAAGTTGTGTAATGTGTGGTGGGTAAATTTGTATTTATTTGTTTTATCTGTAAAGCGCATATGAACATATTCATATGGAATATGCGCTATATAAGTTTAATTATTATTATTATTATTATTATTAACCCACACGTAGCTTCCTTGTTCCTATAGACACGTTTGCACGTTAAAGGCATATCTCAGTTTGGTTTGGAAATCTTCTAAGAAAAAAACTGAGATTTTTCAGAGTTTGGAAAGAATTGAGAAGTTGATCATGGATTCAGACATCGTGTGCAAAATATATGAGACAGGCTGAAAAACTTCTAAGTGTTTCCTTACAAAACAAATTTTGGGTTTTCCCATCAAATTTGCACTTACCAATGCCAGATGAGTCATTTTAAAGAAAAATAAATTCTGTTCAACTTCTCAACTTTTACCCAACCATGGGGTCTTATGTTTTGTACACAAGATCTATAGAACCATGGTAAACTACTCAATTCTTTCCAATACTTAGTTGGTTTTCAAGAAAAAGATTAGCAGTGACCGAAAATGTGCCAAAACGCACGTTGGGTACGCCCCTTCAATATAGTTTGGTGTAAATTTATATGTATTACATACCTTTCGCACTCATTCGCAATGTCTGTCCATTTCCACGCCATCAAATTCACCATAACGTCTCTGTCTCCGACCATATTGGGATCCAGGCTGGCTAAAGCCGCCGCCCATAGCTGAACAACCACAAAAAGCGACTGCACCAGTCGCGCCATTTTAAACGCTTCTCTCAGCTCAAACACAAGTTTTCGACTAAACCATCTCACAAAGTGTGTGCATTGACCCGGTTCTGTGCGGGTTTGTTTTATTCAATTTTGCTGTACATTTTGAGCAGTCGCGTTCAGTGAATTGGAAAAATACCCAGGCCACGTGACAAGTTGCGCCCTTGAAATATTTGCGACCCGGCCACAGGGTCTGCATGGCTAGTAATTTCAGTGCTTTTGATGAAGTTATTTTCCCCAAAGAAATCCTTGTATATTATGCTCTTTATGTGGTTGCTTTTGTCCTCGGGGCATAAAAGAACCAAAATTCTGTGCATTAAAAGATTATTCATAAAGCAACTTGTCAATGGCTATTTTGTGAAATAATTTCACCATCACGTAGGCGTACGGATCAGCGATATAGACTGCCGAAGTGAATACGTCATCTTTTTGTCTATATAGGCAATTGGCTCTAAACTAAAAATCACTGAACCGTGTCCACGTGCTTTGCAATGGTACTTTTTCCGACGGCCATGATAGTTTACAGCCAATTGCCATGGCAACACGTCACACTTCGGCTGTAATCCGAGCAACATTTAGTGAGCCCGCCCTCTTGTGGTTATTCCATTGTTACTGCGGTGTATTTCTATTGTGACGTCATGTAAATACCTTGGAGATACACGGCAGTTTTCATTCGTCGGATTAGTCTATAGATTGGTCATTAATCATTATAGGATTGGCTTTTGCTCACTTCCAGAAGTAATACGGATTTGGGGTTACAACTAAGGAGAGGAAAAATTCGCAGGGAAATTCTAAACAAATATTATAATACCAGCTGAGCTTTGTGCCTCCAAGCTCAGCTAGTAGAGCATCTCTGCCTGTTTAAATGCCTTATTTAAATGGTAATTAGGTACCATACCAAATAATGTGTTAATAACCTTGCCCAGTGGCGCTCCCGTGCAACACCGAAAGTAAAATTTAGTTCCTGTTAGGCCGAGATATAGCCTGATGGAGTATACCACTTGTGCCTTATAGTTCAGCTGGTACAGCGTCTGCCCGGCGAGTCATATATCTTGGGTTCGAATCCAGATAAGGCCCGTATGATATTTCTCTCGTTCTAAGTTTGGCTGTATTTTCAGAATTAAGTCGGATTTAGGATTTTGTTCGCAGGGAAACCTGAAATATTAAATATACCACTTTGCCTCAAGGCTCAGCTGATATAGAGCATCTGCCCGCTGAACTGAGAGGACTTGGAGAAAACCTGATGGAGTATATACCACTGTGCCTGGTATAGTTCAACTGGTAGAGCGTCTGCCTGCATGGTGTGTCAGATGTCCTGGGGAGAACCTGAGGGAGCGGTTAGTGATTGATTCTAGGTTAACCTGGAACAATCATGTTGATTATTTATGTACAATTATTAGTAGGAATATTGGTGTGATTTATAATATTAGAGATTTTGTTCCATCATAATATTTTCCCTATATAATACCTTAGTGGTGTCATATATAAATTATGGAATACTTGCTTGGGGTAATTCTGCATCCAGTAACATCAATAGGTTGTTTAATTAATTTTTGTGAATTTAATTCTCATACTGATCCATTATTTTACCAACATAAAACATTGAAAATTAAGGATATTTATTATCATCAGCTTGGGTCCCTTATGTATCAGTCTATTTTAAAAACATTACCTTCTTCCATCAATTCAATGTTCATTCAGGATTTTAATGTACATAATTATCCTACTCGACAGGCTCTTCACTTCCATCTTCCGTTGACTCGTACCTCCTTCGCACACAAAAATTTGAGATATGAGGGGCCGAAGTTATTTACTTTCTAATTATCATTAATTTATAATACATGTATTACTGGTACTTATCTCAAGATTCCCATGCTGGTTTTAGGCATAAGTTTTGTTTGTTCTTGTATTGTGTATTAACTTAAGGTATAGTTTGCAACTTATTTATTTGTATGGAGAGCCAAAGTGTAGTGTCAATAGTGGTATAACTGGATCTTTATACCTTCAATAGTACATGTATGTATTAGGTAAACACTTCTACAAGTTTGGTATGAAGCCACTGTGACCCACTGTCACAGTAGTATGTATAGAGCGATGTATAGTTATGACGTATTAACTTTGGTTCCCTATTAGGGACCCATAATTAACAAGCGAGGCTTCTTTGTGTTCCTCTGCACTTTCACTTTTCTTTTATATAATGAGCGAATGTAATGTTTTGACTGGTTAATTATTTTGTGAAAAGTGTGGAAATAAAACGAATTGAAATTGAAATTGAAATTGAAATGCACCGTGATATCAAATATTGCGTTCGACAAATTAATCAGTATATATACTAAATCTTCGCTGACCCAAGTTTCCTATTAAGGTTGGGAACTCGTAATAGTCTATATACAGTATCAGGAGCAGCATTAATGTTAACGGAATGGACCAATTACAGACAAGCTTGCCCCATGGGGGAAAATGTTGGCCGGGACTTTTCAAAATATAGTATAAATGCCTCTTACGGCCATCTGCAGAAAAAAAATTTTTCCCATGATGTGGCAATTTAATATCTTATCTCCGAGAAATGGATCCCGTCAGCGAAGGGCAAGGGCGTCTATGCCACTCAATCACGATAGGCCCTATAAACTTTTATATACTCCCAAAAAAGAAAGTAACGCAATTTTCTAAAAATATTATTTCTTGATCAGTACAAAAGTTTGTTGAATACAGTGAATCGACCAATCATTTTAGAATCGCTTTCAAGATTGTCCCGTTTCAGTGATTTCGTCTAAATCCAAGTGGACCTGTTTGAACAAAGTGATCCCCACAGCGATGGAATGTGACATTTCCTGTTTCTGAGAGAAACCCGTTTTCTTGGCTTTAAACCCGATTGATTCTGCGTGGGATGAGACGCAGACATCTAGATGCGTGCGTCTCCCCAACAGTCCAAGAAGTGTAGGAGCTTAGGGAGGCATTTTAGGCAGAGTCGCGCACCCTGTCTCGGTGGCTTTTATACGGTCAGCTTTACCTCAAGAGCTGGTCATTCACGTTACTGCCTCTCTCTTTAACCGTACAATATTATATCCTCCTTGTTAAGTTCCCTGCAGTGGATGACTCAAGAGGAACTCTACTAGTGTCAAATATCGCGAAAGAATCAGATATAGAATTCTGACTCAGACAAATCGGCGTTTTACTTTGCGAATGATAAACTGCACAACATATCGACTAGGTCTTACCTTAGTTGACTCTGCGCGTTGTCTGTGGTTCACACCCTATTTACACGTTTAAACGGTTAAATCGTGTCCCCTGAATCAGTTCTGCAGAATGCAACTGCTGATTGGAAAGGTACCAATTACGTATGCGTTCCAAGCCTCGACCTGAAGACGAGGCTTGGAACGATAGTCAGGCACCTTTTCAATTATCAGCTTATATTCAATAGAAGCGATTCAGGAGGCCCAACTAAACCGTTCGAACGCGTGAATATAGGGTCTATACCTGGATCACCAATTGGCTTTTCTCCAAAGTGACACAAAAGCACTTGTATAAAACTGAAACAAAAATATGAGTACGTCACATGTACAATGTATAACCGGGTGTTCTTTAAAATATTGGGCCAAGATACTTGACCAAAAGATAATTATCTCAACTTCAAAACCCCCAGTCAATCAAACAATTTACTTAACGGGGTCTCTATTGATTAGCACACTAAAATACTTAGTTATTTACAGACACTCGATTTAAAATAGGCCTACCCCGCCAATCAACGATAAAAACCAATTTTGCGTGGCTTCGGCTTAATGAACAATCATGATAATCGCCATCTTGAAGTGCAAGTACTTGACAAACATCAAAACGAAATGTGACAGGCGATGCTTAATATCAAACTGTCAATCAGTGGGCAAATATAATTTCCATGACTTTGGTTTATATTATTTGTTTTATTGTTTTTGGCAATCAACCCTCCGTTTTAAATAAAACAGTAGCTTGGGCTGCGAACTGCACGCATTTCACTGTTGAAGAAATCACTGAGGGAAGCAAGGTAGGTTCTTGAATTTGCATAGGATCAGTCCTGTTTAATATAGGTTCAACAGCTAGGGTTAAGAGAGGGGGGGGGGGATGTGTTCGGATAGAAAACCTGAGGGAAAATAACCCTATAGCTTTATAGCTCAACTGGTAGGGCATCTGCCTGTGGAGTCAAATGTCTCGGGTTCAAATCTCGTTAGGCACCATGCCAAGTATTGCGTTTTTATTTATAGGCCTATATTTGTTTGTTTGTTTTCTTATATTCTTTAATCTCGGCGATTCAGGATGTTTAAATTAATAACAATTCATGAATGATGTGAATAAAAAGTATAGAAATCAATTTTTTGCTGCGTCGTGTGTGGGCAAATTAAATTTTGGACCGACATAATTTTTTTTTTTGGACAAACAGAGGGCAAAGGGTCAAGTTTAATTCCATCTACTCAGCCAATCGTTATATTAGTACAGGGGCTCCACAAGGCTGTGTACTTTCCCCTGTTTTGTACACACTATACACAAATGGCTGTATGACTGTAAACACCGATGATCATTAAATATGCAGATGATACTGCGCTGGTTGGTTATTTATTTGCAGAAAAGGAAAAGATGGATTTATTTGAACAGGAGATTTCTGGAATTGTCTACTGGTGTGGTGGAAAATTACCTGGAAATTAATACAAAGAAAACAAAGGAGATGGTCTTCGATTTTCGCAAGAACACAACGTGCATACCAGTCCTAAAGATTAATGGTGAACCTATTGAGAGGGTAACTGAGTACAAGTATTTAGGAATTGAGATTGACAACAAGTTGCTATTTGATAAATGTTGTAAATCAAAGTGCAATAAGTTACATTATATACCTCATGCGTAGATTCCTGTCATCTGATTGGTTAAAAGTGGGGGCATTGAATCGGCTAGACCCGGCGCGTATATGCCCACCGGGCAATAGTCTTTGCCATGCGCGCCCCGGGCATAGTCATTTAGCGGGTTCCGGACGCGCGCATTACATGTGTTAGCATAGCTATAGCTGTGCACCAACTATGCAGCTGTGCGCTTCACGTAAACATTCATCAGGACGGTAATGGCGGAATCTCGACGTCATTTTGTCGTCTGTCGTAGATGATATACTCCTTAAGAAAGTAAGAGAAATGGCCTACAGTGAAAACTGTGTCAGGTGAAATGTGCTACTAAAGTGCCAGGTGATTATGCTACAAATGTTTGCTGTAAATATACAACTTTTCCGCCGTATACACCAATCCGGTAACTAAGATCTCCTCCCTGCATATCCGCCATAGCTGGAGGGCGTCCAGTGCATGGGCTGTGCGTTTTGTGTTGCTGTTAGAACAAGAAGCGCTCATCCATTACATGCACGAACGCATGCACGAACGAGCCTCCTTCGCGTATACGCGACGCGCCCGCCTTTGTGTACGCGCGACGCGCCCGCCTTCGCGCGCACACAACCCTACAAAGACGCGCAACTTGTTCGAAGTAAACAAATGCAGCTTCAGCAACAACAAAAACATACAGTTCATTCAGTGGAAGCCCCCCAGCTATGGCGGATGTACAGGGAAGAAGACCTTATTACCGGATTGGTGTATAGATCAGCTTCCGAAATCGAAACGCGAAGGACCACTGTCATGACTGTATGATATGTATCGTTACTTTTAACCAACCAGATGACAAAAATCTACACATTCGGTATATAAAACAAATATTGACTGCTGTTTATTCGGGTCATGGTTAAGATTATAGGCCCTCGGTGATCTCGAAGCCATGACTATGCTCCTCGGCTTCCGCCTCGGGGCATAGTCATGGCTTCGAGATCACCTTGGGCCTATAATATTAACCATGCCCCTCATTGCAGTTGATATTTGTACACCAGCGACTCTTCTTTTTGAGGAAACTGAACTCATTTCATATTGATAAAACTATTTACAATTGTTTTATAAGTCGGCATTGCAAACTATTATTACCTATTGTCTTATTTGTGTTTTTGGAAGCACACGAGGCTTAGATCGGTCAAAACTGGATAGGATTGTTAAACAGGCGAATAAAATAATTAGTGTGGACCAGTCACCTGTTGATGACCTTGGTCACTTGTGCTTCATAAAACTAAATCAATTTTGTCCGATAATATACCCACCCACTGTATGCAAATTTCACTGTCAGTTCACGAAGTAATCGTATTCTGCAGAAGAAAATTAGGACCATGAGGTATGCAAATGCATTTGTTCCTACAGCTATTCGCATTTTTAACGAACAACTGCATGAGGAGATGAGGTTTATTACGGAAATTCTCGATACCCTTGCAATTTAATTGTATTGTTTTTAATGTACATGTACGTGTATTTGTAAGTGCGTATCTGTGTTTTTATATTTAATGTGTTATGGATGTGTAAAAGGCCAAACGGAATTTCCCCGTTGAGGGATAATAAAGTAATTGAATTGAATTGAATTGATAATTAGGCCTACCTTATTAATTGCATGCATTTTATATCCATTTTCTACACATTGAATAACAAAATACAACCGCGAACCCATAATTATACTTAAGGTGTGATTATCATTATATGATTTTTAAGACAAAATACCGCACAAAAATTAAGCAGTCACTTTGTTTCTGTCGAGGAAGTAAAAGCCAAAACTCTGTCAAGGGCCTGTTTTCGCGACCACAAGCAGAAACATGTTTCCGGCGAACACAATTACTGTTTCAAGCAATGAACGACTTTGGCCGTCCGCAACTAATACCGTTCATCGGTTCAACTAGTAATTACTTGAAAAACATGTTTAGAGTCGAGTCATGGTCGCAAAACAGGCCGCAGACATCACCGAAATGGCTTCCGTTCCCCGTTTTGTCCTTCTAGATGGCTATCGTATGGCTCTTCTGCCTTTTCCTGGGCGTGGCTGTGGCCCAGTGGGACCCCTATACCATGGACAATCGACAGGTCATGGTGCACCTTTTTGAATGGAAATGGAAAGACATCGCTAAGGAGTGTGAAAAGTAAGCCACTGAGGGGGAAAAAGGTTTTAGAATAATTTTCAAATGTCATACAAAAAAACGAGGGTCTCAGTGCAGCTTCCATTTGGAGGTTGCCAACTGTGTCAGTGAACAGCAACTCAGAAATTAAGGCCAGGAAGCCAACAGTTTCTTGAGGTGCTTATTGGTGAATGGTCCAATGTTGATGATCCTGCATTTTGTTCAAAAACCTACATAACTGTCTTTGATGGATTGCTTCTTAGCAAATTTCATTGCAATGAGCATTTATATTTTTGCACGCCTATGTGCCCCTCGGGACTGTGAGTGACCACAAGAGGGTCCTATTTGTTTTTAAATTTATTTACCACATCCAACAGCGGAGGGACCGCCAATTACAGGAATGGGAGCAAGTGTGGTTGAGTGCCTTGCTCAAGGGCACAGGTGCAACAACCCGTCGCGGCCCGGAATCGAACCTACATTCTATTACTAGCACATGAACTTAAGTTCGACGCACTAGACCGCTCGGCCATAACACCCCTATTTCCCGAGGCCTTCGGCATCGGGAAATAGGATCCTCTTGGGGTCACTCACAGCCCCTCGGTGCCCATAGCCGTGCACTTGTGACATCATTGCCAGTTCATATGTGTATAATAATGCACTATTGACCTCACTGTCGGTCAATATTCGATCTATAGCTGGCTAGGCCCTCACGGTTACGCCGGCGTACAGGTATCCCCACCCAATGAGAACATCAAGATCGAACCCGATCGGCCCTGGTATGAGCGCTACCAACCAATCGGCTACGGGTTAAACACACGCAGTGGGAACGAGGAAGAATTTAAGGACATGGTGCGGCGGTGCCAAAAGGTGGGAGTGCGTATCTACGTGGATGCTGTGATCAACCACATGGCTGCCAATGCACCGGAGGCTAAAGACGGTAAGAGCGGTAATTTCTTTGAATTTTTTTTGACTTAATAAGTGAGTATACACTGCTTCGAAGTTTAAGAAAGGCAGAATTTCAAAGTGAAATTCAAAATGTTCTGTGAACCAGATCACTTTTTTTCTCGCCTCACTTGTTCTCATTACTATTCTGAAATCTGTAAATTTTCAAGGACACCGTCAAATAAAACACCAATGTTTTGTAAACGTATTTATTTAGTTCCATAAAGCAGTGCAGTAATTACACCATCCCTTTTGCTTCCATATCCAAAATTCCCATGGGTAGCATTTTGGGGAGCAATTTTTAGTGATTGTTAGGTTGCAACGAAATAAAGTTTCTGAAAGAAAATCTGCCAACAAGCTCCTTTAAGCAAACAAATTTTCAAAGTATAATTCTGAAATCCTGACGCTCCCGATCATGCATGATTGTGATCAGAGGTGTTAAGCTCATTGACGGAATACAGTTCCAACATCTACGACTTATTTTACAGCCTACGACTTCTGGAGGGTGCCCTACTCTGCGTTGGACTTTAACTGGCCCCAGGGCAGATGCAATACACCCAGTGGTATAGACTACGGCAATAGAGATTCGATTCGAAACTGCGACCTGGTCGGCCTGAAAGATCTGAATTTAGAGAAAGACTACGTCCGGGGCAAGATTGCCGAGTACTTGAACCGGCTGATCAACATGGGGGTGGCGGGCTTCCGCTATGATGCTGCCAAGCACATGTGGCCCGGAGACCTCAAGGCGATTTACGCCAGGCTCAACAACCTCAACACCGACTTCGGTTTCCCGAAGAACGCTCGGCCTTTCGTCTTCCAAGAGGTGATCGACCAAGGCGGGGAGGCCGTGTCATCCTGGGAGTACCTGGACGGCGGCAGGGTCACCGAATTCAAGTACGGGATCAAACTGGCGGCAGGATTCCGCAAGCAGGAGGCCCTCAAGTGGTTCAGTACCTTCGGTGAGAGCTGGGGTTTTGTCCCCGATTACAACTCGGTGGTGTTCGTCGATAACCATGACAACCAGAGAGGGCACGGTGGTGCTGGTAACATCATCACCCATGCCTCCCCGAGGCTGTATAAGATGGCTAATGCCTTCATGTTGGCCTATCCCTACGGCTTCACTCGTGTCATGAGTAGCTTCTATTTCAGCAATCCGAACGGAAGTCCTCCTAAGGATAACTCGGGTAACATCGTCTCTCCCATCTTCCACGCTGACAACACCTGCGGCAACGGTTGGGTCTGCGAGCACCGGTGGCGACAGATTAAGAACATGGTGGACTTCCGCCAGGTGACTGTCGGTCAGGTCTTCACTAACTGGTGGGATAACGGCTATCATCAGATCGCCTTCGGGCGAGGTAACAAGGGCTTCATCGTCATCAACAACCAAGACGACACTCTGAGTCAGACCCTGCAGACGGGATTGCCGTCCGGGACATACTGCAACATCATTTTGGGAGATTTCATCAAAGGCAAATGCACCGGGCCGACGGTCTACGTGGATGGTAACGGATTCGCTAAGTTTGAGATCCAGGGCAATGGTAACGATGACCCAGTGGTGGCCTTACAAGTCGATGCCAGACAGTAACACTCCACTCAACCAATCACGAGCATAATATTGTAGCTCAAGCTGAGGCCACAAATACACACACAAAGGAATACTTGGAACAATATTGGAGTCTTCTGAGACGCTTGGTGGCAGCAAACAAACCGATTATTTCCATCGTTTACGTCATATTGGACATGCGCATTTGAGCTCAAACGTGACGCCGTAAGCAATGGAAAGGACTGATTTGTTTGCTGCTATTCACGCGTTTCAAACTCTCTCATTAGCCTGCTCATTCGTTATAACGGCCACTTTTCCTCAAAAATAATGTAAGTTTTGAACACAGGAGAACACAATATAAAGACGTTTGAAGCGAAATGCTAAATGCTCATAAATAAAGACGAAGTAATTATGTCAAAGATGTGTGACTGTGTTTATGTGGATGCACAAATGTCTCGCTCCTAAATATTAGTTTAACCCCAGGTGTTTGTCAAACCGTATTAAAGATCACTGTGGCTGCGCGAGTGTGCATAGTGTCCATTCCTCTCGTTTTTATTAAAAGTGTTGTAATGTACCGAGTGGGTATTTTAAATGAATAAAACAAGCACACAATTCTGATGAGTCGAGAGAGAACTTTATTATAGAGCGAACAAATATAGACTGAGTCTTCCGGCTCAATACAACTATGTCTACGTGGCACAGGCTGGTCAACGATACAGTGATATATCATATATACACTAGCATAGAAGATCAAAGATCAAATGCTTTTATGGCTGGCTTATACTCTTGAGATCTTGGGGGAAAGTTATGATAGGAAAGTGGAGTACGAAACACCTGTTACATATATCAATATATTACACTCCTCCTCCCTATAGTGTGACTTATTGTCAAATGTCCAAACTGTTCAGAGTTCTGAGGCCAGTCCTTTAAAACGATATCTATTACATGTATTTTGCTCACGACTCGTGTTTTTGATGCAACTAATTCTACTAAACATTTTATTTGTGAATACACAATGCATCTAATCTAAACAACATAACTGTGACTATATTTACAAGTGCAGGGGTGGACTATCCTGACTTGGTACAGTATTACACAAGGGATTATTCTGCCCTAGCAGTGTGCAACTGCAATTAGTGATCATTTACTTGGAAAACCAAAGCGATTCGGTGGGTGACGATCGCGGGTTGGATATTTATGATCGGGTTCAGATGGTTGTGAACCAGATTGGTCAGTAGTGGGCGGAGCTTGTGGGTTAGGAACCGCGGCTGTAGGGTTGCCGTGTATTACTATTGGAGGGAGTTGAGGTGGTGGTGTGGTATCAAGTCTAATGTCAATGTCCTCAGTATCACTCTGCGCATGCGTAGCGGGTTGAAATTCGGTTGGCGGTTGTTGTTTACTACGCAGGTGGTCGGCGTGTCGATCGATTATGCAATCATTGTGTTCTAGGCGAACTTTGTATGACACTGATCCGATACGACTCACGATGGTACCTTGTAACCACTTGTAACCGGTTTTGGTGAAGTTGCGCACGATAACTTTCTCTCCAGTGGCGAATGAACGTGGCTTCGCGCGTTTGTCGTGATGTTGTTTTTGTTTTTCTTGATGACTCTCCACGCGTTTCCCAACATCAGGACGAAGTAGGTCAAAGCGGGAGCGTAGACGTCTTCCCATTAGCATTTCCGATGGTGATAACCCGGTAGATGTATGCGGGGTTATCCGATAGGAGAACAGAAACCTTGAGACTTTGGTTTCGACAGTTCCCGAGTCCATGCGTTTCATTGCGTTCTTGAAAGTGCGTACCGCTCTTTCAGCTAGTCCGTTGGAGGACGGATGATATGGTGACGTGCGAATATGGAGAATTCCGTTTCTTGTTGTGAACTCGCGAAATTCGGCGCTCGTGAATGGCGTACCGTTATCGCTTACGATTTTCTCCGGTAATCCGTGCGTTGCGAAACACCCTCGAAGCTTTTCGATTGTCGAGTTTGATGTTGCGGCGTTAAGTGGGAAAACTTCCATCCACTTAGTCGTTGCGTCAACTACGATCAAGAACATTTTGTTCATGAATGGTCCAGCATAGTCGATATGCAATCGCGACCATGGGCGAGCAGACCACTTCCATGGATGCAACTCATTTCTTGGCGGCATGGGCTGATCCTGCTGGCAATTATGGCATGCTCGAACTTGATTCTCAATGTCGGCGTCCATCTTGGGCCACCAGACAACTCCTCTGGCTAGGCCTTTCATGCGGGCCATGCCTGGGTGACCTTCGTGGAGATACTGCAGCACTCGCGTTCGGCCTTTCGGTGGGACGATCACTCTATTGCCCCACATGAGACAGCCATCTTGAACGGTAATTTCGGTGCTACGGGTTGAGTACGGTTTCATTTCCTCCTCCACAGCTCCATGATGTGGGGGCCATCCCTTCTCTACCAGCTGTAACACTTTGGACAGTATTGGATCTCGACGTGTCCAAGTGCGGATGTGCGAAGCGGAGAGCGGAGATGCGTCAATGTTCTCCATCAACAGCACAGTTTCAGCTGGGATTGGAACCTTAGCTGGCATGTCTGGCAATGGTAGGCGACTCAGTGCGTCGGCATTCCCGTGATCTGTTGTCGACTTGAATACAAGTGTGTATTCGTACATGGCTAGCGTAAGAGCCCATCGTTGAATACGAGCTGATGCTTGCGGAGGTACTGCGCGTTCCTCGTTAAACAGACTCAATAGGGGCTTGTGATCAGTCACTAGCGTAAAATGTCTCCCATAAATGTAGCTGTGAAATCGCTTCACACCAAACACGCATGCTAAACCTTCCTTTTCTATTTGCGAGTATTTCCGTTCTGCCGGTGCCAATGTGCGAGAAACAAACGCGATCGGTTTCTCCGAACCGTCTGACATTCGGTGCGACAGTACTGCTCCAATGCCGTACTGTGATGCGTCACAAGACACGATAAGTGGTTTTTTCGCGTCGAAGTGAACGAGTAGATTCGATGACAGGAGAAGTTCCTTGGAAACCTTGAATGCTTTCTTCTCGTCAGGACCCCATTTCCACTGGGTGTCTTTGCGAAGTAGTCGGTACAAAACAGCAAGTTTTGTAGATAGCTGTGGCATGAACTTCCCGTAATAATTGAGTAGCCCCAGGTAGGCTCTCAACTCAGTCACGTTAGTCGGTGCAGGAGCATTGCGGATTGCGTTTACTTTTTCCGCCGTTGGATGCAGTCCTTGCGCATCGATCCTGTGGCCCAAGTACTGTACTGAAGGGGCCATGAAGGTACATTTACTGAGCTTTACTCGTAGGCCGGCTTTCTCTAGGCGTGACAACACAGTGGCGAGTGTTGCCAGGTGAGACTTGTCGTCAGGGCCGGTAACTAAAATGTCGTCAAGATAGACGGACACACGCGGAATCCCCTGAAGGATGTTGTCCATAGTGCGTTGAAAAATCGCGGGTGCGGACGCTATCCCGAACGGTAGACGAGTGTATCGGAACAATCCACGATGGGTATTGATAACCACGTATGCTCGCGATTTCTCATCCAGAACGAGTTGTTGATACGCTTGGGAGAGGTCCAGCTTAGTGAACTTGTTTCCACCCGAGAGAGAAGTAAACAAGTCCTCGATTTTCGGTATTGGATACTTGTCCAATTTCGATACTTGATTAACGGTCAACTTGTAATCACCGCATATTCGGACGGACGACTTGTCAGGTTTCAGAACTGGTACGATCGGCGCTGCCCATTCTGAAAATTCCACAGGCTCGATAACTCCTGTAGCTTGTAGTCGCTCAAGCTCCTTTTCGACTAAGGTGCGCATAGCGTAGGGTACAACTCGAGCTTTGCAGAAGCGCGGTTGAACATCCTTGTCGACGTATATCTTTGCCTTTGTACCTTTCAGAGTTCCCAACTCATCCGTAAATAGCGTCGAGTGGGCTTTCAGAAGCTCATTCATGCTGCTTGATGCATGTAGTACATTGATTTGTTGCCAGTCAAGCTTTATCTTCTGTAGCCAGTTCCGACCCAGAAGACTTGGACCGTCGCCTTTGACGATTAACAGCGGAAGTTCGAACGTCTCCGTCTTGTACGTAACTTCCACGTCGAGACTGCCGAGTACTGGAACCAACTCTCCAGTGTAAGTACGAAGTCTCACTTGTGACTTTTGCAAGACAGCGTTAGGCCAAGATGACTGAAAAGTCTTTTCCGAGACGATTGATAGTGCAGCTCCTGTGTCGATTTCCATAGTGGTGTCGACGTTATCGATACATAGCGTCGCTTTGATCGGCCGCTGTGCGGATGTGTCACTTGAGCTGCTGAACAGCGAGTACACCGGGCTGCTGTTCGCGTATTCGTCATCATCAGTGTCGCTGTTTTCCGGAGTGGCAGTGACATTCTTAACTTGGCTTCGTGGCGCTGTCGCTTTGGCGCTGCGACATACGCTGGCAATATGGCCTCGTTTCTGGCAGTTGAAACAAGTGTTATTTTTGAATCTGCATCTATCAGCTGTATGACTTTCATGACCACAACGATAACAGGTTTTCTGCTTGGCACCTTTCTGCTCAGTGGGCCTGGGCTTACCTGTCGCCTTCGAATTCGGTGGCTTCCGTGTCGTTGTGTGGCTCCTCGTCATTTTATTCACCGCTTTGTCGCTCTCTGGCTGCGTAGCATGGAGGTCTTTCACATTTTTAGCCGCCGTTTCCATGCTTTGGGCGATCGCCATGGCTTTTTCCAGAGTTAGGTTCTTTTCTGCCAACAAACTGCGTTGCATGCGGTCGTTGCGCACACCACACACAAGGCGATCCCTTAGCATGTAATCAAGGGTGTTGCCATAGTTACAGAACTCCACCAGGGACCGTAGAGCTGCCGCAAACTGTGCAACAGACTCCCCGTCTTCGCGAAATCGGCTATTGAACTTGCATCGTTGTACGATTTCCGACGGCATCGGGTTGTGGTGCTCTGTCATGCATTTTACTAAGTCGTCGTAGGTTTTCTGCCCAGGTTTTGATGGAGCTACCAAATTGCGAAGCAACTTGTAGGCATCAGCACCAATGACGGTCAGTAGTACCGCTTGTTTCTTAGCCGTGTCCGTGATGTCGTTGGCGATAAAATAATGTTCAAGCCGTTCGATGTATTGCAGCCATTCTTCCTTCCCTTCTCGAAATTCGTCGATTTTTCCGATGAGTGCAGCCATTGTAATCCTCGTCGCCAATTTGTAATGTACCGAGTGGGTATTTTAAATGAATAAAACAAGCACACAATTCTGATGAGTCGAGAGAGAACTTTATTATAGAGCGAACAAATATAGACTGAGTCTTCCGGCTCAATACAACTATGTCTACGTGGCACAGGCTGGTCAACGATACAGTGATATATCATATATACACTAGCATAGGAGATCAAAGATCAAATGCTTTTATGGCTGGCTTATACTCTTGAGATCTTGGGGGAAAGTTATGATAGGAAAGTGGAGTACGAAACACCTGTTACATATATCAATATATTACAAGTGTTGACCAGATCACTTTTGTTTTCGTACACCTCCCCCACTTACCTCATGGGTCATTAAATTTTGATACATAACATGTCATACTTTTCTCATTAACATTCTGAAATTTCTCGCTCTCAATCCGAATATTTAATAATAATAATAATATAACGAAACCTAAGCAAAAAAATCTGAGCAAGCTCCTTTAAATACTGCCCTCTGTGGCGGGAGCGATAGTGACGATTTGTGATAGGTGATTATAGTGATAAGCGCCCTCTCTTGGTGGCACCATAGAGCAAGAAAAAAACCGTGGCATCTTGCAGACAATTAACCGTAATTAAATAACACTTAACGGCAAATTGAAGTGGTCAAAAGGGGAATTTTGAAAACTCGTGTTCCTGTCTCGTCCCTGACATTGCTGTTTTTGTTGTTGTTTGGCACAGTCACGTGATAAGATAATGGGTACATGGAATAATTAGGGTCTATTACCGCGCTAGCATATTTCAGGGGCTTTTGTTATTTTCTAAAGCAAGCCCAATAATGATTACTCACTCGCGTCCTTGCCTCCTATTGGTCGCTACTAAATTCCGCTCGCTTTGTTGTGTTCGAAGGTTCAAGATGTTTGGAGTGTTTTGATGGAGGAAATAATACCAATTTCCGCTTTTTTCCCCTCGTTAAATAAGAAATGCGTGCAAACAAAATATTTTTAGAAATTATATTTTTTTGTGGAAAATGTATTGAATATTTTCAGAGTGGAAATTGGTGTTTTGATTTGGGGTAAAAATAATTCTGTGCACGTTTAATAGTGCGCGCTCGTTGAGCATCGGTGCATGAAATTTGATTTGAACGCCTTGTGACACTAGAGAGGTATGATAAAGTGCATAGGTAATTACTTGCACGTCTGAAAATTCTTAGGAGGTATCCTTATCAAAACAATAACTAAACATAAGAGGGTGTCCAGAATTTATACACAATTATACACAATAAATATATTATTTTTGCTTAGTAATTAAAAATCACTTAAAATATAAAATATTAATGAAGAAACGCATTGGCCATCTCACTCCAGGAAAAGACAATGGTTTGTCTAGACTGGTCCCCGATCCACATGATCGCTTGTATAAGAGAAAGAACTTGCAGAAGGTTCGGTCGTTCCCACCGCCTATACTGGGCGCTGGTATACGGGCCATCGATATATATATACACTGGATGAAGCAACGACGTCTAAAATTGAAGCCACCGTCCGCCATTATATCCCACCAAATACAATGCCTTGCCTAGACTGGTCATACTGTCTTCACTAGTCTACATCATGGTCTACATGTGTTAAGTGGAATGCAAGCGATCCATGGACCGGGGGGGGGGGGGTCTAGGCCAAGCATTGTTCGTGGGGTCAATGGCGGCCGGCGCATGGCTCAACTCTCGTAAGGAAATAGTTTTGTGGTATTTTTTATCAAGTATCTCGATTTCGGGGCGCCGGTCATAGTAAAGATACCTCTGCCACATATCGTGCTGCACAGTAAAGGTTATAAAAGGCTATTTTTCCCTACTGCCCTTGGTAGCCGTATGTCCGCGGGGTCGTAAGGTCAAACTTTGCGTCAAACGTATCGCTTGACTGATAAAACAATAAGGATCGTTAGTACGATTGGTGGGACGCCGAGGGACGCGGTGATCTAGGAACGCGGCGGCACGCGGCGAGACGCGGCATGACACTGTCATTGATGGCTTGGTTTCCTTTCAATAAAACCATGGATATAGCCATCTGTTCAGCCTACAATTAGTTGTGGCTACATGTCGAAATTTCACTCGTATAAGTTTTCACTCGTTGAACTCGGCTTTAATTCAGTTGAAAAAAACCCCTTACATACCTCAAAGGAGCGCCTCCAGATCACATTTTTTTTCCGTGGGTGGTGAGATTTTGCTACCATATTTGTTATGTTTTTCTCAGTGACTATTCTGAAATGTCGCGTTCTCAATATCCGTATATATTTTTAAGGATATCGTCCAAAAAGCACCGATGTTTTGTAAACTAATTTATCCGGTTACATAAAGCAATGCAGTGATTACACCAACATGTTTGCTTCCACATCCAAATTGGAGATTGTAAATCAAAATTTTAGTATTTTGGTATTTTATATGATTGTTAGAGCGAAATCCATTTTCTCGAGAAAAAAAATCTGAACCCCTTTAACTTATTTTCTTTGAAGTTTGAGAAATGTCACTGTACTTGTATAATGCCACAACAATCCACATATAAAAGTTGTATACAGGTACATGTACTATTTTCCAGACAATGTGGCACATAACGCGTTAGTTGCACTAGTGCCAGTAAATTGTTTGGTCGGTATATCCATGGTATATATATCAAATTAAAACACGAATCTCATTTTCTTTCTCGAACATACCTTCACTTTAACAACGTATACGTGGGACCTATAGGAAAGCTAGACGATGTGTGTACCTTTCCTTTCCACCGCACCGTGAATTATGAACGAAATGAACCAACACTATCAACCTTCGTCCCGCCACACGCTTCATTCGTTTCCCGCCTGAATCTGACGTCACTCGCGTTTCGCGCTGCATGGTTGGCGTTCATTTTATGTTAACCGGACATCGATTGAGAAAGGTGTAGGGAAACGACACCGGTTTAGAGCCAGACATTTCTCACAGGAAGAGTTAAAATGCTGCACGCACGAAGGGCAATTCGCGTTCACTTGGGGCTAAGATTTGTTTAATCTTTTGTTTTTAGTTTGTGGGTCCCGGTGTTGAAGATGGATTGGACACCAGTCTCGCCATATCACGGTTTTTTTAATCATTTGTATAGCACGCTAAAGTCTGGGTACCCGACGCTGGCTAGTCTAATAACGGACTCTTCGTTTTATTAATTTCCCACGAACTGTTATAGATCTCCACACATTTTGAACTAGTGTACACTATCCCTTTGGAAAAAAATGGTAATGTTATAAAATACTTTTAGCACAGGGTCATTAATTGTTTCAGTTCATAGATATCACACTAGAAATCAGCAAAATTGGTGTTACGCATGGGATACTCTACGCAAAGCTTAATTGGTAATGCCCAACACACCAGACATTTTCATTCAACATGTAAAATAACCGATACATGTATTGCTGCGCAGCCTATTAAAAACACCCCAATTGAGGGAATAAGAGTGCGCTCTACAACCGTAATGTCTTTGCATTGTGGTTTGTCTCAATGAAATGATGCTAATTAGGATGCAATTAGAACGAGATATGAACACACGGCGGAATGTAGAGCGCACTTTTACACCTGCGCATGGCCTCATAATGATTTTATGCAATATGCCCAGGCATATATACCCGCGCGTGTGTGTAAATTATACACACGCACCTGCAAATACATGTAATAATATATGCTGGCCCCTCGCGTTAATAATTCATCTTTTTCGTGACCGTGCGTTGTATGTAAGCCGGGTTCGCTCTCTTCCTGTGCCCGTGGTGGCGCAAGACGACTGCGGCCGGCCGCGGTGGAAATCCAGTCCTTTTTTGCTGGCGATGTATTGGCCGTGACATGCCGTATACGGAGAAATAAACCGGCGTTCGTTCCCAGATGTCCCACCCACTCTGTTTATCATCGAAGCTTGTGCTTTTTCAATCGTCACTGTTTCACGTCACATGGTTGCGAGCCTCGGCAGCCGAGAGATCGTGCCCACACATAATCTGGATGTAGTCAGCGCACGAGGGTCTCTCGTGCCGTGTAATGTGGCCTGACCGATGCATCAAACCTGTCCATGTGCCTCGTAAAGTAAGACACTCAAATGCTAAGACTATAATGAAGATTGTCCGCAACTGGTCATAACCACAGATGTGTGTTACAATTCTGTTGCGAGTGGCGCGAAATTTATCGAGGTCGCATTACTTCAAAGATCGCTACTAGCTCGTGTAGCAGATCACCACATGCTCTGAAGGTCCGTGTCTTTGCCGTAATGTGTCTTTAAGAAGCCAGGCTCCTTTAGGAGGATTCTCGGCCGATGTAAGCAGTCGATGTTTCGCCGTTTAGTCGCGACCTGAGACCGCTCCTCGTGGTGCGACCACCGACTGGCGTCTACGTTAGGGTCTACGTACGTGCCTTCATCAGCCGTCTACTGTACATGGGTAAGCAACATCATGTGGTGTGTTCGTAATATGTGTTGCATGTGCACACTGATGTATGTAGTAAACCCGATGTAATGAAGTACATTCATGTAATATTAACATATAATAATTCCTGAATTATTAATCTCCGTCGAAACATACCGTTACAGGTCCTGCCATCCCTATAAAGAAACGAGTCTATCAATTTGTAGTCAATTGATGCGTGTGTCGGTGAAATACACGCTCAATTATCAGAGACATCAACTTTAAAGGCACAGGCTCGTCAGCAATGCGCGCGCGCCAAATTCGTGCCACGAAATACGCAGCTCCATGTCTTTGCTATGGAGCTGCGTATATTTCCAGGCACGAGTTTGGCGCGCGCGCATTGCTGACGAGCCTGTGCCTTTTATAGTATAATGGAAAATGTTATATATAATTGCATCACTATAGCAAGTCGTCTAGAATACAACACAACGTGTGTGTCTAACGAGAAAACGCTAATTGTGATGGTTAGGATGGGTTTTTTTTCTCGCGGCCGTTACTGGATGTACTTGTATAATCAAATAATCTAGTTTATCTATTTGTCACGCAACGATGCGACACTGCCATTTATTTGCAAATAGATACTAAAATGGAAAAAAGGCACCCTTTGTGTGTTGCCATGGTTAACGGGTCTACACTAAAACCAGTGAACTGTTTCCCTGCGCTCTAGCAATACACGTTTCAGATTACCAGCGAATGTTTAGACCAATTACCATGGCAATTGACGTCACACTTTAGTAGTCTATAACCAGCGGCGTCACCGGACTTGTCAAGAGGAGGGGCGGGGTGAAGGGGGGAGGGAGGGGAAGCTAATTCAACAAAAGCAGCTTAAATTCCTGCCGTTTGTAAATTCCCCTCCCCCTCCCTCCCCCGGTATCGCCACTAATTCCGAACAGTATTGTACGCATTTCGGGCCACAGGAAACTAGGAAACTAGAGGTGAAAAAAAGAACAATATTTTTCAATGCTTTCCCGTCACTCTCTACTTGTGTTCAATAATACTACGGCAGTGTTACTAGCCGTAGCCCCCAAATTCATCTCTTTCTGAAAGTGGCGTTAAAAACAATCCTACATATAACCTTCAATTCCTTTTATTCTTTTCGTTCCTTACGGAGTCCCCCTCCATGTTGGTATCAGTTACAAACGGCGTTTGAAAAGGTACCTTTTCACTCTTCAAGCAACATTAGCCTCTATAACGGTTGAGGGTGAAATTGAAGCCGAACGATGCAACTTAGAGACCGTGTGGGGACGAGGACGAGAGGTGATTATCACTGACCCCTGTCCACACGATCGCTTGCATTCCACTTAATGCAATGTGCTCTAGTGAAAGTAGTATAGGTAGACGATGTGCCCTCTGACGTCACAGCAAACCAAAACATGCCCAGCGTTATGCGCACGCATCATGTTTTGCATAAATTATTTTGGTTTGGGAATGAGGTTGAATGTCAAATCGTCTTTGAATTGTGTGACCTTTGGCATCATTACCAAACCACATCTATGCAAAGCAGGATGCGTGCGCATAACGACGACCAATTTTCAACAGAGGGCGCTTTAGATATAAACAAAGAGCACACCGTCTATAACCAGTCCTGGGGTCAATTTCATAAAGAAAAAAAAAATGCTCAGCACAAAATTGAATTGCTTTGTAAACTGGGCTACCAACCAAAATCATATGTGGTGTGTATCACGATTGACTGGTATTCTGCAACTGTTGTTAAGAATACAAGCTGATAAACTTTCTATACAGCAAATATATTTTGTTGTACGCAAATGTTTACAGCTTGAAATTGGCCCCAGAAAGATGGCGGAAGGTTGCCTCATTCATGGAGTCGCTCCAGTCCACTATGTATATAGAGGTCAGTGGTGATTATACACGTGTGCCAAACGTTGCTATATCCATGTGACCTTCATAATATGTACGCGTGTCGAGCCGATGGACGCGACTTAATTAAACATAAACATGAAAACGTTACGGGGGAAAATAGGACAGAGGAAATTACGAATTGGATTTGTCGATTGCATCTGCTTGAAATAATAAATGATTTTTTTTTATACCACGAAAGATTTCCAGATTGTGTTTCCAAATAAAAAGATGATGCATAGGCCTATAAATTCAAATTAATTTTTTCGTAAAGGTGCTTTACAAGATCACTTTTTGACCGCTCCCTGGGTGTTGAGATTTTGATACCATATCATGTGTCATATTTTTTCTCATTACCATTCTTAAATTTCGCGCTCTCAATCCGTATATTTTCAAGGATATCATTAAAAAAACACCAATGTTTTGTAAACTAATTTTCCGGTTCCATAAAGCAGTGCAGTGATTACACCAACCTTTCTGCTTCCACATTTAAATTTGGAGATTGGAAAATTTCATGTTTTCCTCCCATGGATAGTATTTTTTGGGGAGATATTGTTTAAGATTGTTAAATTAAAACGAAATCCATTTTCTGGGAACAAAATTGAACACCACCTTTAAACGGTGATTATTCATGCAATAAGAAGGGTCCTTTGTTTTTTAGTATTTCCTTTCTAGAAAAAATAAAAACCCCATTTCAATGGAAAATTGGATCTTTGTTAAGTTTAATTTATTAAAACAAATTTCGCTGAATTACGACTGATTTCAAAAATTAATTTTAAAAAGTGCATACAAGAGAAGGGTTTTACTCTTTTGAGTGCATTTACATGTATGTCGATTCCCTGGTCATTATGTAGGCGATCTCCGTACAAACCAATTTGCAATTTCTCGTCGTTTTTTTCTCGTCGTTTCCTGGATCGCAATCATAAGAAAAAATGAAACTAAATGAAATTTCATTTCACTAATGGATTCCAGACATTTTCTGGATGAATGCCAAAGGTTCAAGCCAGTTGTTCATTCGTGACCCGAATACTGCTTAATGTGAATAGATGAACAACCTATAGTATATATACAGCCTTTGAACAAATTATTGGACCACCTATGTCTTGAATTATTCCTAAAAATCACTCCTCTTCGGCAGCAACAGGGCTTATGTTTATGAGACAATAGTCATTAGCGGAGAAGGCTTACATGACATCAAATGTTGCTATAAGACATTCCTTAAAGGAGTGTGACCAGATCACTTTTTTTAACCCATAACTCCCGGGACTTACCTTATGGATCATGAGATTTTTATATCATAACATCCGTTATATTTTTCTGATTACGAAACTGAAACTCCCGCGCTTCTAGGCCGCATATTTCCGAGGATATCGTCGAAAATCCACCGATTATTTATAAACTAATTTTCCAGTATCAACGTTTATCCACTGAAAGCCGACTCGATAGTTTTGTTCAATTTTTTACCGGAAATTGCGAATGTTTTCGGGTTTTTGGGACATGGGAGGTAGGTGTGTATGGGAGTTACTTGATAATATTGGTAAGTTACATCGAAAACTATTTTCCAGAAACTCTGGTCTCGCTCCTTTAACAAATTGTTATGTACTTATTTTTGTTGCCAGGTTGTAGGTGGTCCAATAATTTTTTACTAAGGCTGTATATATGTAGTTTGAATATCGATGCTTACTTCATATGCAGAAAACCTTAAGTGAATGGTAAAAGTGTGTGTGTGCACACACATTTTTAAAACCACCTTGTTACATTCAGTTGTTCATTTCTAACAGAAAGCACCGTCTTGGACATTCATGTGGTGTTTGTTACCTTTTCTTTATGAAGACAGTATATTTTGGGTCAACAGCATTGGGCCTTTAAACTTTCTTGTTTCAGATTGTATCCATCAGCTTTAACTAACGGAACTATTGGGACAATACCTCCAGTTTCATTCATTACCATATTCATTACCTCATGGACATCTGTCCACATTTACATGTAGGGCTACATGTATAACGAATTTATTCACCCCGGCGGTCCCTGGGTCATAATTCCTAAAAAATAACCACTTATTCATACTTAATAATTGGGGCAAGCCGGGCAGGGGTTTGGGGCGTATCTTAAGTGATCTCTGGAAGGGGTTATCTCATTAAAGGGTTTATCCCTCTGTAGGGCTTGCTAAGCTCACGTGATAGCCAATCGGATCCCAATAAGCGAAGAACAATTGCACTACCGTGATTCGATACCACCAGTTGGCGTCATATACCTCAACTGGTAGGGCGTATGTACGTTGAGCGGAAGGTCCGCGGTTCGAATCCCGGTGGAGCCAAGTTGCTTTTCACTGCATCCAGATTTCCCAAACTCATGGACATCTGTCCACATTTATATCGAATTACCATATTACTTTTAAAATGGACGAACATTCGATGCCTTTATGACAGGTTGATAATTAGTAAGAAATCATTGTTATCAAGCACACACCCCCATGTGATGTGTTTCTATGTTATTATAGTGTTGACATTTGCAAACAAGTGGTTAATATTAAAACATGGTTACAGCACCGTGGACGAGAGTCGTCTGCTATTTAAAGGCCTATGGATCATTTGCATAATAAAACATTTTACAGATTCGAGGAATAAGAGTGTAATATATCAAAGGAAGAATGTTGGTAAACTAGCCTGAAGAAATTTTAGCGACATAGATGCATCAGTGCTTCACAAAACCTTGAAAATAATATAGATTTTGTGTACAAGTGAATGGTAAAAATGTCCCATGCACGAAACTTGTTTAGAAACCCACCTTCGGTTGTCAATTTCCAACATGAAATACCATTTGTGACGGGAAAAAAATCATGTGGTGTTTGTTACCATTGCTGTAGTAAGGTTTTTCGTGTCAACTCACGAAAAACAAAATTGGGTCCGATTGCAAATGATACAATGGCCTTTAACACATAAGCCATGCATGAATTTTTCAGGTTTTTCTTTAGCATTACTTCATCCATGTGGCTGAAATGTCTACAAGGCAGTTTATCAACAATATTCTTCAATTATGTAATTATTTGTTTCTGGATTTTGTATTTAAAAAAATGATATAAGGCCTTGAAGTGAATAAATTATTAATCAAAATGCGTGTGAATGCTGTTGGAAATATTCGGGAATCATTAATAACAAATACACTTTTCGTATTGTCAGTCTGACACAAATACCTCGTGTACGTAGGTCGTAATTAGCTGCTCGTAGACTCTGGCAGACGCCGTTCGTGGTAAATTGGCAAATGCAATGCGTAATGGTTGCCTAGCTATATGATTTGATTGGGGCCCCTGCATCGAAGTAGTGTAGATTTCGAAGAAACATTATTATTGGCAAAGGAATCTGGGTTTACATTCTGTTCGTTACCCATTAACGCCATCATGGTTAATATTAGGTAGGACGCCTATATAGTCATGACTTTTATTAAATATATATATATATATATATATATATATACCACTAGCGTAAGCAAGAGTGAAGTTGAGAGACATTTTGATGAAAGTAATTATTTTTAGATATTGGTCCAATTAAATGAGCGTGTCCAGATCACATGGGTGTTAGATTTTGATACCGTATCAGTTGTCATATTTTTATCATCACCATTCCACAAGTGATATTTTTCACCACTGATCTCTGAAAGATGTCTTGAATGCCATGTAACAAAGTACATGTGCATATGTTTGAGTATACCGCCCTCAACATACCTAACAATGAAGCATATTATAATGGAAGTACATGGCGGCGCCCACGGTGGCTTCACTTGTCTTTACATTTTTCTGTATTGAGCTCATGCCAATGACGTCATTTTGGGAGTAAACAATGCCGCGTCGTTGTGGAAGCAATGTGCGTGCGCGTTGTGTGTGTCCATAGCGCGCGTAACGCGCTATATGATGAGGCTCCCATTGGTGAACTAAACCGCGTTGCGCCCACTAGAGACACACACAACGCGCACGCACATTGCTTCCACAATGACTTAGCATTATTTGACTCCCAAAATGGCATATTCGCACGTGTTCGAAAGGGGTCAATAGAGCTCAGTGGAATGACGGCATAGAATGCTATTTTTGTGTGTGAAAAATAAGACACAATTAGCGATTCAAACTCTGACCCCTGATTTAAGATACAAACTTTGCCATGCAAACAGGCCCTTGGATGCGCAATACTTGTACTTCAACTTGACAAGCAAACTCCCCTCATAATTTCTCTTGAGTAGCACCCCATCTTTTTTTTGTCAAATTGAAATTACAAGTAATATTTCAGTTGTATTTATTTCAATATTTATTTATAATATTTATATATTTATTACCATGTACTATATTGCCCTAACGTGGTCATCAGTCAAAAAGTGTGCTGTGCGGTGTACATACGGGACAAAAATAAATGTATTGGACATGTCACAGAAACTTGGAAAGCGGTTAGCACACACTACTAATAATTTATGTCCATCAGGGAAGGCAAAATAAACTCATTTATAATTGACAAGAATCAACTCGACTGTCGTCATTCTTTACTCGAAGGAATCTTTTATTTAGGTAGCGTGTTAGGGAATGCATTCATTTAAGTGTCAACATTGAACTGCGTGTAGTCAGCATGCAGTGTGACGCAGAAACACAGAAAGGGATGAAAAACGTCGATAGTTTTGTTCTTTGTTCGGTACACTCTTAAGTTGTTTTTTTATTGATGCGAAAATATGCCTAAAGTAAATGCCGATTCATACCTCACGCAAAAGTGAACGCGAACAAAAGTTTTTGTTAATCTGACGTCATACATTTCGCGGGAACATTCGCGCTAGTTCAACGTTCTGCCAAAGCAACTAATGACGTCACAGTTCGCTATGCTCTATTATCCACGGCCGAGAATTAGCCTTATGCGTGTTCCACACGAATATAGCGTCTGGTGTACTGACGTAACATGTACTTCCTTTTACATGCACACTCAGTATCCATTTGACCAGACTAAACTGGTGAGAAATACAGAATCAATACCGTGGGGCTTTTTCAAATCTCGGCTTCGTCTCCGTCTCCGTCGTCATGTGATTTGGAAAAAGGCCCGTGATTCCACTCTCATTTTTGGTTTAATATTTTTTGACCGCTCGCAGATTTTCCCGATGTTTTAGCAGTGGTTTGAACAAAGTCCAAATTTGACCGTTGGCTATAAACTGCATTCATCAAATAAAAGTCCAGCGACACTGTGCCGTGCACGTCATGGGTCCGACTTGGTCATGACTTGGTCTGAGTCCGACTTTGGTCCGGGTCCGACTTGGTCCAGGTCCGACTTGGTCCAGGTCCGACATGACTCGAAATAGGAGAGAATGCCGTAAAGCAACCAGGGGCCAATTTCATAGAGGTGTTTAAGCACAACAAATTTCTTAAGCACAAAAAAAACTCTTGCTTAGTAGAGAATGTTACCAGTGAAATCCTCATGTGATTTATATAGTGTATGACCAGTGTTATAAGACTGTTTCATTAAAATGGCAATCATGTAAAATGTTTGCTGGTAACCTCATTTTATCAAGCAAGGTTTTTCATGCTTAAGCAATTTTTCATGCTTAAGCAGCTCTATGAAATTGGCCCCTGACTGTTGGTTGCTAGGCAATAGCGTGCACCTCGTAGCACCAACACTATCGTATGTGCATTTCCAAACTACACCTCCATGTAAAAGTGAAGAATTCAGTGCGCCAACTATTATGCACTTGTTACACGCAAAAGGCTAATTCACGTCTGCAATAAAAACTTCACGTGAAATCGCGAGACTTATCTTTGACGAGTGCTCCATTTCTTAAACGCGTGAACCTTTGCCTCTTCAATCAGACTTTCCCCCTATATTATACAGTAGAACGCATCAGTCAACACTGTTCTTATAACCTAATGCAATCGTGTGGATGGAGATTACACATCGTAGTATCAGAGAGCAAATTACGTGTCGAATATTATCTGCCTTATATGCGTCTATTTTTAGACACAAAAATACCGAGTTATGCATTAAATATGTCCACAGAGAGATCGGTATAGCCTTTGGCAGAATAGGAAATATTGTATAAAAAATGTGTGGGGGGGGGAAAATAATGTTAAAAAGGGAAAAACTAGAGAGATTTTAAACGCATTACCCAAATACAAAATGCACGCAGACAACGCAGGATATGTTTACTTCACTTTTGGCGCGCAAACACAATAAACCAAGAATAATTATAACCGATTAAATTATATAGGTCAGGATCGCGTGCTTGGAATATTTATTTGACAATTTTTGTATATGGTTACGCATGTCTTAATTACGCAGAGATAAAAGGAAAAAAATAGTGTATTAAAATGTGAACAGCAAAGTCATGCTCTCTGATGTTTTAAATTCGCGTGTTTTGTTGTGGGAAAAAAGGGAGAAAAGTGGCCCGCGTTAAGTGCACTAAGCTGAAATTTCGTAAGCAGCACGCATCTCGCGCAAAACACTCTGGGTAAGACTTGTATTTTTATGGAAAGATCCATAGGCCTATTTGGCGAGGATAATCTCTGGGAAATGGATCGGCACCATGGAGTTAGAAATATATGTGAACTCGCTATTCCAATCTCGTGTAATATACTGTGTCGATATGGACGCCGCCATTTTGGATTAACGATATGGGCGTTAAGAGGGCAGCGACAACACCGTGGCGTTTTGGCGTTAATCCAAAATGGCGGCGCCCATATAGGCACAGCATTTCTTCGGGAGTTTACCCTCGTTTTAACTCTATGGTGGGTATGCATTTTGTCTACAAACCACACGCGATGACAAGCTAATAAAAATGTTATCTGCAGAACTTTTTTGGGCAAAGACAAACATTATACATGGAATCGTCTGTGATATCAATGTCACACTCACTGGTGTCGTTGACGGATGTTATTTTTAGCTCCTTATCAGCAATATAGTAAGCCCTAACAGAGTGAAAGCCCATGCTATCACTACTCCGATTTGTCATCCTAAAAACTACCAAACTAGCTTCTGTCATGAAGAACGTAGATATAGGCCTACACCAAAGTATAACTTTAAAGCACGGCAAAGAACTACTATATTATCCATGCATTGTTTGGCAAGTCTCCTTTTTATACTTATGGTCCAAAATTATCAAAGTATAATAAAGCATTTGGAAATTGTGGACGACCTGCCTTGTATCTATACAGCCTTGGAAAAAAAAATATGATTGGACCACCTACAACCTGACAACAAAAATAAGTAAAGGAATGTCTTATACAGCAATATTTGATGCCATGTAAGCCTCCTGAGCTAATGACTATTGTCTAAGACCAAACATCATAAACATATAAAGCCCGGTTTCTGCCGAAGAAGAGTGATTTTTAGGAATAATTCAAGACATTTTATAGGTAGTCCAATAAGTTATATAAGTTTTTGTCAAAGATGTATATCCTAAAGCGATCACCCATAATTCCATCTGCTATTTTTGATGTAGTAATCGATTCGCCTATTGTATCGAAACTTCGAGAGTGCAATCGATATTTTCCCGCGAAACCTAAAACTTTTAACCACAGCAATTTCTGTTGTGTTGAGCCGAGAAAAGGGCTTTCTCTTATCCCGAACGTGAATACGATATCTGAGCTTCCATTTGCTACTTAAAAATCCTGAAAATCGTGCTCTCCTCAATAACTTGGCACCTAACGCAACTCAACAGCCGTATAAGACGTTTTGACGAAGACCAACGCGTGAGCGACACAATCCGTACAGATAACGCGCGCATATCCGCCACAAGTGGCTTCCATAATCACCATAATGGTGAAGTTTTGTATCGGGTGTCGCGGCTGGAAATGCTCACGGCCATTTTCAGGTGGATTAGGTTTCAAAAGACTACGGTAACCAATAACTTGTGGTGTTGTTTTCGAAATGATACGAGTGGACTACTGAAATTGAGAAAATATTTAGCTACTTGCCAGGGTGTATGTGGTATACGAAGCCCTTCGAAGACGTGTATTACGGCACAACTTTAAATTTCAAATTGTTGTTTTTCGTGCATCTTCTTTGCGTCCAAAATGTGGTAAAATAAAAAATAAAATAATCTGGATTATGTTCGACATATCAACAGCCAAATTTAATCAACATAGCAGTAGCTCTTACCATTTGGGATAATGGATACGATGAGAAATTATTTTGGCTTTTAGTCTGCAGGTTTTTTTTTACCTTTGAGGAGTACAGCCAGATTTTTTTCCCTTCAGTATTCGCTGTATAAATGTGACGTCTTGCGGGGCATTGTCGTTTGTTTTGCTGTACTATTTAAAGCGCACGAGTATCACGCAGAAAAGATACGTGCGCTATATAAGATGTCACCATTATCATTATTTACTTGAACAACCGATTTAAGCTGGCGTCTTCTAACCGAAATTTCCCAGACAATACGAACAAATTGTAGGAACGGGGTGCGGAGGATGCCGTTGTTTTGGACAAAAATTTGAGCAAAATCGACGCTGGCACTGCCGGGGTATACGGGTATAGCCGAGAGAGGTTGCTTGGAAACACATCCGGGTAATTAAAGGCCGATTGTATCATTTGCAATGACCCACAATTTTACATCGTGAGTTGACAAGAAAAAGAACTTAAAGTGTTGATAGCAAATGGTATTAAACATACACCACATGAATTTGTTTTAATGTGCGTGCACATATATTTTTAAGCTATGCAAATTTAAAAGGTTTTCTGAAGCATTGATGTAGCTGAAATTTCTCCAGGCTATAGTTTACTAACATTCTTCAGAAATATTATGCCCTTTTTTCCATAGGAATCCGTAAAAAAGTGTTATGATCTTGCAAATTAATGGGTCTTTCTATAAATTAGGGGTCCAATGTTGGTGTCCACCGCTACATTTTACATCTTGTTTTTGTAAATTCAGGACACATTCTTTAAATACTTTCCATCTCAAAGAGTGAGTACATAAAGTACAATTTATACACAATGGTTTAAAAGCCATTTTAATGATTTTTGTACGAAAAATAACACATATCAGGTGTAACGGGGGACACTAAGTGTCACACTTGTGGACCCCTAATTTATAGAAAGACCCAAATGACACATGACTTGTATGCATCAGGATTTGAATCCGTATCGTATGACCGTACTACGGCGCGTATACTCAAAAGTTCGTTTTCAATAATGATTTGTTCGCTAATTATATGAAAATATAATTTGGTCGACATAGCCAACATCAAAATCGCTTTATCTGAGGAAGGCATTGCAATCATTGAGGATTTAAGATGCTATAGCATACATGAACAACCTTCTTGTCTACTTGGTTGACGAGTGCTCGTGGCTGCGATCACCGTACCGTAAGTGATATGAACAAGCTTTGAGCGCGAGAAATGAACCATTCCAAGATGTGACCCGTACAATGTTTGGCGGGAAAACCTCTTTCCCGGCGGCGCCTCGAGATTACCCCTCCTTTTCGCTTGATTTACCTGGTACCCAGCAACTGGCACTCACGTCACGGGTTTACAGTGTTGATTACATAAGGCACGACCGATCAGTTACATCGCAGCGCGCGCCTCGGGCGTATCCGAACACCGAGGTGACGCGAACTAATGTATTGCTCATAACCCTGTGAAACAGATTTCGCTTCGATAGGCTTTTGCCCGCCGAAAACAACATTTTTTTCTTCGGATCTGGGCCCAATCATGCAGACACAATTTCTTCAAAGATTTGTAATTCAGTATCCAGGTTATTAGGTCAACGAAACAAGACTCAATTTGACGATATCTCTCGGGAAATTGCATGGCCATGGAAATAATCGCTTTTCCTTTTTTTGCGCCAAAACGTCAAATTATGGGTTAGATTCACAGTCTCTGCTTGATTCCATCGGGAGTTTCCCCTATATACAGAATAGGGTTTTTTCCTCCCACCTCTAAAACTGAGCATTTCTTCATCGTCCTCTCTTCACAGGTTGTTTTGTTTTATACGCTTACGGGCTACACAATGCCTCGGGCACTTTTGAGGAATCATTGGTTTCAATACCAGAAAGAATTATAAATAAATTCCCAAGTTATCTGGACATTGACGCCATTTTGAAATGTTTCGCCATGCAGTTAACGCGCGCTTACGTGAAGCAGTGCAGTGATCACATCAAAGTTTAATAATCTGGTTACACGAAGCAGTGCAGTGATCGCACCAACCTTTTTGCTTCCATGCATCCATTGGAGATTGCAAATTTCCTGCTTTCTTCCCATTTTGGGGAGGTATTTTATATAACTGTTATAGGTTAAAACGAGATCAATTTTCTGGAAAAATATGAACACGTTCCTTTAATAGCGAGTGGTTCAACAATACGAACTGTCCAAGTACCATGGCGCGATCGTGTGCGAGGTTGCGTGCGAGTACGTGGTAACATCGGCACAAATTTGCCGCCACAATTTTGGCGCCAATTTTGCTTCCGCACGCAGTCTCGATCTCACGCCTCGGGCAAAAATATTTGATTCTGAAAAAAAGAGACATACAGCCAACTGTATATATAACGCCTCGTCAATATAAACGGGAAGTAATATAGACTCTATTGTGGTATAAATAATGCGTTCAATGCATTCATTGCGAAAATTAGACAAATGCAATGGGAAATGTTATTACATCTGTGGGAGACATGGTGGAGAGTATCAGGTACAGAAGGGAAAAATGATAAGATGAAGTAACACATGTGGATGGTGTATAGTCGCTTAGAAATAGTACAAGAATACATTTATAACCAAAGAGTCTATTTATTTTGTTAAATTGTAGGAGCATCGACCGAAAGGACATCCGCTGATTTTCGTAATGCAAATTATATTGCATACTTTTAAAGCTTGTCCGGAGCTAGTCCTACATAGCAACTAATGAATGCAATATGAATTCCAACCATGTTAACGGGTCCCTTATTTGGGATTTTTATCAATGAAATCTATGCTATAAAACCAATATACTCAGTTATACATTCATAAAAATCCTATTTGGAGCTTGTTTTGGGGGTTAAAACAAAGGTTTTTAGTTTGTATGCTAATGCGAATATGCATATTCATGACAAAGTCTTGATGTCACAAGAGGCAAACACAAAACAATCACATTCAACTGTGCACAAAAGATTCCACCTTTTTTCTCAAACTTTTGTAATCAATGACTGTTTGAGTTTGTTCTACAGAATTGTTTCCTGTTGTAAGCCATGACGAAACTGGGGGAGAAAACTGCAGCAATTTGCCACAAGTCCAACTTGAAGTCTTATGTTTTTTCTTAACTTTTCCCTTCTGTCTTCCTTATGTGATGCACTCAAAACAGCGCCCTCTGTCTGTGATTTATTGCAGTGAAATCTTCAAAGTTGAAAAAGGCTACCTTTTATTGATTTTACATCCAAACGAACAATAGCATGTCTTGCTGAACAAGTAATCCATCATAATAAAGCAAAGATTAGGCAAAAAGTGTTTAGCATGTCATAATGTTAGTAATGGTGAATGGAATAGCTCATCACATAGGCAACGCCCATGAATTTGGATACATACGAAAACGGTATTGGGAAACTCGTTTTCACTTTCCCCCTTGTTTCTAGTTCGTACATGTCCATTTTCGTATCTAGAGAGTCTTTGTCTGAAATGTGTGCGTCGAAATCAGACGAATCCGAAGTCAAACACCGACATGCACAACTGTACGGACCACGCACGTTAAAGCGATGACACGGCCTGCCAAGCGTTCTGTAGGCTATAGCTGACGTCACAGCCAAGTTTCAAGGCCGGTGCGTGGAATGGGGATTTTTTGGAGGCGGGGAAATGGGGTCAGAAATTGACTCAAAAATCGCCAAATTAACTCACACAAAGGTTCAAACACAAAATAAATGACTACTTTCGTGTGGTATAGTATCCAACTCATTTAGTAAGCACAATTTCCTTCTGAATTACAGGAAACCTTTAACACAGTATTTATGTTTTAAAATGTGAACTGAAGGGTAACTGTCTCTCAATAAAAAAATATATATTTTAATTTAATTTAATTTGTTACAAGACTGCACAATAATGGCAGACTGACATGTCAATTTCTTGGACATAAATAGCGCTTATACATTGAGACTTGTAGGCCTATACGGTTCAGGGGCGTGAATTACGCGCACACTGGGAATTAAAAAAAAAATTATCGTTCATAACCAACGGCAAAATCATGGCGGTGCAACTTAGTCTTTTACAGCTGTTTGAGCGTGATTGGCAGAGACAGTTTTATAATATAATCACATTTTAGCGAGGAAGGTTGCTCCCTTGAAATCGCTAGGCAATAGCCAATTGTATTCACGCCTTTCCGACGGGATTCGATGATAAACGGCGCGCATTTTATAGGGTGCATATACTTTTTATTTCTCGGCATTTCTGAGGCACATGATGGATTTAGCCAAGCGTGGCGTGCTGATTAAATCACCGGGCGTCTGCTCGGCCTTCTGCCCGCCGGTATCTCGCTGCCAAGGCGTTATACTTCCCGGAGCTATGGCTGGGTATGGGGATAGCAATTTACGACTGAAACGATTTAAGATGGCAAGTTTGATGAGAAATGGCATGTGAGACAAGTGGTTAGCAATATCGAGCGTGAATATTTATGAGACAACATTTTAATAGCTGATTTCTTATTCACGTTAGCAGGATTACGCATATATTGGCATTGGATCGTATTCATGACGACATGGGGTTTCACGGCTTGTGACTGGTACCCGGCGCTTTAAAAGAGTCAGCAACTGAAATGTCGGGTTAAGGGGCGGTCGGGTTGGCGTACGGGTTCTTTCCTCGCCTTTCACCTCTGGGGTCCCGGGTTCGAATCCGGGGCGTGTATGTGGATTGGGTTTGCAGTCCCTACACTGAAAACTTTATTTTGTCAATTGACACAAAAATATTAGTCATACTCTGGGTCTTATTTGACTAATTTCCAATTAGTCATACGTGGTTTGAATTGACTAATTTTAATTAGTCATGAAAAAGGGTCTTATTTGCCTAATTTAAAAAATGATTAGTCATGCGGGGAAATTAATTAGTCTTACACACACAAATATTAGTCCTGCAGAAAAATTATTAGTCTTGCAGGAAAATTAATTAGTCCTGCAGTAAAATTAATTAGTAATGTCAGTTAGTCAGCCTGACAAACTTACTTTGTCACGTGCAATACACGGTGTGTTTCGTATAACGTACTGAAATAGGCCTACGCAGAATACGTGCAATGACTGCACGGTGTGTTGTGTTAATGCAACAAAGACATCCGCAGTTTGATGACGATAATGGGGACAACAAACATGGAAGAGGCAACGATGTACCCAGGAAAACATCCAGTTACTATTCGTAGCTCATTTTATAAACTTACTTCTAACTGCAGCGACAAAAGGAGTCTAACCTGGGCTGACCTAAAATTACGAAGACGTACTGAGTTGTCCTTACAGATCATGACTATTTGTGTCAATACACGGACCCGAAGCACGGCCTCAACCATGTCTTTACTCCGACAGACGACATAGTTTGAAACATGCAAACCAATTATTGCCTTAGAAATCTCGGAGTCCCGCACAATTCTTTGGTGTCACACAAAATCCGTCACACGCTTACCTTATACCAGAGTAACGTCGCAGAATGTTCAGTCCAGTCAAACACGACCTCTCTCTCATGTAATGACGTCGCACAGCTGCACGAAAACAAGAACTGAAGATTTATTTTCCCACGACTGATTTCATGACTAACCTTTTATTACATTATCAATGTGAAGAATAATCCCGCCAAAACTCGTGACTAATTAAATTAGTCATTAGTTTCGGCTGCATTATTCTTGCCATTAGTAATGCAATCAAAAGTTAGTCATGCAATTAGTCATGGGAAAATAAATCGTCAGTTGTTGTTTTACGTGACAATACAAATTAGTCAAAAGACGATCATCACATTTGTCAGTCGTTCAGATTAGTCTTCCGCTAATATTAATTTGTCCTGCAAAAGTTTTAATTTGTCATGCACCAACAAAGATTTGTCATGCACCAACAAAAAGTTGTCAACTGACAAATTGTATACATGACTAATCATTTTGCCCTTGTTTGACTAATTTTCCACTGTGATTGACTAAATAAAGTTTTCAGTGTACTTGACCGCGTGGGTTTTCCCCTGGGGCATTTCTCTGGGGGTTTTCCTCCCACTTCTAAAACTGCAACTCCTTCTTCGTCATCTCAAGTTGAAAATATAGTATAGTTAAAGCTAAAACCGTATAGTTGATGGCATAAAGGGCCTTAGTTGCCGAAGATGCCATAAAATATACAACAACAACATGTCGGGTTAAACTGAATGTCCAATAGACGAAACCCAAATTAACCAATTGGAGACCGGTCCGCGCACTTCCGGGTTTAATAACGAGGCTCTTCGTGTTAAGAAAATGAAGTGAACTAAATTGTACGCACTACGCACGTACATGCACACACTCCTAAAATACCATGCTGAAAAGCACACGTACCCGCACACGCATCCAGTTACTGTAAATGTAGCCTACTTGTAGCGCAGGCGCAGGCCGGGCTAATGTCAAATTCGTCTAATGTACAAAATGCCTATATTTTTACGGAATTCGCTTGATTTGTTGAAGGACAGCAGTTTCGTAAATTTAGGGACTATTACCCATAACCGTAGTCACAATAACACAAACATATTGGATAAACAGAATAAACCTGTAAAATTACGTATTTTCTTAAAATATTTTCTTGAAAATTATTTGCTTTGGAAACGAAAAATGAATCAGATAATTAGTGTTCGAAGGTACAAATTCATTAGACAAATTAAAGTTTCATTACTGATATAGAAATCTGACAACTTTGGCAAACGGAGACATTTTTGTATCAAATTTATTCTTCAGGTTAACTCGCCTCTGAGCATAAAAACATGGGCCCCGTCTTTTTAAGAAAAGTGATACTTACACAGATAGGTGAATAAATGACATGTTTGGGTTGCTCCGTCCATCTTTGCTTTTGAGAGAGAAAAAAATAATCTTTCGCCTTAAAGTTGGCCCGATTGTGCCAAATCTAATTGACGGATCAATCTAATTTTTCATTGTTTGCCAAGTTCGCTTTGCCATGCTGTGTAACGTTAATAATCGGCTTAAGTGGCTGGTTCAAAGGTTAGGCCTAACTGACTGTATACTGTATTCCGAACATGATTACTGAAGTCTCAAAAATAAGGAATATAAATCACGATCTAAATTCAAGCTGATTAAGGCTGAGTGACGATGTTAAAAGTATGGTAGAAGCTTTTAGACTGAAAATTGTTAATTGCGCGCGCCCTTAAAGGGCTGTGACATGCTAAACAACTTTGTGCCTAAGCTTTGCTTCATAATGACGGATTACTTGTTCAGCAAGACATACTATTGTTCGTTTGGATGTAAAATCAATAAAGCCTTTTTCAACTTTGAAGATTTCACTGCAATAAATCACAGACAGAGGGCGCTGTTTTTAGTGCATCACATAAGGAAGACAGAAGGGAAAAGTTAAGAAAAAACATAAGACTTCAAGTTGGACTTGTGGCAAATTGCTGCAGTTTCTACCCCCAGTTTTGTCATGGCTTACAGCAGGCAACCTGTAAAACAAACTCAAACAGCCACAGATTACAAAAGTTTCAGGAAAATTGAGAAACAAGTGGAATCTTTTGTGCACAGTTGAATGTGATTTTCATGTGTTTGCCTCTTGTGACATAGTGACCTTGGTCATGAATATGCATATTTTCATTAGCATAAAAACTAAAAACCTTTCTTTTAACCCCCAAAGCAAGCTCCAAATAGGATTTGTATTACTTTAACTGAGTAGAGTGGTTTTAAAGCATAGATTTCATTGATAAAAATCCTAAATAAGGGACCCTTTAAATGGCAGCAAAATGCAATTTCCAACCGAACACAGTCTAGTCAACGATGGTTAGTCGTGTCTGGTCAATCGTTTGGAACCAGCCCACAGGGTACGGTTGCGCTGGTCACTAGTACCCTACAAGTTGCACACCAGTAAATAGGGCTCCCATAGGAACCAATGCTAAATGCCCCATTTTTAAAAATCATTAAAAAATACTCAACTCTTTTAGCTCCTCAAAACAACAACCAAAATACTCAGTCTCATCTTTTCAATTCTGTTCAATTTTATGAGGGTAATCCCTCACTTTTATTCCCTAATTTCCACTTGAAACAAAACTACCCCTGCAACAGTGAAAATTGCTAAACAGACCAGCGTCCATTTTGGAACAAAGGGACATACGCTACTGGGCAAAATAGGGCCACTTTTAGGAGCTACAGTGTCTAAAATGTTTGTAGTTGGAAGAAAAAATACCCAACATCGCGGCGATAGTCATATTCTACACAAGACCACACTCGTTCAGCTCGCAATTCTCTCTAATATAAAAGAATTTGAGGGCATACAAAATATTAATGAGCTGGGCGCACGGATCTCTGCCTATTTACTTGGGTGCACCCATCATGTAGGCCTATTGAGTTGATACAAGGTTTTGCGTAAAACAAATTGACCAACCAAAGGGTTCGCCCTTGAGCGTTACTGCGCATGTGTGTTGCCAGGATGACGTTTAAGCAGTGGTTGTCTCGTCTAGTCATGAATCGAACTTGCTCCATGTGGACGTATAGGCTCCTATACTATAGGTGTAATAATTGGCAGATGTTATGGCGCGCTTGAAAGCCCACAGGTCATCTGACATTGACGGCAATGAAATATTCATGTTTCTCTGGAAAAACAACTTTCATGCGGAACCATTTAAAATTCAATAAAGGAGATGTATTATTTCGCACGAAGAATGAAAAATTAATGGTTTGTGATGAGGCCTTTATCCGGAGGATCCGGAGAGGGAAAATTATGTGATAAATTGCGGTCGATTACGTTCAGGTTTCAGAATTTATGCTGATAATATGAAAGTTAAAGCTCAGTACATTTGTAGTTACCCAAAATTTTACTTCCCGAGTTGACAAAAACCTGACTGAAAGTGTTGATAGCAATGCTAATGTAAGATCAAAATTGAGACTGACCCACACTAGCACAACAGGTTTCATAAATCACTTCAAGGTCTCAAGGTCTCTATGTCACTGGCTTGTTTACAAGGAAAACCCACACAACATTCCAAGTCTGTGGTTTTAGCCTTGTATGGTCATAAGTGACCTCATAGGGGTATTCCCCAGACTGACCGTTAGGTCAGCATACCTTTACTTGGAAATGATGTCATATCAGTTATGTTTTCCTTATATGACATCATACTCTATTTTCCCCCAGAAGTGACCCTCTGAAATATTATAAAATGTCCGCATTTTACCATTCTAGTCAGATTTGTCAGTTTCGTCCGTTCATGTACTAAGGTACTCTTGTATACCCAGACATACCCATAAGCTGTTTACAGCCGTATGTTCTGAGGTTTCAGAGATCTTCAGTTCATGTACTAAGTTACTCTTCTATACCCAGACATACCCATAAGCTGTTTACAGCCGTATGTTCTGTGGTTTCATCTTATACATTGTACCGGGTTGAATCGAGTTCTTGAGAATAAATCATTGTTTCTCCGCTTAGCTGAACTCCTCCGTGTATAACTTCTTTGTGCCTTAACCGCTCTCGGCCTCTACCGTAACATACACCATCTCTACGAGAACACTCGCACAAATAGAGAACACGACTAATTTCGTATGTTACACTAACAAACACCACATGGTTTTTCCCGTGTAAAATGGCCGTACCTTTGTGGGAGATATGCCAACTGAAGGTGCTTTTTAATATTAAAAAAAATCATTATTTATTTTGCAAACGATTTTTTTTTTTGGCCAATCATTTTTTTAACGTTTTACTGCGCCTATGTGGCTGAAATTTCTACAAATTAGTTTATCAACATTATTCTTTGTTTATGTGAATTTTGCTGTTGTTCCCGTTTTTAAAAGTTTTCCAATCATGTAATCCCTCTCATGTAAAGTTTGTCTGAAACGTATTTTCGTGGAAAATACCGCAACTGCATTCATTATCTGATGAGTAGTAAAATTCACGATGCCACGATATGGGGCAACAGACCATTTTGCACGACCAATGCCTAATATAGTTCACTTTATCGACCTTTCATCCAACGCGACCTTTATAAAATACCACGCAAATTATTAATCTGTTAAAATTTAATTTCGGTTAAAGGATATCGGCGAATTGTCATCGCGGTAAAAGGGCGCGTGTCCATGGCGACCAGCGCATATACGTAATCCGGTAACCACGTCAGATCTCATCAAATATTCCGCGCGCAAAAATTGGCGCCAATTATGGAAGAGACGCGCGAGGCACGAAGACGTGTTATGTGATCGCACGGAAAATCCAATTATTTTGGCGCTTTTAAAACAGAACATTTCAATTTTGAAGCTGTTTTTTTGTTAAGTCCATTTGGCGGTGTTGTCGGTGTTAATAAATGCGTGTCTCTAGCGGAGTGAGCGGTAATTTGGCGGGAAAAGTTTTAAAAGGGAGTTAGGTTTATTGAAATGAGGCGCCGCGCGCCGTGCCGTTTTTGCTGAAATACTCACAGACCGAACGCCTACACCAAACATTGGCGTTAAAGCTTGTATACGGGATTCGCAATTCCCAAAATTGTAATCAACCACTTGACCGGAAAAAAACTTACTCAAATGGAAGATAGAAGTGGTTCCAACTGTCTAATGCAAAGATATTTGCGACAAAAATGTGCGACATCAGAAATATTATTTACAAAGATATCTTTGGTTTGCGATGTCCCTTGTACGCCACCATAGAAAAGCAGTAAAAACTGGAGGTTTTTTGTTTAAACTTACCGTTCGGCAAGACGTCCCCGACTTGGAGCGGTGCAGCCCACCATAATGCATCAAGAAACACCTCGTCTTAACCTCGGCCATCGAACTCGAGTAACCACGCCGAATTTCACAATAACAGCCGCAATCAAAGACGTTAACCATGCAAACATGTCCAGTGCGCGCCTCCCTGGGGATGAGAACGTATGGAACTGTCAAAACCCGTCTATTTCTGAGCGCTCGTATAATTATGCACATTTTCGAATAAACATCGTCTGCATGGAAAGTGCAAAAATAATTGGACGACCAAGAAGTGGGAAAACAGAGGTAGATGTTTTTCTTGGCATTAACAAAAACCGTATGCATCGTAGTCTTCACGCAGTAGATTTTCAAAATGACCACTTGATTTCGTGTTTGGAAATAAGAACACAGTGTGAGCATGCGTGACAGACATACACAGAGTGGCAAGCATGTACCGGTATACCCAGTATACCTCGTGTACATTTACTGATATATCATGCACTCGGCGTGACATGCACCTAACGTGACAGATACCAAGCGTGAGAGGTACTCGGCGTGACAATTAACCCAGTGTAACAAGTTATTATATACACAGTGTGAGCATGCGTGACAGACATACACAGAGTGGCAAGCATGTACCGGTATACCCAGTATACCTCGTGTACATTTACTGATATATCATGCACTCGGCGTGACATGCACCTAACGTGACAGATACCAAGCGTGAGAGGTACTCAGCGTGACAATTAACCCAGTGTAACAAGTTATTATATACACAGTGTGATAAGTATCTGCCATAACATACTGACGTGTCACGCACTCCGCAGGACATGCACCCAACGTCACATATACCAAGCGTGACAGGTACTCATCGTGACAATTAACACAGTGTGACACGTTTATATACCCAGTGTGATAAGTTCCTGCCGTAACACTAATGTCGTGCCATGCACTCAGCGTGGCATGCAGCTAACTTGACAGATACCAAGCGTGAGAGGTACTCAGCGTGACAACTAATCCGGCGTGACACTAAGCGTGACATGTACCCAACGTGACAGATACCAAGCGTGACAGCTAACTCAGCCAGACACGTTTATATACCAGTGTGATAAGTGCCTGCCGTATAGCATTAATGACGTGTCATGCTCTCGGCATGACGCGCAGCTAACGTGACAGATACTAAGCGTGATGGGTACTCAGCGTGACAACTAACTCAGTGTGACAAGTTTATATACCCAGTGTGAAGAGTACCTGTCGTAAAATGACTGGTGTGACAATACTACAATATGTCACAAATATCAAACGTAGCAGGTAACATGTGTGACGAGTACTCTGCAAGGCAGATACCATGAATGGCATGTACCGTAATTGACCCTTTCTACCGGCGGCCATGACAGGGGGCAGGTTTTCATATTTAAACGATGTGACAATAGATCCACAAAGTGGATGACGCACAGTGACAGGGCGACTTCCCCCTGCCATGGCCACCCTTGCAAAGGGTCTACAAGCTGTTCAAAGTGATGAAAGCTATACATGCGTGATAAGATCACTGCGTAAGATTAACCGAGGGTAGAGGTTTCCAAATGTCATTGCAAACGGCGCCAAGTTATAGAAAAGTGACAATATTACTTTTGGCGGCATAAAATAGCAAAAGACTAGTGAATTATATAGCATGTATAACCGGACGTAAAAATAGTCCTAACATAAATTTGGAGTGGTCCTTTTATCGGCCAGAATGGCTCACGGCCGTTTGGAGCATGCAATGTTTGCGAAGCCTTGGAGAGTATTAAACGAAAACGACTAAAAGGAGGAAAATTGCGCTTATCCATTGTTAGCCCGTTTCCCAGAAGAGACGAAGACGATGCAAGAGTAGATCAGACAAGACATGAAAACTCGAAGATTAAAGGGAATTGGAAATGAAGATGAGGGTTTTAGACAAAGATGACAAAGACGACGGACCTAGGGGATAAAGCCACAATTTCCATGAGTGTTTTCAGTTTGCTGTGAGACAAAACGAAAGACGTCGACCTCGAGTGGGTTTTGTGAATGACAGAGAAGCGGAGATCGTAATGATAAAAATCGAATATTGTGTCCTTTCAAGTCGTGGTGATCGAGATACGGGGGCTTCCGTATAAAAATCCGCCATTTTTAGAGGCACTGCGCGCGTGGAAGCGAATGCATTGGAGATAGATTGTATAGGATTGGGAAACTGCTATGCTACAAACGACGTTATCTCCATGTGGGATTGAGGATGTGTATGATACAATCCTACCTATGTATAAGTCAGCTCAGTACCTCATCCACGTTCCGAGAAAACAATGAAAACTGTGTCCATGTTTCCAAGAAATTGTGCAAGGCCGCTGTCGTATTTAGGCTGGTTCCTTGGCTGTACTGTACAGAAAACAGACCCATAATATACCACGTTACCAAGCGACCTATAGTTTTATGCACACGAGGTCGCCCTTGTAATAAAATGCGTGTGCACAAGCATTTTCAAAAAATCATCTTTGTTTTCTTGTAAAAATAAATCATTGCATTGGAGGAATCATTGCATTGGACAGTTGGAACCACTTCTATCTTCCATGTAAGTAAGGTTTTTGTCAAACGGTTGAATTAAATTTTGTGACATTGCAAATCACGTACACGGAATTTGAAGCCCAGTACATCATTTGCAGTTACTCACAATTTTTACAACAAAGTTGACAACAAAAACCCGATTTTGTTTTCTCGTGTAAAATTGTACCTTTGTGTGAGAAATTGCCAACTGGAGGTGCTTTTTTGTTTTAACAAAAATCGTTTGCAAATGATTTTTTACCATTCATTCAACACAGAAACTATGCCTGGATTTTTAACGGTTTTCTGAAGTATTATGCATCTCTGTATAGCTGAAATTTCTACAAGGCAGTTCATCATTCAACATTATTATTTAGTTACGTGAAGTTGTTCCTGTTTTCAAACGCACATAATGATGATTTATGACTTCCCTCGATTGTACATTTTGCCTTCCCTGCGACGTTTCCTGGAATTCGCAGTAAACGGCATCTGCTCTCGTTAGCAACATTTCCCAAGGGCGGATTTCCACGTATACGAGGCACGTAAAATGCATCTATCGGGCGACAGTCATGTCACAGCCGATACACCGTCTAGCCCCGCACTATATTATTATATTCCGAGGGAAATAATAAGATAAACAACCGGTGGACTTGCAAATATTAATCTTTTCGTCCTTTGCTGTGGCTGTACTTGGGCTTTACATAGCCTGGGAAAACATGCGAATTACTCAAAAGCAACAAAATATTTGATGTGTTGTGTAATGTGTGGCCTTAAAAACCAGGCTTGCGTGTGTGCAAAGAAAAGGCGGGAACGACCGGTTACCTTGTTCGAAATATCGGGATATCGAATATCCAATTATTTCGACCTCCTGAAATATTCAGTAGGATCTGATCAATGTAGTTGGGAACGTGTGCTCACCAAGACAGTGTAAACCTTTCGTGAGAGATATTAATAAGTTAATCTTTGTACGATCAGGGGGTGAATTTTCCTACAATTAAATTCTTTTCTCAAAAAATCGAACAAATAACTTAAAGTTGTAGTTTTAAGAAGACATCTTAAAGATAGAGTACACTGTTAAAAACGGCATTATTTCCACTCATAATTAATAGCCTATGTCGAGAAAACTGCCTTGTAGAAATCTCAGCCACATGATGCATACCTCAGAAAACTTGAAATGTCATGTTCGTTTAGCCTGGTAATCCCACACTGTGTTAGCAGAGGATTAGATTTTCATCAAGTCACAACAAATTGGATTTTAATTAAATTCAGGGGAATTTTTGGTTAGATGATATTACCGCACGCGTTCGGTGGAACCTCTGACGTCACGGCATACACACGAACATAAACATAGGTGGACTGCATTTGGTGCGTTCGACGAGCTCCCTCGAGTTAGCCTCAACCTGGGGATGATTGTGCAAGGTACGACCAGTCAGGGAGACTGGAGCGAGGATAAACACATATCCACCCGTGTAAGCTAATCAAACGCTACTATTAAATGACGTGCGGCACTCTCATCCAAATTTATGCAAAACAAGAATCACGCATAACACATTCTATTAGGTATTCGGCCGTTTTGCAGCGAGTTCATGTACTCCGTATAGTAAAGATATACAGTTCCGTATAATTTAATTAGCCATACGGATATATTGAACTTATAAGTCTTTTATACCCGGTTACATGCGCCGTAAGTGCATTCCTTCTTGTGTTACTGGAGCGTGTATGATATTTAAATCGTATAAAAATATATTAATTTGATTAATTCACTCGAAAAAATTTGTTAAGGTACAGAAAATCAATAGCACAGAATTGTGTTTTCCACTTGCACTTTTTATTCCCATTCAAAAGAACGACGTTTATGAAAACTTCTACTTCCATTTGAGTAAGTTTTTGCTCACTGTTTTATGCGGCGGCTGCTTATACACGGATAAGCGAGTGAAGCATAATTCGCGAGCACGAGTTAGCCGGCCGGAGCTCCGCGGTCCCCAACGGCATATACCGTCTGCCGTCTGCATTGCCCTACATTTCGCCTCGGATCGCCCTGGCGAGGGGATTACGATACACCTCGCTGTCAGGGGACTGAAAGGGGGATTTGAGGGATGAATTCCCCGGAAATGGATACTGTATACCGAGAGATTTGACGAAGCGGCCAGAGAATGTCCATTGTAGGATTTCAATCGGGTAATGCGACTTACTGCAGAGGTGCCTTGTACATGTATGATGAAGTTATGCCGTGCGCAAAAGAAAATATATCATCCCTTGTACGCGTATACATGGCGTGCAATTTTTTTCGGAAACTTGGCATTTTTAGATATTTTAGATGTTTGTCATGAAACGTTTGATAACAAAAAAAAAGGGATTGGTAGATATGTGATTATGCTCACAACTGTTACTTTTAATATAGGCTACAGGCATTGTATTAGGCATTAAATATCACCTTCGAATTTTTTTGCACACCACTGTACATTGTCTATCTCTCTCGAAATTAAGACGAAATATTAAAAAATGTGCCTTACAAAGACACTTGCATAGCCTATTTCATAATCCAAAGTATTTTTGCGCAATAAAGATTTGTTAAAACTAATACATTAATATCAAAATTTACATTTAAAACGTAATTTTCATTAAATACAAATGTGAACTAAATAACTTCCACCTACAAAAGTCCTTGAAGAAATATACACGAATCCGGTAGCTAAGGACTCCTTCCCTGCGCGCCCGCCATAACTGGGGGTTCATCCAGTGTCATGAAGTGTGCGTTCTGTGTTGTTGTTAAAATTGAATAGTGTACAACGCGCCCCCTTTGTATGCCGAGGCTTCAACAAAGAATGCACAAATTGTTCTAAGTGACAACGTAATGTAACGTACAGTTCATGGCACTGGATGGGCCCCCAGTTGTGGCGGGCGTACAGAGAACAGGTCCTCGGCTCTCGGATTGGTGTATAGATCGTATAGATCGCACAATGTATTTGCATCTCAATGAACTCAGTCGCAATTACGCGCGAAAAGTAAGCTCAGTATGAAACCAGCATGATCATGTAAACTGTCTTTAGATGTGACTGGACACTTTGTGTGGGACACAAATTTGGTTTAAATCCCGCAAAGCAGAATGATTCTCTACCCTCGTTCATGCTCTGAATACATCGTCTCCAGTCACGGTGCAAACAGGCTCCTTAATGTATAACCATTCAGACATTACATGACAAGGTGACACCCCTGAAGCCTCGAGTGCCGTTGACTGCATGTCACTCCGAATTCGATACTTCCTCCATATACACCGTGCACTGAGAAACAAGCACATTACTTCGACCCGATGCTTCATGTGACACAATCGTTGATGCAGTTTGACTCGAGCCTGCTATTTGATTTGACAGGACGGGACATGTTTACGCCATTAAGGGAGACATCACACTCAGTCAATATTCGGTTGAGGCTATACATCAATTCAGAAACTAAGCAGCAAGTTCGAAAAACGACCATGGGTAGCTCGCATAACAATGTGTATGTCTTAGTATTTTTGGCAGTGGCGTCGCCGGGAGAGGGAAGGGAGGGAGAAGAATGGGGAAGGGAGGGAGAAGAATGGGGGCTGGAGGGAGCACGTGCCTCCATCCGAAAATAAGAGTTTCATGCCCCATGTGCTCCCTTGTACCCTCAAATGAGATTTGAGGTTTGAAAAAGTTTGTAACCTGCCTTGGACAGATTCAGTGTGCCCCCTCCAAAGTGTTGTATACCATCCCTTTGTTCCCCCTCCCCCACTTTGTCAACGCTGGGGTTTTTTCCTATGTTAATTTGCTTGTTTTCCTTTCGGCATTTGGCATAAGGGTCATTCCATAAAAACGGGACACAGTGTCCCCCTTACGTCGTGACACTTCTGGAGTTGATTTTTTTGGGTATAATTACCGGACTTCAGAGAACGATCACCCTCCGCATATGAAGAATATAACGGTCTCATGAATCGACACCACATTTATCTGTTGATATTACCCAAAACATAATGAGAACGGTTCAATAAACTAGTGCGATCTTCTAAATGCAAGTGTGAAATTTTAAAACTTTCGCTCAAAATTTGAATCGATAAAGTCCAGGTCCTACATCAGCTGGGTAAAATCAGCAACTATCTTTTCTAGAAAGAAACTGGTCAAAAAGACTTGAAATGTAATCGAAAGAGTTGAAAAATGCCTTGCAGTCCCTCCTTATACGTCGTGAAAAATTTTCTGGAATATTTTCAGGACTATAATACCAAGACATGTCTAACAGTTTCACTATGAGCAACTAACAATGGAAATTAGGCACACACCATTGTTTTAAAAAACTAGTTTGTGCCCAATTTCCATTGTTAGTTGCTCATAGTGTTTGTAAATATTCTACATTATTTAGAAATTGCACAGAAATTTCTTTTAAAAATGTTGTTAACTTGAAAAGGCCATTTTTACAAATGTCACACTTTGGCTTCTGTTTTTATGTTTTATAAGCAAACCATCTAAAATATCTTGGGAGACTCGCATGTGATAAAATAGTTCTGCTGATAATTATTCCAATTTGTATGAATTTTATTCATACAAATATTGATGTTTATGTAGCGAATACTCATTTAGTAATGCCCATTAAACTTCTTATGATGGTCGAAATGTGATTTCCTGGATGATGATTTAGACGTGTTTCCGTGGCAGATGAACAAAAGAAACATCCCAACATGCACATACTAGTACATTGTTGAATCAACGTTACTAATCATATTTTGACGGGTGAAATCTCACATTACGCGACAAATTATGTTTCTAAATTGGGAATGGTATCCTTGAAGCTCGCGGCGCCACCGGATATCACGTCATTCACGTAATTCGTCACAGAGCATGATTTGACGCTTTGACAGTGTTGAAAAACATGTTTTGCTTGCTAATTCAAGAAAACAAAGACTCATTTGTTTTAAATTTCCATTTTTGTTGGCATTTTTGGGGGGAGGGGGTGGTGTTCTTATACATTAAATGAGTTGTAACGATTATAGTAACAAACTTGTCAGATATGCTTTATTGCCTCGTCAACCCAAGCGATATATGGGAAGCTGTTAAGGGGAATGCCACAATCTAACTGCTGATAGGATTGTGCGCCTGACCAGCAGCCACCTAGTTTAAGCACCCTGCAGGGTGGATATGTGCGCTATACAAATCTAATCATTATTATATATCATGTGTTACTGTATAGAAAACATTAAAAAATCAAGGCTGAAAAAAAAAGGAAACCTTTTTGTTTAAGTCTTATTTTTAATTTTTTTTGTGTACAATGTATATTGGGCCAATTATGTTTCCATGAGGGCGCCCTTGTAAACAAATATTTAAATTCATCTTCAGTTATCATTATCTTAATTATAAAAAGACATTTCGGGCGGAAACATTCATGGCATTGGACAGATAGAACCACTTTTATCCATTTCAGTATAAGGTTTTTTTCGATCAAATGATTGGAATTTTTGGACATTGTAAATCCTGCATACGGGCTTTGCCGAGTGTCTGGTATCACCGTGTTATGAATGGCGTTTGGCCGTTGACAAAGGCCATTTTCTGGAGCATGTTGGTCTTTGCTTAGATCACCTTTCGCCGCGAGTGAATGGGCCTTTTAGAAAGGAACTGTGAACGGGTATAAGCGATACGCTTTCTGCTCAGCATAGCTTTGGAAAGGGTAAGGTGTAAGGCAGTCCTAATCATAAATATTCATGATCCAAGATGGCGGTCTCTGTCCCTGTATAGATAAGGTAAAATATATACAAGTCACTGAAGACAGATTTCCTATACGATTGAAAATACAATTTCGTTCCTGTGTTTATATTTTGAGCTATTCTCGATTGACCTCCGGGGTCAACTGGCGAAAGTGACATGTGCGCATGTCCTATAAATCCGGGCATGCGCACAGGTGAATATCAAAAATTGGGTGAAAATCACAGAATTGCGAAACGAGCAAACATATAAAGCTAAAAGGGTAGTGCGTAGCCTACGTGCACATGCATCGCCGCGCCATGCATCATTAATGTGAATAATTATCAAAATATCTTGAACCAAAAGTAAAAATTTACATCTTGAAAACGAACACTTCAAATTTTCGACAACATCCAGTCTGGACATCATCCAAAATACGATGCTTGTGTTTTAAATCCCAATACAATATTTTCAGTTACCAAAAATTTACTTCACGAGTTGACAAGAAAAACCTGACTAAAAGTGTTGATAGCAATGGTAACAAACACCACATGATTTTTGTTCGTGTAAAATGGTACCTTTGTGGTAGAAATTGCCAACTGAAGGTGTTTTTTAAGTTGTCTGCCAACATTTTTTACCATTCATTCGATACAGAAACCATGCATATGCGACTAAAATTCCTACACGGCAGTTAACATTATTCTTCAGTTATGTAATGCGGTTGTTCCTGTTTTTCAATCATGTAATCTGTCTTTAAATATATTATGAAAACCTGCCCCGTCATGGCCACCGGGGCAAAGGGTCTACTGGGTGAGAGATTATGCACACGGTGTTTCACCAAATGAAAACTAAAAACTATATAGGCCTATAAAAAGACCTCTTTTGAAACTGCAAGAAACCCAAATCTTATATCGCAAATTTAGATCATAAAACACCGCCAATGTCTGTACATGCAGCTAAATAGCTTCCTCCCACCCAGGAAAGATTTACAACAGAGGAAGGCATAGATTTACCAACAGTCAAGTAGGGTATATGCCTTGGGTTGTAAAATGTGTACGTGCAGCCTCGCGCCTTTCCCCGCGCTTAACCTTTCTAAAAATCAATACGCAACCTTTGCACGCACCAAATCGTCCACTGCTATTGTAAGCAAAGAAAAGACACATGCCAAAAAAAGAGAGATATTTATATACAGAAAACAGGTGCTCTTTTAAATAAATATCAATCATTCCAGTAATGGATATTATATTTCACCAGTTTGTGCATTCGTTATAAATAACACCGTCGAAAAAAGGTATTATTGATTGTGAAGCAAAAAGATCACAGTGAGAAAAGTGGTCGTGTGGTGGTTATAGAATAACATAAAAAAACAAATTCCATTGAAATTATTAACACCCGAAGCGAGTCCTTTTTTACACAAATTGTTTTCCCATATGTCAGTTATACCCGCAGAATTTCAAGTACTAGGTCGTGTCCGAATTCTTGGTAATTTGAAACATTCGCTGGTAATCTGAAACGTCCACTGCAAGGAGACAGTTCACTGGTTTTAGTGTAGACCCAATAATCTTAGCAACACACAAATAATGACGCCATCACTTCAGTACCCTAATACTAAATTTTCCCAAATTTCATTCGTTCGCAAGTACACATCCACAAACAGGTTGAAAGCCAGTTTGTGCTCACTCCACGGCCCGACTGTTCCCCAAATACATTGTGTATTTCTATAGTTTCACCTATAGAGTAGAGTCAGGAAACCAGACAAAACGTACATTCTTTTCTACCATGCTCCTTGAGCCCTACCGGTACCTTGTGTTATCCTAACTGATTCAATCCTGGTATCCAATGTTACATGTTTACCTTTTGGTTTAGGCTCAATGAGTGTACCTGTTTGGGGCTCACGCTTAAAAGCTTTGCTTCTCAGTGAGCTCCTCTGCAGTATCCCTAAAGTGTTTATTTTTTTTTATAGTACCTCCAGACTAGATTGAAATATTATTGGTACATGTATAAAATTACCAAAGATTTGATACTGTGCAAAAAAAAAAAAAAACTTGAAACCTTGAGTGTAACAATATTGGCTGCAATTCCCAAATCAACCGATTTCTGAAAATGGCATCGAAATCCCGTGTTATACAAATCCTTCATTATTTCGCAATCCCAGCTCATTTTGCAAATACATCAATCCTTTATATACATACATTAGTGTTCATGTATTCAGCAAAGAGGCGATTGTATTGGATTAAAGCCAGATGGCCCAGGTTTCCTTTCCCGCCAATTAAAGTAATATTTTATTAGTTTCCTCAGTGTGTAACTTTAAAGATAATGTGCCCATGCATGGCAGATTTTAGCAGTTGGTTGATATTAGCGGACTTTGTCATAATAAATTTGACAAAACATCCGAGGTGTATACATTTAGATTGATGTCCGGGTCCGGATACACGGAAAGCGCATCTATAATTGATATAAATGGTACGCTTAGGCCTATACGATAAACGTATGCGGCTCAGAAAATTGGGTGGTTGTACCAAATGTGTACATAAGCATAATATTAATGTGAAATTCTCATTATGTTGAGTCAGTTAAAATAACCACGCAAAATGGTGTTGTAACTACTCTGTTTTGCGATCCGCATGCGTTTCCACGGTACGCGTACTATTTCTAATGGTCCCTATATTATAGCTAATAATTCACGTGGTATTAAAGTCAATTCATAATCCCTAGGAAACGAGCGAAAAGAGGACAAGAAAAAGTGTTCAGTTTTAGAGGCAGGAGGAAACACTACATTAAAGGCACAGGCTCGTCAGCAATGCGCGCCCGCCAAATTCGTGCTCGAAACACGCAGCTCCATGCCTTTGCTATGGAGCTGCGTATTGCGTGGCAAACATTTGGCGGGTGCGCATTGCTGACAAGCCTGTGCCTTTAATGAAGGATTAAGAAAGTATAAGCTATATGTTGGGCCGGCTGGAAGGGATACGAACTAGAGCACATGTACTGATGAAAAGTGGGGAAGTATACCGCTATGTAGAAAATGTGGTTAGGGTTACGGTTAGATAAATGTTATGTTTATTCTTAGAGTTGGGGGTTAAGATTAAGCGTAATCTGAAATGACGTCATGTTTGTTTGTTTGTTTGTTTGTTTGTTTGTTTGCATGTGCGTTTTTCTATGCGAGGCTCGGGGTTGGTGTACGGGTTACGGTCAGGGTTGCTTACATGTACGTTTCATATGAGAGCCTTGGGGAATCAGACGGTTCACAGCTCCACAGAAAGGGTGACGTCGTAAGTTAGTTCGGCATATTGTGACCATCTTGTTACAATGCAGGGTCTAAAATCTTGTTCCGTGGAACTTTGAGATACCCATTTGTTCAACGATGTACATGTATATGACAATTTAATTAATTATAAAATACACAGACAGGGGATCTGAGGACAAAAAGACATTAACCGGCGGCAAGGTTTGTAGTGCCTTAAGAGCTTTCGGCTTTCTCAAGTCTCCCAAAAAACATTTAACACATTTTGCAGGTGACTGGACGAGCCTAATCTGGCGTGTTCCTGTATATCTCTGAATACGAATCGCCCGAGGGGCACTGCACGTGTACCCGGAGCGGCTTGCATCGATTTTTCCTTGGTCATTTCCCCGAGTGCAACACTGCGCGCGTGTTGGAGTGGACGAAGGTTGTGTCAATTCCGCTGGAGGGTCCGAGGGTTTTTGATGACGTCATCGGGACGAAATCAGCGGCTTTGAGCTATTGTCATTTAGAAGTGGTCTCTGCCGGTTTGTGTTGGACAAGATTTGTCCTTCGAAAAGAGAAGATCCGGCCTCTTTGTTCGGCGGGTGTTTCAGGAAACGAGGGGTTGACTTTTAGATTCCCGTTTATCATTGTCATTGAGGGATCGATCTGGTAAACTGCTCTTTCATTGGCGCGCAAAAATTGGACTGGCAAACGTATTTCGTTTGGTTCGGTTTATCTTGCACCTGAAGCATTTAAATAGGCCACAGACACGAATTCGGTCACGAATACAGTACACCTGAACAAGACAGAAAAAAAATGTCTTTTTTTTCTTGTGCTTGACCAAGCTAAGATCTTCTATGGGTTGTTACGGGTGATGAATTCGTCGTCTAATTTCAGCAGCTTTGACATTTTTTGCGGTCTTGATTTTCGAGGATTTTACTTTTATTTTGCACCTTAATGACCACAATAGCTGCAGTCACTTGTCATTTTGGGCATTCGGCTTTATAAATAATCATGCATGATTCACTGTAGGCCTATATAATCTTCAAACATTTACCTCACGTCAAAGTGAATAATTCAATATCTTGACAAAGCTCCAGACCTCTGTACAAAACCTATGGGACAAGTCAAAGTTAAAATGTGATTTCGTTCCCTTCCATTTTGTTTCTAACATCAAATTCACCCTCAGAGATGGATTGAATATCCTAACAAGAAAAAATTAAGGTGTCTGAATATGGCCTTCTGGTTGTAAATCCCAGTCTTTTACCGTTTTAAGGTATACTTGACTTGGGTATGGCCTTGAGTATAACTTTTAATATCGAGTGCTTTATCGCGGGAAGCATTGCGCTCTGTAACTGGTTCCCGGTCGTTGAACTCTGCAACAGTTTCTTATGGAGAGACGGCTACCGGTGACCAGCGCCACTGTTAATCGTTCGAACACGTTCGACCAGAACACTATAGCGGCCGACTTCAATCGTTGCTCGCAAATTGCATTAAGTCTGCTGATGGAGCACACTAAAACATCGCCGTCTATGTGAAATGATGGATTATGCAAGATAGTGTTGACCAAAATTGTGTTTACCTAAGCGTGTTTCTATAATGTATATAAGGACTAATCCTGACGATTTGTTTTTCATGCAGTATAGAAAGTGGGTTTAAATATTAACCCCACTTTCATACTGTTTGCTTAAAAGAAAAGCTTTTATGAGAGAACGTTATTAATGTCAAAACTGGACCCAACGTATATGTTGGTAAAAGGATTTCGGCGTGATATTATTCACTGACGCGCTATATTAGAAAACCCAACAGTTACCACCATTTTGAAGTATTTAGCCTATCATTGGGTCCGAGTGTTGTGAATTAGCTTGTATTATTTCATGTTACAATACGCATGATTTCTGTAACCGCTTTTCGGGAAGTGGTTACAGTAGTATACCCCCAATACATCATTTGCAGTTAATACCCAAAATTTTACTTCACGAGTTGACCAAAAAACGACTGATTTGTTTCCGTGTAAAATGGTACCTTTGTAGAAGAAACTGCAAACTGAAGGTGGTTTTTACAAGGTTGTCTGCAGACAACCTTTTTACCATTCATTCATACACAAAAACCATGCATGGATTTTTTTCAGGTTTTCTGAAGTATTACTGCACTGAATCTATGCGGCTGAACTTTCTACAAGGCAGTTTATCAACCTTATTCTTTAGTTATGTAATGCTGTTGTTCCTGTTTTTAAAAGTTTTCCAATCATGTAATCTGTCTTTTAGGATAGGCCTATGTTTTAAAATACCGCCACGATCAAATAAGGCGCGCGTATTTCGCCTGTTTGATACATTTAGACCGTAAATATAGTAACACAAATTGGGGAGCGGAATGTAGTTTGTACAACTAACTACAAATCGATAGGGGATTTTCCTAAATGTAATTGCTCTTAGCGACCACAAATCTTGTCCGGGGCTTGTGTCCTACAGCAACAACTAATGTGCGCAAAATGAATTTCAACCATATAAATCGAATTTAAAGTAACAGGTGAATGAAATAGCTAATTCGGCAATGTCACAAGAAACATCCATAAATTTAGATACATTACGAAAACGGCCTCTTGGGGAATGGAGTGTGGTTTTTACCATAACTGCACATCAATGCATGCATACCTGTGCATGGCGCTGTGTTTCAGTTCAGGCCACGCCGATATAATTTGCGATGTACAACGGAGATTAGGCGCTGCTAAATTCAGCCAATTATTATAAACACTGGGCGTCAACTTGTCATTTCTGTGAAACGAAAATATAGATTATATTATTCTAACTGATTAATTTGTTTAAAAATCATCCCAATTTTCATTTCGTCGCCTTTCTCTGTACCGGTGTAATGGCCGTAGGCGCCTATTGACCACTGTAAATAGTACCGATCAATATCGAATCAACTGCCGTTTCCTGTCGGATATGAGTTTGACGAGTGAAACTTGCTCTGTAGTTTGCCATTTTGTCAGCTTTCGTCACAAGAGCTTACGATCGATTTAACAAGAGGGCGACGTTCAGAACAGAGCCGGTATTAAGGCAGAGGAAGACAGCGTGTACAGTTGTAGTACATACAACTGTGTTAAAACTGGTGTGCTTAAACTTGCGTTGTCACCATTTTTGTAACAGTTTTTACTAAAGTCGTGATTTTGTGGAATTCCTCGCGTGCTTGCAGTACTTAAAACATAGCTTGCACACCTTGCAATGGTTCGGGTAGTCCTGTTTTCCATTTTGGGTAATGATGGTATACATGTACATGTATGTAAACGTCTGACTTCAACTGTACACAGAAATGACTAGAAACGCAAAATGGACAAGAGACTCTTATATGAACTCCGAGCTGTCATAGTACATGTAATATTTAGTTGTCTGTCTATGAGAAGATCTGGGGCCAATTTCATAAAGCTGTTTAGCAGAAACATTTCCTTAATCCAAAATTTATTTGCTTTATAAAAATGGGTTAATTAGCAGTCAAAATCATGTGTAATGTGTATTACAATTGATTGGTGTTCTGCTATTCTTGCTAAGAAAGAAGTTGATATACAATTTTGACCAAGGCCCGAGCTTGTGCTAAATTGAATGAAGATTCAATGCTTTGTATATTCGAATCTACGACACAAATTCCAATCTGGATGTCTTAGCGAACAACTGTGAATGTCTTGAAACGAACTTGAATAACGTGCAAATGAATAAGAACCAGATAAATGGCGTCCTGATCAAAATCACTTTAATACGTACTCGCTCGAATGCATTTCGAGCGAGAATTCGAGCGAGAAAACCTTTTAAAAAAAAAAATAAAAAAATCATATACAATTCTTATTGCAAACCTACTTTCTTTCAAAGCAAATAAATGTTTATTTAAGCAATTTTTTTATGGCAACGGTTTCATGAATTTGGCAAGTTTGAGGTATGGACTAAGAATCTAAGTTGACTGCATGTAAAAATGATGAGTGCATATATTTTTAATCACAAAATGTCTCGAGAAATCTGCAATTGTGAGTTATCCTATGCCTCGAAGGCACGACTAGACTTTTTTCTCAAAGATATCCTGGGGGACTTGTTAGAGAAATCTTCGGACCCTGTATCTGCCCGCGAAGGACACTGACTTATGAACCTCCGCGTATCGGGGTCCGTGGCCGGGAGCTTAACCGCAGAGCTGGTTTCCATGGTAACCACGTGACTGCATCATCGTTACCATGAAAACGGATAGTTGGCCGTCAGTCAGGTGGAAGAATCACCCAAGGATCAGTGGGAAAGAGGAAACTTTATTCTGACAATTGTCAGGATCCTGTAAGGGCCGTTTCCATGGCAACGCCGATATGTCAGAAAAAATTTGAATGCAGAAAAGGAGAGAAAGTTTTAACTCTTATACATCTAGCATTAGACTTAGGCCGTTTTCGTAATGCCATCCAAATTCATGGATGTTTCTTGTGACATAGTGATGAGCTATTTCATTCACCTGTTACTTTAAATTTGATTTCTATGCATGGAATTAATTTTGCATACATTAGTTGTGTGGAAATTTCGTTCAAAGATCTTGAAAGAAGGTAATTATTTGAAATAAGCTAAATGCACCGGTCAATATGATGAAGGTTTTACAACGAAAATCTAAATTGAATGAAAACAAATGAGAAGAAAAATCATTTCAACTTTTGAATGCACATTTTGAACAGTTTCACAAAAAAAATTGACAATATTGTCAGTTTGCCGGTTTTTCGAACGACAGTTCAAAATAATACAAACCTGACACAAATAAAAACAAAACCACAAAAAATGACAAAACACACACAAAAACAAGTCCACCACACGGAAAATTATGATTAAAAAGATGCAATTAATGAAACTTCACAACCTTCGTTGGTAGATCTCATTTGAAAGTGTTAACTTTGGCAAACTCAGAAAAAAATATCGATTTCCATTTCAATTTGTTTTATTCAAAGACAATATCTATCATTGTGTTCAGGGTGTGTTAAGAAAAATCAAGGTGGTATTTCAGGTAACAAATGGGAAGTGACATTCAGAAAACAGCCATCGGCTAGCCGGTTCAACTCGTGCATGAAAACTCTTCAGGTGGAATAGCGCAGCAGCCCAGAAGCCCTATCCCGCGTAGCTCCTTCAGGGGGATGTACTCTAGCACCATGGCAACCTTTGATGGGATGTATTCTAGCACCATGGCAACCTTTGATAGCATCATCGGCGTTGTCAATGGCAACGACTGGGCGGCCCATGGTACAAGGGTCCTCCGTAGCTTAAGCTGTGACGTCGCGTAGCTGGAACCTCCTACGCATTGGTCTACACTCTTGAAGATTCCGAGTGGCAAGGAGGACCCAACTTTATGTCATATCACTTCACTGGGAGTAACATCATGACGTGTGTTTTGTGTGCTAAACACTCGGCTTCGCAACTATACGCAACTGCAGCGTCAATACTACATGGTGTCTTTGGTTATACCACTTGTTTCACACTCAAACATTTATCACTCCTATTTTTACACAGGGAGAGCAAAGCAAAATACTCCAAAGTCTACTATGTGTTCAGCAGTCATTCTAAACCGAGGTGCTTAAAGCTCGTGATTCGGATATACAACATCAACAAGTTAAAGTGCCAAAAGGGCCGTGTATGTATCCAAATTCATGGATGTTTCTTCTGATGAGCTATTTCATTCACCTGTTACAAAAAATTCGATTTGTATGGTTGGAATTCATTTTGCTTACATTAGTTGTTGCTAGGTAGGACAAGTGCAACAACATAGCACCTCTTGTTTTCTGATCACTTGCATAACGTTCTTCAAACCCAACTGCAGTTCCGAAATGTTTCAAAGTATTTCCTCAGTTACTGAAAAAGATAATGGTATAACCACAGCGAGAACTGAACTCGGGTCCTTCTGCTTGATAGTCCTCTGCTTTACCATTAGACCACCAAGCAAGTCGCCAAAGCCTCTCATTTTTGTTCCTTTATTCCTTAATTTAAACAACTCCTTGAGGGCGCTATAAAGAGAGTATGAATATTCATTTACAATGCACCAATCAGAAGGCACAGAATCCTCTGCCTATGACTGCATAAAACTTGTTTACCATTTATTCAACACAAAAATCATGCATGGACTTTTCATGTTTTCTGAAGTATGCATATTTCTACAATATATCAACATTATTATTTAGTAATGTAATGCTGTTCCTGTTATTAAAAGTTTTCCAATCATGTAATCTGTCTTTAATGAAATATACAGCTAAGTTTCTCTTTAAATAGAAGATGATAAAAAAAAAACAGAAACCAATCACAGACGTATACTCCCGTCGGGCCAATCTTCGACATTTGATCACTATCAATTCCCGTAATTTAATGAGTGCAAACTAAACTGCGAGGTTTCATTATACACCTCGCGAAATGAACGGCCAAACTCTCTCTATATATAGACTGCAATCCTTTGTCAAACACGCGCCCTTGATCGTATGTCCCCAATGTGCATGTGTGTTGTTGAACGCAGTGTTTTCACTTGAGCCGTCTAATCGTTTTCCGTTATAATGAGTGAAATATTTGCACAGCCCGCGCAATCGTGCACTCTCGGGAGATTTTTAGCGGTGGTATTTATCATTAACTTGCCGCTCCGTGCAAATTTTTCATTACTGGCGATCCCCCGTGACTCTCTTCGAAACACTCTGGTCATCCCTGAGTGCCGCTCTCTCGAAATACGTCAGCTAAAATTTTATGAATTCCGTGGGAGTTTTGTTAATATTTAGCTAACATCCGGCTGGTTTCATGTGTGGCGGACATCATCTGTTATTTTTGTTATACGATATTTGGAAAATGTATTTAAGGTCATTCAAGACGACCTCATCAGTCTGGAGTTAAGCATCCAACCGGAGAGTCGGAGGTCTCCGGTTCGAATCCCGATGATGCCCATTATGACTTTTTTTCTCATCCCATGTTTGGTTGTTTCATTTCAAAGGTGATCAGGCACCATACCAATTATTGCGTTTGTCAGAGGTTTTGGGGAAACATGAGGAAGTATACCACTGTGTCTTATAGCTCAGCTGGCAGAGCATCTACCCTGCGAGTCAGATGTTTTAGGGGAAACCTGATGGAGTATACCACTGTGCCTTGTAGCTCAGCTGGTAGAGCATCTGCCTGACCTGTCAGAGGTCTTGGGGAAAACACGAGGGAGTATACACTGTGCCTCGTAGATCAACTGGTAGACCATTTGCCCGGTGGTTCAGAGGTATTGGGGAAACATGAGGAAGTATACCACTGTGCCGTATGGCTCAGCTGTTAGAGCATCTGCCCTGTGTGTCAGAGGTCTTGGGGGAAACCTGAGGGAGTATATAGCTGTGCCTCACAGCTCAGCTGGTAACTAGACAAGTAGTAGTTATGCAAAAGATCTATTTTAGTTACGTGCCATGTTGCTGAGAATCATCTCAGATGTCTGAAAGCAATTTATTTGATTTGACCACCACTGGCAATGTTACGTGTTAAAAGACACCAATTAGTCACGTTTGCACAGCGTGAACGGAGGTTGACAAAATGCATTTTTAAAATAATGGACGTTCATGTGAAATAAAATGAGGCTATTTCCCGAGCAACTTCTTGGTGCATTCTTAAATGTCCAATCTATCATTTAACATATAATTAACATATTAAGAGATGCATCAATACTTCACAAAACCTTCAAAATCCATAAATGATTTTGTGTGTGAAGTGAATGGTTAAAACAAATGTGGGTTAGCATTACATACACTGTGTGGACTGTCGAACAAAGGAAGAGATGACGCTATGTGGACTGGTACAGGTCAACAGTTATAGAGCCTTTGCACGGCGGCCATGACAGGGGGCAGTCACATTGTCACAGCACGTCAAGCACGAGTAGTCACTTTGTGGATCTATTGTAACGTCATTTAAATATGAAAACCTGCCCCCTGTCATGGCCGCCGGTGCAAAAGCTCTATTCAAGCTTTAACAACAATGTTAGGGTTCAGGGTCGGGGGGAGGGGTGTCGAAGTTTAGGGTCAGTGTTCAGGGCACAGTTCAGGTGAAAACTGTTTGAATTTTTGTGGAAATTATTTTTCCCTCTTTTTTTCAAAGTGACACTTTGGAGCAGTTTTCTTAACTACATGAGAACAAAGGAATGTGTGTGGACGGGAAGACTTGGTGTGTCCACACATGAAAATAACCTTCATATGTTAAGATGTTCAAGTACCGTCTTAAACATAAATAATAGTTACCGTTGCTGTCAACACTTTGAGTAAGTTTTTCTTGTCAACTCATAAAGACAAATCTTGGGTATGTAATTGTAGCATAAAAGTTATGAATTGGGTTTAACGAATATACTTAAAGGGAACATTGCCTTCAATTTCCCCAAAATGTTGGAAATGTTCATTATACCTTTGAAGAGTTGTTCATGTATAAAAACACTTATAATGTGCTATAATTAGAGATTAATGATTAAACAAAAAAAATGGCCGCTGACCTGTAAACGTCTGACCCGCGAGACCTATTCGTAAATACATCGTTCAAACAGTGTGCAGAATGTGCTGTAAATAGTCGTCAGGCTGGCGCCGCGGGCAATGGCACGGTATAGACCTATAGATGAGCACCGGGTACCATTTCTCTACCACGCGACACACATACAGCATCGTTGTCTGCACGTACACATGGTAATCAGGCCAACTCGCCCCCTGGTCGACTCGCCTCTTACCTACACGCCCCTTTCCAACTCGCCCCCCTCGCCCCTTACCATGTCGTCCCCCCTGATCGACTCGCCCCTAGACTACTTGCCCCGTGTGCACGGGGCTTGGGTACGACTACAGGAACACTTTCCGCCATTTTGTGAAGTAAAAAATTTGGTTCTACAAAATGGTGAAAATCCAAAGCAATGTGTCCCTTTAAGTAGATCATCAATGGATTTTTCAATCCAATTTATCTATTATTACAAAATTATGCATTGTTATTCATGATGCAACTACCATATGGTTAAAATATTCACATAAATATTATTACTGCGAGTCATGCTTGATAATTAAAAGTTATGCTTTCGTCTGATCAAGTGAAGTGTGTCAAAGCCGTCACAGCGCGGTAATTTAATAAATCAGAGAATTTCGCGGCACTCCGCCGGTGGTTGTGTGACGTATGGCACATACATTTATATCAATACTGTGACGTGTACAGGTGGGAATATACGATGCGCATGTGCGAGTTTTTCCCGCGTGATACAACTGCGTGTAGTATAGCCTATATTAGCTTATGGCTTAAAAGGTTCATCCGAGTGTCTTCCGGTGGCGTTATGGGAGTAAGGCCGGCTTTGGTTCGCTAAGGATTCACACACACATCTGAAACCTTGCATCTTAAGATGGCATGACCGCAAGATATCCTGTCGGATGCGCATCATTTTGAGGTATTTTCCGAGCGGAACGAGGACTGATAATCAATGTTTCTGTCATCAGTTGGCTGTCCGCGGTGCGCCGGCCGCTGTTCATCCGGAAACCGATGATGACAACTCTTTGCGAACGGCGACACACATGATGAACTTGCTGCAAGGTAATCTATTTGTGCTGCTGAATTTTGCCTTTTTGTTGAATATTATCTGAGATGACATCTTTGTATGAGAAAATTGAAGACTAATTAATATAAATGTGTGTGCATAGACATTTTTACAAGGGCGCTCTCATGATGGATTGTGAACGAAGCTATGCCTTAATGACTCGATTTCCCGTGTAGTATAGCCAGGGAACCAGCCTATAGGTGGCTTCACAAATTTCTTGAAAGCATAGACACAGTTTTTTTGTTTTCTCGGAATGTAGATGAGGTACTGAGCTGATATATACACAGGTTGGTTTTTATCATACACATCCTCAATCACACGTTTGTAACAGTATTCTAATCATGTGATCTTTAGCCACAATTTTTGAGAACCCGGACGTCGTTTATGTTCATAAAAAGAAACAAAAAATGCATTTTTGCATTAAATACGGAAAATTGATTTTAACCTAAGATTTCCTGTGATACGAAAATTGCCTGAAAACCATTTTATAATATTTTATAACCATGATTTTATAATATCCGTACAAGTTGCACATATAAATATATACAGTGAAATGTTTACTAATTTGAATAATATAATAACTTGGGAATCTAACACAAACTCACGCGAAAGAAACAAAGTTGGTATCTAACCACAGCTGGCAAAGTGTGTTAAGTGCCAAAAGAAATCATTTTGGTAGAATTAACATGGTTTGCGTACTTTTGATTCTGATTGTAATCACTATCTACATATCAATAATTAAAGTTGCATTGCCCGTGTTTCGGTGAAAGGATTAAAAAAATTAATTTACACAAGCGAACGAATTTAGAAAGCTTACGTGTCTCTGTAACGAAAAATATCAAAAACTTAAATTTCCGACGTCGGGAATTGGAGATACAAGCCTTTTTCTTGAAACGTGCTTCACATGTTGTACATGTGCGCGTACGCTCATATGTACATAGTATGTGTACAATGTACACATGTACGCGCACATGTACATTTACGTCATAACCCTGTCGATTAAATGACCTGCCAGCCTTTTAATCATTTCTTGTTTTTAATCGACTGGCATTAATCCTTGACGGATTTTTACGTTCTTGGTACCAAATGAAAGCTGATAACTTGTTCTATTCTAGAAAAATACCTATTTAACTTTAAAAAACAAATTTGACGCCCAAATCGGGCCAAACACGGGCAGTGCAACTTTAAGTAGCCATTGTGTAACAACACTTTTTCAATCACATTTCAACATTTACATGTAATATCTAAATGTCTGGAGAAATTGACAGCCACGGAAAAGGTGCACCTTAGGACATATAATATGTGTGCACTTAAAACATCGTGAACAGGCATGCTTGTTGCATATGTAGTGACCGAGTTTCCTTACCGAGAATAACAAAGACATGCAAGCTATTTCAGACAGACAATGATAAAAAGTGACATTCTGTCAAAGTTCGTAAAAATCAGAAGATAAGGAAAGAAAAATTTCCGGAGGAAGGGAATTTTTTTCTCTCTCTTTCTTCCTTTTTTTCCCGCCGTGACACAAGCTCGCTTCGCGTGGTTGAGAGAGAAGATTCTTCCACACAATTAAATGTAGATTTCGCCCTTGATTCGTCTCGATCTCAATGTCTGTTCGCATCACGGCGTGAGTTGTCAGGCGAGATTGTGACGTCAATGGTTGGCATGGCAACGCCATTGTGGACAGGGAGACAAAGGTTTGTAGCGGGAAAAGGAGTAGCGGAGTTGAGAAGCTAGTGAAGAAAGAACGCTCTACCTTAATTTTGACAAAGTGACCACCGGGTGGAGCTTTTTTCGTTGTAGATTGTCGAACGGATAAATTATCAACAGAATGTGAAATGAACTTTACATTGATCAATTTCAGCGGGTGCCATTTAAAATTGCATTTCATTATGGATACTTCAGGTGCAATTGTGTTGCCAAAGTTCTTTTATTTAGTCGTTTACGTGTGTTATAGGGAAAAGTACAGAAACTCGTAATTAAAGGTCATACGTTTTGTGTAACAGCAATCCAACGCTGTACATTTCACAGATTGTAGACGATCTCAACGCCATCGGCCTTAATCACGATCAGGCTGTCCGTGCTGCACAGGATCGGGTAGGATGGCCGAGACGAATTTTGAGCATTTAAGCTATATTGGCAATTGGTCACAACGCCTCCTGCCAAAATGGGCTAAGTAGCATCAACTATATATATGTGGGTTTTATGGATCAGTTGCATTGCAGTTCATCCATGCTGTGTATGCAAACGTCGATAACCGATTTTAACTTCAAACGGGGTGAATAAAACAATGTTTTACAAGATGAATTTGGAATCCCTATAAAAAAGTGTATAACATCTTAAAAATTAACGTAATTTGCATAATTTATGCAGTTTCCTTTTTGTACTGTTGCTCTTTTATCCGTCTTAGCATTTTCATTATTGTCCAGTTTTATTTTTAGTAAATTGTAATGATTTCCTTTCTGTTTTGATGTATTGCATGTATTTTGATGTATTAATGCAAGTACAAAAAATGTGCAGTTTTCCCAGACTTTGTTTTAGAATCTAAGTCGTACTCATTTCGTGAATGTTTGCAGGGTTCCAATGCAAAGCGATTTTGAATAACTATTTCACCATGCACATGTTTGGTAAATAAACTGAATTAATGAATAAATAATTTGAAATAAATTCATAAAAAAAATGACCAAAAGATAACTACATGCCCCTTTAAGCTCAATCAAACACCTGATATGATTCGGGTACATTTTGGCGTTAACCGTGATATATGTGTGAACCGACCAGTCTCGGCCTGTGACATTTCAGTGTGCCGCTTGCAACAAAAGGTCACCGTCACCAAACGAAAGGCCGGCTCAATCCAAATTAATTGATAAAAATTGCGGAAGGAAATGAACGGAACGACAACCCCTATACCTGCCACATGCTCGGTGATTAAAAGTGCTCAGGGTTTGCTCAGGCTTGAAGGAGTTATGAAACTCGCTTCCATGTGTTTTTCATTGTAACCTTTGTAAATGTCTGACGCTAAGGCTGCGTTCGGGCGTGCAGTTCTCGTTACTCGGGAGTAATGCGTGCGCATTGCACTCGGGTCACATCACGCGAACGGCAAGTCCGCAGTCCGCGTACGCGAATGGCAATCAGTGTAGATGGCCGTCTCTTGCCATCACTGCACAAAAAATGCCGTTTCATTGCTCACAAGAAACTGAGGAAATACAGGCCGTAAGTCGTGAGAACCTTTGATGCCGTCTAAAACAAACCTTAAGGGGCGTTCACACTATCGCGGAAAATTCACACTTTCGCGCTGCGCTCACCGCATTGCATGAGTTCCTAATCGCCGATTATTCCAAAATAGAAAATTCCACTCTGGTAACTTGGGGCTTCTCTGATACCTCATTGGCTGCGCGTTGGAAAGGTCAGCGCACCGCGGTCAAAGTTCAACAAATTTGAACTTTGACCCAGCTCAAAACGTTTTGCGCGTCGCGATATAGGCCGCGTACAAGCGGCAAACCAGTTTGTGTACAAACCAATGGAACAGTGTGATTTTTCCGCGATAGTGTGAACGCGCCTTTAGTGAGTTATTGTTTCAGTTATTGAGTTGACACGTTGAGCAAATTCACAAAAAAAACCACCCATATTCCACCATCTTCGTACAAATCACATGACACTTGACAGGAGTACGAGCACACTCCCCATTTGTTGGGGAGTAGTGAGAGCATACTCTCACCGACCCGAGTGTCGTTATTCTTGCCGTTCACGCGCGCAGGAGTATAACTCGTGTTAACACGAGTACACGCCCGAACGCAGCCTAAAGGGGCGTTCACAATATCGCGGAAAAATCACACTGTTCCATTGGTTTGTACACAAACTGGTTTGCCGCTTGTGCGCGGCATATCGCGACGCGCACAACGTTTTGAGCTGGGTCAAAGTTCAAATCTGTTGAACTTTGACCGCGGTACGCTGACCTTTCCAACGCGCAGCCAATGAGGTATCAGAGAAGCCCCAAGGTACCAGAGTGGAATTTTCTATTTTGGAATAATCGGCGATTGGGGGCTCATGCAATGCGGTGAGCGCAGCGCGAAAGTGTGATTTTTCCGCGATAGTGTGAACGCCCCTTAAGTGTTTGAACGCGGGCGGAGGCGTGATGTTGCATGAATTTGTTACACAATGTTGGGGGCAAAATTCAACTACCCATTGTATAGACCGTGTAAGTCTGTTTCGCGGGTCACACTTCCGGAGACCAGTTATAGGAATGGCAATGGGTTTAACGTTGTGGCGATCTTCTTTGAATTATCACTTTACCATACCGCGTTTGTAAGCGCCCACAAACACCAAATTGAATAAATGGAAAAGGCACCTTAAAATCTATCGATTAAATAATAAAACGAAGAAAATGTTGTCCGAGTTTGTCACAAACAAATAAAAATGTTTCACCTTTTGTTTCCGGTTTGCAAGTACCTTTACGAATATTGTGTCGAAATGGTACCGACAAAAAACGGTCGCTACATGTGGTTAAGCTCCTATAGAGGTCTCCGGAAGTTGACGAGTCTCGCGGAGTCCCGCACGTTCTCGAGGTCAACTTACACGGTCTATTATCACGAATCTGAAAATGTTGGGTTTCTCTGGAGTCGATAAGAATCGATTCCAAGTTGGGAATCGAAACACAAATCCGTCTTTTGGAGGAATCGATTCCCATTATTTTGGCGATTCAAAACGACGCCGGGCACGCATATAGCCTACATTATGTTCAACGGCACAAGGGAGTCTTTCTTATTGCGTGCTCGGCCTCGCTGCGCAAGTTGCGAATACAGTGCCAATTTAGTTATTTATGCAGGGGCGCGGCATGCAATATCATTTCGACCGCCACATCCCAAGTTGATCGTTACAACATCTTTCAGAGAAAAGAAAATGGAATTGACTAATTTCAAGGTCGCGCAATTTGCAACAATGTAACCTTGAAATTGCTCGGATCAGCAGATTTCGTATCGTCTGCACGAAAGACCGAATTAGGCAGACAGCGAAAAAACGGCGGTCGGGGTAGAAGATATTAATCTTAGATTGGATTTATCAAGTGCATGTGGCGAACAAAACCGTCGTCTTTTGGGTTTTTGTTGGAGGCTAGAAACTTGTCACTTAGATAATAAAGCTTTTTCTTTGAAACACTCGCAAGCTGCGTCTTACGAGTTCCGTGTATTTCGTATAACATGCATGTTTTAATAATCCTATATGACTTGTGCAAATACAGCCAAACTTGATTTCCCAAACTCATAGACATTTGTCCACATTCGTATCAAATGAATATGACTAAAGTAGCTGGGCTGGAATGAGACATATAACCCGCGGAGTTTTTTATTTAGATATGGCATGTCGGAAAACGTGACCTAACTTCAGGGACAATCCAATGTTGATATAAGTGCACCAAATATCATGAAAATAGAACATGCAAAAAGGCCTAGCCTATTTTATCACAACACATGTATGAAACATTGAACAAAAATCATACTTTAAAAAGTGCGAGAGGATTTTAAACCACCAGGGAATACAAATGTGATCAACGGCCAACTAGACGAGCAATCTTCTTTTTTTTTTCTTCTTCCTTTTTGTAACAGGTCCTTGGTGACGTTAGTTGGCATATTGAGGCCTTGTAATATACATTGATATGGACCCGCAGGGAAATGGGGTAAGTCTAACATACATGTTTATGAGTTTCATTTTCAGATCTTATACATTTTAAAAAGGTTAATAGTGTATGCCAGCGTTACTGTATATACATCATTTGCAATGACCCAATTTTACTTCATGAATTTACTTGAATAAAATTACTCAAAGCGTTCATAGCGATGGTAACAAACAAGACATGAGTTTATTTCTGTCCTAGATGGTACGTTTTGGAAGAAATTAACAACTGACGGTGGTTTTAAAAAAGTGCGCGCACACGTTTTTGTTCCTCGTTCCTCTAACACCAGAGAAGTAATGGCACTGGGGGTAACCACCGGTCCTTCCCCTCAAGGGACGACCCCCTCAAGGATCGACAATGTTGTTGTTGATATCGTCCACATCACTTGATGCTTCGAGTACGTTCGCTGCACTCTTGTCGTTGCACTGATACGTTAGTGTAAGCCTCATTGTTGTTTTGTTTGTCTCGAGTGTCCTAGTGGCTCAGCTATGGACACGGCCAGAGACACCGGGGAAACCCCTTATTCTTCACTCTGGGATCTTTTAAGTGCGTTACACAAGACACTGGACCAACGGCTTAACATCCCTTTCGAAGGATGAAGCAAGTGTGTTTAGGTGCCTTGCTCAAGGGCACAGGTACCACAGCCGGGTATCGAACCCGCAAGTTTTCACCTAAGTATTGCGAGTCAGTGTCCTAAACCGCTCAGCCACGGTACGGTACCCCACACACATTTTTACCAATTTTACCTATATTTACCATTAACATAGTACAACAATCATGCAAGGAATTTGAATGTTTTCTGAATCATTGGTGCATCTATGTAGCCTAGCTGTTATTTCTGCAGGCTATATAGTTTACCAACATTCTTCTTTGGATACGTATAATGCCCTTATTCCAGGAATCCGTAAAAAGGTTTTATCTTGCAAATGATATGAAGGGTTTCTTTGCAAAAACAGATAAGCGCCATTAAAAAGGTTGCACGTACCTCGAGCTTTTCGTCATGCCTTTCAGAAAATAACCAGCAAACTGCAACCCTGACGCATTCAATTAGTAAAAGTAACTTGATTTTACCAATTTAATACTTTTCTTTTTACATTTTGCTGGTTATTTTCTGAAAGGCAAGACAGAAAAGATTCAGGTACGTGCAACATTTTGAATAGCGCTTATTTGTTTTTGCAAACGAACTCTTTGTTATTGGGCCTTCAAAATCTTTGGTAATTGCAAATGATACTATAGGCTGTTAATTTGGCAATAAGCCAATAGTCCTAGTATTTAAATGTTTGCGATATGAAAATGCATATTTACAGCAAATTGATAGTTTACACATCAACCTAACATTGCGTGTAAAGAAAATAAATCATATGGTCGTCATCAGTTTTGTATGACAAAGCGCCATATTGTGAGTTTGCCAGGTGCAAAAGAAATGTTGGGCCTACGGGAAAACCAACACGTGAAATCCCGCGAGCAAGACGACATACCTTTAAGACGGCATACTTTTAAGACGGCAAATTTCCCATAGACGAAGTTGGTTTGGGGACCGAGTTGACTTAGTGCCGAGTTGAACGTCGATCGAGCTGACTCGGGACCGAGTTGATCTGGGGACGAGTTGACCTGCAGGACCGAGTTAATGTGGGACCGAGTTGACTCGGACCCGTACTCTGACTGAGTTGATTTGGGACCGAGTTGACATTGATGGCATTGCCTCTGACCGCACTTTTCGCAACGATGAAAAATGCATTATGTATTTAAAACTTAATTTCAAATTCAAATATTCGAGCGATCAAATTTCTCCCAAAACTGCGGCACTCGAAAGGAAATCACTCGAAAACCGCAAGAAAAATTCGCTTCCTCCTTCCCGACCGCTAATGCTGTTTCATCCAATTAACACGTGACGGTTGACGTCACGACAACCGAGAGACCAGTAACTCGACACGCGAGCGGCAGATCATATTCGCGTTTCATCCGGTTGTCTCCCGCGCTTTTGACACGATTATTTTCATTGGAATTTCGCGATGTTGGGAGATACTAACAATTGAAATTGCTCCTGGAATGAATCTCGGATGTTTAAGGAACGAGTCCCTTGTGAAATCGGTTTCCGGCAAAAAAGAAGTCCTTGTAGTGTGAAACATTTCCTTCTTTTAATCCCTTTAATAAGGCCCGTAGGCCTACATGCATGTATCATCGATATATATACACTGGATGAAGCAACGACGTCTAAAATTGAAGCCACCGTCCAATGCATTGCCTAGACTGGTCATACTGTCTTCACTAGTCTACGTCATGGTCTACATGTGTTAAGTGGTATGCAAGCGATCGCATAGACCATGCATTGTTCGTGGGGTACAATGGCGGCCGGCGCGTGGCTTCAATTCTCGTATAGCCGACTGCTATAGACTACTAAAGTGTGACGTCAGTTGCCATGGTAATTGGGTCTAAACATTCGCTGGTAATTTGAAACGTCCATTGGTATAGCACAGGGAAACAGTTCACTGGTTTTAGTGTAGACCCAAAAACCATGGCAACACACAAAGGGTGACGTTTTCACTTTAGTAGTCTATTGCATACTTCATCCAGTATATATATATCGATGACATACAGTTTTTGCAATGTCCCAAAATTTAATTCAACCATTTGACCGGAAAACCTTACTCAAATGGAAGATATAAGTAGTTTTAATTATCCAATGCTCAAGGTATACGAAAACGATAATTAAAAATAAAATTATATAAATGCGTGTGCGCGCACATTTGTTTTACGAGGGCGCCCTCACGTGGACGAAATTACACCCCTGACTACCGTATAGCATGCATTACACTTAGACTGGTTCCCGTCCACATATTCCACACAGGAGAATATAAGGACAGGTAAAGGGCGCTTGATCTTGATCTGTAATTGGTCGTCTTTGCGCGTGCGCATTGTGTTTTTTATATTTAAAAATTGGCCAAGCCCTTTGCTTTAGGCAATGTACTTTATTTACATAATTGGATATGTTCGACACGCACGGCCAAGTTACAAATGTCAATGCAAAATCTGCGCACTTACTAAAAGAAGAAAAATAATAATAACCACGTGACGGGCAGAATTCTGCCCGTCATGGCTGCCCTTTACCGATCCCTATATTTTCGCAATAAGCGAACCAATCTATAGGGATCGGGAACCAATCTAGCATTACACTCTTTTCCGTGCATAGCGAGGAAAAACTGCAGCGTAAAAAAAAATGGTGGCTTCACGCAATTTCTTGAAAGCATGGACACGTTTTTTTCATTGTTTTCTCGGAATGCAGCAGCCGATTTCACGAAACTTACGCAGTTGCGTAAGCCTACTTGAGCAACTATTTATTGCGTAAGTTGAGCAACTATTTAGCGATGATAACACGCAAACTATGGGGCTTGCGCCATTTTTCAAAAGTTGCGCAAGCTGCGCACTCTTTCGTGAAATCGGCTGCAGATGAGATACTGAGCTGACTTATATACAGGTTGGTTTTTATCATACACATCAGTCTTCAATCATACATGATGATAACGCTGTTTGTATAACAGCTTTCCAATCCTGTAATCTACTAGTATGTGTAATGAAATGCGATGGAGTAAATTCAAATTATAACAGCATTTGGTTTTGATGTGAGAACACTGAAAAAAACATTCTCACATTTTTGCTTTCAGTAATTCACAAACCGTCCACAGTGACAACAATGATTGATGTAAGTGTTTAAGGCAGCGTGTCCAGATCACATGTTTGACCCACCCATTTTCCCCATGGATGTTGAGATTTTGATACCATATTATATGCCATATTTTTCTCATTACCATTCTCAAATTTCGCGTTCTCAATCCGTATATATTTTTAAGGATATCGTCGAAAAACCGCGGAAGATTTGTAAACTAATTTATCTGGTTCCATAAAGCAGTGCAGTTATTACACCAACCTTTTTGCTTCCACATCCAAATTGGAGATTGTAAATTTCCCGTTCTTTCCCTTGGATAGTATTTTGGGGAGGAATTTTATGCGATTGTTAGGTAAAAACGAAATCCTATTTTCTGAACACGCTCCTTTAATAGATCTTTATTTCCTTGCATTTTTATATTTGAACGCTACTCCTTTGTCCAGCCAAATTTGGTAGTAAATGTAAAACATTTTTCTTTAAATGCGCATTTTCTTGCTAAAAATCCCCAATCGGTCGCACAGTCTCAAAGTGATGGTTACTTGAAGTGCGTAGGAGGCAACATCCGCTCAATAGAAGTTATCCAACCGGAATAAAAGGCTTGGGATCCGAAGAATCATCGCAATAAAAAGACAAAGTGGGTGGATCTTCCTGGTGATTGGAATGGGTATTATGGAATGGATGCGCAATTACTCTACGGCTGTTTTATGTACTATAATATCCCATCCACTATAGTGGGTGACGATCGCCACTTAATAGGAATCATCCGGTCGGAATAAAAGGTTTGGGATCTGAAGGTGTATTTCAATCAAAGGCGAAGTGGGTGGCTTTACCACTTTCTCTGAAGATCTGAGTGGGTATTATGGAATGAACACCCAATTACTATACGACTGTTCTATGTCTAATACGTGGAACTCTTTCTTTTGGTTTTAGTCAGGTATTTTGGGGGTTTATGGAACTTCGCTTAGCCGTTTGTATGTTTCATTATGAATAGCGTCTTATGTACTGACGTACTTCCATTCACATGCATACTGAGTATTCACTATTTTTTGTTGCTATGTGGTGCACGCGGCAGGAGTGAAGTACAGAATCAATACCGCGTACACCGTTGGAGAGAACGGTATAAAACAACCAGACTGTTGGTTGATAGGCAATGGCGTGCGCCACGTAGCAAAAACAGCGTAGTATGTGACTTTCTGCACCTCCATTTGAAGGTGAAAAATTCGGGGCGCCAGGCATTATGCAAAGGTTACACAAAACACTAATTCGCAGCCCTTAGGCTGAGTTACATGAAGCTTACAAGTGTCTTCCACCTAAACATCGAGATACATATAGACCGTATAGAATAGCTGCCATTTTATGGGGCACCTTTTGTTACTTGAGCCGGTTCAACAATCTAAGGACAATATGTGCAACCATGCATGTCCTCGAGGAACAAAGAAACTGCCCCACAAGATGGCGGCTATTCGATACTGTATATATGAGAGTGGCGCGAAAGAGTGACATGGGAACCTTCTAGTGCATTACACAACACATTCGACTAACGGCTTTATACAGGTTGCATCCCTTCCGAAGGATGAAGCAGTTGTGGTTAAATGCCGTGCTCAAGGGTACAAGTACCATGCACGGCCGGGTACCGAATTATTTGCAATTCCATCGACTTGCCCACCTGCTTTGTATACGCCAATTATTATTATTATTTAATTTATATTTGCAAGTGTGTTTTTTTCCTCCAACACCTGCGAGTTTATTTGCACGAATTTGATGGGTATAGGAGTAATAATTAACCCAACTATGCAATGTACAACCGCATTCAGGGATTTCAGTTCACAGTATAATTCACACCACTCGAGAAATCCTGCAATGCTGAAAAAGTGCAATCAAATTATTTTCCAGGTCAAAAATTTTCGATTGCATGCAACCACGCGAAGCTATGTGATTCAACCTCAGACGTATAGGCGAAATTAGTCTAATATGAAATATGTAGGTTAGAAAAGAGGTGCTCCAAATTCTGAAGCATTTTTTTTTTATCTTCAACGGAATCGAACTGATTTTAATCATTTGCCAGTTATGAAATTTGTGTGTGTGCTATCCAAATAGACACATTGCGGATAATTTTGGATACAATTTTAGATTGATACAATTGTGGACAAATGTCCATGAATTTTAAATTGGCTCATTTTCCCATTGTTAAAACCACAGTACATCATTTGCACGAGTTGACATGAAAAACCCGACGTAACGTGTTGATAGCAATGGTAACAAACACCACATGATTTTTCCCGTGTAAAATGGTACCTTTGTGGTATAGTTTTGTCGGCAGACAATTTTTACTATTTTTAATCAACACAAAATCCATGCATGGAATTTTAAGGTTTCCTGAAGTATTACTGCATCTATGTGGCTGAAATTTCTACAAGGCAGTTTATCAACATTATTCGTTACTTATGTAATGCTGTTGTTACTGTTTTTAAAGGTTTTCCAATTATGTAATCTGTAATGTGTCTTTAAATGTAATTAGCACTCATAGAAATGCGCAACCTGCAAAGGCAGCCATTTTGGCGTTGTATACTATAACAGAAAACTGCTTAATGTTAAAAAATCAAACGAAGTGCACGTGATATTTTGCCAGTTTACCGACATTTTCTGTTGGGCCTTAAAGACAGATTTTATGATTTGAACATTTTTAAGAAGAGGAACAACAGCATCACATAACTAAAGAATAACGTTGATGCTTTTTAGCCACATAGATGCATAATACTTTAGAAAACCATACAAAAATGTATAATTGCATGGTTTTGTGTTAAATGAATGCAGGTGAACAAATTGTCTGCAGTTATTTTTAAAAAACAACATCTTAAGTTGGAGATTTCGCCCAAAAAGGTACTATTTTACATGGGAAAAAAATCATGTAGTGTTTGCTATCATTGCTATGAACACTTTTTAATCGGGTTTTTCTTGTCAACTCATGAAGTAAAATTTTGGGTCACTTCAATAGATGTATTGGGGATTTAAAACGAGGTGTTGTTTTAATGCCATTATTTTGGCATATTATTTTCTGTTAAAATAAGGGACCGACTGACCGACATAAATGCAATTTTAGCGACAGACGTTCGTATTTGGATATGCAGAACAATGATATATATATAGAGGGCATCGCCTGAATACAAACGGAGGACTCAAGCGCCTTGCTTCATCAAATAGAATTATACTCACAAGTCGTTTTCTCTCGGGCGAAGTGATTTGGCTGGGCAAATATACAAGGCGAAGACGGTTCGGGTCTCTGCAATATGATACCGTATACAAACAATGTCCCTGCAGCAGCGTCTTAAGGGGGGTAATACTTACTACTGTGAAGATAGATCGCAGGATTGGAAAACTGCTACAACCGGTGTGATTGGGATGTGTATGATATAAAAACCGACCTGTGTATAATACCTCACTTGAGTTCAGAGAAAACAATGGAAAACTGTGTCCATGCTTTAAAGAAATTTTGTGAAGCCACTGGACTGGTTCCCTGGCTATACTGCGTGGAAAACAGAGTTGTTATACCACGGTAGTCAGGGGCCTTGTTCCAGTCACAATAAATTCGTATGCACAAGCATTTATATAAATTCATCTTTAATTATCGTTTACTCATAAAAAGGATATCGTCACGGGCAGAATCATTGCGTTGGACAGTTAAACCACTTCTATCTTCCGTTTTGAGTAAAGTTTTTCTCGTCAAATGGTGGATTAACATTTTGGGACCTTGCAATTCCCGTATACGGACTTTAAAGGGCGGAAAGCGGATTTTATTTCGACATTTTAAGCAACCAAAAACTACTCAACGTTACGTACAAATACGAATAAGACGCGAAATGACAATGTGACTATATAGCACGAAAACACCACAGGAAAAAAGGTCCACAGGCGTTGTTTCGAACTCCGATTCGCGCTTTGAAGGCATACTCTCTGATTTTATACCTGAAAAATAATTTTGAAACAAAAATGTGACTATTTTCTCGGTTTACCTTATTAGCTTTTAAATGAGATAAAAATCGACGAGTAACGTTATGGAAGAAAAGGGGTGCTATTTAAGATTTTCTCGGAAGGTCTAAATTCATAAATGTCATCGTTTAGCAAAATAAATTACCTTGGAATTCTGTGGCCAGTATTTCATTCAATAACTAATAAATTATTGCGCAAATCGGAAAAACATCAATTTTTAATGAAATTTATTTTTCATGGCGATTTTTCAGTGACTGTATCTATATCTTTAATAAGACTGGTTACTCACTGGTTAAACCTCTACAGCCGGCAGGTTTATCGCGAGCCAACGAATTCTAGAGTAGATTAGACGAACAATGCTCCGGGGGTGCAAGGGGAGAGGTGTAGTACGAAGTGCGAAGAAAAGAAAGAGGGACAAAATCAGCTGAAATATACAAACCGGATCAACTTGGAGCGCCGTGTACGTCTATGCGGGATTAAAATCTCCATTACAAACTGCTCAGAGCGGGAGGCACCTAATACCCATACCGTGGAATCGCACTGCCAAACGGCTTGGGGATGTCGGTGAGACAGTTACACCTGGAAACAGAAACGAACAAAAAGAAAGATCGTCTGTAAGCGACGACTTCAAAAGTAAAAGATTCATCACTGATCTCTATATACAGTGGAGAGTACAATAGCTCTTGGCTTGGCGAGAATTGAAGCAACGCGTCCGCCATAATGCTTTGCCCAGACTGCTCTCAGATCCATACGATCGATTGCATTCCACTTAATACATATAAGTCTGTTTTCAATACTGGAGAGACTTTTTCACCAGGATCACAACTCTGTGCAATGCCAGTTATCTTCTCTCAAAACAAAAGAAATATCATAACACAGATCTAAGGAGATAACTTAAGCAACAAATAGTGCGACATACCTTTCTAAAAACTCTGTGTACAAATTTCCTATGTAACATATGTAACATGGGACACATACTTTGTGAAATTTTTTGGTGTCCTTGTTACATACGGTATATTTGAAATTTGCACATTGGGCTTTCAGGAAGGTATGTTGTGACATTATTCGTTGCAGTTCTTCAGCTGAAGTTATCTCCTTAGATCCATCTTAAGATATTTATTTTGTTTTGAGAGAAGATGAATGACATTGTACAGAGATATAATCCTGGAGGAAAAGGTCTCTCCAGTATTGAAAACAGACACATATATGTATTCATAGTGAAAGCAGTATAACTAGTCTAAACAAGGCATTATCTTTCCTGGAGCAATATGGCGGACGGTTGCTTCATTCAGTGAGTTGCTTACCAGTCCATTGTATAGAGGTCAGTAGTTTTACCTCTTGCTATATAAGGCGCGACAAAATATAGCAACAGAAGGAACGCAAATTTTCAGTTTAATCAAAATTTGAAAATCTTTTTTTCTGACTATAAGTTGACATCAAAATATTCACATACATGTACATAACAGCTTCATTATGCATGACTGCACAAAGCTTCTGTCTGCTGAAAATTCCCCCTCTCGGATTGATCAATTTTTTTCAATCAAAATATGGATAAACTTTATGCGTTTATTTTGTTGCTCGGTACACACTGAACAAAAGTATAAACGCCCCATGTGACACTTTGAAACTTTTACTAGCCTTAGGGATTGCAAAATATATTGAATCATACAAAATTCATTTTGTTGTTCAATATGCTACAGATTACTGTCCGTTAGAATATCCAATTTGTACAATTATAAGACAATATCAGCTCATTTAGGGTCGCCCATTTCATGTTACATAAATAATTTACATGGGGCGTTTATATTTTTGCTCAGTGTAGTTCACCGGTTAGTGTGTAGACTAGAGTAGACCCAGTAATTTTGGCAACACACATTTCACTTTTAGTATTCTATAGGATATAGGGAAACGCATACATAACCAAACCGTGACGTCATATCCTTAGTAGTTAGTAGTTCTAAAAACATTTTTTGTAAAATCATAATCTAATTATTCACAAAAATACGCCAATTGACAATCCTAGGCAAGCAAACGTTCCTGAGACATAGGAGTAATAAACAGAGATAAATTGTATAATCAGATTCGTTCAAAACGTACACTGTGCTTGGGAATGAAGTAAACAAGTACGAGCACACAAACGCATGGTGAATTGTATGAAAACAAAACTAGTCTTATCGCGTGGTGTACACGTTTCAATGGACGTTTTCATGTATAGGCATACTTCAATTCAATGGTGAATAGGCTTATTATATAACGCACCTTTACTGGTCAATAATGGTATTTAATTAGTTTGAAAACCATCTACAATTGAACGAGGTCTTTTACAGAAGCGTCAAGGAAGGAAAATGCTAATTTTAACGGTATCTGGGTCCCAGAGCTCGCGTGAAGATAAAAACAAACCACCAAATGTCAAATTGAGAATTCCGGCAGTTGTTAGGTTTGCTCATTGTTTAGTCATGGTTACTTTTGGAGGCGAAGAAATGACGTCAATAGTTAACCCATTTTAGTTCACTAACATCGAATGCTCCAGTTTTTATTGTGCATGTTGATGAATATGTTTTTAAAAATATATTACAACTTAGGAAAAATATTTTAAAAGAAACGTTTATTCCGGGAAATTGCGCCTTAAAGAGGAATCCGCAGTGGCATATAATCAATAGATTCCTTTAAAGGAGGTGTTCAGATTTTTCCTGAAAATGGATTTCGTTTTATACTAACGATCATATAAAATACCTCCCAAAATACTATCCATGGGAAGAAAACAGGAAGTTTGCCATCTCCAATTTGGATGAGAAGCAAAAAGGTTGGTGTATAATTACTGCACTGCTTTTTGGAACCAAATTTAGTTTACAGAACATCGTTGTTTTTGTACGATATCATTGAGAAAATATACAGTAATGGGGTATACATTTCTGTAACATTTTAGATCTTAGGTCCCAGTTCACTTCAAATGTCTTAATTTTATCTTTAAATTATCAAGGTAAACTGAGGAAATAACTTTTTTACCAAGGAGTAAGAAAGATAGTCCTACAACATACATTTGTGAAAACCCCGTGCACAAATTTTCCTATTACGTATGTAACAAAGACGGACAAAAATGTCACAAAATGGTCTGTCCACGTTACATACGTAATACTAATAGGACAATTTGTACACAAGCTTTTCAAAAATGTATGTTGTGGGCTTGTGGCAGCAATTTTTTACCTTTTTGGACAAAAGTTATCTCCTGAGAACAAAACAAGGACATTTTTTTAATTCTGTGATAAACTAAAGACATCTAAATAGAATTATTGACTTATTTTTCAAATGTACCCCATTACTGTGGAAAGACCTATATGTATACGGATTGAGAGCGCAACATTTCAGAAATGGTAATGAGAAAAATGACAAATCACATGTTATCAAAATTACAAAAGTGTGATCTGAACACTTTAAACAATAAAAATTTTGTGTTTTCGTGAGACTTCAAAATCATACTGCACACCTGTAGTATGGAATACACTATTAAACCAGCGAATTGTTTCCCTGCGCTTTACGAATGGCGTTTAAGATTACCAGCGAGTTACCCTGGTGACTGTGACGTCACAATTTAGTAGGCTATACAAGTAATCCGACCCTGTCCAGAGGTGTATTTAAAAATAATATGCCTAGAGGTCTCGGGTTCCAATCCCGATAAGGCCCTTACGATTTTTCTCTCATCCCTGGTTTGGTCGTTTCATTTCAAGGGTGATCAGGCACCATACCAGATGTTGTGTATGTATTTTGCGCAGTTCAGAATGAAAAGTACAAAGACAGTTTTCCTATCTGCGGAAAATATGCAAATATTTAATATTTTATTGCGTGACTCCAAATGGTCTTAGGGTGATAAATCTAAGAATGAGGGGCATTTCTAGGTTACAATTTCCGATTAATATTGCACTAAATTAGCTTAGGAGAAACACCGTGACGGGAATCCTCTCTAAATTTGAGTTTTTATGTCTCTTGGGTTCGTGTTCAAAGTTAATAGCTGATCTGTGCATGGCTCGACTGTCTTTGACGGAAAATCAATCGAGTTAATTCCGAGCTGTGTGACGATAATTTAACCATTGCGTCATTGCGGATTTCGTCACACGCATGCGCAAACGTCTCTAGACAAGAGCGATGGTCTCGGGCCATCTCAACGCGCGTAACAACTTACGGTAGGACGGGTACCAGCTATTAGTGCGCCAATTACTGAGCAATAGTTCCAAATTCGCGACTGTAACGTGCATTAGTAGAGAGGTTTCGCAAGCGCAAGCGCACAGCGACGGATACATCACTGGTATCTGCGGTCTTGTGACGTCATATATATGCGACTCGCTATCCGCTTTATGCGTTTGCACGACACGGATATATCGAGCTTGCTATGCGTGAGCACTAAACGCGTAGTAAAATGTCGGATTTCTAGTTTGTGCTCATTTTAATCGTTGCGTTTACGTAGGTTAAAAAGAGTTTGAATTATGAATGTCCACGAACTTGTGCGTTTCAAAGCTTTGGATCATGTTAAGATTAGTATCAAACCCTGGATACGAGAACAAAAAAGAGAGATGTTTCAATCACATGTTTAATTGTTTCCTTTCCCTCATACAGGGCGGGGGTAATTCTCCAACAAACGTCCTCAAGACGAACCCGTATCTGACCGTCGTCATCCTTGTAGTCGGGGTAGCTGGAGGACTATTCTTGGTCATCGGCCTGATATTCTTCTGCAAATACTGCGTCAAAAAGCGACGGTATCCCGGCAGGTAAGGGGCTTGAGACGCGCCTATACAAAGACCCATCTCTGTCATTCTGGGCCGAATTTTGTCGTAGGCCTATATAGTTTTAAAACTGATTTTCCCCCGACAACCCTAAAATATTTGTAATTTAAATAAATTTCTTCAATTTGTACGACAAAGCCCGTACGCCGGATTTGCAATGTCCCAACATTTTAATCAATCATTTAATCGAAATTTGTTTTTATTCAAATGGAAGACAAAAGTGGTTCCAACTGTCCAATGCAATGATTCCACCCGAGATGATATAGTTTTATAAAATAAATGATAAATGAATTCAAATAATGCGCGCGCACACGCATTTTGTTTTACAAGGACGCCCATGTGTGAACAAAACTAGCCCACTGACTGCCGTGGTATTACGGCTCCGTTTCTCGTGGAGTATACATCTAGGGAACCAGTCTACATATAGGACGGTGGCTTTTGACAATTTGTTGAAAGCATGGACACAGTTTTTCATTGTTTTCTCGGAACGTAGATGAGGTACTGAGCTGACTTATACACAGGTTGGTTTTTATCATACACATCCTCAATCACACATGGAGATAACGCCGTTTGTAACAAATTTCCAATCGTGTAATCTGTCTTTTACTAAAGAAGATAACACCTATACCAGGCACCTATACCATGGAGGAAGACCTTCCTCCATCCACGGCGCGGCTTGAGGCAAAACGTCATCCCTAACCTAACCTTGGCTCTTTCCAATTCGCCGGATTACGATCGGACCCGGCATAATTCACACCTATGCAATGGGCAAGGGGCCTCGCCATTGATAAACCACCTGCAGTGTCACCTGCCTGAGATGTCAACTCGCGGCAAAATAGTCAAATTTTAGAGGTCACTTTGTCTTGACCTCACTAGGGGGATACGTAACATCGTAGTCTAGGGGGCCAAGGGGACGCGTGCGATGACGCACTTCGCGGTGTTAGTACGCGCGCTCATATACGTGTTTGCCACCTTTTTGACCCAATTCCGATACACTCGTGTTTATTTTACCTTGTAAAAGAAATTTTGCACAGCAAATAGCTGTTTTTCTTGGTTTATATAAGTTGTTTGCGTTCGAATGATATATCGGTAAAAATCCATGAACCGAAGTTAGAGAAGGGTTTATGGGTTAGTGGTTGAAGGCTCAATATCTCATTTGCAGAATGAAACTTCAATTTGTTACGGATTCGTGGAATAGGCCTAAGGGCATCACGTCTAAAGAAGAATGTTGGTCAATTGACATGGCCTGCAGAAAATTTAGCTATAGATGCAGCAAAGCTTCAGAAAACCTTTAAAATCCATGCCATGTTTTGGGGGTGAAGTGAATTGGGGTCATTCCAATTAAATGTTACAACATGCCTTTAAAGGCACAGACTCGTCAATGTGCGCGTGAGGCAAAATTCGCGCTCATTGACGAGCCTCTGCCTTTAAAGACATATTACATGATTGGAAACAACAGCACCCATCACAGCATCAACTGATTGTGGACGTTTCAGCCACATATAGATGCAGTCATACTTCAGAAAATCCATGCATTTTTTTGTGTTGAATGAATGGTAAAACGATTGTCTGCAGACAATTTTTTTGAAGCAACTTTAGTTGGCAATTGCTCCCACGAAGGTACCATTTTACCCGGGAAAAAAATCGTGTGGTTTTTTGTTACCATTGCTATCAACACTTTTAGTCGGGTTTATCTTGCCAACGCGTGAAGTAAAATTTTGTATAGGACTTCAATATCATTCATTTTCTTGTCTCCTAAACCGTTTGGTAAATGCAAATATGATTGAGAAAATCTCCCCTGTCACTCTGATTGCAATTTATCATAATAATCAGTGACACGACAGGCGCTGCTGCGTGGTGATGTTTCAGATTATTAGAATGCACTCTCTATATAGCTGTATGTAATCGCGCGCCATGCGTCCACGTTATACGGCGTGGGGCGTTTATTGGGGGTGAAGTGAATGGTAAAAATGTATGTGCACACACACATTCTTTAAACCACCTACATTTATTTCTTACATGAAGTCTCTTGGACAGAAATACCTTTTATGTGGTGTTTGTTACCATTTCTATCAACGCTTTGAGTACGTTTTGGGGTCATTCCAATTAAATGTTACAACATGCCTTTAAAGGCACAGACTCGTCAATGTGCGCGTGAGGCAAAATTCGTGCCACGAAATATGCAGCTCCGTGCCTTTGCTATGGAGCTGCGTGTTTCGTTGCACGAATTTGGCCTCACGCGCTCATTGACGAGCCTCTGCCTTTAAAGACATATTACATGATTGGAAACAACACTGAGCACCCATCACAGCATCAACTGATTGTGGACGTTTCAGCCACATATAGATGCAGTCATACTTCAGAAAATCCATGCATTTTTTTGTGTTGAATGAATGGTAAAACGATTGTCTGCAGACAATTTTTTTGAAGCAACTTTAGTTGGCAATTGCTCCCACGAAGGTACCATTTTACCCGGGAAAAAAATCGTGTGGTTTTTTGTTACCATTGCTATCAACACTTTTAGTCGGGTTTATCTTGCCAACGCGTGAAGTAAAATTTTGTATAGGACTTCAATATCATTCATTTTCTTGTCTCCTAAACCGTTTGGTAAATGCAAATATGATTGAGAAAATCTCCCCTGTCACTCTGATTGCAATTTATCATAATAATCAGTGACACGACAGGCGCTGCTGCGTGGTGATGTTTCAGATTATTAGAATGCACTCTCTATATAGCTGTATGTAATCGCGCGCCATGCGTCCACGTTATACGGCGTGGGGCGTTTATTGGGTTAACATCATTGATTGGTGGGTTTTATTTAGTTATACGAGTAGATTATGTGTTCTTTCGATCGCGCCCACTGGCCGGACCTCAGGGGCAATTTGTATCTGTTAGGATGATGAGCTGATAGCACGTTAGCGAAAGTTCTTTTCTTTTTTAATCAGACACGGCAAAACTGGCATAATTTTAAAATAGATTACACGATTTGACAGCTGTTACAAACGGCGTTATCTTGATGAGTGATTGAGGATGTGTATAATAAAAAGCAACCTGTGTATAGACCCGTAAGGAATAGCTGGCATATTATAAAAGGCAACTTTTGATGTTTAAATTGGTCAACAATGTAAGCACAATGTGCAACCATGCATGTCATCAAGGAACAAAGAAACTGCCCGACAAGATGGTAGCTATTAGATACGGTCTCATCTACGTTCCGAGAAAAAAAATTTAAAAATGTGTCCACATACATGTAGCATGCTTTCAAGAAATTGTGCAAATGTTGTTGTTATTGTTGATTTTATGGCATTTTCGGAAATTCGCAACTAAAGCCCTTTATGCCATCAACTATACGGGTTTAGCTTTAACTATACTTTATTATCAACTTGACAGTTTTAGAAGTGGGAGGGAAAACCCCCATAGAAATCCCCGAGGGAAATCCACGCGGTCAAGTAGGGACTGCAAACCCAATCCACATACACGCCCCGGATTCGAACCCAGGACGCCAGAGGTGAAAGGCGAGGAAAGAACCACTATACGTCAACCTGACCGCCCTTGTGCACATGTAGGCTGTTTCCTGGCTATATACGGCGCAGGAAAACGTAGCTTTAATATCGTTCACATGAGGGCACCCTTGCAAAAAAATGCGTGTGCACACACATTTATATATTAAACTTTTTGGCAAATCGTTTCTTAATTTTCCTCCGTCAGGGACCCTGCCTTCTTCACGCCTTTACCAGCCGATTTGGATTTGGACAGCCGTTCTCGATCGGGCACCGACCGACGGCTTGAACTCAAAGCGGACGATGTACGGTTACCATTAGATGACGAGGACGGGTCACCAGAAAGGTGGGTAAAATATCAAATGCATGGAGCTACCACTGACCTCTACAGGGTGTCCTAGAGAAGAAAGAAATAGGTAACCGATATTAAATTGCTAATTACTCGGTAATTATTGAGAAGTTTGAAAAACGACAACTACTGTCAGAAATAGCTTTGTACCAAATTATAAATAGGTTCGTCGGCTAAAAAAAAGGATAATAATGCTCTCTTTGGAAACATGAACGTTTATGGTTACCTAACAGATGTTTAATGTGGTTATTTGTCTTTTTAAAAATCTTGTTTATCCTTTTTTGGGGGTTTTATTTGCCAAAATGAACCTTTTCCTAATCTGGTCCAAAGCTATATGTCTGACAAGGTCACTTTGAAGGTATTGTGGATTTCTTGGTGTCATAAGAAAGAGGACACGGTGATGGAACGGATAGTAGTTACCGTTTTCCAATATTCACAATAATTACCGAGTAATTAGCACTTTAGTTTCGGTTTCCTTTTTTCTAGGACAGCCTGCATACAATGGATGGTGGTGTACAACACTAAATGGTTAAGCGAGCATTCATGCACTCTAGGCAAGACAATACTCGGGGCGAACTCGCCCCGGGGCCGCCCCGGGGTGACTCACCCTCGAGTTCAACCCCGCGTCGATTCACACTTGTTGTTTTGAATCTCGCCCCGGAGATCGGCACCTCGTCCCTCACTTGAACAAGTAGGAACTCGCCCTGCCCTTTTCCCACTACCGTTTTCGCCCCGGGGAAAGTGTCTCGCCCCGGGGCCAAAATGTTCAACCCTGGTCCCGAGCAGGGTTGAACTCGCCCCGGGGAATTAGCAATCTTGGGGGTGGCTCGGTGGTGTCGCAGGGGCGAAACCTGCAAGTGAGAATCGGGGCTTATTTTCACCCCGGCGTCGCCCCGGGGCCACCCCCGAGATTTTGTCTAGTGAGAAAAGGCCTCTTTATAGACTGCTCCCCGGTTTGTAAGATCACTTGCATGTATTCCACTTAACACATACTTTAAGTAAAAGTAGAATTACCAGTCTTGCAGTCCCTACTTGGCTGCGTGGGTTTTTCTCCAGGAGATTTCCCTGGGGGTTTTCCTCCCACTTCTAAAACAGCATCTCCTTCTTCGTCATCTCAAGTTGACAATAAAGTGAAGTTAAAGCTAATACCGCATATACATTATTGGAAAGGGGCGTTATTTCCACTCGTGATTAGAAGCTCATGTTGATAAAACTGCCCTGTGACACTTCTGAAAACTTGAAAAATCCATGCATAGTTTTGTGTTGAGTTGAATGGTAAAAACGTCTTCTGCAAAAGGCCTTTATTTTTAGAAAACCAGTTGTTAATTTCTCACACAAAATACCATTTCGGATTGAAATAAAACCACGTTATGTTTGGTACCATTGTTATAAACACTTTTAGTATAAGGTATTTCTTGTCAACTCGTGAAAAAATATTGGGGTCACTGCAAATGATGTGTTCTACTTTTAATGGCATAAAGGTCCTTAGTGACCAACAAAGATCCGGTGCGTGACATGCCACGCGTGTCACCGGGAACGAGTTGGGGTGAAGAATAATAAAACAAAGGTCACACGCATTGAACTTTCATTCACTGAGCACGGTATATGACGCGCGCGTTGATTCCTTAATTAATTCGGCTCGTGTGAGAGAAAAGTGGCGCATGTCTTCTAGTAAGTGTCGCTATTTCATTTTAATCATTACTGGGCCAAAGGGTGAACTTCTTTGCCCGCGCATGCGTACCTTGTGATTATGAACTCGCTCATTACAACAAAGGGGTATCGTGGGGTACCGTGGCCGAATGGTTTAGGTCGTTGGCTCGGAACAGGAGTGAAAACTTGGTGTTGTGGGTTCGATACCCGACCGTGGTACCTGTGTCCTTGAGCAAGGCACTCAACCACAATTGCTCCATCCTTCAGAAGGGATGTAAAGACGTTAGCCCAGTGTGTTGTGTAACGCACTTAAAAGATCACAGAGCATTCTTTCGTAAAGAGTAAGGAGATTACCCGGTGTCTCTGGCCGTCGGCTGCCAATGGCGCCACCCATGCACCCATGTATCTCGATGTTTAGGTGGAATACGTTTGTAAGCTTCATGCAATTCATCCTACTGGCTGCGAAGTAAAGTTAATTGAACCCATTAAATAAATAAAAAATCACATCAATTATATTTAAATGCCTACGCATAGAGATAGAATTGACTTTGAATTGCATGTCGATGTTATAACCACAAAACATCAACTTGTCATCAGTTAAATTTCCTGTCGAATTCGATCGCTTTAACCTATTTCAATCATGCCGAAGCCCGCTAGTTGTCTCCGGACTCAAAAAAGGGGTAGAAATAAAACCTCTTCACTTGGAAGGGACGATGGGTTTGACTGATTTGACCGATTACGCGGGAATGTGGTGTGGGCGTAAATCTTTATCTCATCGCGCCGGGAGAACCTCATCGTCTGCCCCCTCAGAGGGACTCGGTACGCCCGCTCGATCGTCCTGTACCCGTTAAGAGAAACGACGAATGATAAATTCATCGGTGCGAACCCTACTTTTTTTCTTCCAATTCTATTCTTTTCCCTTTCTGTCAAGCAATTTTATCAAATGAAATCGATTCCTACCCATCTCCTATATCGATAGTTTGGCCGGGAAATGTCAGAAGCCAACCCACTCAGAAATGGCCTGATTTCAGTCGCCCGCTTTTCTTAGAAATTTTCTAAAGAAAAGGCGTGGGACTTTTGAAAGTTCCCTTTCACGGGACTCCGTTTTCAACCATGTCCCCAGAATCAGTTCTATATAATGTAATTGTTGATTGGGGGTGGTACCAGACTACTTTGGAACGAGGCTCGAAACGCATATGCGTTCAGAACCTCGTTTTAAAGTAGTCTGGCACCATCACATCAGTCGCCACTTTACTCAAAACGTATCCAAGGGACACGACTTTAAAAAAATGAGACACGATTAAAAAAATATGGGGAAGGAGACAGCATAGTATAGACCCTTTACACCGGCGGCCATGACATGGGGCAGGTTTTCGTATTTAAATGATGTGACAATAGATCCACAAGGTGCCTACTCATGCATGACACGCGATGACAATGCAGCTGCCCCCTGTCATGGCCGCCTATGCAAGTTGTGCGAACAACTTGAAAGCACTGCGATCTCAATAGACTGGGGCTCCGACATGTTGTACAAAAATACTATAAATCAAAATTCAGCTATATAGGAAGTTCCATAATAATGGTCTGTCAATCCAACAAGTTGTCAGTTTCCAACAATTCTTCGGAATTATATCATCAAATGTATTGTTCCCTCATGGGGCGCGTAGGAAGGAATTTGGTGGGTTCGATATGGAATCAAATAAACTCCCCCATAATTGACAATAATGTGGATTGTAACGACAATAATACAATAGTCAGCGAAGTAGCAAATTGAGAGACATTAGTCCAAGCACGAATGCAGGTATTTTCACCAAGGGACTCGTTCAAGCGGTTACACAGCCCAACCCAAGAGACCCTCCGCAAGACTGCACGGACGATCATTATATTTATTACCGGAAAGTTAATGAATACAATCGGGCAAATATGAGCGCGCCGGGCCGCCGGAGGGAGTTGTCCTACACGGAATCGCAGCCGGGGCAACCGGCAACCTTATTCCTCGGAAAATTAATCACCGTCTTAATGGATTTTTGTTTTCAGTTGCAAAGTATTTTTCCTTCGATACTGAATTTTTAGGCGAAGCATGAAATGACATGTTGATAAAAGACGGGTTAAACACACTCAAAGCTATGCTTCGAAATGGTTCAATTGCTAAACCAGCCAGCAATTTATCCCAAAATTTGTCACTATACATGTATACTGCCAAACTGGTTCCTAATGAGGGCAAAATAATTACCATTTTTTCACGAGGAATAGTATGAGTTTTTGAACGATATGGATGTGAAAGTAAACACACACACACGTATAATATTATGTACAGGTTTAAAGGAGCGTGTCCATGTCACATTTTTGACGTACCCCTTCCTCTGCCCCGCCCCCCGCCCCCATATTTTTCCATATTTTGGCAAGGCCTCATGGCTTTGGGGTTATATTGTTTGGTAAAATGTGGGACAATTTGACGTCTTGATAGCGGAGTATATATACAAAGGCTGGGCGAACGTTACGCCTTCTGTCTTGCCATCTCGGCGTGTGTAGACTCTACTCAAGTCACCAAATCCATCAAATTCACGAGGCCTTGTCAGAAGGCTAAACTGGAGATAGCAAATTTCTCGTTTTCTTCACATGGATAGTATTTTGGATAGGTATTTTATAATTATTAGCTTAGAACGAAATCCATTTTCTAGAAGAATCTGAACACGCTCCTTTAATTTTTGTTAAATTTGTTATCGTATATTTGCTTAGCATGTTGCAACATTTCGATTCATTTCCCTCGGTTTAACACTTTAGTTGAAATAAATATTTACAACATCAGGGCTGCGTTCTAAACACGCGAACATTGCAAACGTTTGCATCGTTCGCCAACAACTGGTACCCGGCTTTACATAGACGTGTGCACAAAAGCACTGAAACCAGTGGCGAACGTTGGCAACGTTCGCGTGTTTGGAACGCAGTCCTGGTCATCTCTGTTCTATAAACAAAATGTTATCATGCAAAATGATTTATAAAAAGTCAACGAAGCTTGCCGTTTTTATACTCAAAGCGTTAACCGATAATGTATGACCGTATAGTCGATATTTTGAATAATTTATTTGTCATTGTGGCTTTGGGATTTCCAAAACGCCGCATCTCAGGTCGGGTCAAATCTATTTTGGGAAACTCACGGGGATTTAAAACGCCGATTTCTGGCTGGATAACAAGCGGTTGGCGCGCCGGGGAAATATTAGTGGATGTGCCACTTGATCGCCGTCGTGACTGACATGTATATCGGGGAGTCGGCGAGATGGATATTGCTTCTATTCAGCAGATCCTTCGAGTTGGATAAAAACCACACTCAACAGACCGATCCAGTAAGCCCCGCCCACCTAGTAACGCGTCTAGCAAATTTAAAATAATTGGTCGGTGGAAATTTCGGGGGCGGGGCTTACACGCTTTTAGGTCGGTATATTCTTCACCTTGAGTAGAGACTAGAGACTATACGGCTTCATCCACTGTTTTAACAACATACTCGTTAAGGTTACGTGTTAGTGTAACAGATATATTAACATGTTTGTTAATTCGGTCCTTTGTATTAATCTGGGCCCTAACCGAATGTCGAGGTTAACACCATGTTACAAAATATGCTTACATGTTAACAGCAGGCCTGTGGCCAATTTCATGGCGCTGCTAAGCACAAAAATTTGCTTAGCACAGGATTTATTAGCTTTATAAAAAGGATTACAAGCCACAATTATAAGCCAACTTGTGTTCTTCGCTTACTATTTTGGCTGGCAATCCATTTTTTGCAAAATAAAGCAAACAAATCACGTGCTAAGCGAATTGTTGTGCTTAGCAGCGCCATGAAATTGGCCCCTGGTTACTTGTTGAGATCACAATTCTGTGTGTTATGTGTGAGTGTTAGTGTAACAGATCTTTTAGCAGATCTGTCGCAGCTCGGTATTAATCTGGACCCCTAAACTGAATGTCGAGGTTAACACCATGTTGGGTTTAGTTCCCGGACAGATCTGTTATAACAAGACATCTCAGAAAATCTCAAAGTAGTATAGAGAAGTTTCAAGACTGAATTATGACCTGCGGTTCGTGTTACACGGGGTTAACCACTAAGAGATTAAAATAAAAGTGTTCATAGAGCCGAAAATGTCTCAATAATTGTGGGTAAAATTCCAAAGGATGTATTGAAAACTTAACTCAATTTTGTTAAGAATCACAAAAAGTTCAAAAACTAAATCAAAAGTAACACCATCCCTTCGTTCAGATTTAGTTAACATATTTGTTAGTACTTGCATGATATGTAACGCTAATATGTCCTTAACATAATGTTAACACCGAGTTAACACGGTGTTTGTTTTGAGGTCACGATTCCGATTAAGTTAATAAGCAAATTTGTTAAAAGATACGTTACACTAACATGATATTTAACACTATCATGTCCTAAACATCATTTGTTAACATCAAGTTAACGCAGTGTTTGTTCCAAGGTCACAATTTCGATCCAATTAATTAACATATCTATTAACAATCTGTTGAACTATATAACATGAGACGTAACACTAACATGTCTTAAGCATCACGTTAACGCCGTGTTTGTTCTGGGGTCACAATTCCGATTCTGTTACCAAATCTGTTAACAGATATGTTGACTAACACTAAAACGTATAACACACACTGTTTCTAATACCATCTATAATGAATAATCTCCGAGAATTATTGTCTCCTATAATAAATATAGTCTCAAAGCACCCCTCATGCACACGTGTTTAGTCCGGAGGATTCTCCCATCTCCGGAGGATTCTTCCATCTCCGGCAAATCGTTGTCAGTGCCGCGGTGACTCAATATTCAGTCAACGTGCCGACTCGTTCCCACATCTTTTTAATCTTTTTTTTTTAACTATAGCCACCCTCACACATCTTCCCAAACGCCCATTCCCGTCTGTCAATATCCCTCTTATTAAGTTCCGGTCCTCGACGCTTTCGCAGTCGGATAGTGTTGTTTTAACCGCTCGCGTTTAGCTACGTTTGCTTATTTTTAGTACAGACTTGGAGCTTTATCGCACCGATTCTGCCCGAAGAAGACTGTTATACATCGCCCCTATCCATCAACCTCTTTAAAAAAACCTTTTTAGATAAACCTTTCATCGGAAAGCCGAAAAGCAAATAAGATAACAATATTTTTAGAAATCGACCCAATGCTCGAGTCATCTCTTTCACCTCGTAGCGATTTTCACGACGTCAACTAGCGGATAAAGCGAAGAAAACGCCTTCCGTGTGTACGATAACAAAATCGTCAAAACATTAAAAGGTAGATTGCATGATTGGAAAACTGTTACAAACAGCGTTATCTCCATGTGTGATTGAGGATGTGTGTGATAAAAACCGGCCTGTGTATAAGTCAGCTCAGTAAATCATCTACGTTCCGAGAAAACAATGAAAAACTGTGTCCATGCTTTCGAAAAACCGTGCGAAGCCACTATCCTATTTAGGCTGGTTCCCTGTATAGTGCACGGAATATGGAGTCATAATATTCCGCAGTTACTGTAGTCAAGGGTTAGGGAATTAAGAAATCGATGCCGTGCTTAATTTTAAGGCGGCGTGGTGGCGGGATTACGAATTGGTCTGACGATCGCATGGCCAATTTGTTACGTTGGTCGGCTGGCGGAGTGCCTAGGGTTCTTGTATTGCTGACAAGACAAACATTTTATTTCTGGTGTTTGGGAAATAATGCGCCGGACAAAATCTGGCAGTGGTTTTAGCAAAACCAAAAAAAGAAACGCAATTTGATCGACCAATCACCTTGGAATCGATTTCACGACTGTTCCGCTTCAGTGGTTTCGTCCAGGCCGAAGTGGACCTGTTTGAATAAAGTGATTCCCACAGCATTGAAATGTGACGTTTCCTATTTCTGGGAGAATCCAGTAGTTAAGGGCTCTCAGAAATATCATTTTGTTCGTTTTCAACCTGATTAGATATACACCTGCGTGGGATGACATGGCCTCTGGAGTCGTGCGTCTCAAAAACCAGGAATTCGCGGAGGCACTTCAGTAGAGTGGCGCACCCTGCCTTAGCGTCTCTTATGGAGGCTCGTGTATAGTCAACCTAACTGGCCGATAACATTATGTTACATCTCCCAGCCTCTTTGATCTTTTGATAATTTGCGTTTCCAACTTTTAACCGTCTGTGAAAAGGCTCCTATAGGGCCTAGGGCCCTATATCCCTTCCAGTGTTTAAACAAAATGTCTCGCTTAGCCTTACAAATTTATAACATTTGTGAACATTTATTCAAATTGCTTCCGTGGAACATAAAATGAAATGTCAACATTAATCTTGCGAGCAGAATATCATTTTCGATTGAATAATTGGTTTGGGCATGTCAACCTCTCTCTTGCTAAACTGCGATAGTCATTTTGTACTCTATCTATATGGCGATATGGATAACTTTATTATTCTCTGTCAGATCGCAAAATAGTCTGAACATGTAAATTACTTGGGTACAGAGAAACCGGACCGCGGCTTGCGGCAGGAGTAATATATACATTCCCATCAACCGCTGCCAAATCCATCTATCATCAGCTACCTAGTAGTGACGTCATTAAGGCATGTCTTGAATCTACGGTTTCCAGCAATTTTCTTCTAAGATTACACCTAAATGTGCCTCGAGTGTTTATCCTCCGAAGCTAAGATGACAGTGCAATCACTATGCAGTCACTATATACCGAATCTTTTTTGTCATTTTCCCCCGGGCGTTCTTGAGGCTACTATATATTACCACGCGTTAGTACAGTGACCACAGCTACAGGGAGCAATTTTTTTCTTTATTTCCTTGATATTTTGGTTTATTTTGAAGGCCACACGCTCATTACAGGAGCGTGACAATAGGTCACATTTTTAAAGCCCCCATTTTCCCCAGGGTGTTGAAGTCTTGCTACCATATCATGTCATATTTTTCTCATTATATACCATTCTGAATTTCGCGCCTTCAATGCGTATAGACCGTATCGAATAGCCGTGGGGCAGTTTCTTTGTTCCTTGAGGACATGCATGGTTGCACATATTGTGCTTCCATTGTTGAACGGTTTAAGTAACAAAAGGTGCCCCACGAAATGGCGGCTATTCGATACGGTCTATATTTCCAAGGATATCGTCAAAAATCCACCGAAGTTTAGTAAACTAATTTTATTTACAGTGATTACACCAACCTTTTTGCTTCCACATCCATATTGGAGATAGCAAATTTTCCGCCCCGCCGTCCCCCCGCCCCCGCCCCCGCCCCCGCCCCCAAGGATAGTCTTTTGGGGAAGTATGATTGTTAGGTTAGAACGAAATCCATTTTCTGGAAAAATCTTAACAAGCTCCTTTAATTCTATTTAAAAAAACAGTTTCTTCCGACAAACCAATCCGAGTACCAATCAAAAGTAATACATGTACAGTTGGCATGCGATTTTAGCTGGTAACCCGTTTTTGCTGCATCGCGCAATTTTTCTGTGCTAAGCAATAATTCCTACTAAATATTACATGTAGAAAAAATACTGCTTATAGTGCAGTAATAATAAACAGAACATGAGTATTCCCATAATTGCGCAGAACTTCACAGGAGCAGTAACCCTATAAGGGTGCATCGCACTAAATCGGGCTCCATATTAACCAATACTAATGCCAATTCAAAAATCATTCAAATATACTTAAAAGTCTCACAGCGTCTCGTGAACATATAAGCAAAATACAAATTGACGTTTACTCAGCCGTGCTAGAAAATATTTGCGCCGCAAATTTGTTTTTACTTCTCTTGGGCCAACCGAACGTGACAATTGCTCGCGGTTACAAAATAAAATTGTCAAATGAAGCGCAAAGTCTCCGTGCCACTTCTACACGTCGCGAAATCGTGATGGCACCACTGAACTATATACCATAGACTAGCAAGCGACTCTCTGAGCGGAGCAACCGTCCGCCATTTAATTAGCCGCCTTTCCTTATAGGTCCGTTTTTCATCCGTCTTTTGTACGTTGCGTTTGCGCTGCGCTCGTCCGGGCGCAAACGGATGAAAAATGGACCTAAGAAAAGGCGGCTTGAGACAATGCATTACATAGTGTACTACTTTCACTATAGAGTATGTGTGTTAAGTGGAATGCATGCGATCGTATGGACCGAAAACCAGTCTAAACAAAGCATTGTCTTGCCTGAAGCAAGATGGCCGATGATGGCTTCAATTAGCCTTTTGCGTGTAACATTTGCAAAATGGCGGGTGCTCCCGAATTCTCCACTTTCAAATTGAGGTGCAGTTTAGAAAGTCACATAATACTATACTGCCTAGCAACCAACGGTCTGGTTGCCATTCTCTCCTACGGTGAACACAGTATTGATTCTGTACTTTACACCTGCCGCGTGCACCACATAGCAACACAAACTTAGTCTGGTCAAGTGGATGTTAATTGTGCATGTGAAAGGAAGTACGTCAGTACACCAGACGCTATTTATGCGAAACAAGCAAAAGGCTACAATTCTCTAGTCAGCTACAGTTTTCCATTGTGTATATAGATCAGTGGATGACACATTATGTACAACGGGCACTCTATTATGTTTCGTGCATAAGCAAATCTCGGGAGATAACTTCACACGAGTAACTCATCAGTAAATAGTGCGGCGAAACGACTGGAGTTGCGTCCCTAAAGGATAAGTGATGTAGACAGCCCGTGGCAGCCGGGAGAACTATATTTTAAAACCTGTATACGGGGTTTGCAAGCATCAAACTAAACTGACAAAATTATTACCGCATGTTATTTTTATTTTGAGTGAAAGATAGTTATGACTTGAACGGTCGTGTGAAATCATGATGCATGGTGTGCCGTCATTCTCAAGAAGAAAAGTGGAATTTATTCACCCTAACACTCCTCAATCCTCCAAAATCAATATTTTACATAGACCTGACCCTAAAGGGAGTTTGGGTTAAACTAGGGATGAGATAACATTCATATGGGCCTTATCGGGATTCGAATCCGAGACCTTTGACTCGCCGGGCAGATGCTCTACCATCAGCTCAGTGAAATTTCTGTTTAACTAGCCATTACCTATTAACATCTGGATTTTCCACAAATACTACACCCATTTTTTACAAAAGATGGCACTAAAATAGAAAAATATCTAACAAACCTGATACAATTTCATAATATCTGCACTCAAATCGCCGGTTACTTAAAATTCGCAATCGCCCAGAGATCGGGAATCGATTCTTCAAAATTTCGATTTCCAACTTAGAATCGATTCTAATCGAATCAAGGGAGGATTCCCAAATCTCTTATTCACCGGTTTGTTTGCTGCCACCAAGCGTCTCAAGGGTCTCCCATTAGTGTAGACTGGTCCCCTGTCCATGTGCGCTACGCTGGTCTCCGCTATAATACAAGGACAGGCACACGCCGAGCAATAACCACGCGTGATTGGTCGTTGTATTCAATATATGCATGATAAATTTTTAGACTTAGTTCAACGACGAGTGAATTTCCCAATCGTTAATTTTTTATAAACCTCCAGAAATTCCTGGATATTTATGGCAAACATGGCGGTGTGTGGCCGCGTGTGTAGTGTCCTCATACGACGAAGGGGAAGTAAATATGAGGACATGGAACCAGTCTACCATTAGTGTTTATTCCATGACCCGACAAACCCCAATTTTGGTACCGTTGCCCTATTTATCGTGTGGCAAGGCTATTTCCGTCAAAATTTAGATGACAGTTTTAACCCGTGTTAGAAAACCCGTCAAGTCTTACGCTATGCGGAGTATTCGCGGATGGAATTACTTATACTTTTCAAGTAGAAGATAATTATATTCATAAGCCTGTCCAGATTTCTCGTTCGCGTCTCATTGCTATGCAAAAAAATGGCGCGCATTGCACATTCAGAAGCATTTTGATTTTGATCTCCCGAGACGGCCGAAGTCGTGCCCGGGTCTCAGGCCGTAACAATATTCACGAATCGAGGGCAGTTGTTATTGTTATCTTGCGCAGAATCCCTTTTGAGATATTCAACCAGGTATCGGTCCATCTCGGGATGGAACTGTTATCAAGTACAGGTCCAGCTTAAGTTTCTATAAGATTTTGCGAGATTACGTACTTCCCAGCGATATTTTCTTTCCCAGCGATATTTTCTTTTCCGCGCTAGTTTCGGCCATATTGTCTCTGGTTAGTGCGCCATATTTTTTATTCATTTGTTAGAGCCCCAATACATCATTTGCAATATGCCCAAAATTTTACTTCACGAGTTGACAAGAAAAATCCGACTGAAACTGTTGATATCAATGGCAACAAACACCACATGATATTTCCGTGTAAAATGGTACCTTTGTGGGAGAAATTACCAACTGAAGGTGCTTTTTCAAACGTATGCAGAATTCTTTTTTACCATTCATTCAAGTATTACTGTATCTATGTGGCTGAAATTTCTACAAGGCAGTTTATCGACATTATTGTTTAGTTATAATGCTGTTCTTGTTTTTAAACGTTTTCCAATTATGTGACTTTTTTTTTCTTTCCCCGTGCAGACTTCTCGACGATGACGATGATAACTTGGATTCGTGTATAGCCGAGTACCTTGCCAACGGAGAAGCACAGTCTTTGGACCATCTACCCGGTGAGTTCAGGAAATAATCATTGACTGGAAAATCTAAATCTCACCGTTGTGAATTTTATAAAATCCTAATCTTTAACGCTCCCAAATTTTGTTTACATAAAGTAGGCCTAACGGTTTTTCTTTAACGCAACTCCTCCGTAGTTGTGCCATAAGTCGTAAAATAGTGTATCGCAGCTAAAGCGAAAGATTGATGTACACTACTCCGTCAAACAACCGAAAATGCTTTTGACAGGTTTCCTTTCTTTTTAATCCTGAAAAATTGCGGCCTTTAAAGTAGTGTCTGTACACTAAATTGTCGTTGAAGGCGATATGCCACGTACGGAGTACTGGCAATGCCGAGAAATCTGGCGACGACGTTGAAACGCATGAGGGCGTCTGACAACTGCACTAGTCAGATCCCCTTTCCTACAGTAATGTTAAACACGTGCTAAACATTATTGTAATCACAGGGTGACAACTGTCCGAATTGATTCAAAGTTTCAGCATCGGCCACTGTCTTCGCTATTCTTACGTTGCTTTATTTTTGTTTTGAATGCCTTTCAGACATTCCCGAAGAGGATCCACCGACGATAGCCGAAGCCGAGGCGGCTGCACGCAGCTTCGCAAACGAAGGATCCAAACTGGACGAGTCATCACCGGTCTCGCCAAGGCGTGTGTCTTTCCAAGTCGTCCCCATAAGGCAGAAACAGGCTACGTATGCTAGGAGGTACGGATAGCATTATCACATATTGACACGGCTCAGTCACCAGTCACAAATACTTTTGTCTTTTCGTAGACTCTAAGTATGGAAACACAGCTTGGAAGCTCTCAACGCTTCTTGGCTCTAATAAATCTCAGAAAAAATTGCGAATCTGGAATGCTATAGATAGTATTCGAACACGTGCGAATACGCCATTTTGTAAGTCAAATAATTGTGGAAGTGATGTGCGTGCGCGTTGCGTGTGTCTCTAGTGGGCGTAGCGCGGTTTAGTTCACCAATGGGAGCCTTCGTACAGAGCGTTACGCGTGCTATGGACACACGCGGCGCGCGCGCGCATTGCTTCCGCAGTGGCGCGGCGTTGTTTGACACACAACATGACGTCATGAGAAAGCTATCAATATAGGTGGCTTTTAACCCCAAGTGTCATATCAAAGGCGTTACTGTTGCAGTCGTATACAGGGTGTTTTAAAGTTTCCTACATTTTGAGCGCCAAACCGAGTACTCACCCTAACTTAATCCACTGATCTCTATTATCAGTGACTAAAACATCCACGGATCGCCACGAGTTTAACCTTGTTCCCGCGGTCATCTTCACCATTCATAATTTGCATGATCATCCCCAGGTCAGGATTGACTCGAAGAAGTCTATATCGAATGAATCAATTACAGATAGTATAGGGTGGAGATGGTGATTAATTGCCGCTATATTGCGTGAGCTTAATTCCAAGAATCCATACGTGTCGCGCGCATATATGCAGCACGATATGTGGCAGAGGGTACCCACTTCCATTGTACCCCCATTGTGTTTAGCGGGAAAGAGTGTGTTGAGGTATAGGGGCGTCAAGGGGTGGGGGTGGGGGCGGGGGGCGGGGGGGGGGAGTGGAGTCCCTTTGTCACATATCGTCGACGCGCGACGGCATGAATAGAACACCGCAGGATAACACGTTTTGTATTGTTTTGTTAAATCATTTAACACCGATTAATCCTTCTCTACTTTCTACAGATACACCGAAGGAGACTTCCATCACCTAAAATCGTCTCGCATCAAACCGTCCGGGGACCCCATCAAGGCCTTCTCGCTAGACTACGATTGTCAAAGGGGCGGCGACCGCCGAAATCACTCCCCCGGGCGTGCCCAGCGAACGAGCTTACCTACGCCAGACGACCTCCAGTGGCACAAACCTCTCAGCGACGACCTGCTACAGCCTTGCGGCATGACGGTCAAGGCCCAAGTACATTGCCAGCCTACGGAACAGAGACTGACTGCAGACACGAACGGTGTGAAACAGAGGAATCTCTCGCCTGGCGGACAGGGGCAGTCACATGCCCCGCAGCCTCGCTCCCCACGGAAGAACCGCGACAAATCACCCGCCGAAACCGATAGAGAGAGTGAATCTAAAATGTTCGTTCCCATATCTGCCGACAATCCAAGTGGTTTCGCGGAGTCGATCAGCAGCGAGGGATCGGAAGGGTCTGGGAAGTCCAACCCCAAAGGACCGCGGCGTGGTCCTGCTAATAGTCCCCAGAAATTCCACACTCCGCCTCAGATTGAAATTTGCGAAAAGCCGACACCGGACCGCGAATCCAAGGATGTGGATTACAGGGAGTTGTGGCAGCTTCGCAGCACGTTGGAGATGGATGATACGGGGAGCTTAAGCTCGGAGCCCGATACAGTGGTTCCTGCGGAGAGAGGCAAGCCTAACGGTCCTGCTCAGGAAGGAGACGGCGACAGTCAGTATTTGTCACCAACAGACACATCGGCAGCAGAAGCCGACGATTGCAAAAACAGACTGACGGTTGTACAGAGGTATAAATTCAACGCACACGGCAAAAATGACAGCTTCGAGCAAATGTTTAGCAGCATCAGTACCGAGGAATCAGACACATCGGAACGAAGCAAAGGGGGCGATAGCTCTGGGAAGGATAGCGCTAGCAAGTTGAAACAAATGCAAGCCGACAGTGGTTACACGTCCATAGAACATAAAAATGAAGTCTCTGAACAGCAGAAGCGGTACCTCTTTGCTTCTGCTGACAGAGACAGCACGAGCCTGGAAAGTTGCGCCCCTGCTCTTTCGAGCGAAAGTAGTCCAATCGGAGAAAGACCAGTGTCGTCGGGGACAGACAGTGCGGTGCTTACAGAGAGCAGCAAGGATGAACCGTTGCCTCCTAACATACACGGTGTCCAGAGGAGGAGTAATCGAAGGACGGCTTCCACAAAGAGAAGGGAGTTCATTGCTGAGAAAGGAGAAGCTATCTTCGGAAGTTTTAGCTTCCCAGAGGAGGAAAGCGAAGCAGACTCGCAAACCATCACCGAGTCTGTCAGTGAGAAGTCTGCCGGTATAGCTGGGGACTCGCAGAGCGAGTCTTCGGAACGAATGCGCAATACCAACCGAGTTGGTCGGATATTCAGAGTCCAAGGGGAGCACCGACTTCGTTTCTACCCAAAAGGAAGGGACTACAGCATCGACGAAAAGACCGACGCCTTGTTCAAAGAGTTCATGCGATCAGATGCCCTGTTTGATGCGCCCACCTCGAGGCGCAGCCGTCCACCTCGGAATCGCAGACTGCAGTTGGCTCACAAACAGCACGGCAGTGACTCAATGATAGACCCAACTCGTAGTACAATCGACCCATCGTCTTCTGCTGACGTCAGAAGCGCTAGTTTTGATCATAGAGGCGAGTCAGCAAAAGAACGACTGACTCACTTGCTGCCAGGAAGCAGCTCTAGCAGAAAACTGAGCCCTCAGGACAGTGTAGAGGACGACTACCTCCGGAAAGATAGTGGTAAAAGTCGGGGTCAAAATCCACCCCAAGCTAAAAATCCACCTCAAGCTAAAAATCCACCCCAAGGTAAAAATCCACCCCAAGCTAAAAATCCACCCCAGGCTAAAAAGCGCGATTTCGAAGAACTGCCTCTTAAGGACCGCGAACCTCCGAGCCGACACGGCCATAACGAGGATTACAGAAATGTTGGAAAGACATCGCAAAGACTGGATCTCGAAGATGTCTCATGCCGACCGAGCGCCTTTCGTTGCGTCAAAAAATCACCTAAGCTCAGGCGATCAAACACATCTATTGCTCCGGATGATGATGATGATGTTCCTGATAAACCGCGCAACCAGGAAGAACAGCCTCCTCTGTCCAAGGGAAAAATAGTATTACAGACGACACTAGTGAGACCCACGGCCATCCACCCTAAGGAGAGTCTATCTAGTAATTTCGGTGGAGGTCACCGTGAGTCATCAAGGACGGGTGGTCATTACTCTTCCAAGGGTGAGCTTCGAGATGATGCTTACCGGCATCGTGAGTCCCATCCTTCCGGAGGTAGTTGTACTGGTGGCAGTGTGGGAGGGGGTGGTGAAGCACCAATGCACAGACGGGGCCGAAGTCCTGGACGCGAGAGAAGTCCGTGGCGCTCCCCTCAAACACCCACGGCCACGCATTCTCAAGACGGAGAGCGTGAGTACGCGGACAGACGAGCCAAATCGCCACTCCAGATGCACAGCGCTGGCAGCAGCCAGGGAAGCGCTGAGTGGAGCGACGATCGAGGTTTCCTGGGAGTCCCTTGCAAGGATCGCCTTGACCGACCTCACAGCGCCTCCTCGCTGTTGAGACTCCAGCGAGAAGCTGCATCGCCGCAGTTTGAACGACACTACAGTGACGAGACGTACGACGCCCCAAGACGGGATCGCAGTATCGACTACGACGGGAGGTTAGAAGCCGATCAGGAGCATCGAGGCTCATCCGGTCGCCTACACCCCTTGATGTGTCACCCAGGAGGGAGGCATCTACGACCTGCCACGGTCAGAACCAGCTCCGAGACGAACATTTTAGAATCAAGGGATGGTCACAAGCGCAGTCGCGCCCATGACTTGAGAAGGCAGCACTACGGCAGAGCCCACAGTGCTGTGGATGTTTTCGCTGGTAACAAGCCACCACCTAAGGAGCATCCACTCAAACCATCGCGACCAACTCCGGAGAGACTCTCTGCCAGGTCAATGACCTTAGACTCGCCTAGTACTCCCGGCGCGATACCCAAGGAGCGCAAGCACCCCTTGGATATTCTTAAGGATGAACGCAAAAAGCCCCCGCCTGATCTATTCAAGGATGAGACTAAGCACCCTTCAGAGGACCGAAGAGGCCTTAAAGAGGAACGCAAGCATCCTTTATATGGATACAAGGAGAGGCATAAAGACAGCAAAGCACCCCTGCGGTGGTGAAAAAGACCATAAAAATACATACTGGGGGTTAGCCATGTTAATAATCATATATTAAAACGCCAGAGGCGTGAAGGAACGGTGCCTGTATAATAATTGACGAACGGGAAAGCTGCTATTTCAAGTACCTTGTGCTTTTTGTAAATCACAATTTTTATATGCCTTAAACTTCAGAGAATAATCGTCATATTTTTTGTATTTTAGTTACTTCTAAATGATTAGTTTTCAGGAAAAATTGACCTTCTTGCATGATTGAAAAGATCGTTTGATCAAGAGAGCCCCATTTGGGCTTAATTTGACGCTCGAGTGAGCAAAGCTGTAAATGTTTCTAAAATTAAAAATATCCCCGCGTGTTGTAAGTGTTCGCACTTTAATCTTTACAATACACAGAACGTTTGAGCAGCTTTTTCTATTAAAATTGTAGCTACAAAAATCATGTGATGTTAAATTATCACAGTTCGTGTAAAGTGATAAATATAAAGCAGAATAGAGGTATATTTGTACCAAATATATTGTTTCGATCTTGTAAATTTAATGCAAAAAAGCCTACAGTTTCTAACAATTTTATCTGTATTAAATTAGGTGCAATCTGACAAAAAGGTGCAATGTCAGGCCTTCGAGGCAATTTATATTTGCGTTAAAGCGACACTCTCATTGCCCTGCCGAAGTGTGCATGGAAATCTGACCTCTTGTGTTCAATATTTCATGCACACTTGGTCTGATATGACGAGACTGCAGCTTTAAATGTTCACTTTTAATGTACATACACCGAAATGGGAGTACCCCACGTGCACCGTGTGCACCTATAGTGCCGTTTTTTCAAAGAATACATTTTAAAATATTTTAATATTAAAGTGTGATGTACTGGTGTCAATTCACGATAACGTATTCTGTACGTACTTCTACAAGCTGCGAAATGCCAAAAAGATGCTGCATTTTTAAGCAAATTGTAAGTGAAAGGGTCCGCATGCCTGTAGTTTGGGAAATTTTGTATAGGTTGTCGTTATGAACACCTCGGTATTTCACGCAATTTTACGCACAGTTTTTCGATTTGTGTCGCGTTCATAGTGCAAACGCATAACTAGTTAACCTTTGGGCAAGGCCTTGTGGATTTAGTTGGGCGTCTTGAGCGGAGTATACAAAGGCTCCGTGTGTAGACTTGACTCAAGTCACCAAATCGCCTAAATTCACAAAGCCTCTCCAAAAGGCTAAGGCATTGTACACAGAGGCCTGTTTTCGCGACCATAACTGGAAACGTGATAGCTGGTTCAACCAATGAACGGCCTCGGTTGCCGACGACCAAAGCTTTCTATTGGTTGAATCCACAGTTACGGAAGCAACATGTTTGCGGTCGTGGTTGCAAAAACAGGCCGCCCCTGCATGACTCTGCAGAGTTTAAGGTGCTTTAAAAGCCCGTAGTATCATTTGTACTTTATGTACCGAATTCAACAAAGTGCAATATAGACTATGGAATTATTTTGATCAAATAGTATTTTTTTTTTCAGAAGATGGTGGACTTATGAACCAAATTCATTTAAAATAGCGTGTCTAGATCACATTTTGGTAGTATCGAGATTTATATATAGACACGGTTTTTGACGAAAGACGCAATTGATCAGATCTCAAACATTCCGTTTCGCCCTTCAAAATTTAATTGTATAATATGAAGGCGCTGTTTGTATTTAAGAATGGCACCAGTGGCAAGCTCTTGAAATATGTTCGATCAAAAGTAGAGGGTGCATTTTTATTTGGGTAAACATTTTTTGGTAAACAAAATCTTTAAAAAAAACCTGGATTTTCCCGTCGTAATTAATTTGCACCCGATTTATTTTTTCTGGATATTATTTCCATCCACGTAGAAATAATACCCAGTGGAAAATGGGTCGATTCGGTATTGCTTGCCAAAAGGAAGTCACGAGACACGGTAGGACATGTAAGGGGAAGTTTAACAGTTGGAATTGAAATAAATAGCACAACGGCACAGCCTTCTGAAGAAACAAAATCTAGTTGTTTGGTAGAATTTTGTTAATGGGTCAAGAAATATAGTGGCCCAGCAAATTCAAAACAACAGCAACGGATGCCATATTGTATCCAAAATGGCGGCCATTTAAAAAGGGGCTTTAAACAATCAGATACGTGTATTGGACAATTCGCACCGTATTCCAAGCTGCGGTGGAGTATATGGGTCATTCCATAAAGTTGAGGAACAAAGTGTGACATTTCTTCATTTCGACAAAAATGGTCAATAAGGGAGCAATGAACCACCATTTGTAATTTGTATAACGATGTTGCATGATGTGGTGGCTTACACTGATTGGGGGATAATTTTGGAGTCTTCAGTGTTGACAAAGTGCCGCCATTTTGAATTATTTAACAAAGTGGTGGTTGTGGATGTAACTTGGAAACCAATACAGTTCAACTGCTTTCACTCCAACAACAAATGTTTTCAAGTTGAATTTGAAATTAACACACAGTTCTCAAACTAAACAATCCTTTTTAATTTGAATTTGGAGGACTATAAGCTAGCTTAAATTTCTGTGTGATTCAAGAAAATCTGCTAAAAAGCACCAAATATCACACCTACATTTGCACAAAATTCTATTTAGTTGACATCTGCTCATGGATTTTGTCACAAGTAATTAATGTTTTTAATTTCTCTCATCCAACAGCTTGAATTTCTGAATAGTATTGATTCATGGGGTTATCAAGGGCAAAAAAGGAGGTAAAAATGGTTAGTGTGGATGTAACACGGAAACCGTTCCTCAACTTCATGGCATGACCACTATGCAAACATAAAATTGTAAAAGCTAATTCTAAAAAAAAATTGTGAAAAGGTAATGAACCCTACAACGGCTCGTCGTATATGCTTGGTACCATCAAGCTAACCATAAATCTAGTGATCTGCAATTTAAAATAATACTGGTATACAGTAGCCTTTTGTTGCAGGTTTCAAGGGCATGCAGTCACGCGCAGTTTTTCATGATCAATATCTCATACTCGTTTTCCGTTATTATAATTATCCCGGCCCGCCGAGAATCGGTGTATCTTCGATAGAAAATATCTTGAAACCAGATGTTAAAATCAATTCAATATAGTAATACCAACGTGACAAATATTCCAACACAGCACATGGCTAATATTGATTAAAATACGCACTTAAGAATTAAACAGAATTATTCTGAACACATTTTTGTATCCATTTTAATATATATTTCTATCTTTTTTACAGATAAATGCTAAACATTTTGAGATATTGGACAAATTGTAAACACGTACATTATGGACACGTACGTATACAACAAACTCCAACACAACCAATCGAACAGAAATAAATGTTAACGTGATTACAAAACTGTGAATTTTGATCCCAAAATAAATTTATATTATAATCGATTGCTACTTTCCATAACAAGAGAGGCACCATTAGTGAACGCGAGGTCACGGTAACAATATGCTCACCGTGACGAATAAAGGTCGTGCAATCATTCACAGTGATACCAACGCGAACGTTTTATCCTACTCTTGTGAAAAGTCTATTGCTAAAATACACGGTATATATAGTGTGTGACTGAAGATTGAAAATTCCAAAATGAGGAAAACCTTTTCAACTGTGAAGGACATATTTACGATAGGGCTCCTGATTTGTGTGGCCTATTTTGTGCTCCGTGAAACCAGCTTGAAACTGATTGCCATGACACCCAGGGCTTCGCTAGAGACCGGTGAATTTCAGAAATTGGCCCGTCCTGTTGCTTCTAACTCGCGTCGTTCCGTCCATCACCGCCATTGGAATGTCAACTGCTCTGCAATTGTTGCTGGCGAGAAAACGGAAATAAAACGAGCGGGTGACATGATGAAGAAGGAACTGGGTCGTGCCCCGCTGATGCCTGCCGATAGCTCTGTCGTGACCTGGACACAAAACTGTTCAGTGTACATGGATAAAAGTGGCTACTCACGGCACGCACTCTCTAAGAAGGAAGAGGAGGATTTTCCGCTCGCGTACATGATCATGGTTCACAAGAGTTCAGCTCAGGTGGACAGGCTACTAAGAGCGATTTACCAGCCTCAGAATGTTTACTGTATTCACCCCGATGCGATATCTCCGCCCTCCTTCCGGCGGGCGATAGCTGGTCTCGCAAACTGCTTCGAGAACGTCTTCGTCGCGTCCAAACTTGAAAAAGTGCGGTACGGCGCCTTCCCGCAGGTGCAAGCCGACTTCAATTGCATGAAGGATTTGGCCGGGAAGCCTGCGTCCAAATACCCCTGGAAATATTTGATTAAACTATGCGGCCAAGACTTCCCGCTCAAGACCAATTTAGAGATCGTCCGGCAGATGAAGGCACACGACGGTCACAATGACATCGTCTCGTTTATTCCGCCGCCGGAGAAAGCTTGGAGGACCAAAAACAGATACCTCATGAAAAACGGCAGTATGGTTGTAACCCAAATTAAGAAAGGACCCGCTCCGAATGGTTTGAGGGTGTACACCGGATCAGCTTACTACGCCGTCACCAGAGGTTTTGTCGAGTACGTGTTAACCGACTCGACGGCTCGGGCTCTCTTGGAATGGACTAAGGACACCGTCGCGCCGGGGGAGACCTACTGGGCAACCCTTCAGAGAGCCGCGGGCGTCCCGGGCCGGGACGGGGATACGTATGAAATCGTCCGAAACAGCGCCCGTTACGCCAACTGGGCGTCCGATATCCGGAGGTCTTGTCGGGGCAAGTACGTCCGGGCTGTTTGCATTCTGACGATTGGAGACCTGCAATACCTTCGGAGGCAGCCACAAATCTTTGCCAATAAGTTCTACTATGAAGACGACCCTGTTGCCTTGCAGTGCCTGGAGGAAGATTTTGACTTCAGAACGCGGAACCCACAAGAGTCGGATAAACTACTCGGTTTCCCGATGATACCATAAGGTATCTTTTGACACTTTGAAGAAACGCAATATTCTAGCATTTTTATGGACTATAAAGATTCTTAAGAGTAACAAACTTGCTTTTAAAAAGTCAAACATTACGCTTGCTTATAAAATGTACTTTCTTAACGTCACGGCTTTCTTGAGTCAGCAGCGCACTTATTTAGTGTTTTTATATATTTCCATTTCTGTTACTTATATCGGACCAAATAAAACTCATTTGGCGGAATAGAATAATGTTCTCCGTGGCAGCGATACACCAAAAACAATCCGCAGAATCCTTTTTGATTTCAATGCACTAGGCCCTATATCTTTATTGGAATTTACGATGGGAAAATGGTATGATGGCCATTATGTATAGACTCAAAGACATCCTTGGAAATGTATACCTTAAATGAATAGGGCCTCTATGTTGATTTTGTAAGATTGTAAAAAGAATTGTACATGTATTTGGAAACGTTTATACAAACTGTATAAAAACATGGCGTATAGAATCTTAGGCGCAAACGAGCTGTAAATACAACTCACCAGAAATTGCCTTCAATGGCCCGCCCGCTTGGATGGAAGACATTCTGTAACTTAAGCCGCCAGTACTCACGTAAACAAGTCTAACATGTCGCGTATTGATTGCGAACGACTCGATACTAAAATTTGGTTCTCGAAACTCAAAATGGTGTATTCCTCGGACAATTATTACGGCCAAACAAAAACATTCTGAAGGAATATATATGTTTGTGAGTCGTAATATTTTCTCATATTTTTTTCACATTTGGTATTAGTTTTGGGACGTTTTATTTTAAAAGCTACATAAACACACCAGAAATTCAATTTTGACTTACGTGTTTTCATTATCCAGAAGGATCCTCTTCTGCCAAGCATATCGTTTTGTCCTGGGTTTATCGATCACTTTGCTGTGCGTACGATTTCCACCCATTTCCAGCAAACAGAAAAGGTTTTTATTCCATGTGAAGCTATAAAGCAAAAAAAAAAACCAAGACTAATGTTTAGTCACTTGGACTGACAACGAAGTGTAGATTTTCTTTTAAAGGCAGATGAATTTTTCAAAAATTATGTTCTTTTTTTCTCTTACATTTTATTTTTTAGAGATCGGTGGTTTAAATACTCTTCATGATACCAACCGTAACATATGGTGCAACACATAGGCTACTTTTAGTAAACTTTGCAACTTATACGACTATCAAACAAAATATTAATTCCAAATTAAATTTGCGGCCAACGTTAAAACAACGTCGAAAGACGAGACCATAACGAGCCTTTGTCGAGGATATAACCAGGCGCCATACTGCCTTGACTCCCGGCCCGAGACCTCTGGGAGTTGGGAGATTTTCAGGAACAGTGTGGTGGCTGCTGCAACTACCGCCTGTAGACGCTACCCTCCTAGACAATGTAAACCCTAACTTTCCAAAGAATTTGGACTTGATCGAGATGCGCCGTCGGGCTCGCCTGGCCAGCAATTTAGCAGAGTGCCGAAGGCTCAATGTCCTTAGAAATCGCTCCATCCGAGCTGATCGGAAACGCTTCTGGTCTGAGACTGCAAGCGGCCTTGAGGACGCTGCTTCTCGGAACAACTACACTTCAGTGACAGTGTATCGCATGGTCCGCGAGGTGCGGGAAGACCCTAGGAAAACCATGACGCAGATCAAGAAGAGCCAAGGAGACATTTTGTGCACCAGAGAGGAGTGCCTAGTGCGCTGGAGAGAGCATTTTCAACAACTTCTCAATCGTCCACCTCGTCAATCCGATGCAGTCTCATTTGACGAGAAGCATCCCTACAGCATGAAGCTACCACCCCCATGATGCTTGACGGTCGGGACCGTGTTCTTGGATTGTACGCTTCCCCTTTTCTTTCGCCAGACATAAGCAGCATCCATGTGCCCAAAAAGCTCCATTTTATCTCGTCTGACCACATCATCCATGACCAGAAGCTTGGATCCTTGTCCAGGTGTGCTTTAGCGAAGGCCAGACGGGCTTCCCGATGTCTCTGCCTTAGGAGTGGCGTTTTTCTAGGTCGGCGGCCATGGAGACCTCCCCGATACAATGTGCGCTGAAGTGTCCCATATCTTGGTCCCAGACTCGCCAAGGCGATTTAGGAGACCCTTCATGGTGATTTGGGGATTGTTGCTGGCTTTTCTTGCCCGACGAGGTGACACCTTCGACTTACGACTACGCCCTTTAAGGTTTCTCACTGTGTGCATGGAACTCCTTGTGGACAGTAACTGGCACTCTAAACTGTTTTGAAGGGGCCTCACTGAGTTATCTTTTCTTCGCCATGCTGACCAGAAATTGAGAATGAAGGCATCAACTCCCCTCACTTTATAGCCTACCAGCAGAGTGATATTTTATGACATTCTTTGATTTAAATTTAATTGAACAGATATGTTCAAATCTTATGCAAACATGATAGGATAACTGTTGAACAACAAAAAGGAATCACTGGAATGTTGAAAGCAGGTGCATTATCACAAACAATGGCCTAAATGCTGAGATTTTGTAAGGGTATGAATAATTTTGAACAGGCACAAGAAAGCAAATCTGGACATTACTATTGTTATGCAAATGATGCTGAGCCAAAACATGTAATCTTGTGCAATGCAGCAACTTTTAACTATCCTAGGATACAGTGAAAGTTCCTTCACAGTTTACAATATTTTTTGGTAGTGAGGAAATTTAAAAAATGTTAGATTTTTCAAAGGGTATGAATATTTGGGCACAACTGTACCTACTTCTTTACAATATATTACATTTGGGGCCTCCGAAACGCTTTATTCACAGTTGAGCGTGTGCGCAGTTGAGCGTAATTGAGCGTGTGCGAACATCTAATGAGCTTGGCGCACGGATCTGGCCCTACGGTGGTGCACCATGCATGGTGCGCCTCGAAGGAATGCTGAGCTAGTAAACGATAGCCCATGAAAGATGGTGTTCTCCCGCTTTGGGACGGCTTGCTCCACACCTTTGGGGTAATCAATATTTGAATTACATCTTCCTCTTTACTTTGACATATTGGAAAGTGTGGAGCAAGCCGTAATAAGATAGCCGTGAGACATTTTCCGTAAGCGCAAGTTAACTATAATTATGGGGATGCGCTTCAAAGGAATTCTGTGTAAAAGATGGCCCAGGAAAGACGGCGTTTTTCCGCTTGGGGACGGCTTGCTCCACCTTTTGGGTAATCAATATTTGAATTACATCTTCCTCTTTACTTTGACATATTGGGAAGTGTGGAGCAAGCCGTAATAAGAGACATTTTTTCGTAAGCGAACTATAATGGGGTGCACAGTGGGTGCACCCCTCTCGCTCTCGTTAACTAGAAACGGCGCCCTCAAGAGTCTATTTACTCACACGTTGTTCTGTCGTGGTGTACGTTGGGCGCAATCTTTATGCGATATATATGCTCGTGTGTACATGTATTCTTGCTCTATATGTTGTCAGCGCGCGCTGTGCAACTTCTCAAATACAAAATGGAATCAAAAGAAAGACTTTCAGCCGAAGCAGCACCGGAAGGAAAGCGTAAATATAAAGAAAAAGAAGAGGCTGATGAAGAATGGGTCGGTCCCATGCCGGTAGAAGCAGTTGAACCAAAGAAAAGGAAAGGTGAGCATGGTGAGAGTGAGATCTCGATCATCTCGTTGACTGACACGACACAGTCACTTCTTCGCCCTGTACTGTAGGGGCCAATTTCATGGCGTTGCTTAGCACAAAAATTTGCTCAGCACAGGATTTGTTTGCTTTATTTTGCAAAAATGGATTGCCAGCTAAAATCGTAAGTGATGTGTATTGATAGGTATTCTCCTACTCTTGCAAAGAACACAAGTTGGGGAATATTTTTGGCTTGTAATCCATTTTTTTTATAAGGAAAATAAATCCTGTGCTAAGCAAATTGTTGTGCTTAGCAGCGCCATGAAATTGGCCCCTGTTCAAGGTTTTTCGCACACAATGGAATTAGCATACTCATGTATATTCTGGTACATCGGACCTTTGACATGTATAGTTTGGTTCCCGAGTAGATGGCACTCCGCAATAAGCGATAGGATTAGGAACCGGTCCATAGTATGTCAAAGGTCCACTGTACCAAAAATAAATGAGTATGCTAATTCCATTGTGTGCGAAAAACCTCGAACAGGTCTATTGCCACTTTGCCCCAGACCCAGTGAACAGTTTCACAAGGAATATTTCATTTTGTAGGAAATAAAACGGTATTTTTTTTAGTTTGTCACAACTGGAATTTAAGGAAAATAATTATTGGAATCGATAACTTGGACGATTTTAGAATAGGAATACTTACATGCATTTCTGTCACAAATGCTTCGTTTTCAAGAAAAATCACGAAAAAGATTGCATATTTCATTGCACAGTTGTACTTGTACTACTACTAAGTACTAGCGTTTTGGGGATTCTGGAGGCACACTTCGCAGACTACAACCTTGCACATGTGAGCGCGGCCTTCACGCACTCAGAACATCGAGCACGTGCGAGGCAAAGCGGCCGCCCAGAAATCAAACGGATCATTTCCACCAAGTATAAATCACGCACGCAGAAACTTCACGCGCGCGCTTCACACACTGCCTTAGCCGCTGGCAGCATGCAGGGCCCATTGCAAACTGCAGTTCACTTTTGTATGCAAGCGGGCGTGACAAAAACACAAGATATTTTCTTGAAAATGCAACATTTGCAACGGAAATGTCAATGGTAAAGGTATTTTAGAATCTTTCAAGCTATCGATTCCAATAATTATTTTCCTTAAATTTGAGTTGTTCCATGAATAAGCAAAACAAGGGTGAAAGAATATATTGTCATCGTTTATAAAAATATCAAGATACGGCGGTTATACTTTTTTTAGGCGGGTTCATTACCATGCACGGACACCCATTATGATTTTCCTTGTTATGATGATAAAAAAGGGAAAAGTGTCATGAAATTTTACTAAGAAAAAACTTAACTCATTTTAGAGTTGTCTCATAGGTTTAGTGGGGTCCTAGTGGGTGTCCATGCACGGTAATCTTTCCTGTTGGACATCATGGACATGGCGGAAACAGTCCAGTAAATACTGCTTAGCAGTTTTTGTGCTTAGCAAAAAATGGCAGATTACCACTCAAAAGCAGTACCAAAAAAAAGACAATTTTTTTTTTCAGCCTGCTGAAATTCTACTACTAGTTGTGAGCAAGTCAAGAAAACAGAATACTTACCTCACATTCATGATATTTAAATAAGACTTTGAAAAAGTTTGGCCCTCTCATCAAATCTAGTTTTGTTGATGTTCCAAATCTTTTTCATTTTTCCTGTCCTCATTTTGGAGTGTTTGTCTTTTTTTCCCCCAGTTCTTGAGTTTGAGGATACGTATCTAAAGAACCTCCCCTCAGCTGAACTGTATGAGAAAAGCTACATGCACAGGGATGTTATCACACATGTGGCCGTTAGCAGGTATACAGAGTCAGTGTTGAAGTGGGTCTTTCCACAGTAAAGGGGGCATTTTGGCAACACAGACCATATTTTTCAAAAAATACCTTTGTCTGGTCTTAAAATAAAAAATAAAAAGTTTGTTGTTCTGAAGAAATAACTTAGGCCCAAAAAGGGTTACAAATAGTGTGACAACATGCCTTTCTAAAAACCCTGTGTACAAATTTCCAATATACCGTACGCTCGTAACCGGGACGGACACTTGTGTTACATTTTAGGCCATCCCGGTTACGAGCGTATATTGGAAATTTGTACACAGGGTTTTTAGAAGGTCATGTTGTCACACTATTCGTAACCCTTTTGGGGCCTAAGTTATCTCTTCAGAACAACTTAAACTTATTTATTTTATTTTGAGACCAGACAAAGGTATTTCCTCGAAAATATGGTCTGTGTTGCCAAAATGTCCCCTTTACTCTGGAAAGACTCATCAAGTGTAAACAAAAATCTGAGTATACCAGTGTGCCTCACAGGTCAGCTGGTAGAGCATCTGCCCAGTGTGTCAGAGGTCTTGTGAAAAACCTTAGGGAGTATACCATTGTGCCTTATAGCTCAGCTGGTAGAGCATCTGCCTGGAGAGTCTGAGGTCTCTGGTTCTAATCCCGATTAGGCCCATATAATTTCTCTCATTTCATGTTTGGTTGCATCACTTCAGAAATATGTAATGGAAAATTTGTATCACAGGCCTACATGTATTTTACTATCAGCTATTAACTATGTATAAAAGTTTTATTATCGTTAAACCTTACCTAACTTTAACTTTTGTTTTTTAAATGTAGGACAGAGTATATCATCACGGCAAGCTGTGATGGTCACGTCAAATTCTGGAAGAAGCAAGATACTGGCATTGAGTTTGTCAAGCATTTCAGGGCCCATCTTGGTGAGAACCGGCCACTATTTTATTGTGTAAGGCCGGGGTCGCATGGGAAAATTCTCGTAATAACTTGATTGTGATACAGTTATGATACAATTGTAATATTGTAATAACCGGGGTCACACAACATACTTATTATAATCAGGGGTCACACGAACACACAATTTGATTACGAGGTCGTAATCGGCTCGTGGCCTGGAAAAACATGCGCGTCGAGCGTCGCACGTCAAGCGTCTGACACTCTGAATGCTCCGTGTGGTTTGAGCGGCGCGCCACACAGAACATTCCAGGCTTCATTTTCAAGCCGGGCCAATGTACTACCAAGCGTCCTGATTGGCCCAGATCAGCGACAAGATTTCTGTCGCTGCTTCCACAGCGAACTGGGACCATTTTCAACAAGGCCTCGGGACGCACAAGTTGGGGAGTGCGTTAAAGAGGCACTGTTGCAAGAGGATGTGGTACTCCGTGTATACAATTATTTCTGATACAAATTGTACACTAGTTAAAGGAACGTGACCAGATCACATTTTTAAACCCCCGTTTTTTCTGTGGGTGTTGAGATTTTGATACCATATCATGTGTCTAGTTTTTCTCCCATTCTGAAATTTCACGCCCTCAATCCGTATATTTCCAGGGATATCGTCAAAAATCCACCAAAGTTTAGTAAACTAAATTATCCAGTTGCATAATGCAGTGCAATGATTACATCAACCCCTTTGCTTTCACATCCAAATTGGAGACTGCAAATCAACGTGTTTTCTTCCTATGGATAGTATTTTGGGGAGGTAGGCCTATATGATGGTTAGGTTAGAACGAAATCCATTTTTAAAAAAGCATCATTGTATTATTTCTTTTTTAGGAAGAATAGAATGCATATCAGTGAGTGTGGACGGGTCATTATTGTGCACCATAGCAGATGACAAGTCCATAAAAATATTTGATGTGGTCAATTTTGGTGAGTGTTGAATTTATTGTAGTCAATCTTACCTCTTTTCTCCCAAAGTCTTAAGCTTGATTTTGCTTCATTTGCCTAATAATGAGGAATTGTCAGTGTAGCTTGTAATGCCTGAAGGAATCTGTGAAAAGAAAATGGTAAACAAATGCTCGGTTTTACAGGAAGAATCAAATAGGGACTAGGGATGAGACGTTTACCCATTTAACCGAGAAAAGAAAATGAAACGAAACCAAATTTTAAAATTAAAGAATTGACAATAATTTTCAGAGGATTATTTGTAATGACTTCATGAAACTGAAATAAATTTATATGTGGTTGAGTAAAATTTTGACCAGATAAAGGTTCAACGATTATTTTGGGGACCTAGAGGTTTGCACATGCATCTATAAACACCAGCAACAATCTTTAGTGTCGGCCGAACGGTTAACCGGTTAACCGACACTTGAAAGAATTGCAAACCGGTTTCTGAATTAACTGTAAATTCCCATCCCTAGTAGGGACTGAAAACCCAATCCATATGCTTGTTCGGACAGGATTCTAAAAAGACTTCTAAAAATATTTTCTTTCTTTCCTAGATATGATCAATATGATGAAGATTGAATACGAACCTGGATGCTGTGAATGGATATTTAGGTCTGGTGATGCGATTTCAGCATTGGCATGGTATGTGATTGACCAAGTCTAACATTCTATAGACTATGTGCCCTTTTAAAGCCCCTGCTCATGATTGGTAAACCGTTACAAATAGTGTTATCCCCCTGTGTGATTGAAGATATGCATGATTAAAACCAACCTAAGCAAAAATCAGCTCCGTACTTTGTCTAACTTTCGAGAAAACCGTCAACAAATGGTCAACAGTCACTTTGCCCCAAAGCCACTTCGCCCTGTACCACGGCCTGTGGGGAAGTTTACTACCATCATCATGTTTATATTGTGTAAGTTATGCGTAAATCTGTGAACATTTCTGATTTTCGAGATTCCCAATAGTGAGCATGGACTTTAAAGGTTCTTGTCCGGGTAACATTTTTGAACACCCCATTTTCCCATGGGTGTTGAGATACCAGGTGGAGTGTGTGCCACACTAATGTTGCGATATTATTTTTGTCTTCAATTTCTTGTATTTCCTTAGTTCGGAGAAGACCTCGGGAGCAATACATATCTATGACGGGAGGTCTAGCAACATCGCTGTACACACATTAAGCTCATTACACAGCTCCACAGTCATCTTCATGAAGGTACTGTCAAATTTTTCCTTTTATTTTACGTAACAAAAGCTGTTGGTAGCCACTGTTAAAATTTCACCGTGTTAATTAAACTGCTTACAATAAAGTTAGGGATATTGGTAGGGTTCAATTTTAGAATTTATTTTCTCCAAATGACCGTTTTCACCTATTCAGCGGTGTCGCTGGAACATTTTGAATAGAGGGGTGTGACCATGAAATTTGTTGACTGTCGATGGACTATCCCGGTGTTGCTCAGCGGGAGGGGGGGAAGGGGGGGTTGGGGGTGTGGTAAGCGGGTAAGCGCCCTTGCGTGACAGGTCATGTGGACATAATATAATGTAATAGCATTGCCATGTAACACTATTACTAGTGCCGTAAGAGCATTGCCGTGTAATAGCCGTGGCATTTTGATTAGCGGTTTTTTATCTTTTGAATTCTTCATTTTTTAATTTCTTTGCCGACAGCACCATGATTTTGCCAACAGTACCATGATTTTGCCGACAAATATGAATAATGGGGGTGGGTGTGACGCCTCCCCCCTCCCCTCCCCTCCCCCCTCCCCCCACACAAAGGGTGACATTTTCACTTTAGTAGTCTATAGTGATAAGGCAATACACCAAATGTTGCGTTCATTTCTATTTGATATTGGATATTGAGATAAATCTTGTTGCATTTTCTGTCTTAGTATAACCCCGTCTACGAGGTCATCCTGTCGGTGGACAAGCAGGCGATTGTCGAGTATTGGACAGGACCTAAGAAGGACTACAAGTTCCCTTCTCAAGTTGCCTTCAAGTACAAGACGGACACGGACCTGTATGAGTTTGTCAAGGTGGGTGATATTAGGGAGGTTTCGCACCGACTCGGATACCGATACGGATACCGATCCGGATACCGATCCGGATACCGATACGGAATGACTCTATGCACTTCTCGTGACGCGTAACCGTAGTACACATGTTTTCATACGCGTGAATAACGGGTATCGGCCTCCATACGCGTAGCATAAAAACAGATACCGGTTATGCAGATTTTTCGCTTTTTTCATGATGGATTAATAAGTTGTATGCGTTTTGTTTCTTTGAGATGTATCTTCCATGAATACCGATCAAATTTAATGAGTCATGCCTACGTGAAAGTGAGGAAAATCAGCTGCAAACAAAGCACAAAGCCAAGCGCAGAGCAGATTTAGCAGATCGTATTCACACAGTGCGAAACCCAGTTCAGTGCGGACATCAACTGTATTCGTCAACTTGCGAAACCTCCCTATTAACTATGGTTTGTTTTACCTTTACACAACACAACTTATTTAGCACTGTATACTAAGCGCTTACACAAAATGCTATGAGAATTGCATAATATCTTTTGTTCTGATTTCTAATTTGACAGTGCAAGACGGTCCCTATGGGTGTGGCTTTTTCGCCCAATGGCAAGCTTTTTGCCATGTTGGCCAAAGACAGAAAGGTAAAGCAATTTAAAGTCATTTTTAGAAGCGTGATAAAAATAGTCTAGTTAGGCTAAGCGAGTACATGTGATAACTTCAAGGCACAACTTTATGGTGCTGCTTAGCAGCAAATCTTTTGCTTATGAAGTGTGCTGCTATATTATGGAAACCATAACCATAAGGGTCTTTCTATAAATCAGGGGTCCAATTTTGGTGTCCCCCGTTACATTTTACATCTTGTTTTTGTAAGTTCAGGACACATTCTTTAAATACTTTCCATCTCAAAGAGTGAGTAGATGAAGTACAATTCACACAAAATGGTTTAAAAGCCATTTTAATGATTTTTGTACGAAAAATAACACATATATCAGGTATAACGGGTGACACTAAATGTTCACACTTTTGGACCCCTAATTTATAGAAAGACCCATAAGCTCTGTAAAGCATTAAACACAGAAATCAACAATAACCGTTTTCAAACTAGTGCATGCTAAAGCACGGCGCAGCCTTAAAATAGCAGTATTGTTAGCATAAATGTTCTGCTATTGTAAGCACGCCTTTGCAGCTAACATTTAAGCAGAGATTTTAGGGTCTTTTAGGGTGAATTGTCCGCCCCCCTGAACTTGCCTCAGCCATCAGACCTGATATCTTATTATTGTGTATCCAAAATCAACAAACAGTAGTTAATTAACAGTGTGAGGGGTATACTTATAAGCTCACAATGTTACATGTATGAAGCTGGTAATAGTTAAAGATAACAGTTAGCTGAGCTAACCAGTCTAACCAGTTGGGGCATTGCAATTGTCTCATTTTTCTAAATTCATCTCGGTCTATATTTGTCAGCCTGAGCGGGGCTGGCCATCCTAGGCCAGATCTTTGAGACTTCTCCCCAACTTCAATAAGTTTCCCAAACCCATTGCAATGAAAACCATGTACAATGCATTTATTCCAAAATTTGAACTGGTTTCCTCAATAGGTACGGGTGTTCAAATTTCTGACGGGCAAACTGACACGAGTTTTTGACGAGTCCCTGCAGAGGTTTAGCGAGTTACAGCAGATGAGACAACAACTGCCTGACATGGAGTTTGGCCGACGAATGGCTGCAGAGAGGGACCTCCAGAAATCAGATGCTTTCTCACTGGCAAATATCGGTACAAATGGCAATATTTACACATAAAGTAGGCTTATGTGGATTGCAATATAACCGTCTTAAGTCTGAGACACATCATATGTCCTATCTGAATTTATGACATCTTAACTATGACACATTGAATTTTTTTTGCAATATCCAAAGGTTGGGACGTCTTAGCTAAGACATAAATGGTTGTATGTCTTTACTGTTGTGAACGGCGTTTCAATCGCAGCCGATGTGTTTGCATACCGTTGCGCATGCATACGCCGCCCGTTGCTGCCGTACGTACGCATGACAGTGGCGTGGAATACATTGCGAAAACTTTCATAATTAATAGGCCCAGCTTGAATCGTAACTACCTTCCAGTGAAAACTCAGTTTAAGAAAGTCCAACTATCAAAAAATAAAGTTTTGATCCTAGTCACAAGGCTCTTTTTGTCGGAATTGGGCATTAAATTCCAAACAAATGTTCTAAAGAGGTAACTTAGGACACATATTATGTGTCTTAAATTTTATGTGTCCTAGGACACAAGTTAGGACACATAATTTTTTATTGCAAGGCAAAATCATCTATGATGTCTTAGTGATGTCAGAGTTAGGACGTCCTTGGGGTCAGGACGTCACTTTTTGCAATCCACCCCTGGAGTCGGTTGGAATCAATTCCAATCGTCAATTCCGTCTTCTGGAGAAATTGATTCCCATTATCTTGGCGGTTCTAGGAAGTACCCAGCAATTGTTAATTAGGGAATAAATGTGGGTTTGGCCAGTCTTAAACATACGTTTAAAACCGGATAGGGGCCTGGAAGAGTGATATTAGGAGGGCCATTATCAGCATCCAGGACCCTAGTCGGTTTCAAACAAATTGTTTAAGACTGGCCAAACCCACTTTTTATTCCCATTTAAATACTTTTTTTGTTTAAATCAGTAAAACTCACCAATTTTTGTTGATAATCTTGTCATTTTCACATTTTCCAGTACCTTCAGTTACATGCCTGACCGTATTCGTTCAAACTGCTGTGCGTCGAGTTGTTTCTGTTCGATCGCGCGTCTTACTTGTAATGCAGGCGTGTTGTACACGCACAGGTACTTGTCACAGTGCACATTTTGCTTTCGGGCGCGTGCAGTTTCTATGTGCGTGTGCGTGTTCCAAATACGCGCTGAATAGGGCGAGGGCATGGGCCAGGGTAAAAAGTGTTTAAGACTGGCCACATGACGTGCTCTCAGCCAATGAGGATCCGTAAACTGTCTAAGGTATTTATGAATGGAGGTTTATTCCATGAACTTGTCATAAGACTTTATTTAGTCTGGTATGTATTAAACCAGGGTTGTTGGTGGATTTTTTTTCTTCTCTTTTCCAGTTTTTGACGAAACGGGAAACTTTATCATGTACGCTACGATGCTTGGAATTAAAGTCCTAAATCTGTACACCAACAAGTGCTCCAGGATACTAGGAAAAGTAAGTTGGTAGCTGTGGTGGTCTGGTGGTTAGAGGAACAGACCTGCAAACAAAAGGTCCATGGTTCAGGTGTTGTCTTTAAGCAGGACACTTTACATTGTTCCTCTAGACCTAAGTGGACAGATGGATCCCAGAAAACTGTTGGAGGTAAACCTGTTATAGACTGGCATCCGTTGCAGGGGAAGCAACAGTCAAACCCTGATAATATGAGCACTGAAAATGCAACATTCTGTTTATAACAAGGACAACTTGTGTCCCAATCCTCTGTTCTTTAGAACGTTTCTGTTTTAACAAGGTAATTTGCAAAGTCCGAAAGAAACTCTTATTTACAAGGTACATGTATAGTCCATATCGAATAGCCACCATCTTGTAGGGCAGTTTCTTTGTTCCTTGAGGACTTGCATGGTTGCACATATTGTCCTTAGATTGTTGAACCGGTTTAAGTAACAAAAGGTGCCCCACAAGATGGCAGCTATTCGATACGGTCTATAACTGTACAATGTTCCTAGTCACTCCATGGAAACTAGGGGCAAGTACTGACCATATGAGCCACCAGAAGCATGTTTAAGTAAGTCCGACTACCAGGGGCAGATCCAGGGGGGCGCACGCCTCCCCCTTTAAAAAAAAAATAATAATAATCACTTTTTGTGCACACTTTTCCTGCTTAAAGTGGTTAAATATTGCCCCAGATCGCACCACAGAGCATCGAGAATCCATCTAGAAGCCGTTAGGCCTTCGCGCTATGAGCTCGCTATTTCATTGTCATCAGCATTTCATGCTTAAAAATTTCACGCGCTCCCCCCTTTTCAAAATCCTGTATCCGCCCCTGACTACATATAACATCACTTGTCTAGTCTACTTGACCCAGGGGCATGGTTGCATGGCTATAGTTACCAATTTCAAATTTGCAAATGAAAAGACGTGTGACGTAATACAATGGCTTAACATCTGAAACGAGGCTGCCTGTGTCAATTTGAAATTTGTCCAAACCTTCTGCATAAAAAAAGGATAGAACCAGTGATATGAAAAAAGGCGGCAAGTGGACAGAATGCAGAAAATAAAATGCAAAGACATGTTTTACAGGTCTAGCTATGCAAGATTTAGCAAATTTTAAAGGTTTCAGCCATTCCGTCTTCATTGGGTTAAAATCACATTGAAAGAACACGACTCTTTTTGCATCTATAGCCAGAGAATGTCCGTTTCCTACAACTCGCCCTCCATCAGGGCATGATAAAACCTACTAAGGCGGCCCTGTCAGTCGAGATGCAGGCATCAGACAACCCTGCCCTGATTAATCTGACCTCTGACCCCACCTTGGTATGCACCGCATTCAAGAAGAATCGCTTCTACTTGTTCACGGCTCGGGAGCCGGACGATGCCAAAAGGTTTGTCTCTGTCATTTTACTGTCTTGTAGTAGGGATGTAGTTGCATTCGCAGTCACTCTTATTAGGGGGTTTGTAAATCGACCTTGTTATATCCGTAATCTTGTATTATAAGGAATGGACAACAAAGAATGTGTTTAATATTTACCTTGGCTATAAAGAAAATTTATGTCTCTTAAGACTTACTTTATTAAGTTAAACATTGAGACAGATTGTGACATCACAAATTTACACAGGGCACAGAACTCCATTTGACTTGCATAACCCACACCTCATTAGCATCCTACAAAAAAACATATAAAAACTGGCCAAAACTAGTTACTGTGTGAATGAGATGTATACTGTATAATTTGCTTAAGCATGGTACCCTGCTTTCTCAAAGTTAAAGAAGAACCAAAAAGAACCATTTGAATACCAATTATACTTAAGTATTTTAAAGATGTAGCCACTGATGAATTGAATACTGGGTACCTGTTTTAGCTAGGAATTTTGCTTAAGCCAAATTCTAAGTGAAATTCTCGAATTGAATACCGCCCCTGGGATGTAAAATTCAGTGTTATAAGCAGTGTGCTATTAACAGTAACGTTAGTTGTCGAAAAAGGGTTAAAGGCACAGGCTCGTCAGCAATGCGCGCGCGCCAAATTCGTTCACGAAATACGCAGCTCCATGCCTTTGCTATGGAGCTGCATATTTCGTGGCACGAATTTGGCGCGCGTGCATTGGTGACGAGCCTGTGCCTTTAAGCTAAATTTCTTGTGTAAACCTCTTGAATGTGCTTTTTTGTGTTCTTCCTAGTGCTGATGCAGAGAGAGATGTGTTCAATGAGAAACCATCTAAAGAAGAACAAATGGCAGCTACACAGGTATGTGTAATATTAGTTTGTGTTACATTGTCTTTGATTACTACATAGGTATAGGTGCTGGCGCTCTTGTCAGCCAATGAAAAAATCCAGATACATGTAGTGCTCTCAAAAAAGGCAAGGAAAAAAAAATTTGAAATAAAAATAAAAATATATCCTGAATAAATATGCTCGTTGTATGCCTATTTGTAGTTCCCCTGAAGTGCCCCTTTTTAGTGACCTCCACCATTAAAAAACATGCCCCTGCCCTGACATCCCCCTCCCCCAGTGAAAAATCCTGGCTAGGTTGCGAGTTAATGACCCAAAGTGTTTGGCTTTATTACTTCACAAAATAATTAGGTTACAAAATGGGTTTTATTTTATCATGAAAAGTCCAGAAGTATTTGTTTTAATTTATGTATTAGAACCATGAGTATGCATCTTACTTTCTCAAGAAAACACGACTAATGAACTTACAATTTGAGTTAAATTCAGATGTTGTTTTATCTGCGTGTGTGGTTCGACAGGGTACTGTATCACAGAGGTTATCAAACCAGTGCTGCATTCACTCGTCCATGGGAGACATTACGCTGCAACTCTTTGCAACAGAGTAAGTTGTAATTTAAACAATCAAATATTAAAGAGGAGGAAAATCACTTGACCTCTGACACAGATATGCTAAACTATATATTTAACAACGTAACCTTAACGATACGAAATCCTATAATTTGTACACAATATTCCATCTTTTACCTTTTAACAATTCAGGCTAAAAACCATTTGTTTTAATTTTAATTTATAACCATATCTTAACAGGTTGGTGATATTCACGCTTTAAAAGTCGATAGATTTTTAATATTGATTTAATTTTCATAGATGTCCCAAGACGGTGGAAAACTTCTGTGTGCACAGTCGGAATGGCTACTACAATGGTCATATCTTCCACCGTGTCATCAAGGGCTTTATGATTCAAACGGGAGACCCTACAGGTCAGTTTGTCCAGTCTGGGTCTTGTTCCCCGTAGTACGTGTCGTCTGCGCGATAGCGCGTGTAATCATACGTTGTTGTTTTGAGAGAATCACTGTCCGTGTTGCATGTTTTCTTGATCGCGTTGTTAAGTGTTGATAGCAATGTTAACAAACATGAATTTATGTCCGTCCAAAATGGTATTTCATGCTGGAAATTGACAACCGAAGGTGGTTTTCTAAATAAAAGTCCCGTGCACGGGACTTTTTTACCATTCACCTGTACACAAAATTCATATATAGATTTTCAAGGTTTTCTGAAGCATCTAAGTAGCTAAAATTTCTTCAGGCTAGTTTACCAACATTCTTCCTTAGATATGTTACACTCTTATCCCACGAATCTGTAAAAAGTTTTATCTTGCAAATGATACCCAGCCTTTAAACCATAAACCGCTAGTTATAATATGCCAGTGGCCAATTTCATGCAAAAGGGCATAGCTTGAGCAACGTTTGACATTTTCATTGTTTTCTAGAATGCAGATAAGATACTGAGCTAACTTATACACAGGTTGGATTTTGTTACACATCCTCAATCACACAAGGAGATAATGCCGTTTGTACCAATATTCTAATCCTGCAATCTATGTTCAAAGAGCTGCCAAAGAAAACAATTCTGAAAGGTCAACCTAAAGGTCAACTTAAAGGTACATACTGCCCTGGCATACCTTGAAATCTTGAGCTGACTTTCACATGGGTTAGATTTTATCATACACATCTTGTCACACACACGTACGGAAATAACAGTTTTCCCAAATCCTGTAATCTATCTATCATCTTTGAGAAAGTATTTCTCATCAACCCTAGTGACTACTGTCGACTTTTATATTTCTAATACTCCAGGGAACGGAACAGGAGGCGAGTCCATCTGGGGTGGTGAATTTGAAGACGAGTTTCACCCCAAGCTACGGCACAACCTACCCTACACAGTCAGCATGGCCAATGCAGGACCAAACACCAATGGGTCGCAGTTCTTTATCACGGCCGGTCCGTGTGTAAGTTATTATCAGCACTTAGATTGTGGCATTCCCCAATTATCGCTTGGGTCGACGAGGCAATTGGGAATTAAGTGTCTTGCCCAGAGACACAAACTCATTGACCGTAGTGGGGCTTGAACCCACGACCTCCCGATTGTGAGTCCCTTGTGGGGTGTTATGGCCGAGCGGTCTAGTGCGTCGAACTCAAGTTCCTGTGCCAGTAATAGAATGTGGGTTCGATTCCGGGCCGTGGCACTTGTGCCCTTGAGCAAGGCACTTAATCACACTTGTTCCGTCCTTCAGAAGGGATGTAAAGCCGTTGGTCCAGTGTGTTAGGTAACGCACTTTAAAAAGATACCAGAGCATTCTTTCGTGAAGAGCAAGGGGAGGGATTCCCCGGTGTCTCTGGCCGTTTCTAATTCAACTTAGAAGTTGATAGTTATTCGAATATCTATGTTAATTGATCCCATTCCTGTAATTGGCGGTCCTTCTGCTGTTGGATGTGGTGAATAAATAAATAAATAAATAAATAAATTAAAAATATCCACCAGACCACATGCGTTCCCCAAAATATTTAAACAACCTGCTAGAACTAAGGTATTCAGGCAAAGTGTCTTGCCCAAGGACACACACACACATCACAAACATAGCTAGGACTTTAACTACAACGAGCTAGAATTTACCAAGTTCTTCAGTTCAACTAGGGTACTATGACACATACAAAAATGTAACGTTATCATTTTTGTGTTTTATATTTTTTATAGCCGTGGCTCGACAACAAACACACGGTGTTCGGACGTGTCATCGGTGGAATGGAGGTCACGAAGAAGATCAGCGAAGTCAAGACCAATTCTAAATCGGACAAACCACTTGATGAGATCAAGATTATCAGTATTACCATTAAATAGTCGGACTATCCATCAAGGGAAACGTTTCTGAGTAACGACCAGACACAGACAAAGTCCAGTCTGAAACTTTGGTCTGAATTGCCAATTCCATCACAAAGTGCCTTTAAGCCTAGCGTACATCGACATTGCAACTGGAAGCAACTCAACTGATCAGTTGCTGTCGATGTGTGCGTAGTGCGCACATCGACAGAAACTGATTAGTTCCGCAACTAGCGGCAACTGGGAGCATCCAGCTATATCTACATTTCCAGAGCGCGCACATCGACTCGGTAAAGCGCAGAGTGCATTGCCCTTGCAACTGGAAGCAACTGTGCTTGCAGTTGCTGTCGATGTGCGCGCACGTAATCAGATGCACGTGAGCAACTGGCAGCAACTAGTTGCAAGTACGCGTACATCGACGCAACTGGGTACAACTAGTTTCCAGAAAGTAGAACATGAGCAACTCGCGGCAACTGGGATTTTTTCAGTTGCGGGTAGTTGCAAGTGCGCGTACATCGACCTTTTTGAGCAACTGATCAGTTGCTCCCAGTTGCTGAAAACACCAGTTGCCACTAGTTGCTTCCAGTTGCAAGGTCGATGTACGCTAGGCTTTACAATGAATGTGCAAGATCGTGGGCATAAACATCCTATAGTTAGAGGAAACTTTTAAGCTGTTTTCACAGACTTCGACTATTTTTAGAAACTGTCTAAAATGCCAATTTTGTCTCCAAGTGCTTTTACATTGGCTGCACAAGATGTTAATTTTATTGCATCTTGTCAACTAATGTCTTTTATGCCATCAACTATAAGGTACAGTCAAACCTGCTATTAAGGCCACCTTGATGAAGAGAATACCTGCTTATAGTGGCCACCCATCTTTGGTTACAAATGCCATGTCTATAATGCTTAAGCAACCTCCTGTTAATAGTGGCCAGTTTTTATATCGTCCCAAAGTTGGCCACTCGGATTAGCTTTAACTTTACTTTATTAAGAAAATAAGATGACAAAAAAAAGGAGATGTTTTAGAAGTGGGATGGAAAACACTTGTGGTTCAAGTAGGGACTGCAATTCCAATCTACATACATGTCAAGGAATCGAACCTGGGACGCCAGAGGTGAAAGGTGGAGCACTATGCCAACCCAACCGCCCCAGTGCCTAAGATTGTCAACATATGCATCATATAGTTGTAGAAAACATTTAAGTAGCTTTCAGACAAACATTGACCAATCGCTTATGCTGGCCCCTGTTTGGATTTGCTAATTCCATTTCCAAGTGGTCTTACGTCCGATGTTCAAGTGTTACTTGCAAATACCAAGATCGTCAGCATAAGTCTCAAATAGTTGCACTGTTGGCCCAAGAAAGTACTTGTAATAAACTGCCAAAGACATGTATCGCACTGGTCTGCTTTCCTAATTCCATCTCGTTACTTCCAGTTACTTTAAGCCATTCTCTCCTATGGTGAATACAGTATAGACCGTATCGAATAGCCGCCATCTTGTGGGGCAGTTTCTTTGTTCCTCGAGGACATGCATGGTTGCACATTTTGTGCTTACATTGTTGAACCGGTTCAAGTAACAAAAGGTGCCCCACAAGATGGCAGCTATTCGATACGGTCTATTGATTCACACCTGCCGCTTGCACCATGAGAGTTGGAATTTAAAGGCCCTATGTATCATTTGCAAGATAAAACTTTTTACAGATTCGTGAAATAAGAGTAACATATCTAAGGAAGAATGTTGGTAAACTAGCCTGAAGAAATTTTAGCTACAGAGATGCATCAGTGCTTCAGAAAACCTACATATGGATTTTGTGTACAAGTGAATTTAGAAAACCACCTTCGGTTGTCAATTTCCAGCATGAAATACCATTTTGGACGGAAATAAATTCATGTGGTGTTTGTTACCATTGCTATCAACACTTTGAGTAAGGTATTTCTGGTCAACTCATGAAAAATGAAATTGGGTCATTGCAAATGATACAATGGCCCTTTAAACCACTAATCAACAATTTCAACTGCTAGAACTATCTTTTTTCTTAAAATTAAGAGTAAAATTGCTTGTTTATATTGAAAACTCAAACCGGCTATAATTTGAAATTTTGTAAAAATTTATGCGAGGATTTCGCATTTTTAGGGTAATTATACAGGATGTCCCAGAAAAAAACAAAACCGAGATTTATCGATGTTTAATCATACTTTAATCTCAATCTTGAATAATAAATAACATCTTTCATTTGATACCACTCATATGATACATACTTCACGCATGAATGTATAAAGACAATATGAAGCAGGGCTACCAAAAAGTCGTTTGCACAACGATGCCTGAATTTCAAAGAAATAATCACATTTCTAAAAAGTTCATTTCCTGCCCTTTCGTATGATACCTCAGTCAGGAAAAATAACAGATATCCTGCATTTAAATATGGATTGAATTTCCGTGTTTTTTTTTAAATCATTCGTTTTTTTCACACCTGACCGATTTTTCGCATGAATGGATTCGGAGATGGTAACGTGTGCATTAAAAACGTGCGTGTTGAAACCCCTGAAATTCAGGTATCGTTGTGCAAACGACTTTTTGGTAGCCCTGCTTCATATTGTCTTTCATGCGTGAAGTATGTATCATATGAGTGGTATCAAATGAAAGATGTGTCATTTATTATTTAAGATTGAGATTAAAAGAGTGTGACCAGATCACTTTTTTTTACCCATAACTCCCCGGGACTTACCTTATGGGTCATGAGATTTTTATATCATAACATCCGTTATATTTTTCTGATTACGAAACAAACTCCCGCGCTTCTAGGCCGCATATTTCCGAGGATATCGTCGAAAATCCACCGATTATTTGTAAACTAATTTTACAGTATCAACGTTTATCCGCTGAAAGCCGACTCGATAGTTTTGTTCATTTTTTTACTGGAAATTGCGAATGTTTTCGGGTTTTTTGTAGCTACTGAGGAAAGGCGCAAAAGGCACAGAGCCGTTTTACAGAAACAAACAAAACCCCGTCTTTGCCAAAGACTAGGGTTTTGGGGACATGGGATGTGTGTATGGGAGTTACTTGATAATATTGGTAAGTTACATCGAAAACTATTTTCCAGAAACTCTGGTCACGCTCCTTTAAAGTATGATTAAACATCGATAAATCTCGGTTTCGTTTTTTTCTGGGACACCCTGTCTGCTAGAACCTAATTAACATAATTAAACATTTAATACGTTAAGCTCAACCCATTTTTTAAATTAAATATGTTAACCAGGTGGTGACATTACTCAATGTTGAAAAAAAAAAATCTGATTCGTGCTCTAAAAACCGATCTATTTTGATGTTCGGTAGAGTCAACAATTAAAAGTTAATTCCCTGCAGATTATAATATAGAGGGACAAAAAGACCATATGTTGCAAACTCTCACCGTAATAAAGCACAATGAATTAGACACATTAAAGCGTACATGATTGGTAAACTGTTAAAAACGACATTATTTGCAATCGTAATTAAAAGCCTATGTCGAGAAAACTGCCTTGTGGGTCTTTCCACAGTAAAGGGGACATTTTGGCAACACATAGGCCTACCATATTTTCGAGGAAATACCTTTGTCTGGTCTCAAAATAAAAGAAAAAGTTTAAGTTGTTCTGAAGAGATACTTTGGGCCCAAAATGGGTCACAAATAGGGTTTTTAGAAAGGCTGAAGCATGTTCTCACACTGTATAAATTTCCAATATATGCTCGTAACCGGGACGGACACTTGTGTTACATTTTGTGGAAATATCTGAACACGCTCCTTTTATACGGGGTGTGGGCTTGTGTTCTTCTAGCCAATCAAAAGATAGCTTTCACTGTCGACAGTGTACACTTGTGAACCAATAGGAGTGCTTCATTCCAGCCGTACTGGGTTGCATACTAACCCACTGATCTATAGGCCTATAGATCAATGATGATCAAATCCCTAAATATAAATACGCATATTTTGTAGACAATCTATCCAATGTACATGCTATGTCATGTACATGCGTATAAGATCGTTATTCTAAAAAGCGCGACACGATCGCCGTCTGGAAAGAAGATTCATTCTGTGATCGGACATCATCAGAATGTGGTCGTGCGTCCTACTCCTGGCCCTGGTCTGTTTTCCAGCTTTCACTGTCTCCCATCAACCCGATCAACTGATCGCTGATGTGGACGTAGCCCGGGCTTTTTTAGCCAGCTACGACGCGCAGTACATGATTTTGTACTACAGAGCCGCACTTGCGGGTTTTGAGTACGCTACCAATGTTACGGACTACAACCAACATAGAGAGGTAAATATATCTATATTAAAGGTATGTAATAGCCGCCATCTTGTAGGGCAACGTTCGTCATTTCAATTGGTCAACAATATGGAAGCACAAAGTGCATGTGCTAACGTATGTAGGCCTATGTCCCCAAGGGAACTGCCCTACAAGATGTCAGCTATTTGATACGGTCCACTGGGTCCCTACCAAAAGGGAATTATCTTAATTGGCGCATACCTGCACTTTGTCGACACGTAATTTTGTTGAAATTTAATGCATTAATAAGTGATTATTTTTAGGGGTGAATGAATTCGATACAAATGTGGAAATTTTTCAACATTTGTATGAAATTTAATTCTTCGTATAGTGTTTCTGTATGCGTTTTACATTTTAGTGGAAGTTTTAAGAACATGTTCACGTGGCTCTATTGTTCTCTCCCTGATCTGGAGGACAAACACGAGAGGGTTTAGTGACCCGTGACAGCGTGAAACCGCCTACACCAAAACCCGAGTCCTTGATCTAAAGCGGGCCTCCCACTGTGCGATTTTTTGCCACGAATTTCCTACGAATCGGTACGATAATCGGAGACTGCCTATAGACTCTACACACAATCGTACCCAATCGTAGCTAATTCGTGGCCAAAATCGCACAGTGGGAGGCCGGCTCTGTCACACATTAACGAATATGATTAACGGACATCAACGAATGAAAAATATAGTTATCGGTTGGGATTCGTCAAAGAAATAGGAACAATAGACGAGTTACTAACATACATGGAACAAAGAGAACGTACGATGAACGAACGACTTGCGGACAGGGAACGTATTTGTAAAGTTCAGTTTGCCGAGCGCCACCGAACAATACCGAATGTGAACCGGATGTGTATCAAACGAATGCATAACGTATGAGTAACGCACAAAACGTACAGTCAACGCATGACATCTCGATCGTAGGTCCGACTAGTACTGAGGAATGCCAAAGGCCGAGCCTTTTATATGATCTCGATAGTCCGTTCAATGCCCGTTCACTATCCGTTGCTTTCGGTAGTGGTGCGTTAGAGATTCGTTCAGTGGACTGTATTCAGACGTTCTGTGCGTTTCATACTGTAGGCATTCGTTAGTCTATGCGTTTTGGTCCGTTATGTATTCGGTATCAACCCGTTATACATCCGTTCAATGCGTCCCATGTCCGGTAGCCGCCAACATCACCGGATGCATACCGTACGGTACATCAACGATTGAATAGCGTACGAGTAACGGACGAATTACGTTCAATACGCACAACTAACGAATGACAACCGTACGCAATTCGTTAACGGAGTTCGTTGGAAGTTTTGTGCATGCTCAAAACATTCCAACGTTCTTGCCGTATATTAACGATCATTACCGTACGAATAACGAAATTGACGGACCTCAAACGATCACAAAACGAACATCACCGTATCGCCGAAAACGGCGTTCGTTAGGCGTTCGTCGACGCGATTCGTTAAAGTGTGACAGGGCCATGAAGAAATAAGTGGAGCTTGCTGGCCTCATTTAGTGGTCACGCTTCGTGAGTTTACTGGATAAAAAGTCATCGGTCACTAGGCATTGGATCACTGAGCTTTTCCAAGGTTTTCTCGCTCGAATTCATCAGAAATGCATTCGATTTCGTTTATGGAAGTACGTATCCAACTGATTTTGATCAGGACGCAATTTCTCTGGTTCTTATTCATTTGCACGTTATTCGATTTCGTTTAAAGACATTCACATTTTGTTCGCTAATGCATCCAGATTACAATTTGCGTCATTCAAATACAAATAATTGAATCTTCATTCAATTTAGCACAAGCTCGGGGCTTGGGCGATTGTGAATGATTTTCGCTGGTATTTCAAAATTGAATGCGGAATTTTCCCGATTGCGTGCTCGAAAAACCAAATTGAATGGTCTCTTTAAATAATTGAAGGATGATCTGCATTCAAATTTGCGCTAAATAAAACGAATGCATCTGAAACGAACATATGGGAGGTATTTTGTTAAAACTGAACGGGAAAACCTATAGGCCTATTAAAAGTGCGGTGTTACGTTTTGTCTCCTGTTTGCGCACTCGGGCGGAACGGTGTGCGTTTGTAACAAATGTCTCATTTAGTGTACAATGTACTCGGCCCGTACTCGACTACTTGTGTACTCGTAAGCCCCCTTCCCACATACAGGTATAGTACGTCGTATCGACGGCGGATGCCCATCCCTGCTCATCCGGGAGACATCCCTGAGGATCCCCAGTACACCCCTGGGCATCCCTAGTAGCAGTGGCGGATACGGCGAAGCCGTGGCCACGCCGCGAAAATTTCAAACATGTTTGAAATTTCCGGGAGTCTGCTCCCGGTAAGACACACCCGTAGCACAGCCGGCGGACATCCGACGGCATACGCCTACACCCGGCGGCTAATCCGGCGCATACGTGAACAGCCGTGGCAGACACGTGGCGTGTGAAGTCGTCGGATCCACCACGGCTCCATGCCGGGTGTGCAGGGATGCGTCACGGATGGGTTCACGGCTGTGACGGGTGTACCAGGTATGAGGTACGTATGCGACGGATAGCGCCGGCTGATTGGCGGATACCACGTATGATCCGACGGATCGTCCGTCACAGCCGGGCCTAACCCCTGCTCGTCTGCACCGATTTCGGCGTATCACCCGCCTGACAGCCGCCGGGCAGTCGGCGGACATCCTGCACACCCGGCGACTCACCCGTGCACTGCATTTTTCCCGTCGCATCCGCCACCAATCCGCCAAATTACGTTCCGCCCCGCATCCGCCGTATTATACCTGTATGTGGGAAGGCCGCTGTACTCAGCCCGTTTTTTGGCCCAGGACTCGCCGACAAAGTACTCCCCCTCGGCCCGTACTCTTGGCCCGTAATTTTGGTACTCAATTACAACACCCCATGGTATACAAATTCACATATATTATATAGCTATATATTTTGTGGATTGCATTTTACCAAATATCCTCATTCACAATACTGATTGGATTCCCAGCTGTCGTTTACTTCGGAGTCTAATATCGGTTTAACATTTCATGTTCATGCAATGCCATATGTTGTACCACACTGCCCATGAACTATAGCTCCTGGGGTTCGAGCTCACGATATATTTTATCCAACTCTCAAATCAGTCACGGTGGCGAATCCAGCCTCATTAAAATACGTCTAAAATTATAGTCTTCGCGCGTTTCACTTGAACGTCTAACTCTAATGCACCGTCTTCCTTTAGTATGCACACTTAGTATTGAGATGACCAGACTAAATGTTTGTTGCTATGCAATATGACCGGGTAAAGTTGAAGGGGCAGGTGTGAGAAAGTCCTTTATTTAAAAATATATCTTTAATCGAAATTTAGACATGTCTATTTCGGGATGAAATTTTAACACGTCTAGAACCAGAGATAAGGCCCGAATTTACGAAAGATCATCATCGCACGTTGAAATAACACGCGTGCAAACGATAAACGCGTGTAACTTGTGACTTATATAGGTTTCACACTATTCTTGACTTACCCGGGTAATTAATTACCCGGGTATAGCTGTCCATACCCGGGTAGAAACTAACCAGGAGCATTGGTTTCACATTACAAAATTAACCCTGCAATTCCGCTTACCCGCTTTAGTGCGTACCCGGGTAATTTGTGATGTGCATTCACACCATACGAACGGCAAGTCGACAACCCGGAGAATATGCATTGCTATACCTCTCCACTCCCATGCATGAACCATTGCGCCCACAACATTCTCAAAATGGTGCCCGAAACATTTGATCTTACTACTTCTAAATCTTTGAAATTAAAGAAAGCATACCATTTACCGAGACAAGTTACCGATCACTAAAGAGAAACATATGAGGTGTCTTTAGACGAGGCGCCTTTATAACAGGGAGGTTTAGATGCACTTAAACGCAAACGTGATCGCAAAATGCTTTGAGCACTTGGTCGATCGTTATACTTTGAGGAAATTTTAGAAGAGACGAAAACAAAACTCCACAAAAATAACTCTTTTGCCGTGACCAAATTTCGATTATGGTTGACAAGAAAAACCTTACTCAAAGTGTTGACAGCAATGGTAACAAACACCACATGAATTTATTTCCGTCCAAAATGGTATTTCATGCTGGAAATTGACAACCGAAGGTGGTTTTCTAAAAAATGTCCCGTGCATGGGACTTTTTTACCATTCACTTGTACACATAGATTTTTCAAGGTTTTCTATATACCATACCAATAGGTTTTATTCGCATTAAACTTAATTACCCGTGATGAAAAACTGATCTTGGCTCTCAGCGTTTCAAGCACATGCCTGGACACCCAAACACCATATGGTTGAATGCTTCATAGCACTTCCAAAGAACTGATATAACATTCACGAATATCCTGGTACACCCGAGATGTTAATATATATATAACAGATCCATTAAAAGTATGTTGTCTGTGTTCAGACCTTAGTGACCAAGGAATACTAAAATGAATGGGGAAAAATGATATTTGTCCCAGTTTACTGACAGAAGTAGATCGACGGTTGGTGGCATTAAACCATTGTTGGTGACTTTGCACAAACAATAATGACATAACTTGGTTTAACTTGATTATCTATACCCTATACCCTATATTAGATACCCTATATTAGATTCGAACAAAAATCTGGACTTCTTTTCCTTTTCTTGACAGCTAGAGTTCGACTTGGTCTTTGATGCTTTCACCAAGGAGGCCTACGTAAACGCCAGCCGATTTAATGACACCAGCTTCCCTGAGGACATCAGGCGGCAGCTACGGTTCATCCGGGATGTCGGGGTCGCGGCTCTCGACCCCGCCAAAGTTGAAGAGGTTAGAAAGTAATTGCTTTATCCAATAAATTATTACGTCCAATGGTCTCGTTTCGTCATTTAAACGGTGTTTTGATAGTGTCTCACAAATGCTAGAAATTCTCCTTCCACTGTTATAGTTCTCTTTGTTTACAAATACTATATACTACCCACGTTGACATTCTTTGGTTTTCTCCAGATAAATTGAATATTCTTTTGAAAGCCATCATCCTGTGTGAAAGTATTTAATTTCTTACAAATTTTCGAGCGTAACCCGCTCCGCGTCAGGTAAGACTGCCCACGGATTGTGTATTATGTCCTCCGCGAAAGTGTCGGAATAAATTGTTGCTGTTTAATACATGTATGCACGCCTCGTGGTGTTAAAGGCAGAGGCTCGTCAATGCGCGCGTGAGGCCAAATTCGTGCCACGAAATACGCAGCTCCATGCCTTCGCTATGGAGCTGCGGATTTCGTGGCACGAATTTGGCACGCGCGCTTTGACGAGCCTGTGCCGACTTTGTCATAAATGTCAGAGAATCACTCCATTCAGTTGAGATCATGTACTGTAGCCTAAACTCGATTTGACGTTTTATGAATGTTTTTTTACAGTTACGAGATTTGTTTTCCAATAAAAAGTGGTCTTTGCGATAACTTTCGGTCACGAGGTTAAATTTAGAGCACATTAGATCCGTGGGCCTATATATAAACGGTGACTTGTATACAGTTACAGGGAAAGATAAGTTCTATGACAGACAACTACAGCGGCGCCGAAGTGTGTCGACCCGTAAATCTTTCGGAATGCTTGCAACTGGAACCCGGTATGTACGTGTGTGTCTGAAGACAAAACATGATGATAATGATGTGATAGTAATAATAGCTATAGCGCATTTCAGATCCGCTGGATCTCTCAGCTCAATGCCCTTTTTGCATTATTACCCCTAGCCATGCATTGCGCTCAGTAATATCATTCATTAATATTCTCACCAAAATATCATACTTTGCAACACTCCAAGGCGGCTGCCGCGGAGTGATATTTGCTACACTGACAGGCCGTCCATCCACAGCCGTCAAGTTCAAGTTCAAAACACCGTGTGTACAACGTACAAATGAATGGTGGACATTTGGACGTATTTACATGTCAACCGTGGAAGACAGCGGCAAAGCTGACGTTTTAACTCGTTAACCTCCCCTGTGACCATATAGGCCTACAAATTACCAGAACGTGTTTACACGTCCTCCGGTGTCAAGTGATTAAAGAGGATTGAAACGGGCTCGAAAATACAGCCTAAAACTGCCTTCACATAAGAACTAAGGCTAACCGCATGTTAACCATCCATATTGGTAATTCTACCACGTGTACGCAATATATAGAGCTTTATCCCGTGGCGCTTGCAGATAATAATAATCTTTTCCACCGCAGGTTTGACCAATGTGATGGCCACCTCACGTGACTGGGACGAATTGGTCTGGGCTTGGAAGGGTTTCCGCGATCAAGTCGGGATCCCCAACAAGCCGCTGTATACCCGCTACGTGGAACTATCCAACACAGAAGCCCTAGCAAATGGTAACGGCATGTTCCCTAAATGCACTCATGACATTATGCACCTATCAATTGTTTCACACCCCCCCCCCCCCCCCCCCCCCCCCCCCACCCCCGAAACCCCGCGCTGCGCCACCCCCTATAGGTGCATGGGGTTTTGTCACGTTTTTCATGCCCCAGGGTGCATTTGACCCTTCGAAATACAATTTTCTGTGCATTTGTATACAAGACGCGCATGTTTTGCACCCGAGGGTGGGGATTTTTGTCACGCAAAAATTCCCCACCTCTTAGGTGGGGTAGCCCGGGGGAGGGGGAGGGGGGAGGGGGGAGGGGACAATTGATAGGTGCATTAATATACCCAGCACGATATGTGGCAAAGGGACTCCCTCTAACGCCCCTATACCTCAACACACTCTTCCTTTTTGTTAACGCACCCCCACCCCCTCCCCTTGAAAACTGAAAGGAATGACTTGGATGTTTGAGACACAATACATAGTTCCGAGATTGCCCAGTTAACCCCGCCCCTTAGATATTGTTGCTATGTGCTCACAAGCCATCGCCAAAAAATGGCGACTTAACGTACAAAGCAACGGGACTCGGCATTGAAAGCACAGATTCATTGAAGAAAACTCAAACGTATTTATGTTTGAGGGTCGACAGTTACCGTAGCACACACTGAGCGAAGGGCTAGTAATGCAGGGATGACATATTCATACAAATGCGCTTTCCTACCTTTGAACAGCGAATCGCCCGACATTGAAACCAAAATTCACCCGGTCACTGGCGCATACAACATACAAACTGTATGGGCAGAAAATTGGGTGATGATTGCATCACTTTGACCTTTGTGGGCGCCGTCTGCTAGCTCTGTTGTGATTGGTCGGCGGGTTCGGCTTGATTGACAGGTCGGAAAGGTGAATTGGGGAACAATGGTAGGGGCGATACCCTCTGTCACATAGGCCTATATCGTGCTGCATTATGTATGTATGACATTTCATGTCCCTGTGGTTTTGCAATGGACGCGCAAGCCGACGGCTCAATATATAAACCTAATTACCATGGCTCCCCTTGTATTTCCATTATTTAATAAGCTACATTGTGTATATTGTTTTTGTATTTCTGCAGGGTTTCCCGACATGGGCGCGTACTGGCGCTCTAACTACGAGATGGACGATGTGGTCAACAACGCCTACAAGTTATACAACGACATATTGCCGCTCTACAAGCAGCTTCACGCCTACGTTAGGAGAATTATGCACAAAACACATGGGGATAAAGTCGATATCAAGGGGCGTATTCCGTCCAACCTATTGGGTATGCTACACATTTAGCTCCGTCTACAATACAGAATGCACATGCAAATCAGACGTGGCCAAATAACTAAGCTCCGCCCATCCTCATACAAATAGACCAGTTGCGTGATAGATTTGCATAAGTCCTGAAGTCACGCCCTATATTTACATAAATGCTAGAGTCACGCCTTCGCACTATATGGCGCTCGCCATATCTGGCAAATCGGGCCCGTTTCCAGGGGGTGCACGCTGGCACATAGTAACCGTGCGGTACCTGGAATACCTCGCACATTACTCTGTGTATTTCTAAGCTGGACCATGTTGATTGAATATGTTGATCAGCAACTTCAAACCAGTCACATAACCCAAAATCGTTTCTCTGTTTTTCTAAATGCACCATTGCAATTTGGAAACGTTCCAGTTTTCAAAGTTGACATCGATTTCAAGTTTTAAAAAACACGTTCTATTTCGTCATTTTGACGAAAAATCTCGATGACTATGTTTCAACATGTTCATTTCAACATGTAATTTCGGATGGTCCAGCTTAAAAATGCATAGAGTAATGTGCGAGGTATTTCAGGTACCGCACACACTTTCGCGCCGGTTACTATGGACCAGCGTGCACCCCCTGGAAACGGCCCGATTTGCCAGGTAGTCTGGTGCTTGACTCACTCGCATGCGAGCGCCATAGCGTGAAGGCAGGACTCTAGGATTTATGCAAATCTATCACGCAACTGGTACTCAAACCGTGTCGAATAGCTGCTATTTATAGGGAAACTTTTGATATATAAATTGGTCGACAATGAGGGCATAAAACGTGCAACCATGCATGTCTTCAAGGAACAAAGAAACTGCCCACGAAATGGCGGCTATTTGATACGGTCTATAAAGCACTATGGCATAAAGATTGGGAAATGATCAACTGTTTTGGGTGGTTATTTACAGGTGACATGTGGGGACGCTTTTGGGGAAACATCTACGGACAAGTTGTGCCTTACCCAGATACCCCGGATATTGATGTCACAGATACCATGGTTGCCAAGGTAATATCTTCAGTGTTCTTTTCCACACAATACAATATGTCTTATCTACAGCACTCCCCATTCTTTAAAAAAAAACACACATCAAGCCGTTTTTTTTATTTCAAAGAAAACAAAGAAAACATCAGCATATTTACAGATGGAAAAAACCTCACGCGTGTAGGAAAACAAAACGAAATTAGATGTCCGAGAATTGCGCTGCACCAAACGAGAATCAAAACTGGAACAGACGTGGAATGTGGAAAGTTCGGTTAAAACATTCTATCCGTCCGTGATACGGAGGGTAAAACAGTCATACAGTGTATATGTTTGCCAGGGGTTCACCCCACTCCGCATGTTCCAAATGGCCGACGATTTCTTCGCCTCCTGCGGCCTGAAGAGGGTGTCTCCGGACTTTTGGAACGACTCAATGCTGGTGAAACCCACAGACGGACGTCAGGTTGTCTGCCACCCTTCGGCGTGGGATTTGGGTGACGGCAAGGACTTAAGGTGAGCCAAGTGCCGACATTTTTAATCACAATATAAAAACAAAAGTCGCAAGAAAGAGGTGGCGGGTTTCTGCAGGTGTTGAACTCTCCAACTGGGGAAACGGCATGTCCATCATTTCTTGCACAGAACATCTTACAATTTTATGCATTATTTGCGTTGTGGCCCAGTTCAGTCCACTCCAGTGGCGGCTCATTTAAAAATTTTCATCTTCAATTAAGATATGCGTGCATGGGACCTTGCATGCAGGTACTTGTGTTGGGCATGCAGGTACTTGTGTTGGGCTCGCAGGAACTTGCAGGAAATTACGATTCGGTTCTCTGGCCGGTTCCAAGATTCCAATACAGATTTCGCAATTACGTACTGTGTCCACCATAGTCCGCTTGAATTTCGTTCAAATAAAACGACACTTTCGATACCACGTTATGTTCTTTATTGGGAGGATTTCAAAACAATATTTTCAATGTGTAAAATCCAATTCACTTAATGTCAACGTTGTTAATTCGGGTCGCGCGATGAACCACAGCCAACGAATTAATAGATCCAGCTCGCAAGATAAGAAACTGCAAACGAATATTATCCCAAAACTTCTTTGGGCGTCGCCGATTGGTTTGGATCATTGTCTCGCAACATTTAGGTGAAGACTTGGTGTTGCTGGTGTATTACCTGTGACGTTGAGCAAGGCACTTTACCACAAATGCTCTATCATTTGAATGCACAGACGTTGGTTCAGTGCGTTGTATAACGCACTTACATGATTCCAGACCACTCTTAAAAAGTAAGTAGACCTATACCTTTGGCTGCCAATGGCGCCACCCACCCATGTACCTCGATGTTTAGGTGGAATATTAAGACAATTGTAAGTTCCATTCAGCCTATATACGGGCTGCGAATTGAATTTAAGCCATAGGTGGAGCAGCTTTCATAGACGGTTGCTCATGCCCGCAAAACTATCAATCAACATCATCAACTTTGCTTTTGTTTTGCGTAGCGTCTGAGTTTATTTTCCTGTGTTCACAGAATAAAGATGTGCACGGAGGTAAACATGGAGTACTTCCACGTAGTTCACCATGAGCTTGGCCACATCCAGTACTACCTCCAGTACAATGATTTGTCCGTAGCTTTCCGTGGAGGCGCTAATCGTGCCTTCCACGAGGCGGTCGGTGAAGTCATCGCAATGTCAGTATCCACTCCAACGCATCTGTCACACCCAGACATTGGTTTGTTACCAACGGACGGCTTGAGCGGAGAAGGTATAGAAGACGTCAACTAAGCAAAATGCCTATGGTGTTTTTTAATCCACTCTGCACACATCTCACACAAACGTGAAATACATGCTGAATTTGGTACATGAAATTTGTGTACCAATCACAATAACTGTGCCAACAAATCGTAACGCCATTCGATATAGCATGATAAAGTTGAATACTACCCAAAACGCTACATTTGAAACAGCTGGCGTGAGCGATCATCGCACAAAATGCAGACGGAAAAGTGGAGCTTACGGCAATCAAAAAGAGGAAATAGCCAAAGATAAAGACAGATAGAACACGTCACAATAATTTCTTACAATTTACCCCATTTTCGTTGTACAAGCGAAAATGCGCCGAGTTTTGCATAAGCACGGCTATTTACTGTGGTGATGCATAACCATTCACCTTAATTTACTGACTAATCATCTTAAGTCGGATACAAATCCATCATGTAAAAAAAGAATAACTTCAGCCCTATAAACTCACTTGAAACACTGCCTCCAAACTAAAGATTGACATAATGTCTGTATTTACGCTGTAGCCTATATATATACATCACTGCGTAAAACAAAACGAAACAACTGCACGGAACTTTAAACAAAAAAGAGTAGCAATTCGGAAACTAACAGTAACCTGGTAGAGTTAATACCAATCCTAAAGAGGAGGAAAGATCTAACTAAAGGCGGCAGGTTTGGTTTGGTTGTTTCAGACCGATCGATTGACCTAGAGCGCCACCAAGAGGCAGCAGCATGGCAATAAATATTCAGTATTTTGTTTTGTCCCCTAGAAACCGATAAGTGGACGAAAGAATTGGTAAAAGACGGCATATTTTAGTTAAGATAGTTCAGCTCGATCGATTAGAGTCCCTTTATATAGAGAGAGTTGCGACATGAAAGGTTCACCGACGCCATCTTGTTTCCAAAGCGGTCGCCACAATATGCAGACGGCTATGTGTTTTATCTAAAACAAAATTTAATATCCCACAGAATAGCAACCGTAACGTCTTTTCCTGTTTTCCTTGTTAAATATTTGAGTCCCAAGTCCAAGTTGTGCCTTGCTTAGAAAATTAGATGGCGGCTCCTATGACTGGAAGTTGTCATGACCCTCTCTTCCAGGGGACTCTACGATCGATTGACCTAGAGCGCCCCTAGGAGGCAGTATAGTAGCATAGCAAGATTATCTCTATTTCGTTTACGTTCCCTATAGAAACTGATATCAATTTTTTACTCAAGACATCGCTGAACACCATCGGGACTCTGCCGTTTAGTCTGGCCCTAGAGCAGTGGAGATGGGACGTGTTCGCCGGGAATGTGAGCAGGGACGAGTGGACAAAACGATGGTGGCAACTTAAGTAAGAAACACGGTTTGGACCAAAGAAAATACAACATCACCAAGTGCAACTACGTCTTCCAAAGGTGTAGAAACAATAATACATTTTCAAACAATTACCTCATATATTATATTGTATGTTCTGTGTGTCTTTCTAAAGCGCACAGAAACGCCAATTGCCGCGCATTACACCATTTACACGTAAACCAGCACGGGTTGAAATTTTATAGAGAATTGATTCTCGTTTTTAAAAATATGTTTATCCGCAGTAAACCAAAACCAAAATCATGTTACAGGTGTTTATTATCATTGCTATCAACCCTTTGTTTTAGTCGGTGTTTTCTTGTCAAATCGTTAAGTAAAATTTTGGGTAACTGCATATGATGTAATTGTGACTTCAAAATACAAGACTACAAAGGCAGGGGGTCTTGACACCCCCCCCCCCCCCCCCCCCCTCCCCCAGATTGATTGTAATCTGTATTTTGAGGCTGGATCCTCCAATCACAAGATAAAACTTAGAAATCATGTGAATTTTAGTTCCGATTCTTACCTTTGTAACTGTTGGGTTTCCATCATTACGTTGAAGGCATGATCTGGTGGGTGTTAAAGCACCCGTTGAGCGGACGGAGGACGACTTCGATCCCGGAGCAATGTTCCACATTATCCTCGACTATTCATTCCTGAGGTATAAACAAAAATCGGTGAATTTAGAGAATAGACAACATGAACAAAAATAGAATTGTAAAGTAGGGATCTTGCGCAATATTACTTAAAAACCTAACGATTTTTTGAATGACAACGGTGTAATTGTACGACTTATATGAAACTACATATACTGCAGCCTTGAAAATATTGGACCACCTACGCGCGCCTTGAACTATCCAGAAAAATCACTCCTCTTCGTCAGCAACATGGCTTATGTTTATGATGTTTGGTGTCATTATACATGGCATCAGATATTGCTATAAGACAATCCTTAACCAATTGTTATGGCAGGAGTTATTTTTGTTATAGTTATAGTTTGTTTCAAGGCTGTATGTAAATACATTATTCCAGAGCACTCGTGCGATCCTTTTATTCATCATGAACATTAAAGGCACAGGCTCGTCAGCAATGCGCGCGCGCCAAATTCGTGCCACGAAATACGCAGCTCCATGCCTTTGCTACACAGAGCTGCGTATTTCGTGGCACGAATTTGGCGCGTGCATTGCTGACGAGCCTGTGCATGCCTTGAAATACCATAGTCACTAAAACATAACTCGAAATCTGACAATACGTTTTGTAAATAATGTGGAAAGTAAAACGTGCATAACGGGAAATTGTTACGTCAACGAAAATAATGATGTCGCCAGTCCCCATAGATGTGACTAGGCACAATTAACAATCATTGGGAAAAAAAATTGGTAATCACATGATTATTATTTCTTCCAGGTATTTCATCCGAACCATAATCCAGTTTCAATTTCATAAAGCCCTGTGCGACGCCGCGGGACACACCGGGCCGCTACACCGGTGCGACATTTACAAGTCGACCGCTGCTGGAGAAAAACTCGCGTAAGTTTTACGGGTATTTGCGGAATCCAAGCTAAACCTTTTTTTTCCGAGTATATAGGGCCTATATCAGTATTTTGTATAACGGAAATAAACTCCTCAAAAAAAGTTCGGAAAGTCAAGTTTGACTGACGATTTCTCTCTTGTTACTAAATCATTTCTCTTGAATTTGGTATCATTGGAAAGCCCTGTTATTCCTCTTTACAGTGATGTGTCATTTGTTATGATTAATCAATTGGGAGATGTGCAGTATAGCGGAATACAGGGGTGGGTGGGAAGTGAAATGTCACAAAATTCACTGCTATTGTCATGCAGTGCATTCCCCTTTTGCTTGGAGGATGGGAATGTGTCAATGCACTTTTTGACAATAGCAATGCATTTTGTGACATTTCACTTTACACCCGCCCCCGTATTCAGCTGTGCTGCACGTCCCACAATTGCTTAATCATATTGCTTAATCGTCAGTCAAACTTGACTTTCCGAACTTTTTTTGAGGAGTTTAGTTTACTTTGTATATTAAACGGAAATATGTTCGTATAGACCATATTCATGCGCAAAGAAAAGTTCAATCGTGTCCCCTGAAGAATGCAAGCTGTTGGTTTGAAAGGTGCCAACAACGCATGCGTTTCAAATTAATCTGACACGTTCCAATCAGCTGTTTGCATTCCAGGACAGGGCTGCGTTCCAAACACGCAAACGTTTGCAAACGTTGGCCGCAATTTCGGGTGGAACGAATTGTGCGCCACTAACGCTCGGGAGACTTTTGGATTGTTCGCGAGTCATTTCAAAATGGCGTGCGCGACATGAAAAATGACAGACGATGGTTTGCAGTTTGGAAAATAACAAATAAATTGCACCTTTCGTGGTTGTCTGCCTTATCGCTGGCGATACACAATCAATAGCAACGTGTCACATTTCCTCAAACAATAATTGGAAAGCAGCGGAAAGCCACATTACAGCATCGGTACGACTGACTGTGGATCTTGACAACGTATTTTGGCAAACAATCCATTCCACATTGAGCAAACGTTGGTGGTGCCAACGTTAACAAACCGTTCGCGTGTTTGAAACGCAGCCCTGGATTATAGGGGACACGAATGGGGACGGACGGGTGTATAATGCGTAAGCACTCTGGATAAAAACATCTTTATATTCACACTTACTGATTTGTTTCAACTTTACGTTTTTTTGGTTTTTCTGCAAAGACAATGACGTCACGTTTTATTTACAACATGTGTGTTTTTCTATGCAAGCCTCCGTCGTGAGCAATGTGTCTCTTATCTCCAAAAATTGCACAAGTGAACAAAGAATGACGCCGCTGTGTCTTATGTCTATTAATTATGGACGTTCCTCGCTTATATTTTGTATATTTTTGCAGCAATATGCTAAAGATGGGCTCTAGCAGACCCTGGTCGGAAGCCATGGAAGCCATTACGGGTCAAAGGTCAATGTCAGCCGACGCCATTAATGACTACTTTGCGCCACTGATGACGTGGCTGGAAGAGACAAACAAAATGAACGGGGAGACGATTGGATGGGGTAAGAGACGTAGCCTACATGTCGTCTATTTTCAGTTGTACGGCAATTTGTACAATAATCAGCCAACCGCTCAGAGTTTTTCAACTGCGTTTTTCACCAACTTGTAAAAGTTTCAAGCAATCAATTGGCATCCACTTTTGCTTTAACGTGACAATGCGCATTATTTCATGGGTCTGTTTCTAATTCGGTCCGTGTATTTTTAAAGGGTTCAACAACTGAGCATTATTGGTACAAATTAGGTGGTTGTTTAAAATATGGGGGTAAGAGTTAAGAAGTTCAGGTTTTTTTTAAAAATGACTCACAAAGCATCGGTAGGCCTAAGTGCAGATTTGATGGAAAGTTTCACATTTAGGAGTGAGAAAAAAGATTTTGTGAGGAAACAATTTAAACAAAAAACATCCCGTCTCATATATTTTGCACACATGGTCTGAAACCATTATCAACTATTCACCGCCGCGTTATTAGCCTTTTGTCAAGGCTGTGCTTTACAAGCGTTCACAGTACCCGCGCCGTCGCCGCGCTGGTATAGCGCCCTCATCCTGGTGAGCTGTTCCGGGAAAATACACCGGCCGCGCGCTAGACGCAAGAGGGCGCGCTACTAAGGCGCGGCCGGTGTCGCTGCGGCAGCCGTTTTACAAACAAAAAAACCGCGTCTTTGACAAAGACTACCGCGTTATATGATCATGGGATGCACCTATTGTGGCGACTTAAAAACAGATTATGTAGGTCTAGTCTATGCCTTCAGGGTATCCGACGTGTATAAACAAGTATAAATGTAACAAAAAGACAAAGGACTGGGAGAACAGGCAGTAGGCCTACACCATAAGTACACTCGGCAAAAGAAGTTCTTGGACACTTGTAAAAGTTCAAATAATTTTTAAAAATAATTCATAAAAAGCACATTATTGTATATCAATATGACCACACAATAGTTCTCTACCAGCATGATATGGAGTTAACGCGTGAGCAATCATGCATGGCTGGTTACACGCATTAAACAATAGCAAGTACAGTAACAGAAAATTGCAAGAAATGGAGCATTCAGTTATTCAATTGTGAAACAGTTTATGTGGCATAATCCGATAGTTGGTGCAGTGACAAATCGCCTTCTCAGTGCAAGCATCCTAATCCTCCTGTCTTCTGCAGGGGTGGTGACCCTAGGTCGACCAGTCCTAGGGCGGTCGCTAACATCATCAGTAGCCAAATAGCGCTGGTTCAAATTTGAAATTGTTGATGGTGCAACTTGAAAAAAACGAGCCACTTGTCTAAATGACTGTCCAGATTGCAACATTCCTATTGCTCTTGCCCGCTCTTGGATCTTGAAAGTGTATGTCCAAATGATGCATCTCATGATGCATCTGTAAGCATTTAATTCCAATCATAAACACCTGTTGCAATTGTGGAATGTATGCCTGCAGGATGGATATGATTATTAGCATTTGAATGCTCCATTTCTTGCAATTTTCTGTTACTGTACTTGCTATTGTTTAATGCGTGTAACCAGCCATGCATGATTGCTCACGCGTTAACTCCATATCATGCTGGTAGAGAACTATTGTGTGGTCATATTGATATACAATAATGTGCTTTTTATGAATTATTTTTAAAAATTATTTGAACTTTTACAAGTGTCCACGAACTTCTTTTGCCGAGTGTATATAAATGTATCAAAGTTTATGTGCGGCGTAAATTTAAGTGTTGCCCGCCGACGCTTAAAGGCATCGACTTGCGTAGAACTAAAACTTCAAAACATTTAAAATACGGTACCCAGTTCCGCGACTTAAGTGAGCTTTATTTCATTTGAACTCATTGTTCAACTCTTCGTTGTTCAACAGATTCCGGAGGATGGAGTAGCGGCGTTCAATATGGCGCCTCCTTTGGTTTGCTGTTGTGCTGTGTGTTCATAACGCGAGTTATTTCTGCTGGAAGACGGTAGATATCAGCAGGCCTCGTCGCAAGAAGATAGCGTATATGCACGTTTTAAGCCACCGCCAGTTTGTCAAGTCACTTTTGTATGTGAAAATGAAGATATACTGAAATTTCGCAAAATCGAACTTCGAAGGATCGTATAAGCTCATAATATTTTGTTTTATGTAGGAGTTTGGAGATAATAGATTCGTGTTAATAGATGGGTCATTCTATAAATTTGGGGTCCAGTTTTTCTGTCCCCTGTTACGTCTGACATCTTGTAAAATGTTGTAGTTTGTAAATTCAGGACATATTCTTTAAATGCCTTCTATTTCAAAGAGTGATTACATAAAGTACAATGCATAAAAATGTGTTTTGAAGGCATTTTTAATAATACTTGTACGGCAAATGGCAGTATGTCAGGTGTAACAGGGACAGGAAAATGTCACACGTTGGACCCCAAATTTATAGAATGACCCAGATTCATGTTTAACTTAATAGATTCATGTTAATATATTCATGTTAATTCATGTTAATATATTCATGTTAAAAGATTAATGTTAATAGACTAATGTTAATAGATTAATGTTAATAGACTAATGTTAATAGATTCATGTTAATAGATTCATGTTAATAGATTCATGTTAATAGATTCATGTTCAACATAATATATTTATGTTAATTCATGTTAATATATTCATGTTAATAGATTCGTGTTAATAGATTCGTGTTAATAGTTTGAAGTTAAATTCATGTTACACTTTCGACGGGAGTGGAGTCTTTTTGATTAGACCCTTTGCATGGGCGGCCATGACAGGGGGCAGTCACATTGTCACTGTGCGTCATGCACGAGTAAGCACTTTGTGGATCTATTGTCACATTTAAATATGAAAACCTAGCCGCCAGTGCAAAGGCTCTATTAACGGTTGTTTTATGCATTATGGTATAAATTATTAAATACCCTACACGTTCGCCACTAATTCTTCCTAATATGTCATGATAATGCCCTAGAAAGTGTTAATTTGGTTAGAAAACATGATTTTAGCAGTGAGAACAGTTCAAGTTTTTCTTTGAATTTCCAACAGACGGCGCGTGTGGCACTGATTTTATCGAATATGTAAATGAAGGAAGGTATATATTTTACGCTTTTTAAATTTCTAAGGAGCTTTCCTTTTTACCGAGGTATTCCAACAAGAGTTGGCTTAGGCCTGTAGGCCTAAAAGAGTAGGCCTATACACCGTGTCGAATAGCCGCCATTTCGTGGGGCAGTTTCTTTGTTCCTTGATGAACTGCACGGGTTGCACATAATTTATTGTATTTCATTGTTGAACGGTTTAAGTAACAAAAGATGCCCCACGAAATGGCGGCTAATTCGATATGGTCTATTCTTGGTTAAACATCATAGCCCGCCTCCAGGCCTGGATTGTTTCCCCGTACCGTACCGTTGTCTCAAATATCCAAGGAATTTAAAGGAATTCCTTTCAAAGCAAGTTTTACTTTCTTCCTCCATGGTTGCGAGGTCAATTAGAATGCAAGAATTTTAAACATGTAGGCCTACCGGCCTACTATCGAGTATATAGGCTTACCCGGGAAAAATTCCATAGGCCTATATGTCGTTTGGCGCTACATGTCCAAGAAAGTGTAAATTTGGTGAGAAAACATGGATTTAGCAACGAGAAAATTTCAGGTTTTTCTTTAAAAAATACCTTGGCCTAAAATTTGCATGCTCAACGGAGTCTCAACTAGCGAAAGTGTATGGACATTTTCGCCTTAATTTCGTACCTAAACAACGGCCACGTTGAAGTTCTCCATTGACTGACTCTGCCGTCCATGGACCATGCAAGACATCACAGGCCTACTGTATGTAGCATTCTCCCTCGCGTTTTCATGCCGTAGTCCACGCTTTGGCGATAAAAACTCCTCTAGAACTTTCTTTCAGAGTTGACCGACAGTTTCAGTTAATTCCTAAATGGTTGTACTATTATTTGCATAACTAGAATGGTTGACAAACTTCCGTACCAAGCGGTGTTGTAGGCCTACCACGAGTGATGCCGCGCCATTGAATGACCACACTACTTTTATTTTGTAACGTGTCTTTACACGTGCACACTGCATCACACACAATTTTGCATTTTTTTTAGGCGGCAAAATAAAGGCATTTGATTGGTGCAGTCACAATGCGCGTGTTGTGCGTGCTCGTGATACGCGCAACGCACATATTCCTGCACAAATTTATTTTGGTGTAATATTTTTGGTACAAATGTATTTTACAAAACAAAACAAATTGATTTGTATGTTGTATTTATAATGCAGAAGCAGAATTATAAAATAAACGAAAACCGAAAATGTTTTACATTTAGGTCCTAAAGTAAAGTAGGCCTACGCCCTCCTATTGTGCCTACCATGTTTCAAAAATGTGTTTAAATATGCCGCGGTTAGCAGTGGCGGGGGGAGGGGTGGGGGTGGTGGGGGTGCCGTGGGGTGCGCAAACACCCCCCCCCCCCCAACCCCCTTTTCAAAAAAAATATTAAAATAATTTTTAAAAATCCACTTTTTGTGCACACTTTTTCTGCTTAAAGTGGTTAAATATTTCCCCAGATCGCACCACAGAGCATCTAGAATCCATCTAGAAGCCTTTAGGGCTTCGCGCTACGCGCTCGCTATTTCATTGTCATCAGCATTTCATGCTTAAAAATGTTTATCCCTTAATTTAACAACTCCGTGAGGGCGCTACATAGAGAATATAAATATTCATATCCGTTTCAACCAATCACAAGCAGAGAAACTTCTCAATGCGCTACACCCATCTACGGGAAAAACAAACGCCCGCGATTACAAGATTTCAGGAAATATTTTTCAGAAATCAACATAAGGAAGCACAAGAAAATGTATACACACGTTTTGTTCTATTCTCGTTTTATTCTAAATCTACCCAGTTTTTGGTTACAAGTTATGTGAGCAATAATAGAAACAAGTTTCCACAAATACATACCCACGTTCAGCACAAAAAAATATATTACATGTAGGCCTAGTTGAAACGATATTTATAATATGTACTACAAACATCTGCAAATCATAAGCTTCAATTATTTTTTGAAACGAACGGAGTAAGCTCCAGATCCAATGTCATGGCTCGAACAGTGTATAATTTAGCATTTGTTTTAGGGAGAAGCCTGTTCCAACCATTTTGTGTCCTTACAATCTAAGATGAAACTAATCATTTCGAAAACTTGCTTGTATTCACAACCAAAGGAATGGTTAATGCTTTTACAAAGACAGAACCAAATTGGGTAATCAGAAATCCACACACGTACAACAACTTCAAGAAACCACTTTTGTAAAATAGCACTTTGAACACTGTCCTTGGTAAGAGTTGGGAAGTTAATCAGACATTTTTTTCCACTGAAAATTACTCATCTAGCATTAAAATGTGCAGATTTTATGAGAACAATTTAAGATTTTGTGAGGAAACATTTTTTTCAGCCCGTCTCATATGTTTTTGCACACAAGGTCTGAAGCCATGATCAACTTCCTAATTCTTTCGCTGTCCTTTCCCAAACAAAAACACTATTCAATGTTTAACAGAAAACAAGTGAAATGTCTCATTACAACTTCTTTCAAGTTTTGAAAATCTTACACAAAAATGACTTACTTTCCCTTAAAAGCAAATAACAATACGTACAGAACTACCACATTACGAACACACAGAAACACCTTGTTTATTAAAGTATATTTTTCCCCATTCTTCTTGATTGGTTGAAATAAAGGAGCGTATTTAGTTTATATATTCAATTTATTAGTTTTTGTAAAAAAAAATTAATTAAATGAAAAAATTTTGAAAGTTTATAACTTTCTGCAAGTTAACTAGCACTAAGCCAATACATTTAAGCATAAACCTTACTTTGTCATTTGTCCTTTTGTGACCCATCTTAACTTTCTTTTACTCATTCTATTTTGTTTGAAGAAGGGGTGTCAAAGCTGAAGGTTGGGGTGTAAAACCCATTTAGCACCCCCGAAATACCAGCAGGTACTTTCTTCTGTCTCAATAATAGTTAATACTTGAGAGAAAAAAATGACATACTTGCTTTTAAATATATTATAAGGAAAATATCTAAGCTGAACTACGAAATTAAAAGTTTTCTATAATAAAGCACAAAGAAGATTGCTGTATATTTGTACAGGAGTTTATCATTACACATTAGTACTACAATATATTTATAAATGTAATCTACTCCTATTTTAAAGGCGATTCATGAATACCTTAGATAGTTCACTGAACCACTGAAGAGGCATCGGAGTAGCGGCAAAAATTGTGGACAAAGATTATCTACAAAGGTCTGTGGCTACCATGAGCAATTTCATAAAATTAGTTTACGCATCCCTATTGGCTGAGAACACGTCACGAGGCCAGTTTTAAACGTACGATAAAGACCAGTGATAATGACCGGCCGGCTGGCTCGCGTTTGTGCCCACACCCTAGTCAGCACGTATGGAACACGCACACGCACACAGAAACTGCACGCTCCTGAAAGCAAAATGGGCACTGTGACAAAATCTATCCGGTCTGTGGGTGCGCGTACAAACACGCCTGCATTACGCTTAATGCGTGTGATCGAACAAACGACTCGATGCAAAGCAAGCAGTTTGAACGAACAATGCGATGAAGGAAATATGCAAAACATGGCAAAACGACAGGCTAATTTTGGTGAGTTTTACTGATTTACTCAAAAAGGTATTTATGAATGGGATTAAAAGTGAGTTTAATTTGGCCAGTCTTAAACAATCCGTTTAAAACCGGCTAGGGTCCTGGACGCTGATAATAGAGCTTCTGCACCGGCGGCCATGACAGGGGGCAGGTTTTATTATTTAAATGATGTAACAATAGAACCACAAAGCACCTACTCATGCATGCCACACGGTGACAATGTGACTGCCCCCTGTCATGGCCGCCGTGCAAAGGCTCTATAGCCCTTGTCTGGCGGCTCGGGCCATTATCAGCATCTAGGCCCCTAGCCGGTTGTTTAAGACAGGCCAAACCCACTTTTAATCCCTAGTTAAAGATATATGAACACATGAGAAAAAAAATAAACAAACAAATAAATGTTCTCCTATTAATTCATTTTAAACCTGCTTACTATTGACGAGCAATATTTGCTCTCCTCAATCCACTGGGAATTTCTCATAGAATCTTTTTACAAAGGACTTACGAACACAAAATGTTTCATATTTACACTACCACAGTTTCTTTGCTTGGCATAGAAAAAAGTAAACCAAACACTATGAAATAGACACAGGTCTTTCTTTTGCAAGTGTACAATATTTTCAAAAGTGGTTCCAGTTGTTTTAAAATTCAACCTGGCCTATTATATCGACAAGATGTTTAACAGAAAATATTGCTGCAAAAAATTGACAAGTATGCCAGAAATGAGCAGAAAACGTGTCTACTCTAAAGTAGCTACCGTAATCCGGGCCCAAATAGAGGACACCCTCAACTCAGCGCTTTTTGTGTCCCATTGCTGGCGATGCTCCGCGCGATGAGGGGCGTGAAGACTCCGGCGTTGGGTTGCCTTCACTGGCAGAATCGTCCTGAAGAGAAAAAAACAAAAAGACTCGAGTGTCGTAATAAGGTACACTGCTACAATGTTCTACTGTAGTGAAAATAATATTTTAAATGTAAGGCCCATTTCAAACGTGTAAGCACGGTGTAAGCACGGTGTAAGCACGGTGTAAGCACGGTGTAAGCACGGTGTAAGCACGGTGTAAGCACGGTGTAAGCACGGTGTAAGCACGGCAGTGGTTTCAAACGTCGAACTTAATTGCAAACTCCAAGTCGAACTTAAATACATCCAACATGGCGGATGAGTCGCGTACACGTCATAGACGTTGTGCACATGCGTTTTCCATTCTGTCCATTGTATGTTGCCATATTTATTATTTTGATGCACTTGTTTGTTGGTTATTTCTTTGCTCGCATGTGCGCGCTGCGAGCATGCGCATTCCTAATTGTGAACAACTAGGAATTTTAATGGCCTGGAACAGCTGCTAGTATCTAAAACTGGTCGCAAAAAATCTGCCCAGACTGTAGGACATTGATACACTTCTCACATTTGGGTCACATATCCAACAGAATTTCTCCCTATTGACCCCCTTCGAACACGTGCAAATACACCATTTTGGGAGTCAAATAATGCTGAGTCATTGTGAAAGCAATGTGCGTGCGCGCTGTGTGTGTCTCTGGTGGGCGTAACGCGGTTTAATTCACCAATGGGAGCCTTAGCATTGCGCGTTATGCACGCTATGGACACACACAACGCGCACGCACATTGCTTCCACAACGAAGCGGCATTATTTGACTCCCAAAATGACGTCATTGGCATGAGCTCAATACACACAGGGTATTCTGACAAATTATTCTGACGGATAGCTGTAAAAAATGCAAACCCATTTTTTAGTTGGAGCAAAATTTTCACCAAGAGATTGACCACTATGTTTGCTTGAACATAATTCCTTCAATTTGTTGTTTATTTTCAGTCACAAAGTAGCAACTGATTAAAACCAAAAAACAATTTATTGTCATGCAGTTTGTGTCATACTTCTATGCCAAACGCACACATGGGACAAGCTCTGCAAAAAGGAGTTTTTGTAACCATAATTAGACAGTGTCAGATCCAGGCTCATTAAATACGAACACAAAATTTTAATAAGCCTGGATCCGCCGCTGATTTTTAATAGTAGTCGCAGAATCTTGGCCCAGGCTTTGCAAGAAACGACCCATTTTCGCAGAGCGCATCACACAATGCATATGGGTCTTTCTATAAAATAGGGGTCCAAAAGTGTGACATTTGGTGTCCCCCGTTACACCTGATATGTGTTATTTTTGTATAAAAATCATTAAAACAATTTATTATGAATTTTACTTTATGTACTCAAATAATTTATGTACTCAAGTATTTAAAGAATGTGTCCTGAATTTACAAAAACGAGATGTAACGGGGGACACCAACATTGGACCCTAATTTATAGAAAGACCCATATGGTTTATAGACGGGCATATATCTGCTATAAATCAAAGACTTCCGTTATAAATCAAATAGCTTCATTCGATGAAGAGATCACTTTATTTGAAGAAGCAAAGTTGTAATGTGAACTCTCCCTATGTTCGACGAAGCGATTTGACACGTAACGAGATGGGGGCGTCGCACAGCTTCATTTGATCTTCGTTAGCGGTTGTCTAATGTGAACGGTACTGCTCTTCGTTCGATCTTCATTAAGTGAGGTGTAAACGCACGCTTCATTAACGCTAACTCCCTAGGGTGTATGTAAAATCCTTTTTTTTTTGAGGATTGATAGGGTTAACTAACGATGATTAACTAATCTTCGTCGAACGAAGCGAATTCTCAAGTGAGAACGGGGTCTTGGTCAGCAATTCAACTCTAAATCATGTACGTACATCTTCCGATTCGCTACTGCTACTGCTTGACGATTCGTCTTTCTTTCCCTGGTCGTCGTCCTCTTCCTCATCGCTCACCACAGGCTTGCGAGGAGGGCGCCCTCGTTTGACTGGCTGGGCCCTGCCCTTGCCGCGTCCTCTTCCTTTCCCCTCACCGCCTCTTGTCTGCTTCAGTTTGATCTTCATCTTCATCGAGGAGCGAGCTGGTCCCAAAAAATAAATAAACGAGGAATGACTTTTATGTAACACTTCCAAAGTACATCTTGCTACATGAGACCTGTTATTAATGCCACCTGCTTATAGTGGCCACCTGTCTGGTCCCAAATGCCATGTGTATAATGCTTAAGCAACCTCTATAAAGAGGCCACCAGTTTATAGTGGCCACCTGTCTTTGGTCCCAAATGCCATGTGTATAATGCTTAAGCAACCTCTATAAAGAGGCCACCTGTTTATAGTGGCCACCTGTCTTTGGTCCGAAATGCCATGTGTATAATGCTTAAGCAACCTCTATAAAGAGGCCACCTGCTTATAGTGGCCACCTGTCTTTGGTCCCAAATGCCATGTGTATAATGCTTAAGCAACCTCTATAAAGAGGCCACCTGTTTATAGTGGCCACCTGTCTTTGGTCCCAAATGCCATGTGTGGCCGTTTCTTGTTCCTTGTTCCCCTAACACTAGGGAAGTAATAGCGCTGGGGGCAACCACCGGCCCTTCAGCCTCAACCATCTCTATCAGGGTCGACAATGTTGTTATTGATATCGTCCCCATTACTTTGATGCTTCGAGTACATTCGCTGTACTCTTGTCGTTGCGCTGATACGTTGGGTTAGGCCTCATTATATTAGTCTTGAGTATCCTAGTGGCTCAGTTATGGACACGGCCAGGGAAACCCCCAACTCTTCACGAAAGAATGCTCTAGGATCTTTTAAATGTGTCACACAACACACTGGACCAACGGCTTTACATCCCTTCCGAAGGATGGAGCAGGTGTGTTTAAGTGCCTTGCTCGAGGGCACAGGTACCACTGCCGGGTATCGAAACCGCAACCCCAAGTTTTCACTCGAGTATTGCGAGTCAGTGACTTAAACTGCTCGGCCACGGTTTCTCCTTCAGACAAAATACCGCTTATTGGCGCATTATGTGTGGTAGCTAAAATGATGCGTCCAACTAAAAATAAAAACCACTATTGGCTGTTTCTAATGCCAAAATATTGTTTCGCACAATGGAAAATAACTGTTTTAGGCTACTTGTTGGTAAAAGGAGCCGTCCAGATCACATTTTTGACGATATTTTGATACAATATAATTTATCATATTTTTCTCATTACCATTCTGAATTTCACGCTCCCAATCCACATATTTCCAAGGATATTGTTTTTCCACTGATGTTTTGTAAACTAATTATAGGGCTCAGTAGAAACACACTATGCCTACCCATTATGCAATTCTCTGTCAAATCATCAAGTTTGTGAAAACTTACACTCCGAGTCCGATGTTGCTTCAGTTTCCTCATCACTATCTTCGTCCCCGCAGTTTGGCAGACGACCGGTTGCCTCCAGACAGCTACGGGCACTGGCAAAGACAGATTGTAGTACGATGGAGTCCTCGTAGATCTGATAGAAAAAGGAGATCACAAATAAATGGGAAACTTCATAAAATCAAGGTCGGTTGTCTCCAGAGAGCAGCGGGTACTAGCAAAGACAGATCGTACTACGATGGAGTCCTTGTACATCTGGTAGAAAAATGAGATCAGAGTCAAATGGAAATCTTGATAAAATCAAGGCTAGTTGTCTTCAGAGAGCAGCGGGTACTAGCAAAGACAGATCGTACTACGATGGAGTCCTTGTACATCTGGTAGAAAAATAAGATCAGAGTCAAATGGAAAACTTGATAAAATCACGGCTAGTTGTCTTCAGAGAGCAGCGGGTACTAGCAAAGACAGATTGTAGTACGATGGAGTCCTTGTACATCTGGTAGAAAAATGAGATCAGAGTCAAATGGAAAACTTGATAAAATCAAGGCTAGTTGTCTCCAGACAGCAGCGGGTACTAGCAAAGACAGATCGTACTATGATGGAGTCCTTGTAGATCTGGTAGAAAAATGAGATCAGAGTCAAATGGAAAACTTGATAAAATCAAGGCTAGTTGTCTCCAGACAGCAGCGGGTACTAGCAAAGACAGATCGTACTACGATGGAGTCCTTGTACATCTGGTAAAAAAATGAGATCAGAGTCAAATGGAAAACTTGATAAAATCAAGGCTAGTTGTCTTTAGAGAGCAGCGGGTACTAGCAAAGACAGATCGTACTACGATGGAGTCCTTGTACATCTGGTAGAAAAATGAGATCAGAGTCAAATGGAAAACTTGATAAAATCACGGCTAGTTGTCTTCAGAGAGCAGCGGGTACTAGCAAAGACAGATCATACTACAATGGAGTCCTCGTAGATCTGATAGAAAAAGGAGATCACAAATAAATGGGAAACTTGATAAAATCACGGCTAGTTGTCTTCAGAGAGCAGCGGGGTACTAGCAAAGACGGATATCAAGATGTAGTGAATCTTTTCTCTCCACAAGGAATAGTTTAAAGGCACAGGCTCGTCAGCAATGCGCAGGCGCGCCAAATTCGTGCCACGAAATACGCAGCTCCACAGCAAAGGCATGGAGCTGCGTATTTCGTGGCACGAATTTGGCGCGCGCGCGCATTGCTGACGAGCCTCTGCCTTTAATGGGAATTATATATTTGCATATAAACTGACTTTAAATGACAGCATATGATTCTGCAAAAACGTGTTTGGCGTTGAATTGTTATGGAAAATGTACTGCAAAATTAATTTCATGTGGGAAATATCATAAATTTTGAATTCATTACGTTACTAACCATGATTCTTCAATAGTTCTTAAAACTGGTGAGAGTAGGTGTGACTTGGCATATACAAAAACACACGTCAGTAAACAAGCATTAAAAGAAATATAATGATTTGTTTCAGTTGTGTCCCATTTGAGGAAACGTTTTGTTTCAAGACATGCATTTTTTTTCCCATGTCCTTTTTTTGTAACGTTACTAGCCAAGATTAAAATTCTTATTACAATTCACAAAATGGGGCTAAATGATTTTAGTTATTACTAAATGATTTTAGATTTTAGTAGATGTTGGTGAGATGCATTGATGGTACCAAAATGGAGAACTGACAGGCTTGCGTGTTGATACAACAGAGGATAGAACTCCAGTAAATTGCTAAATATGTAACCTTAATACTAGCCGTGGAATTGCCCGAACGATTTTTCTCTCATTCTAAGTTTGGATCTATCCTACCTGTGACCCCTCTAGATTGTAGGTCTGGGCATTCCGGAACATCAGACTGACGTCTCGTTCCAAGTCGTTGATGCAACGGTAGCGATGCTGTCGAATGCGATCTTTAATCTTCTTAACGTCCATGGGTTTGGCGATGAGTTCGTAGTAGTCTGGCAGTTCCCGTTTAGGAGGAAGGGCCAGGAATGGGTGGGCTAGAGGCCTGCCTTGTCTGGGGGATGAAGATGGTTAAATGTGTCTCGTTAATTTGGAATAAACTACTAAAGTGTGACGTCAGTTGCCAAACAAAGTGCTGGGAAACAGTTAGATGGTTTTAGTGCAGACCTTGGGAACAAAGGGTATCATTTTCAATTCACTTCGCTCAGGCACACAGGATTGGATGACAAACATTGCCAGTGAAGGAAAGTGACTCGTGACTCGGACTCGAGGCTAATGACTCGAGACTCGAACTCGGACTCGAGGCTAGTGACTTGAGACTCGAGACTCGGACTCGATATTGGTGACTCGACTACAGCACTGCTAGAATTTTCCACGTCCTCGTTTACACGGGATTAAAGTTGACCGTACAAGCTCCAACAGAAGGGGTTCGATTGAGGATTACAGGAAGTTTGAGCAGAATTGGCTCAAAATTACAGAACATGTCTTCAGAAAGCATCCCATTATCTTGGTACTTTACTTCAAATGGTCATTTTGAAACACCCCATTAGGCCTTACCCATCTTTGTAAGTGGTCATAGTCTCCACGAGTTTCTTCATGTTTCGTGTCAGCTTGGGCGGGTTGGGTTGCGGTTTCTCCACTGGTGGCCGGCCACGCCTCTTCTTAACGACTGGTTTTTCGGCCTTGCACGGCTTGTGATGGTGGGAGGAGCCAGCATCATCGTCGTCGTCCTCGTCATCCTCGTCTATGTAGTCATAGTTGCGTTTGCGTTGTTTCTTCAGCTTCTTCATGCCTTCGACTTCGTCGAGGTTGCCTTCCTCAATAGCCTGGAAGCAAATTGTGAGAAATGTGCGAAAGAATTTCAATTTGACTTTTAACCCTCCAGCATTATCATTATTATCGTTAGGTGCTGTACCCTGGGGCTATTTCTCTGTTAGGCCATACATTGTGTCACTGGGCCAGAGGTAGGATGATTGACGGCTTTTTTTATGCAGGGTACACAAATGAATGGGGCTTGGCTATGGGGCTTGGCTAGAGGCCCAGATTTTCCAGGGTCGACCTGACTGGTGAATGAACTCAACAATAAAGGTGACTATCTAGAAGCTCTAACAGACCTGAGATTTACATGAAATTGGCCCAAATGTGTTTTAGTAATTAAAACATTACAAAAATGTGCCTTCCGAAAGCACACAATTTTCTGAAATCGGAGGGTGAAAGGCACAGGCTCGTCAGCAATGCGCGCGGGCCAAATTCGTGCCACGAAATATGCAGCTCTATGCCTTTGATATGGAGCTGCGTATTTCGTGGCACGAATTTGGCGCACGCGCATTGCTGACGAGCCTGTGCCTTTAACTACTTGATGCAGGAGGAAGTGCAAACAGGGACGGTTGACTCAGAGTGCAGCAAGTATGATCTTTTGGTGAGAAGATTCATACAACTTAATGTAGAAATGACTCTCAAGAGTATTTGTGGTGCTTGACCTGGGGCGGATTGCAATAAAATCGACTTAGCCACTGGTCTAAGACCGCTTTTATAGCCGGCTTTCCAACTTAGCCAGTCTCGGCTTAGTCACTGGTTTAGCCCATTGCAATAAACCAGTCTAACTGAAGTACGGCTGCGCCAGCAGAAAAACACGCACATCATAACAGAAAGTGATGCAGCCGGCTATCCTTGCGTGACTTCAAGCCAAACAAACGTCCTCACAAAGCCACTTGATGACGCGTGTGTGGTGCAGTTTTTGCAGAGAAACTGACCGCAAAAATTATTAAATAGCACTAAAAGGGCTGTAATGAACACAATGTGCGTTTTGTTTGCCTTTTTTCATGCAAAATTACGAGATGTAGCGCGGTGTCCAAAAATTATAGCCTGCTCGCCGCGGGCTTAAATTTTAAGACTGGTCTAACTTTAAGACATCGATATTGCAAGCGGGCTATAATTATAGACCGGTCTTAGTGGACGCCGCGTTAGCCGGCTAAGTCTATAGACCAGTCTTAGACCGCATATTGCAATCCGCCCCTGGTATTAACTTTTGGCCTTTTTAAAATAAAACTGGTATTTTTTGCCAAAAATAATCTCAGCGTCAACTGGTAAAATCCATGCCTTACCCGAAGCCATTCTTTCTCCGTCAGCGAATCACTGTAATCTACATCCTTCCGCTGTCTTGAGCCCCGCCCAAACAACTTCTCTTCCTCATCTTCGCATGTCAGCCTCTCCACTTCCTTATCATCTTTAATCAGCCAGCTGGGAAGCTCCTCCTCTTCCATAAGGCGGGGCTTACGGTTGGGGTCCCGTGCCTCCTGGCGACGACGCTCGATGTCCATCCGTTGGAAGTTTTCAAATTCCTCCTCGGACCGAGCGATCATCTGGTTGATGGTTTCATCATCCGGCACTTCGTTTTCCTCCTGTTATTTGATTTTTTAGAAAGTGTGGTTTTTTAAAATATTTATTTCATTAAAGCCCCAATACATTTGCAGTTACCCAAAATTTTACTTCACGAGTTGACAAGAAAAACCTGACCAAAAGTGTTGATAGCAATGGTAACAAACACCACAATTTGTTTCCACTGTAAAATGGTACCTTTGTGGGAGAAATCGCCAACTAAAGGTGCTTTTAAAAAATTGTCTGCAGACAAGTTTTTAAACATTTATCCAACACAAAAAACATGCATGGATTTTTAAGGTTTTCTGAAGTATTACTGCATCTATGTGGCTGAAATTTCTACAAGGCATTTTATTAACATTATTCTTTAGTTATGTAATACTGTTGTTCCTGTTTTTAAAGGTTTTCCAATCATGTAATCTGTCTTGAAATGTTCTTTTTGGTGAATAAAAGCTATGCAAACCAATGTACATTATTAGAAAGAAAATGACCATAAATAAACATGGTATAATGTTCTATGGGCACTTTTTTCCACCCCGGCAAATATACAAACTTTGAGATACAGCCTGCCGACGGTTTGTAATAATTAGTGTGGATAATAAAAAGATTATTAAAATATTAATGGCAACAGTCAATGGCAACCAGAACTACATTGAGGCCGTATTTATCAACTTAATAAATGGATAGATTTTTAGTGAAAAAAAATGAAGGCTCTGAGTAATGTTGCCAAGCGGTTTAGGTTACGGACTGACAAACTGCAAGCTGAAGCATCCTACGGTTGCACTTTGGACACCACTTGGGATACTTTAACCCGTGAGCAAGGCGCATTAACCCCAACTGCCCCATCCTTCGGATGCGATGGAAAGCCGTAGGTCCAGTGTGTTGTGAAATGCACACGTCCCCAAATTAGGGGTCCAAAATGTTTGGTGTCCCAGTTACGTACGACACTCTCTGCTTCAAAAATCACCACTTATGACCACAAATTCTCAGTAATGGACTGTGGCCTGTGATTATAGGGGGCAGCATCATTTTCTTCAATAATTTGTTTTCTGATTCCTGAAAAATATTCAAAACAAAAGACCATACAGGCTTATAATTTGTTCCATGGCATTGAATAGGAGTTTGGTGTCCCGGGTTACCTACGCCAATGAAAATTGGCTGTAGAATGAGTTTGCATTAACCTTGGTGCCATATCTACAAACAAACATTAAATTTAAGTGTCATTTGTTCAAATAAAATTTTTTATTTTCTACGGGGAAACCACTTTCAATAATTAAAAATACTTGGAAATCTTAAAAAAGCATGTCACACTTTTGGACCCCTAATTTTGGGAATTACCCACTTAAAAGATCCAAAAGCACTCAAGTAAGGGGATTACCCTGTGTCTCTGACCATTGGCTGCCAATGGCGCCACCCACCTATGTATATCAATGTGGAAGACACTTGTAAGATTCATGCAATTAAAATTCCATCAGAGAGAGCCAAAAATTGAGTTCACATTCTCACCTCATCCTGGTCAGCGTCTTGGTCCAAGAGTGCCATCAGATACGCTCTACGCTCCGTACCCGTCGACTTGTTGTCAAACATTCCAGCCTGGATGACTTTACTGTCCACGTTTAGCTTGTGCTTGGCCGCGGCTAGGATCTTCTCCTCCACGCTCTGAACGGTCATCAGACGCAGGACACGGACTTCGTTCTTCTGGCCGATACGGTGGGCTCGGTCCTGGGCTTGTAGGTCCTAGAAGAGGTAGAAGATGGAGGGTAAATGGGTTATAAAAATTACAAGCTGGGAATATTTTAAAGCATGTTTATAGAGGAAACAACCAAAATATGGCATGATACAGAGTATTGTCCGAAGGGTCCAAGTCCTGAGTCACTTGGGTCGATTCCGAGTCATGTGTTACTTGTTTACAACAAATGTTAAATTATAACATTTATTAAATCTAGTTTACTTTAGTTTTTTTGCGTACAACTTCATGAAGGACTTCAACTTGCACGAAGGACTTGTACACAAAAACGTCTTTCTTTACCAAATTTTCAGAAAAATCCCATACTTCAAGAAATCGCTGCCATTCTTTATGAAGTTTGTATCCGTTTTTCAGTGGCTCATATTTATATAATATCGGATGGCTTTGAGGGTGATATGAGAATATACCGCACGAGTCATGAAAATACTGAACAAGCTAAAGGCGAGTTCAGTATTTTCATGACAAGTGCGGTATATTCTCATATCACCCAAAAAGACATCCAATACTATTGTTGTTATATAAAATGAAGCTTTCCGCAAGATTTTTGTCTGTTTGGTGTTGAAAACTTCAGTTCATTTGCAACGTTTACAACTGCATGCGCTTTTGTTACTGTATTCACTCGCGGTTGACACACACATGCAATCCATTCACTCGATGCATGAAGCGCACGTACGCGTGAGCTTTGGTGTGCCCAGCGTAGACGCACATCGGATTGGGGCTCTGTGCTGCACAGTATCAGAAATGCACGGTATCCGCAAAAGCTTCATTTTATATAATAATTCTTGTTCTTGTGCAAAAAATAATCTAAGAGTTGCACTTATTCAGCACAACGTCCTTTGTTTCTTGGGTATACTTCTCTTTTCATACAATTAATAAATTAATTAAATCTGCTTGCCAGAACAATAACAAATTTGCCGATGTGTGTAAGTCAGCTCAGTACCTTATCTACCTTCGAAATACGTATTTTACCATCTGAATACAAAAGAAAGCCCTTATGAAATTTTAATGCACAGCATCTTGCCTTTAACGTTTTTCTAGTAAATTTAGATTTTAATTAAGAATCTTTTAATTCACTCTGCTTGTGTTTTTGCAGTCCATTATCGTTTTGACTATAGCACACAATATTGTTTAAAGGTTTAGTGAAGTGAAAATTATCAACCATTTGTTTTTATACACGAATCAGAAGATCAAAGTGTTGCAGACAAAGGGGCAAATTGAAATTTGTTTTCATTTCAGAAAGAAGTGACCTTTTCTCTACTTCAAAATGTTTTTGACAGACGACTGGCGCTGTTTATTGCTAGTCATGGAGGGAACCCACAGTTGGAAAACAAAGAACATTACATTTCAAACAGTAACAGTACCCCACTGATCCATTTCTGACCCAAACAAACTTGTTTGGATTGTTGCAAATGACATACTAAACAAACTCAGTAAACTGTTACAGATCATAACACTAACAAGTGACCGAAAATGACAACAACTTTTGTACACAAGTCAATGGAGATTTCCTCTGTTGTCCTGAGATAACATCACGGATTTGCTCATGAATATGGAAATTCTCATTAGCATAAAAATAGAAAACTTGGAATTACACCAAAACGGAACAATCAAATTTTCTGAAATTGACCAAAATGTGTAAAACACACCCTCTACTATTATTATATTTAATAAAAACCCTATTTCAGGTATTTTAAAATACCTGATGCGGGTTCCAGTCACTGTCAAAGATGATAACAGTGTCAGCAGCTTGGAGGTTAAGACCAAGACCTCCTGCCCGCGTACTCAGCAAGAACACGAAAATCGGCGAGTCTTTCTCATTGAATTTGCACAAGAGTTCTCCTCGATCATCAGCCTTGGTTGAGCCGTCGAGACGCAGGTAGCGGTACCCTAAAAACGGCAATTAGAGATTTCAATTTTATTGAAGTGCCCTCTAATGGTGTTATCTCTATGTGCGATTGAGGATGTGTGTGATAAAAACCAACCTGTGTATTGATTGCTTTCCGTGACGTAGAACATCCGGGAATATTTGGGTGTCACCGATCATGCGCATACACGCGCGCGCCAATAGATGCACATAAACACGCGTACAAAAATACTCACCAGCTTATTTTCATTCGAAAATGCCGCATAGAACCACAAAGCACATACTCATGCATGACACATGGTAACAATGTGACTGCCCCCTATCATGGCCGCCGTGCAAAGGCTCTATTGGTTGTTTGGGCTTAAAGGCAGAACACATGATTGGTAAACCATTACAAATAGTTTTATCTCCCTTTGTGATTGAAGATATGAATGATTAAAACCAACCTGAGCAAAAACCAGCTCCGTACTTTGTCTAACTTTTGAGAAAACAGTCAAAAAAGGCTTTACGGTCACTTCACCCCAAAATCATTTCGCCCCGAACCACTTCGCCCTTAACCACGGCCTGTGCACGAAGTGTTTTGGGGCGAAGTGGCATTCGAACAAAGTGGTTCAGGGCTAATATAAGTGGTGCAGGGCTAAGTGGTTCAGGACGAAATGGTGCAGGGCAAAATGGTTTGGGAGCGAAGTGAATTTTCATCTCATGAGACGCAAATTAATTGTTTTACTCATTTCTCAAAAACTATAGCACTTTAGACAAAACCATTTCAGGGGATGTTTACTACCGTCATGTTTATATTGTGTAAGTTATGTGTAAATCTGTGAACATTTCTGATTTTCGAGATTATCAATGATGTGTTCTAACTTTAATCACCATGGAAATAAAATAACCAACCATGGGATTTATTCCTGAGACCTCTTGACTCTCCGGACAGATGCTCCAACAGCTGAGATATACAACATGCATGCAACACAGAGAAAAGTTGGGTTTGGGGGGAAAACCCGAGGGAATATACCACTGCGCCTCATAGCTCAGCTGGTAGAGCATCTGCCCGTAAAGTTAGAGGTCTATGCCTCATAGCTCAGATGGTAAAGCATCTGCCCAGAAAATCAGAGGTCATGGGTTAGAATCCTACCTCTGAAGATAAAATAATCCTCCAGGATCGTCATGAGTGAAGTCATCTGACAGAAGAGCAGTGTCCGATGTTTGCCACTTTTCAGCTTGGGTAGAATACGGTCCAACAGTTCAAATTTCCCACCTACGCGGTAGACGTCAGGTCCCTGCACAATGGTGCCTGATTGCCCCAGGTGTTCACAGAATGATGCCTGCGTTACAAAGAGTTTATTATATGCGGTTCAAAAAAATAAATGAAAATCATGGCCCTTTTTTAAATCTTGACTTCGTCTCCGATTTTGTAAAACGTTTCACCTTGTAAGAGGAGCAACAAATTTAAGACCCCCCCCCCCCAAAAAAGAATTGTTTGGTTCCTTTCTTACCTCTATATGCTGAAACATGAAGGGGTGATTGCAGATCTTACGCAGCTGCATAATGGTGTTCATTAGCATCTTGGCACCACCTCGACCCTGTGGGTCAAAGATCAAAATTATATTCAGTGATAACTAAATTAAATCCTGAAATAACCACATCTCTACAGATCTGAAACCAGCATATGCCATACCTTGAGAAGTGGCAATGTTATAAAGTACTTTCCAGCAGGGTCATTAATTGACCGATCCAGTAAGCTCCACCCATTTATAAATTGCCTAGTAACATGCCACACATGTAAGGCACATGTGCAGTAGAGTCGCGTGGCCGTGCCGTGCGTCAGCGTCCGCGCCCTGGTCAGCGCGTATTGAAACACGCACACGCACACACAAACTGCACGGTCGTGTGTGTGCATGTACAACACGCCTGCAATACGCGTAACGCGGGCGTCAAACAAAAACATCTAGACACACATCTAGAACGCAGTGAATGCACAACATAGCAAAACGACAAGCTAATTTTGGTGAGTTTTTCCCGTTTACACAAAAACACATTTATGAAGGGATTATAAAAGTAGGTTAGGATAGTCTTATACAATCCGTTTTAAACCCGCTAGCCTCCTCTGCGCTGATAACAATGATGTTTATGGTGTTTTTGCGTCACTCGTGCTGCATTTGCCGTAGCTCTGTGCACACAATTTTGAGGACTCAGGTAACCAAAATGGAGATCCACTTTTTGGTTACCTGAACCTGAGGTTGTGATTGGTCAATTCCAAAATGGGCGGAGCTTACTGGATCGGTCTATTGGTGCTATGCATGGGAGACACTGTTTAGTTGATGCAAATAACTGTGTTAAATACAACCATTCCAGAATGAAATTTGTGGGTGCCAAACACACAAGACATTTCATGAAACATGTGAAATAACAGTTATTTCTAAGCAGGGCATACATTTTCATGTTATTAGTGAATGGGCTGCATACCTTCTTATCTTTCTCTGATCCGTCTGTGAGCATAACCCCTTTAATCTGCATGTGGCGGTACAGCAGGCGCTGCAGTGCTGACATGTCACATTTGATGACGTACTCCACCTGATGAAAAAAAAACCATAAAATGGCATTACAATACTCCACCTGATGAAACGAAAAGCAAGATGTGACATTACAGTGGAAAGATTGTGAGATATGACACATTTTTTGAAAGCGAGGTGGCAGCAAAAATAACCAGGATTGCGTTCCACATACGCGAACGTTTGCAAACGTTGGCAACGTTGGCTAACAATTTCGAGTAGAACGAATTGGGCGCCACCAACATTCACCAACAAACTTTTGGATTGTTCGCAAAGTTCGCGAGTCATTTCAAAATAGCGTGCGCGACATGAAAGATGACAGACGATAGTTTGCAGTTTGGAAAATAACAAATAAATTGCACTTTTCGTGGTTATCTCCCTTATCGCTGGCGATACACAATCAATAGCAACGTGTCATATTTCCTCAAAGATTTGTGCGTCTTCCCTTATAGTCAAGTAGTTTTATGCAGTATTGCTCTTTGAGTAAATATACTTAGGAAGTTAAATAAAGTGTTTTATCCAAGTACTTCGCCTTTCCAATATGAGTACGGTTCATTCAAGTACAAGTACGAGTATAAGTACTCTCAAAAGTAGCACTCGAGTAATATTACCAAGTAGGAGTACTACAGGCTTTCCAACGAACACATCTTACATGTCCCACGGAGTCGCGTTGAGGTCACAAAGCGTGGCTTTGTTTCCAGAATTTCTTCCACCTACAACTGACTCCATGGGAGATGTGATGTGTTCGGTGTCGCAAGCCTTGGAAGTTTCCGGAACCAAATTTACCGTGCCATTGCAGCTGATACAATCTAATACAATCTAATGTGCTTTATGTTTGCCCTTTTCATTTTGTACATAGTCCTTGTATAAAATTATATATTTTTTATTTTATTTTATTTTCAATTATTCAAATTGCTTTTTTCCTGTAATTTATTTAATTGTTATATATTGTAACATGGTTTATTTAATATATTTATGTACCTGTAATTGGCGACTTGATCGCTGTTGGATTTGGTTAATAAATAAATAAATAAAAATAAATAAAACACTGTTCAAGTGTCTCCTATTATTCACACATCTCAGCTACCTTTTCTGGAAGTTGCGATTCCACCTCCTTTTTCAGTCGTCTGAGAAGAAATGGTCTCAACACCTTGTGAAGACGGCGGATGATGAGAATTGTTTCTTCTTCGTTTAGCTCAACCTGCAGCAGAGAAAGAGAGAGACACACACACACAAGGAGCCAATTTACATGCGGGAAATTGATTCATACGACTAAGATTCGACCAATCACTTTGGAATTGCTTTCAAAACTGTTCTGCCTTAGTGATTTCCTTCAGTGCTTTCCTCCAGGTCCAAAAGGACCCGTTTGAACAGAGTGACTTGCTTTCAAATCTGTTCTGCTTCAGTGATTTCCTTCAGTGATTTCCTCCAGGTCCAAAAGGACAGAGTGATTTGAACAGTAATGAAATGTGACAGTTTACTGTTTCTGGGAGAATCCTGCTGTTAAGGGCTCCCAGAAAACCAAGTTTCTTAGGTTAGCGCACGTCACTTTCAACCTGTGCGTCAAAGCTTTTTTTTCTTCAAAAACACCCCAAAAAAATATATGTTAGCGCGCGCATCACTTTCAACCCTGCGCGTCAAAGATTTTTTTTTGTTTTATTGAAAACATGCCTATTGGCTTTATTGCTTGGAATCCACTTACCAAAAAACAAAAACAAAAAAAAGCCGCATCACCGCGTCATTTTGGGAGACTTCAACTTACGCTAAACAGTTCTTTCTTTTTTTGGCCTTATTAACCTGACTAAATCTGCATGGGATGAGCTGACCACTGCATCTGGGTCATTCTATAAATTTGGGGTCCAACGTGTGACATTTTCCTGTCCCTGTTACACCTGACATACTGCTATTTGCCATACAAGTATTATTAAAAATGCCTTCAAAACATATTTTTATGAATTGTACTTTATGTAATCACTCCTTGAAATAGAAGGCATTTAAAGAATATGTCCTGAATTTACAAACTACAACATTTTACAAGATGTCAGACGTAACAGGGGACAGAAAAATTGGACCCCAAATTTATAGAATGACCCATCTGCTCATTTCACAAACAGCCCTAGAAGTGCAGGAGCTCAGGGAGGCACTTCAGGCAGAGTGGCACACCCTGCATCAGCAGCTCTTACTGAGGCTGGTGCAGTCAACCTTGCCACAAAAGATGCTCATAAACGTTAGTGAATGAAAATATGTATATAAGTCTGTTTTCAATACTGGAGAGACTTTTCACCAGGATCATAACTCTGTGTAATGCCAGTTATCTTCTCTCAAAACAAAAGAAATATCTTAAGACAGATCTAAGAAGATAACTTAAGCAACAAATAGTGCAACAACATACCTTTCTAAAAACTCTGTGTACAAATTTCCTATTTAAAGTTGCACTGCCCGTGTTTGGGCCGATTTGGGCGTCAAATTTGTTTTTAAAAGTTAAATAGGTATTTTTTTAGAATATAAAAAGTTATCAGCTTTCATTTGGTACCAAGAACGTAAAAATCCGTCAAGGATTAATGCCAGTCGATTAAAAACAAGAAATGATTAAATGGCTGGCAGGTCAATTAATCGAGAGGGTTATGACGTAAATGTACATGTGCGCGTACATGTGTACATTATACACATACTATGTACATATGAGCGTACGCGCACATGTACAACGTGTGAAGCACGTTTCAAGAAAAAGGCTTGTATCTCCAATTCCCGACGTCGGAAATTTAAGTTGTTGATATTTTTCGTTACAGAGACAAGTAAGCTTTCTAAATTCGTTCGCTTGTGTAAATTAATTTTTTTAATCCTTTCACCGAAACACGGGCAATGCAACTTTAACTTATGTAACATAGGACACATACTTTGTGACATTTTTTGATGTCCTGGTTACATACGGTATATTGAAAATTTGCAGACAGGGCTTTCAGGAAGTTATGTTGTGGCACTATTCGTTGCAGTTCTTTAGCTGAAGTTATCTACTTAGATCTGTCTTAAGATATTTCTTTTGTTTTGAGAGAAGATGAATGACATTGTACAGAGATATAATCCTGGAGGAAAAGGTCTCTCCAGTATTGAAAACAGTCACATATCTCTCAGCCTTCTCAATCTTTCGGTCAGAGTAAAAACATGCTTTGAAATGTTACTGTTGTAAGAAAATACGACTCACTTTTTCTCCCGTGGAATAGAATGGAGCATTGAACCACTGGTCAAAGGTACTACAACACTTGAAGATAGTCGGAAGTAGAAAGTTGAGTAAAGCCCACAGTTCAGGAAGCTTGTTCTGCAAATTAGAAAAAAAATAAAACGTAAATGAAATCGAAAATGAAAACTATCAACTTGTACTTGTTTAGCACCCGAGTCAGTTTACAGTGGTGTCCCAGTGAGTAACACCCTGTGAGGGGCCAGGTAGTGGGTGTTTAGCACCTGAGCCAGTTTACAGAGGTGATTCTTACCTGCAGTGGAGTCCCAGTGAGTAACACCCTGTGAGGGGCCAGGTAGTGGGTGTTTAGCACCCGAGTCAGTTTACAGTGGGTGTTTAGCACCCGAGTCAGTTTACAGTGGGTGTTTAGCACCCGAGTCAGTTTACAGTGGGTGTTTAGCACCTGAGTCAGTTTACAGTGGGTGTTTAGCACCTGAGTCAGTTTACAGTGGGTGTTTAGCACCTGAGCCAGTTTACAGTGGTGATTCTTACCTGCAGTGGAGTCCCAGTGAGTAGCACCCTGTGAGGGGCCAGGTAGTGGGTGTTTAGCACCTGAGTCAGTTTACAGTGGTGATTCTTACCTGCAGTGGAGTCCCAGTGAGTAGCACCCTGTGAGGGGCCAGGTAGTGGGTGTTTAGCACCTGAGCCAGTTTACAGAGGTGATTCTTACCTGCAGTGGAGTCCCAGTGAGTAGCACCCTGTGAGGGGCCAGGTAGTGGGTGTTTAGCACCTGAGTCAGTTTACAGTGGTGATTCTTACCTGCAGTGGAGTCCCAGTGAGTAGCACCCTGTGAGGGGCCAGGTAGTGGGTGTTTAGCACCCGAGTCAGTTTACAGTGGTGATTCTTACCTGCAGTGGAGTCCCAGTGAGTAGCACCCTGTGAGGGGCCAGGTAGTGGGTGTTTAGCACCTGAGTCAGTTTACAGTGGTGATTCTTACCTGCAGTGGAGTCCCAGTGAGTAGCACCCTGTGAGGGGCCAGGTAGTGGGTGTTTAGCACCTGAGCCAGTTTACAGAGGTGATTCTTACCTGCAGTGGAGTCCCAGTGAGTAGCACCCTGTGAGGGGCCAGGTAGTGGGTGTTTAGCACCTGAGCCAGTTTACAGAGGTGATTCTTACCTGCAGTGGAGTCCCAGTGAGTAACACCCTGTGAGGGGCCAGGTAGTGGGTGTTTAGCACCCGAGTCAGTTTACAGTGGGTGTTTAGCACCCGAGTCAGTTTACAGTGGGTGTTTAGCACCTGTCAGATTGCAGTGGGTGTTTAGCACCCGAGTCAGTTTACAGTGGGTGTTTAGCACCCGAGTCAGTTTGCAGTGGGTGTTTAGCACCCGAGTCAGTTTGCAGTGGGTGTTTAGCACCCGAGTCAGTTTACAGTGGGTGTTTAGCACCCGAGTCAGTTTACAGTGGGTGTTTAGCACCCGAGTCAGTTTACAGTGGGTGTTTAGCACCCGAGTCAGTTTACAGTGGGTGTTTAGCACCTGTCAGTTTACAGTGGGTGTTTAGCACCCGAGTCAGTTTACAGGGGATGTTTAGCACCCGAGTCAGTTTACAGTGGGTGTTTAGCACCCGAGTCAGTTTACAGTGGGTGTTTAGCACCCGAGTCAGTTTACAGTGGGTTTTTAGCACCTGAGTCAGTTTACAGTGGGTGTTTAGCACCTGAGTCAGTTTACAGTGGTGATTCTTACCTGCAGTGGAGTCCCAGTGAGTAGCACCCTGTGAGGGGCCAGGTAGTGGGTGTTTAGCACCTGAGTCAGTTTACAGTGGTGATTCTTACCTGCAGTGGAGTCCCAGTGAGTAGCACCCTGTGAGGGGCCAGGTAGTGGGTGTTTAGCACCTGAGTCAGTTTACAGTGGTGATTCTTACCTGCAGTGGAGTCCCAGTGAGTAGCACCCTGTGAGGGGCCAGGTTGTGGGTGTTTAGCACCTGAGCCAGTTTACAGAGGTGATTCTTACCTGCAGTGGAGTCCCAGTGAGTAACACCCTGTGAGGGGCCAGGTAGTGGGTGTTTAGCACCCGAGTCAGTTTACAGTGGGTGTTTAGCACCCGAGTCAGTTTACAGTGGGTGTTTAGCACCTGTCAGATTGCAGTGGGTGTTTAGCACCCGAGTCAGTTTGCAGTGGGTGTTTAGCACCCGAGTCAGTTTGCAGTGGGTGTTTAGCACCCGAGTCAGTTTACAGTGGGTGTTTAGCACCCGAGTCAGTTTACAGTGGGTGTTTAGCACCCGAGTCAGTTTACAGTGGGTATTTAGCACCCGAGTCAGTTTACAGTGGGTGTTTAGCACCTGTCAGTTTACAGTGGGTGTTTAGCACCCGAGTCAGTTTACAGGGGATGTTTAGCACCCGAGTCAGTTTACAGTGGGTGTTTAGCACCCGAGTCAGTTTACAGTGGGTGTTTAGCACCCGAGTCAGTTTACAGTGGGTGTTTAGCACCTGAGTCAGTTTACAGTGGGTGTTTAGCACCTGAGTCAGTTTACAGTGGTGATTCTTACCTGCAATGGAGTCCCAGTGAGTAACACCCTGTGAGGGGCCAGGTAGTGAGTGTTTAGCACCTGAGTCAGTTTACAGTGGTGGTTTTTCATCCGATGACCCTCATCCACAATCATGTACTTCCAGCGAATCTGTAAAGTCGACAAAGGGAACGTTTAGACTGTCATGTCAAATGTGGATTGCAACACGATGACGTCATTTTGGAGCTTTGCGCATGCGTCAACTGCATTGCTTTATGGAACCTGATAAATTAGTTTACTAAACTTTGGTGGAATTCTGACGATATCCCTGGAAAAATATACGGATTGAGGGAGCGAAATTTCAGAAAGGTAATAAGAAAAATATGACAAATGTTATGGTATTAAAATTGGGAAAAAATGGGGGGCGGGGGAGAGTCAAAAATGTGATCTGGTCACGCTCCTTTAAGAATTAACAGAGTAATTAGCACTGTCCCATTTTTGTGTTCGTACCTTGGCTAGCACCGACTTGTCCTTCATGACATACTCATAGGTGGTGAGTAGGACGTTAAACTTCATGGTGCGCAGGTTGATTGCCAGGGTACGACGCAGGGTCGGCGAGCCCTTGTAGGACACTAGGGTGATGGTTGGGGACCACTTGTCAAATTCCAACACCCAGTTTGACATAGTCCTGTGAAGGTATAAACAGGGGCCAATTTCATAAAACTGTTTAGCAGACAATTTTGCTTAATCCAATGTATGGCAAATTTTGCTTTCAACTTTTGTTTGTTGCTGAACAACTTTATGAAATTGGCCCTTCAGTCAGTCTTCTGAGTCAGTCGGGGTGGATCTGAGTCAGTCGGAGTGGATCCGAGTCAGTCAAGGGTGGATCTGAGTCAGTCGGGGTGGATCTGAGTCAGTCGGAGTGGATCCGAGTCAGTCAAGGGTGGATCCGAGTCAGTCAAGGGTGGATCCGAGTCAGTCAGGGTGGATCCGAGTCAGTCAGGGTGGATCCGAGTCAGTCGGGGTGGATCCGAGTCAGTCGGGGTGGATCTGAGTCAGTCGGGGTGGATCTGAGTCAGTCGGGGTGGATCTGAGTCAGTGAGGGTGGATCCGAGTCAGTCGGGGGTGGATCCGAGTCAGTCGGGGGTGGATCTGAGTCAGTCGGGGGTGGATCTGAGTTAGTCTGGGTGGATCCGAGTCAGTCGGGGGTGGATCTGAGTCAGTCGGGGGTGGATCTAAGTCAGTCAGGGTGGATCTAGGTCAGTCGGGATGGATCTAGGTCAGTCGGGGTGGATCTGAGTCAGTCGGGGGTCGAATAGCATTTTATTCGATTCGATATGTGCTTTACCACTCCAAACCAAACATGTCATTCAGTTAAGAAAAACGTGAAAATCCCTTTTCCGTCGCCCAAACGGCCATTTTGATGTACATGTACGAGTCCAGTGTACAAGAAACATCACATTGAACACAAGGTCTATGGTTGGAGCCGACGAAAACTTCTTGGGCGAGAGACCATTTTGCATGTTACAACCACTTTTTTGTCAAATTTCTCGCATCAAATTTTGATCAAAAATAAAACCAAATTTTTCAAAAGTAAATTATTCGAAAGTGCACAGGCCTAGATCTGACCTAGCTGTACTCACGAGAGTGGTACAATGATAAGGTACGGCCCGTTGACTTTCTTCTTCTCAATCAAGTAAGCAATCAAGGCGATTGTCTGGATCGTCTTGCCCAGGCCCATCTCATCTGCCAGGATGCCGTTGAGATGGTTGTTATAGAGAGATACCAGCCACTCCAAACCCGTGATCTGCGAGACACAAAAGGCATTCAATGTTACGTACAGGGTTGGCTTCTATAGTTTCTGCCGTTAGTGTTTTGTTTTTTCAAAAAAAGATGGATTGGGGTGGGCAAGTTGATACTGTTATACTGGGGAACAATGGGTCTGTTAAGGAAATCACTTTGTTCAAAGCAGATTCGACAATGATTTGATGAATCAAAACAATTCCAAATCTGAACACACGGCTCTTCGTTCATCTAAGATTAGAAAGTCCTTATTTGGGTAATTCCCAAAATTAGTGGTGTCCCAGTTACGTACGACACTCTCTGCTTAAAAAATCACCACTTATGATCACAAATTCTCAGTAATAGACTGTGGCCTGTGATTATAGGGGGTAGCATCATTTCTTCAATATTTTGTTGGAATTCTACACACAAACATTAAATTTGAGTGGCATTTGTAGAAATAAAAAAAAAAAAATTATACTGGGAAACCACTTTCAATCACTAAAAACACTTGGAAATCTTAAAAAGCATGTCACACTTTTGAACCCCTAATTTTGGGAATTACCCATTTGATGAAGCAAAACAGCTCGACAAAAAGCTTGCTAAATTTGACGAAGCAAATCTGTAATGTATAGGTCCAAGCATATGGCAAGCATTTTGTTTTTTACACTCTGCTTAGTGTGAATGGCATGACGCAAACACACACAGAGCGTCAGATGCTTGACACTCGATGTTTGACGCTTGAACATGCATGTGCAACCAGGGGCCAATTTCATAGTTGTTTAGTAGAACATTTTGCTTAATCTAAAAGTTGTTGCCTTTATGAAAATGGGTTTTCAATCAAAACCCTGTTTGGTGTGTATTACAATTGACTGCTGTTCTGCTATTCTTGCTAAAAACACAAGTTTTATAATGCAAATAAATGTTGGATTAAGCAAAATTTTCTGCTAAACAGCTTTATGAAATTGGCCCCTGGTCTTAGTAGCACAGCTTAATTCTATCTTCGTTAGTAGTTGCCTAAAGCAAACAATACTGTTCTTTGTTTGATATTCGTTAAGTTAGATGTGTATGCACGCTTCATTAGCTAATGATGAATAACTAATATTTGTGGAACGAAGCGATTTCCAAAATATGAACATGGTTCTTGACAAAATTTACGTTCATGGATGATACGAAAATGTTGTCGTTTTCTATTTTTCTAACCCTACTACAGATGAAATTAGAATTTAGAAATTTGTAGACATTTGAGAAATCATGCAGGGGTGGCGTAGAATTAGACATTGACTGGGCCTAACCTGGTACTCTTTCAGCGTGCCGTTCTGCAGCATCTCAGGCTGTTTGGTGATTTCCTCCCGTATGCCGTGAGCGATGGAGTAGTAACCCACATTGCGAGTGTTGTATTCGTCATCTGCAGCATGAACATCACTAGGATGACACAAACTCAAGATGATTAAAGTTACAAGGACAATTTGGTAAAAGTGTGGAAAAGAAAGAAGGTAGTGTTTTTAAAATTGTTTTTGGTCTTCAGATTTAAAGCCTATATAGACCGTATCGAATAGCCGCCATTTCGTGGGGCACCTTTTGTTACTTAAACCGTTCAACAATGGAAGCACAATATGTGCAACCATGCATGTCCTCAAGGAACAAAGAAACTGCCCCACGAAATGGCGGCTATTCGATACGGTCTATACAGAATTTGCAATGTCCCAAAATTTTAATAAATCATTTGACCCCAAAAACCTAACTCAAATTGACGATAGATTCAGTTCTAACTGTCCAATGCATAGATTCCACCTAAAATGGAACATATTTTTAGAAGAAAACGATAATTAAAGAGGAATTTATACAAATTTGTGTGCACACATTTTTGTTTACAAGGGCGCCCTCTTGTGAATGACACTAGGCACCCGACTATCATGATATTACGGCAGTATAGCCAGTGAACCAGCCTAAATAGACCGTATCGAATAGCCGCCATTTCGTTGGGCACCTTTTGTTACTTAAACCGTTCAACAATGTAAGTACAATATGTGCAACCATGCATGTCCTCAAGGAACAAAGAAACTGCCCCACGAAATGGCGGCTATTCGATACGGTCTATACACCAATCCGGTAATAAGGTCTTCTTCCCTGTATATCCGCCATAGCTGGGGGGCTTCCACTGAATGAACTGTATGTTTTTGTTGTTGCTGAAGCTGCATTTGTTTACTTCGAACAAGTTGCGCGTCTTTGTAGGGTTGTGTGCGCGCGAAGGCGGGCGCGTCGCGTGTACGCAAAGGCGGGCGCGTTGCGTATACGCGAAGGAGGCTCGTTCGTGCATGTAATGGATGAGCGCTTTTCGTTCTAACAGCAACACAAAACGCACAGCCCATGCACTGGACGCCCCCCAGCTATGGCGGATATGCAGGGAGGAGATATTAGTTACCGGATTGGTGTATAGGATAGTGGCTTCGCACAATTTCTTGAAAGCATGGACACAGTTTTACATGTTTTCCTGGAATGTAGATGGAGTACTGAGCTGACTTATACAAAGTTTGGTTTTCATCACACACATCCTCAATCAGAAATAGAGATGCCGTTTGTAACAGTTTTCCAATCCTGTAATCCAGTGTTATAATGACTCCGACTCGAGACTCGAGTCCCGACTTTCACTGACTTGACTTGAGACTCGAACCTCAAATGACTTTACTTGGAGTCAAGTCAATGTTGCAAATTACTTGTGACCGGCTCCAGCAAAACCCAACACTTGTGATGAAAATTCAAAATTTAAGTTTTGGTATCAGCTTAGTGTGCATACAAAAAGGTATCTTTTAAAACATGTTTGAGAAAATTCTGATAATTTTTGGCGAAGTTATGACCAAAAGTATGACAGATCAGAAAAAGTGAAATGGAGCTATTGGTCTTTAAAGTTTGACAAACTAGTTGATTATTTAATTTTTTGTCAATAATACGAGGAATTTTGAGACAGTTCAAACAACAAAATAAATCTTGAATGTATCCCGATGTTGATTCTGCCAAATTTTCAAGTTGGTCCCAGAGGCCATTTTTTAAGGTTGTGGGCCCATATCACGTAATGGGAAATGCCGAGAAGCGTCGGGTTTTGCCAGAGTCGGTCACACTTGACTTGACTCGAGTCACTGACACAAATGATTGACTTAACTCGGACTTGAGCATTTTTTTACTCGAGTCTGCCAGAAATGAAATTGAACGTTTATGCCCGACTTGACTTGGCATTGGTGTCAAATGACTTGACTTGGGACTCAAAGGCAGTTTGACTTGGCTTGAGACTCGAGCAGAGTGTGAGTGATTACAACCCTGCTGTAATCTATCTTTAAAGATGCACTGTCCGTGTTTGGGTGAAAGGATTAAAAAAATTAATTCACACAAGCGAACGAATTTAGAAAGCTTATGTGTCTCTGTAACGAAAAATATAAAAAACTTTCTGACGTCGGGAATTTGAGATACAAGCCTTTTTCTTGAAACGGGCTTTACATGTTGTACATGTGCGCATACGCTCATATGTACATAGTATGTGTACAATATACACGCACATGTACATTTACGTCATAACCCTGTCGAATAAAATTTCTTGTTTTAATCGACTGGCATAATCCTGGATGGAATTCTACGTTCTTGGTACCAAATGAAAGCTGATAACTTTTTCTATTCTAGAAAAATAGCAATTTAGCTTTTTAAAAAGTTGTTGACGCTCAAATCGGCCTAAATAGTGCCAGGGTTCTCCCCACGTACAAACGTGCGTATCGGCCCGATACGCTGAAATTCCGACCCGATACGCAGGAAAAATTGCCGGTCAAAAAATTCAGCTCCCGATACGCACAACAAAAAAACAAAAATATCACACATAGTGCTGCTAAAAAATACAATAAAATTACCAGACATAAATTCTCTCTCGTGAAAAAAGAACCACAGATAATTCTTTGCAAAAAATACTTCATTCTGATTCGCACGGCCGACCAAAAGCAGCTCTCGATACGGTACGGCTGGCCCGGTCCTAGTCCACGGGCGCCGGAACGTGCCTAGTCTGGTTTCCGGACCAAAATATTGCCCACTTTAGTGGGGCGGTAACCAGTCCAACTCATGCTGATCACCTTTTGTTAACTTGAACGTCATTGGCCAGAATTTACCAGCAACAGCTAGGTCATATTATTTTGATCAGCCAATCAGCATGCGTTTTACAACACGAGTTGGCCTCTTATTACTCTGAAAGGGAATTTCCCTGCACGTGAAATTCCCTGCTCGGCCCCAGACCAACTCGGCCCCCATTGCCTTGTGTACAAACTCGGCCCCAGACCAACTCGGCCCCCATTGCTTTGTGTACAAACTCGGCCCCAGACTGACTCGGCCCTAATTGCCTTGTGTACAAACTCGTACCCAGACTGACTCGGCCCCTATTACCTTGTGTACAAACTCGGCCCCAGACTGACTCGGCCCTAATTGCCTTGTATACAAACAAGTTGAAAAAATAAAAAGATTTTTAAAGATTTTTTTTTTTAAACAAAAAAATTCATCTGCACAAAAACAATCTTAAACTGAGTTAAAGAATTCATAACAAGCCCGGCCTTCAAGTTCAGGACCCCAGGATAGCTCTAAAATGCACCAGAAAGCTTGTAAAGTCACAAATTTTCACGGGGTCCTTAAGCAGGCCCCGGACCCCACGCCGTGGCTTCGCAGTTGGGCCCCCACACATTTTCAAATAACCTGGGGAGAACCCTGAGTGCAACTTTAATATGTTGAGAGTGTATCTACTTACTGGATGGCTTCTTCCGTTGGGATGATTCTCTCTTCTTGAGGAGGCTGCTCCTCTTCCTCTTCCTCCTGTTGGCATAAAAGACACAAATAAGTACAAGCTGCTGTTTTCATCACAGTCATCTCATTAAAGGAGCGTGACAGATCACATTTTTGAACAATTTGTTTATGGGTGTTGAGATTTTTATACCATATCATGTGTCATATTTTTCTCATTACCATTCTGAAATTTCGCGCTCTCAATCCGTATATTTTCAGGGATATCGTAAAAAAAAAATTAATAAGAGGTCCTTAGGACTTAAAGATAGTATACATGATTGGTAAACTGTTACAAATAGTTTTATCCCCCTGTGTGATTGAAGATATTCATGATAAAAACCAAGCTGAGCAAAAACCAGCTCCGTACTTGGTCTAACTTTTGGGAAAACAGCCAAAAAAGGGTTTACAGTCATTTCGCCCCTGAACCACGGTCTGTGCACGAGTTTGTTTTGGGGTAAGGTGGCTTTTGGGCGAAATAGTGTTTGGACGAAGTGGTTTGGGGGCCAAATGCCAATTGGGCGAAGTGGTTCAGGACGAAGTGGTCCAGGGCGAAATAGTTTTGCGTCTCGCGAGACGAAAAATAATTGTTTTGCTCATTTCTCAAAGACTATAGCACTTCAGACAAAACCATTTCAGGGGAAGTTTTCTACCGTCATCATGTTTATATCGTGTAAGTTATGTGTAAATCTTTGAACATTTCTGATTCTTCGAGATACCAATCATGTGTACTGCCTTTAAGACAATGAAAAACAAAGGATTTTTACTTGATATTTTCTTCCTTATAAGTGATCTTATTATCGAGGTTTGACTGTAATCCACAAGGTATGATGAGAATTGGAACAAGTTTTGAAGCCTTGAAAGTTCAAGAAAATACACAAGATTGAAAAATATAGTACCTCTTCAGACGCCTCCTCCGACTCGTACTCGGACCCTTCTTCGTCTCTCGGTGCAACCTCGTATCCAGGGTGCATCTCCAGCCAAGATTCCAGCTGTGTGGCCTTTGGGGCCTCCTCCCCGCTCACAACGTGACCCGTCTCGCGGTTGATGACTTTAACTGTCATGTCACTCATCTGGCTGCTGTCGTCCGTCAACTACACGTAGGAAAAGACAAACGAAGCAACAGTAAAAACTGACAGTGAAAATGAGGTAACGTTTGTCTGCTGGCCTTTCATGAGTTGAAAGATAGAATGTTCCATTCAACGTGGCGAAGCCAAGTAGATCCTTGTCATCCTACTTTTTTTTAACAAAATATTTAGGCTTACCCTTGCTTTTGAGTTGTAAAAAAGTTTTTGTGTCGGGGTCGTCACATTTGACATGCAAATGTCATACACATAATGTACACGCGTGCACGTATGCAGTGGGCGCACCCTAGGCACACCATGCAATGGGAAAAAACGTATGGAACAAAATTGCACGGCAAATTGAACAAAACTGTACGGTTAGTGACGTAGCATTAAATGGATTAAATATTGAACGACACGTGACCTGATATCGTCCGATCAGATGACAAGGATCTACTTGGGCGTTATATAATAGTAAATATACATCACATACGAATTTGGCCGGTCACCCATTTTGGCAATATAAAGCAAAGAAATCCTGTGGAAATGTTTGTGCTTAACAGTGCCATGAAATTGGACCCTGTTCTTGTCCAAAATGGTCAAATAACAATATTTATAAACAGTATAAGTGGAAGTGAGGTATATTATGCAAAATAATGATACTGTCCAATCACAACACTGTCTCATTTGCATAAGTGATGAATAAACAACAAAGAGGGCAGGCCAAATGTGCAAAGGATACCCACACATCTGCAGTGATCAACTAAAAAGGGAAAAATGCGGCAAATTTTTGTCCCTTTTGGGACTGTTTCTCGGCATGGGCATCAGGAAAGAAACTACTTAATAAAAAGAGCCACTACATTCGCGTTTATCTATTTATTTGTTTATTTACTTCTCTTTTTGACCACGGATCGGGAAAATTGATTTACTGTTCAAATCTAAAATGTTACCAAAAAAAACATTGGTTAGTCTCTTTCCAGCCTGAAAAATGAGTGATCACGAATGGAGTGGCCCTCTAAGTGAGTTTTCTTACCCCATCCTGCCAGGTTTCGCTTACCTCAGCCTGTAAACAAGACCACAACAAGCAAACAAACTGGTTCAGTCACCACTCAAAAAGCCAGACTTTTTTGGGACACATTTTTCATGCTATTAACAAAATGCCCTCAAAGTGCCGAGGACAAAACTTAAAGAGGTGCAGCAAACTGTGCCACAAAACTTTGGCCATGGTAATTTTGTAGCATATAAAAACTTTGGAAAAATTTAAATGTTTTCTGTTACAGACAACTTTTGTAAACTGAAATGTATCCTCCTATACGCTCCATACAAGAGGAATTTGTGTAGCCGGCCTGCATTAAACTACCATCCAAGTTTTGAAAGGCCGAAAGCAGTCAACATATTTTGGCACACAGAACGAGTGAAAATTAACGAGTGCAATTTGTACCAAAAAAACAAAAAAAACAGTGCAGCAAACACATTTACAGGACTGAGTTACATGTAAAATCCCATAAAAAAAGGTTTTTTAAAAATAAAAAATAAATTACATTCTTAGGTAAATGTTAAAGATAAAAGGTCAGAATTGAAATTCTCATCTTTATGGGAATCATTTACAAGCATACAAACAATTTCTTTCAAAAATTAGTTTCTCATTTCTGTCACGCAAGTGGTGTTAAATCAACAGTAGGTGTGTTCAGACGATCGTTGTTAACTTAAAGTTAAGTCGTTGGTAGTGGGCGCTCGTGAGTAAGCTCGTAAGTAGTGACCGTGTGGACGCACTTACTTACAAGTTAACAACGACGATTTACCAACAAGAAATCTTATGAGTAGCGCGCTACTTACGAGCGCGCACCTTTGGTATATGGGCCGTGTGCATGCCTGCGTGTCGTTGTTAAAGCACCGTTTGGACACGCGTCGTTGTTAGTGGGACTGTCGTTGTTAACTTTACCTTCGAAGGTAGTGCCCGTCTGAACATGACTAGTATTACGAAAATCAGTCCTGGCTGATTATGTATGAAGCCCACTGTCCAAGTGTTGGGCAATAACTAGTTTAATACTGATTGCTGTTGCTATTGGCGGCAGCAGAGTGCGGCATATCGTACATGAGGGCGCTCTTACCTTCTTTTTCTTCTTCTTGCGTTTCTCTTGCTTCCTGTTGCGTATCTGTTCTTGATGCGCCTTGACCAGATCGGCCAAACTGCTGATGTAGGCGTCCGTCTGACCCAGCAGGTAGGCCAGACGCTTGTCTTTCTTTTCGTCAATCAGTCGACGGTAGCCCTCTTCATCTTCATTCTGTTGAAAACAATCGAAGAGACAAGTTTGTAATAATATTTATTTTTCTATTTTATCCAATAGGGTGACACTTTTTGCGTAGAAAGTTATGTTAGGGCGACACGGTCGGTTAGGGCGACAATTTGGCGTAGCCCCAATATTTTGGAGGTCAAAAACCATTTTTTTTAGGTCAAAAACCATTTTTTTTAAATCGAGAACCATTTTTATTAGGTCTAGAACCATCTCTCTTGGGTATGGAACCATTTTTGGAAGCTCCGGGTACAGAAATTTGGTGTCCAATCGATGTCTTCCAGCCGAAATTTCGGTGGTCGTTTGGGAAAGTTTTACCGGTGCGTCGCCCCTTTGCAGCATTAATCAAAATTATTATTATAATAACTATTACATTTATATAGCACAAATTTCATATGAATATGTTGCTGCAAATTATAATAGGTTTATGGCACTATACTTTACAGCCCATAGGCCGAGATGCATGGAGCTTAGCGTGGATTCACTACGAGCCTTTTGGCACACGTAAATGCAACGTACGTCTCTTTCAGAAAAAGCGGTTTGGAGGGAATTTGGGGTGAAATGAAGCACCAAAAATCACATAATCACATTGGGCAGAAAGTTTTTTTTGTGATTCTGTGATTTTTAGTGCGTCATTTCACTCAAAATTCCTTCCAAACCCTTTTTTCTGAAAGCGACACGCATCAAATTTATGCGCGAAAAAACTCTATGTGAATCTACTCTCGCAAGTGTCTTCCACCTAAACATCGAGACACATAGGTGGATGGCGTCATCAACAGCCGATAGCCAAAGACACTAGGAAATCCTTTTACTCTTCACGAAAGAGTGCTCTGGGATCTTTTAAGTGTGTTACACAGCACACACTGGACCAACAGCTTTAAATCACATATAAAGGATGGAGCAATTGTAGCTAAGTGCCTTGCTCAAGGGCACAGTTGCAATGACCGTGTATTGAACCCGCAACACCCGGGGCCAATTTCATGGCGCTGCTAAGTGCAAAAATTTGCTCAGCACTGAATTTCTTTGCTTTGTAAAATCGGTTGCCAGTAAAAATTGAATGTCAAATTGTGCTCTTAGAAACAGTAACAGAATATCAGTAAATACACATCACATACGATTTTGGCCGGTCACCCATTTTAGCAAAATAAAGCAAACAAATTTCGTACTAAGCGAAGTTTCGTACTAAGCGAAGTTTCGTACTAAGCGAAGTTTTGTGCTTAGCAGTGCCATGAAATTGGCCCTATGTTTTCAACTCAGTGTTGTGAGTCAACGACCCTAACCACTCGACCACGGTACCCCACTCACGAGCCAACCCGAGGTTTAGTTCGCTTACCATGAGTCTTCGCATACGTTCCTTCTCGATGCGTTCGCTCTCTTTCTTCTGCTCACGCTCAGTGTTGGTATGGTACGTCATGACGGCCTTGTTGAGTTTGCCCAGCTTGGCTTGAATGCTGCGATGGTATTCCCTGAAGTCCTTGGAGTGCTGCATGACGCAGCTCAGGTATTCCTGAACGAGACATTTAGGAAGGATTAGAAATGATGATTATGCAATGTGTTACAGGGGTATAGTTGAAACTTCCCTAAAGTCACATTTTATACATGACACTAAAAAAAGGCTGTCTAATGTCCACTGTTCCCTATTTTAAAGCTCCAATAACATCATTTGTAGTTACCCAAAATTTTACTTCACAAGTTGACAAGACAAACCCGACTAAAAGTGTTGATAGCAATGGTAACAAACACCACATGATTTTTTCCCTGTGTAAAATAGTACGTTGGTATGAGAAATTGCCAACTAAAGGTGCTTTTTAAAATAATAAATTTTTACCATTCATTTAGCACCAAAAAAAAAACATGGATTTTTCACGTTTTCTGAAGTATTACTACATCTATGCAGGTGAAATTTCTACAAGGTAGTTTATCAACATTATTTTTTAGTTAAGTAATGCTGTTGTTCCTGTTTTTACAAGTTTTCCAATCATGTAATCTGTCTTTAATTACTCCTAAGTTTTTGGGTAAAAATAACACAATAAGTGAACCTTTAAGCCCCAGTGGAAGCTTGACCCAGATTTTCCAAAGAAAACCCAGACTGTCTGGCAGGCCCCCATATGTTTGTGTACAAAAACTGTCTGCTTGGCCCTATATGTTTGTGTACAAAACAAATTCATTCCAAGGGCTTCTATAGAGCAGCGCAGGGTTAATCATTCAAACAGTCTCAGCAGATAAAACTCGGCTCGACGATCTTAACCATAATATTCCGCAATGAGACTCTGGTTTTGCATCCCATTCAAAGGATGAAGCAACTAAGTGCCTTTGTGCTCACCTGGTGTTTCTGCCGACGTTTCCTCTCCTGTTCCATCTTCTGCTGTTTCTCCAGCTTCTCCGTCAGGCGAGCTTCACGAAGCGATTGACGTTTGCTGCGTTTGTACGCCTTTGAGTTGAGCGCTGTTTCCAGCGTGGAATCGCGACGCATGCTGGTTACTACTTCTTGACGAAGCTGCCAAAATACAAGCCAAAATGTTTTTATGAGACATTGTATAAAACAAAACACAGAGCCTTTTTGCATGTACATTTGACGAACGTCGCTTTTGGTGTTGGGAAGTTTATCATAATGTTTTTCTTTACGACTCATTTTTAAGCAGGACCATGTTGATTGAACATGTTGATCAGCAACTCAAACCAGTCACATAACCCAAAATCGTTTCTCTACTTTCTTGAATGCATCATTGCAGTTTGGAAATGTTCCAGCTTTTAAAGTCGACATTGATTTCAAGTCAAAAAACACATTCTATTTCGTTATTTTGACGAAAATTCACAATGACTACATGTTTCAACATGTTCATTTCAACATGTAATTTCGGATGGTCCAGCTTTCGAGCGTGCAGTTTCTGTGTGTGTGTGCGTATTTCAATACGCGCTGACCAGGGCGCGGACGCTGACGCACGGCGCGGCCACGCGACTCTACTGCACACGTGCTTCACATGTGTGGCATGTTGCTAGGCAATTTCTAAATGGGCGGAGCTTACTGGATCGGTCTATTCTCAATAAGTATGAGCAAAACAAAAGTGGGGATATTTTCAACAAATCTGATCCACCGATAGGGACTATGTTTTACACATTTTCTCCAAAATCAATCGCTTTAATCGGATGAGTGTACACTTTTTGCCTTTACCTGTTTTTGGAAGTTGAGTAATCGAAGTGCTCTAAGTTCAATGGTGGCTTTCATACGTAAATCTTCTGGAAGGGATCCAGGGAGCAACTGAAGTTCCTGAATGCGATAAGCTATGCGACTGGTGATCCTGGAATGGCCAAAAAAAGATGACAACTATTAAATATACCGTATCGAATAGCCGCCATTTCGTGGGGCAGTTTCTTTGTTCCTTGAGGACATGCATGGTTGCACATATTGTGCTTCCATTGTTGAACGGTTTAAGTAACAAAAGGTGCCCCACGAAATGGCGGTTATTCGATACGGTCTACAGTCAGTTGCTAACTGAAGTGTTTCAAATAAACATGAAACCATTCTGAAATTTCGCGTTCTCAATCCATATATTTTCAAGGATATCGTCAAAAATGCACCGATGTTTTGTAAACTAATTTATCTGGTCCCATAAGGTAGTGCAGTGATTACACCAACTTGTTTTTATTCCACATCCAAATTTGAGATTGCAAATTTCCTGTTTTCTTCTCAGGGATAGTATTTTGGGGAGGTATTTTACAGATTGTTAGGTTAGAACGAAATCCAATTTCTGAAAAAATCTGAACACGCTTTTTTAAGCACATGTTCTTGAAGCATCCCTGGTAGAAGTGTAAGTCCTCAAAAACTGATTGTAATGCCATTCTCAAGAGTTATGATTCTTACCAAAAAAAATGTGTAAAAATTGTAACTATTTTGCAATTTTATTAATTGGTAAGAGTGGACGGACAATGAAGGATGAACTATTTTGAACAAGATACATGTAGATAGTTTATAGACAACCATGTTTTGTATCATAATTACCTGTTTTCACGCTCAGACAGGATTTCAACAGGATCCAGTCCTTGTGGCTTAGCCATGGTGATCAAGCGGTTTTGTTTTGGCTGTAGCATCATGACGGTTTGTATTTGTTTCGGAGGCGGCAGTTGGGACACCGATTGTTGCTGCTGTTGTTGTTGCTGTTGCTGTTGTTGTGGGGACATCTGTGGTTGCATGGCCTGCATGCCAGGCCGCGCCATGCCTTGGGCCCCTGCTGCAGCACCCATGTGTTGCTGTTGCTGAAGTGGTTGTTGCTGGGGCCATTGTGCTGGGACCTGACCGGGGGAGGGCTGGCCTGGGGGTACGGCTCCGGCTGGGCTGCCCATTGGTGGCTGGTTTCCCATTGCTGAATGGTAGATGATGGTTAAAGACAGATTACATGATTGGAAAACTTTTAAAAACAGCAACAACTGCATTACCATAACTAAAGAATAATGTTGCTAAACTGTCTTGCAGAATCTTCAGCCACATAAACTCCTCAAAAAAAGTTCGGAAAGTCAAGTTTGACTGACGTTTTCTCTCGTGTTACTAAATCATTTCCCTTGAATTTGGTATCATTGGAAAGCCCTGTTATTCCTCTTTACAGTGATGTGTCGTTTGTTATGATTAATCAATTGGGGGATGTGCAGTACAGCGGAATACAGGGGTGTGTGGAAAGTAAAATGTCACAAAATTCACTGCTATTGTCATGCAGTGAATTCCCCTTTTGCTTGGAGGATGGGAATTTGTCAATGCACTTTTTGACAATAGCAATGCATTTTGTGACATTTCAGCTGTGCTGCACATTCCACAATTGCTTAATCATAACAAATGACACATCATCGTAAAGAGGAATAACAGGGCTTTCCAATGATATAAAATTCAAGGAAAATTATTTTGCTACAAGAGAGAAATGGTCAGTCAAACTTGACTTTTCAAACTTTTTTTAAGGAGTTTAGATGCAGTAATACTTAAAAAACCTTAAAAACCCATGCTTGTAGAATCTTCAGCCACATAGATGCAGTAATACTTAAAAACCCATGCATGGCTTTTGTGTATGAATGAATGGTAAAAATACATTGTACCTTCAGTTGGCAATTTCTCCCACAAAGGTACCATTTTACATGGGGAAAAATTGTGTGGTGTTTGTTACTATTGCTCTCAACACTTTTAGGCTGAAGGTTTTCTTGTCAACTCATGAAGTAAAATTTCAGGTCACTGCAAATGATGTATTGGGGCTTTAAACAGAATATGATATTAACAGTGCTCTTATCATCAAGGTTCAACTGTATTTGTTATAGGACAATCAGAATTCTATTGAATTGAAAACTATTTAATTTTGAATAATAAAATGGACAGCACTTCAGAAATCTATGCATTTGCAACATTTTCTAAGAAACACTGTTGGAATTTAGTGCACCAAGCTTTTGATCAAAACTACCCCCAAAAAAATGGCATTTGTCAAAACTGATTTGCAGAACATCATCTTGAAATCAAACAAAAGCACAAAATTAAACTTGTGTGAGTTGCCTGTTTACATGCGATTAATCATTTACCATAAAATCCTCAGTTAATTTGTTAATTTTTGTTAAGTTTAATTTATTTTACAAAACCCATATTAACTGAAAATTGAAAGAAAAATATTTTTTTAACCATATCCTAGCATAATGCAACAAGTTGTAAAAATATAAAATTTGTGCTTCGTATTTACTATTTTGGTTGTGGTTGAATAATTGGCAAGTTCGCAGCCTATAGACCTTTATCACGGTGCGTCCATCTTTGTCCTGTTCCCCATAGTACATGTCAGGCACAATCAGTGCGTCTGCGATACCGCGCGATACCGTGTGTAATCTCCTGTTGAGAATCACTGTCCACACTGCACACTCTCTTGATCGCGCAACGCCTGTATGTGCCATTGTGATGCGCACACAATGAACAATTTCAAAACGGGACCAAAATATTTTTTTCTGCAAGCCTCGCTTTGGTTACGTTCATTTTAATAGGAGAAAAGGGAAGATGGCCGCACCGTGATAAAGGTCTATTGGCAGGCCGAAGTCAAAGATACGAGAAATTTGTGACAGAAAATTTACAGCTTCAACAGAGTTTGTGCATTTGCGCTAAAGATTGTTTGATTTTTCTGCCCGTTTTTAGCTCATCACCGTTTCTCAGTAACCAACAACACATCCAGAATGTGCTTTAACCTAACATATTAACAAAGAAAACAAATTTTAATTAACAAAAGTAAAATAAAAAGCATAAATACCTGTTGCGAGAGCTGGTAAGTGCAATTAGCGTGATGAGTGAGTAGCACAAAGCAGGCATTTGTAGCTTGCTCTGCGAGTCAGATGTACATGTAGCTTATTTTACAAATTGACATGGACATTGTTGGATAAATTTGACCCTAAAATTTGATTTGAAAGGAAATTGTTAGAAGATCCAGGCATTGACATTAACCAAGGCCACCGAGGCCAATAGCCTCATACATTTGTAAAGGTACCCTGCTGACCTAAATATGCCACATGCGACATCCGACTCTGAGCGAACCACATTCCGTCAGTAGTTGAGCTCATTACTGAAAAAGCGCACAAGCAGACCAGCGAATGACACATTGAAACCACAATACTTACATATCCTACGTAATATTAACCTACCACCAGCGGAGACCGGGCGATGCTGGTACGTGGCCGGGTGTTTGCCCTGCATGGCTTGGCGGAGGTTGTCCGGTAGGAGCTGGTTCCTGGACAGGAGTTTGTAGGCCATGATTTGGGCTTTGAGTTGGTGGAGCTGTGTAGGGCTGAAGGGGGTGCTTCGGGGACCGGGCCCCATGCCTGGTGGGGGCTGGCCCTGGGCGGTGTTTGGGCCTGAAGGGGTATTGCTGTCCATTGGCCCTCCGTAACCTGTTACAGGATAATAACAGAAGGTATTACAATTTGTAAGTAAAGGAAACCAATGCATGGTAGAAAGTGTAAAACTGTCTCATTCCTGCCCGGCTACTTTCGTCAATATTCACTTCAGAAAGAAAAGCATATGGGTCATTCTATAAATTTGGGGTCCAACGTGTGACATTTTTCTGTCCCCGTTACACCTGACATACTGCTATTTGCCATACAAGTATCATTAAAAATGCCTTTATGAATTGTACTTTATGTAATCCTCTTTGAAATACAGGGGTAGAAGGCATTTAAAGAATATGTCCTGAATTTACAAACTACAACATTTTACAAGATGTCAGATGTAACGAGAAAAATTTGACCCAAAATTTATAGAATGACCCATATCCCATTACAATAAAAGTGTTTGCATTATGGTATAACAAACTACAGACCAAGTAAAATGTCTCGACAATCTTAAACATGAGGTGTCCATGTAGAATGGAAAATAAGACATGCAACTTGTTGGAAGTGACAACAAAATGTAATACATGTAGCTCATGAACGACATACAAAATGTACATCAGCTAATTTCATTAAAAAGTGTGTAGCTTATGCAGCTTGTGAAACTGGCATAGCTTGCGTGAAATTATCACAAGATTGGCTTGGTAAAATTGACTTCAGATCATGCACTAGCAGCTCTCAGCTAATGGCAATTGTACAGAAGAGACCATAGTTACCGAAGGGGTAGGTGTGTCTAAAAAGGCAGCATTACCAGCGATGCCAACATTTACAATTTGAGCATTATTTATACGATTTTTTTTCAGGAAATTACGATCAGTACTGTGATATACCTACAAATCACAAAACTCCAAATGTAGGGATATAAAAGGTTAATTTGGGAAATTTCTAAAGCGAGTGCCCCATGGCAAATAGACCTTTATCAGGGTGTGGCCATCTTCCCTTTCCCCTATTAAAATGAACGTAACCAAATCGAGGCTTGCAGGAAAAATAGTTTGCCCGTGTGAATGACACACACGTAGCGTGATCATGCAAATGCACAGCGATTCTCTCAAAACAACAACAGAAGATCACACGCACTATCGCGTGGTCGCACAGACGCACTGATCGAGCCCGACACGTACAATGGGGAACAAGACAAAGATGGACGCACCGTGATAAAGGTCAATTACTCATTAGTTTTGCAATGTTGGTATCTCTGCATTACATACTTGACAGTCTCTTACCTCCCATGGCCTGCTGCTGTTGGTGGTGTTTTGCCCGTTTAGCCACAGCCATTAGTTGGGTATATCGAGGATCTCCCTGCATGCCTTGTTCTTCCATAGTCTCAATGGCCTGTCACAGAAGGTAGAACAAGAATGGTTACTGCCTTTAGTATGTGTAAATACTCCAAAACTATAGCGCACTATGTATTTCAGGAAACTTGGCATGAGCACAATGGAAACAAACAAGTACATTAATTAGGGAATAAAAGTGGGTTTGGCCAGTCTTAAACGTACGTTTAAAACCGACTGGGCGCCTGCGGCGAGGGCCATTTTTGTGTAAATCAGTAAAACAGCAAAAGTGCTGTGCGTTGAGTTGTTTTGGTCGATCGCGCGCGTGGCGTGCATTGCAGGCGCGCGTGCTGTACGCGCACTCACACGGCTGGGTAAATACACTGCATAAAACGTGCGCTTTTTGTGTGCGTGCGCGTGTTCCATACATGCTGAAACTTACTGCCCACGTGACGTATGTACTCTCAGCCAATAAAGATGCGTAAACTGTCTAAGATATTTATGAATTTGTATTACAGCTGTTTAAATTGTTTGAAGTGACAACATAATGTAACAGCTAAATCATCAACACACAACGCACAGTTCGTGGCACTGGATGGCCCCCAGTTATGGCGGGCGTACAGAGAAGACAACTTCAGCTCTCGGATTGGTGTATTCATGTAGTCCAATTCGGGAATTTACACCTAATAAATCATGACTAAAGTTTAAGTACATAATGCTCATAATATTCTAAACTCACCCTCTGAAGCGTGTTGAATTGGTTCTGGAAGTTTGATCCTTGGCCGACTTGTTGCTGTGGTCCATGCATCGGCCCTGGTCCTTGTTGCGGCTGAGGTGGGGGTGGAGTAGGCCCCTGAATGGTGCCCCCTGGGCCTGGCATAGGGGGTGGCATCTGGTTGGGACCTACGGTGTTTCAAAATAACATGAACTATCTGTCAACCAGAATTTTAAGCAACTTTAAATAACCATATCTCTACAGACTTTAAACCTTCTGAGAAGTGGCAATGTTACAACTATTTTTCATCAGGGTTAATAATTTTTCAGATAATAGATATCAAAGTGGCATATCAGAACAATTTGTTTAACGCATGGGAAATTCTCTGGTTGACGCGAAAAGCATTACGCATGGGACACATATGTACATCCAAAACGACCTTTCCAGATTGAAATTTGTGGGTTTACATAAGCTTGGCAATGCCCAAAACACAATTTCATAAAAACAGGTGAAATAACTAACAGCATGTTAAAGGACATGAACTTGAAATTTCATTATATTTTGAAGCACCCACCTGCATTCCCAATTGGGTTCTGGTTCATCATGGGCATCTGGCTTGACATGGGATCCTGATTAGACATGTATCCCTGACCCGTCATCGGTCCCGGTCCTTGAACGGGCCCTGGACCGGACATGGGACCTGGGACAGGCATGGGTCCTCCACTTGACATGGGTCCCTGGCCTTGCATAGATGAGCCTTGCATGGATCCTTGATTGGGCATATGACCTTGACTGGGCATATTAGGCATTGATCCTTGATTGGGCATCGATCCTTGATTGGGCATCATTCCAACTTGGCTTCCAATGTAGCCTTGTGGGCCACCAAGTCCTTGGTTGCCCATGTAGCCTTGGTTTCCAGAGTGCGCTTGGTTCCCCATTGGGCCCTGGTTTCCCATGTAAGGTTGGTTTCCCATGTAAGGTTGTCCACCTCCTTGGTTTGCCATTGACCCTTGGCCTGCCATGGGTGCTTGGTTTGCCATGGAACCCTGGCTCATCATTGATGGTTCTTGGTTCCCCATGGGAGCCTGAGAATCCATTACGCCTTGACTCATCATTGAGCCTTGATTTCCCATTTGAGATTGGGTTGGCATAGGTCCTTGATTTATCATGGGCCCGTGGCCACTCATAGTTCCCGGATTCATCATGGGAGCTGGGCCCATGGGATTTTGGGTCCCCATAGAACCTTGGTTCATCATTGAGCTTTGAGGACCCTGACTGCTCATGGGCATTTGCCCTTGGTGTTGTTGCATGGGCATCTGATGATGCTGCTGCGGTTGCATGGGGCTTTGACTAGGCATGGGTGACTGCCCCGGCATGGTGTTAGGATTCTGCATGGGCGATGGCATCTGGGCCATAGGACTGTTTGCGTGCATCATTACCGGTCCCGCCATGGGGCTATGGATGGGACCGGCCATGGGGCTATGGATGGGGCCGGCCATGGGGCTATGGATGGGGCCAGCCATGGGGCTATGGATGGGGCCGGCCATGGGGCTATGGATGGGGCCGCCCATGGGGCTATGGATGGGGCCACCGTGCACGGAGCTAGGGCTTGGTGTCGGCATTGGACGTGGGCTCTCCATGGGCATGCCGGACTGTGACATTGGCGATGGGGCTGGCATCTGCTGGGATGGTAACGGTGATTGTTCGGCCATATGTCCCGGTGCAGGCATGGAGGCTAAGTCTGCCAGAGAGTCCTGCATGGGACTCGAGACTGCCATCGTGTCATCAGACATCTTCCTTCACCAACAATCTACCGTAGTAAACAAATAAAAGTTATTCTTTTAACCTCAACTCTGCCAGATCCATCCTGATTACACACCACATTCCTATGTCACATCATCAGGCACCAATACTTTCTTCCTTTGGAATGTGAATGCAGATTTGATAGAAAGGAAATTTAAGATTCTCAGAAAATTTTTTTTTCAGATAGACTCATATGTTTTGTACTACACAAGGCCTAGTCCGACTGTCCTAGCTCACAGGCTCTCTGAAACGAATCTGACAGGCAGAAGTCGCGGGTTCATTACCATGCACGGACACCCAGGATTTTCCTTGTTATGACATATAAACCACGTAAAAATGTTAGTTTCATAATAAAAACGAAAAATTAGGAGGGAAAAGTGTCATGAATAAACCCTTTCACGGTTATTGATGCCATCTTGTTCACGGGGCAAAAGAACACGCGTTGCTATGCGCGCGTGTTCAGTAAAATAGTTTTGTGTTGTTACATGTAGGTACATGTAACTGTGCATTTATTATGATTCACGCACGCACAGAGCAACGCGTGTTCGAACTGCCCCGTGAACAAGGTTCCTGGCGTCGATAACCGAGAAAGGGCTTATTTACTGAGCAAAAACTTCTGAGAGTTGTCCAATAGGTTTAGCGCATGGGGTCTCAGAGGGTGTCCGTGCATGGTAATCTTTCCAGACGATTTCAACGTTGATTTTCGTGGATTATTTTCTGTAGTCTTGGTGCGATACGATTCTCTGTGTATGGCGCCCTCTCTTGGTGATTGTCAGTGTTAAAGTATAAATACCGTACACCTTCGCCACTAATTCTTCCTAATATGACATGATAATGCCCCAGAAAGTATAAATTTGGTTAGAAAACATGATTTTAACAATGAGAAAATATCAAATTTTCCTTGAAAACACTTAGGATTTTTATGTCATGCTCCATAGCAACTGGCGAATGTGTATGGTAGTTTTTTCAGTGTTAAATATGGCACGGTGGGTAGTGAACAATTCGCGCAGAATCGTGTTGCACCAAGCAAGACAATAAAAATCCACGAAAATCAACGTTAAAATTGCTAGTCCAACATTTGCAATGTCACACATTTTTTCATAAACACTTTACCAATACAAAGTACAAAGTATTTGCGACATCACTAGCCCAGGTTGGACGTCGTCTTCATTGCATTACGAGTGACGTCCAGGTCACGATGTCTCAAAACAGGGTGATTGAAACTTCCACATCATTTTTTGAGCTATTTTACCTCTTAGTGGACGTCGAATTGATGTCCGTATGTTCTTGGCGTCTTTATTTACAGGAACGGAAGGTTTAAAAACCATGTACACCAAATTTGACGAAAATATGCTGGATTTTAAGCACGAACCAACATTAAATTCCAGGAAAAGCTGCCGGTATCATCGACTTTGGATAAGGCGCGTGCCACGCAATTCCATTCACGCGCAAGGACTTGCGCGCGCGCGACTTGCCTAGCAACCGCAAATTGTGCGAGCGCGGTGAGAACAAAAAACGCATTGCGCGTTTCGAGCCGGCTATATACCTTATGTGTTGGGAAAATTTGTGCACAAATATATAGCAAATTAGCGTGACTTTTTGCCGTTTTCCTCCGGAATATGCAGTTCGGTGATGTGTAGTGGATTTCTAAACCCGGCAATCCCAAAGATTAGGACACATGGAACTTTGTTAGCACATTACCGGCTTCCAGCACAAGGTAGAAATATTGATTTTTTCTGTTACAAAAACTTTCACCCTGTTTTTGGAACTTCATATCCTGGACTCCGTATCCCCATGTAGTATGCGGTACGGAGTCCAACCTGGGCTACGACATCACAAAATTTGTTGCCAATACAATGTCGTAGGTATTTCGTTGCAAATTTCGCTTTTCCTAAAAAAAGCCATGAAATTTTTCCCCCGTAATTTTGTTTTTATCATCAAACTACATGGTTTATATGTCATAACAAGGAAAAGTTTGCAACAAAGCATGCGACAAAAAGTGCAACATCGCAAATATTTGCAAAAAACAAAATGTGATATGCGATGTCCCATGTACGCCATCATAGATCACATCTTTGTTCGCGCACAGCAAAGCCGCGTTGACAACAGATCGCGAAAAAAGTAGACCTTCCCGTTCCTTTCACAAACAAATTGTCATAAACTCATCTCCATAAACCCTATTTTTCTAACATTTACAAACAGAGTAAAATTCGAGTAATCTTACCTGAAATTCAGCCGATTAATTGTGTGAGTCGGAAGTTCGTCGTGACAAAGAACCGAACGCCATATTGGTTTTCATCAGATATTTTTTCACTGGTTTACATGGCAATTAACGCGTGATAGTTTCAGGGAACCAGCGATTCTCACACAAAAACAACTTGTTCCTAGTCGCTGGAGCGTTTTGATTATTATTTTGTGTGTTATAAACTACGTAGGGATCGGACTAGGAGCAGTTTATGTTACACTGATCAATGCATGCAGAAGAGGGTGCAGAATATCTTGCCTTTTGAGTGATGGAAAAATCTTGAATATTTTGCATAACAATTAGAACTTGTGTAGGCATTGTGTCAGTAAAATAAAATCATGATTTTTTGTTGGGATAAATATCTAATTTTTAAAGGAGCGTGTGTCCAGATCACATTTTTGAGCACCCCATTTTGATACCATAGCCTATAGCATAGCATACTCCTATCATTTGTCATATAACACTAACAGTATTGTTTGTCATCGAATGAAATCAAATTTTTTTTGGAAAAATCTGGTCGCGCGACCTACATGTACTCTCACTGCGTGCAAAGCATTCTAGTGTGCACAGAAATCTGAACTAAAAAACTGTCATGGTTATCGATACCTTCTTGCTCAGGGGGCAGAATAACACGTTGCGTACGTGTATTCAGTAATTACATTGTTAGTCCACTGTGCATTCGTTACAATTTGTGCATGCACACAGCAACGCATGTTCTTTTTGCCCCCTGAGCAACATGGCTTAATTGAAAGTGTTTATTTAATAAATTGTCCTATTTGGTCTAGATTTCTTTTAAGAAAGATAAATTGAATATTCTTTTGAAAGCCATCGTCCTGCTTTCACACAGGATGATGGCTTTCAAAAGAATATTTAATTTATCTGGAGAAACCCTGTGTCAGGTCAAAAACATCATAAAGAATGTCAATGTCTTTTAAGAAAGGAAACATTTTTTGAGTCAGGTGACTTGAATCGAGCCTCATCGTTGCTGCAAAGGCCCCTGTCGACCCAAGATGGCAAGTCCGGGTACCACTTGTGCTTCAAGGAGACTGTTCCGAGAAGTCTTCACGTTTGGATCCAAGGATTTGACTCACTGGTTTCCATCACATATGGCTAGGGGTTGGTGCTTCGCAAAATTTATTCTCTTTATTCATATTCCCATTTTATTACGAAAAATGCCATTATTTCAGTTTATTTTAGTTGGCCATTTTACTCAGTTGGAAGTACAGTTGCATGTTGTGCCCTAGTAACAGTAACTATGCCAATGGTCCAAACATTATAAGGCCATTGTCGGAGCTAGTCGATGGCAGATTGTGCATGTGCCCTTGGGCAAGGCACTTTGCCATAAATTGTCTCTTGCCCCTAGGAGCAAATGGGTAGCTGTGAGGGCAGTGAAGGTGTATAGTACGTTGTTTGATTGGCAACATGCAACCGGGCTGTATTATCCACAGGGAGATGAGGACATTTAATTAAAGACCCCAGTGTCCAGGGGTAATAAAGTGAAGAATTTAGGAACATAAAATTGGCATCCATTTGACTTAGAATTATAATTTGAGGAATCATTTTTGTTGTCCTCTCCCTTTTTTTCAGGAATTAAGAAAATGAGAAGTTTGTTGCGGAGTGTGGATTGTATCATTGAGATGCACGATGCTCGGGTAGGTATATATGGTTCAAATTAAAAAATACGGTACGAATTATATTCTGACTGAAAGAATGACGGATGTAACATATTTTTTCACTGTACCAGCCTCCATAAGAGTCACTGAGGCAGGGTGCACCACTCTGAATGAAGTGCATCCCACGCTCCTAGCTGCACCTCTAAGGCTGTTTTTGAGACACCAGCCTCCAGGGTTTTCCTCTGCTCGAGTCCCAAGCCAAGTCAATTAAACTGCCTTTGAGTCCCAAGTCAAACTGCCTTCGAGTCCCAAGTCAAACTCATGTATCCGAGTCCCAAGTCAAGCTGCCTCCGAGTCCCAAGTCAAACTGCCTCGAGTCCCACGTCAAACTGCCTTCGAGTCCCAAGTAAAATAAAACTGCTTTCGAGTCCCAAGTCAAACTGCCCAAAATATGCTTTTGTTCCTAAAATAGGCTTTGGTCCTCCATATTTCAAAAATCAGATACTCCATTGCAATTTTATTGCAAACAAAATATACCATTTGTCAAAATGTAATTTTGGGCAGACTTTATAGTCAGAAAATGTCCGAGTTGAGTCAAATAATCTGTGTCAGTGACTCAAGTCCAAATTAAGACAATTGCTCTTTGCTAATTGTTGATAACTTGCCAAACTTTGAATTTTTTTTCTCAGATTCCATTTGCCGGGAGGAACCAGATGTTTAAAGACGTGCTTTCAATCAGGCCACATCTCTTAGTTCTCAATAAGAAAGACCTGGCTGATACCGCGCCCCATCAGACAACTGTAGGTACTTGATATATCCCTGTACCGCTTTGTGCACAAGGTGCTTTGTGTAAAGGGTGCTTTGGGATACCCTGGCCAAGTGGTTTTTGGTATCATTGACTCGCAATTCTCAAGAGAAAACTTGGAGGTTAAACACCGGTCGTAGTATCTGTGACCTTGAGCAAGTTACTTAAGCACAACTGCTTCATCCTTCGGAAGGGATGTAAAGTTGTTGGTCCAGTGTGTAGTATAGCACATCTCAAAGATCCCAGAGCACTCTTTCGTGAAGAGTAAGGAGATTACCCGGTGTCTCTGGGTGCATCTGCCAATGGCAGTAAAATGATTTCTGACTTGTTCAAAACATTTTGCAAACTATTTGTTTTTCTTTGTCAGCAGATTTGCATCACGCCCTTTAAACCGTCTCTTAAATTGTTATTCCATGATGCAGGCAGTACGTAAGCGGTTAAAAGAGGAAGGCATAGAGAACGTGCTGTACACTGAATGCGTGTCACAGAACAGCCCCAGTGTCAAAAATGTAAGGCTCTGCAATTCACGGTTGACTTTAAATCAATTAATGTCCATACCAAGTTTGAAATCGGAATTATGAGTTCGTATTTTATGAATATGTGACATCCCTGTATTACTGGTCCTTTGCTCAGTGTGTGCTCAGATAACTGTCTTCTCTAAAACATAAATTCATTTTCTTTAGTGAATCTGTGCTTTTCATCTGAACAAGTGCCAGTCTTCATTGCTTTGTGTATTGTGTCGCCATTTTTGTGATAGCTTGTGAGGCATAGCAACCGTAACTAAGTGGGCGGGGTTAATTGGGCAATCTCGGAACTATACATTGGAGTGTAACAGCGCCATGAAAAACTAGCCAGTATCATGACTGAACAAAAAATGAATTTAAGTGGTGATTGAGTTTATTTTTCTCTTCTGGGTTCAAAGGTCATGTCCCGGGTCATCAACCTGATTGAGAACAGCAATCGCTACCATCGATTTGAACAGGGAGAATATTCAATGATGGTTATCGGCGTTCCTAACGTTGGAAAATCGTCACTCATCAATGCCATGCGCAGGATTCACTTCAAAAGAGGTTTGTGTTGACCTCCAAGATTAATATGAAGTATCATGGTTGAGTGGTCAAGCACATCAAACTTAAGACCTTATTGGAATCCAGGCCAGTCGCATCCATAGTGCGTGTGCCTTCTGGCAAGGCACGTTACCATAAATTGCCTCTCTCCATCTCGGAGCAAATGGGAACCTGTGAGAGCCGTGAAGGTGTTGTGTCTGATTACGTAGCTCATGAGCGTCTAACAGGCAGCCGGGGCTAGTATACTCCACAGGGAGCTGAGAGGGCTTACTTAAGGAATGATATAAGAGCCCAATGGCCAGGGGTAATAATTTGTAGCCCATGATATATGTGATATGCACTATATCCACATTATCTTTTTGAAATATGTAAAAGTTTAAAAATTTAAGAGCCCGTGTTCAAGTTTGTCAGAGATTGTGAAAGTTAGCATCAAAGTCAAAACCATTTTCCTGGCACAAGGTATGACTTTACCTTATCATCGTATTTTAACTTTATCGTTTTTGTGGAAAACAAATGACATTAGTAGGCCACCTGACTGTAGCAATGGTTTCTGTTGTTCACCAGGCAAGGCAACACCAGTTGGAGCGCATCCTGGTGTAACCAGATCGGTCTTGAACAAAATACAGGTACGCATAGTTTGTCCTGGGGCAAGGGGTGTAGCAAAAAATTTTCTTCGAAAAGATGTAACAGCTAGCTACTGGGAGCATGTGTGGTCTAGTGGGTACACAGCCATGCACATGATTGAGAGTTTATGGGTTCAAGCACCACTAGTGCCAACGAACATGGTTGTGTGCAAGACACTTAAGGCCTGTCCGCATTGGACTTTTTTGGGGAAAACTTACCGAGACGATGGGTACTTTTCCCATATTAAGTCCAATGCGGACAGCCCAGGACGTTTTCCCCTCAGAAACTTATCCCGAATCCAGCGGTTACTTTCCTGGCCAACTGCTGCCCAGAAAAAGTTCCTGAGACGAAAAGTCCAATGCGGACACAGCGAGTCGGTAAAAACGCTCTGGAAGCGTACGCCCGGGCTGTGAAGGTCAAACTGTGAAGGGACACTGCGCATTCTCTCCCACGGTCTCGGTCAAAAAGTCCCAATGCGGACAGCAGTAAAATTTAGCCTTTTTTCATTTTACCATCGTCTTGGTAAAACCTCCCAAAAAAAGCAAGTCCAATGCGGACACGGCAAATTGGTACGATTGACGGTTGAAGGGTGAAGAGAGTCTTAAGACTTTGTTTTTGTTTGTGTGAAGGTAAACAACAGTCCAGTGGTGTGGTTGCTCGACACTCCAGGAATCATGACGCCTTACGTCCGAGATGTTGAGGTTGGCATGAAATTGGCGCTGTGTGGTAAGCATTATCTCTTAGGCATTTTCTGCACATGATTGTCTGCTTATTGCACTTCTGTAGAAAAGTATGCTTTACAAAAAGGTTATTAACTAAAACATCATAACTTGTTACTTGTTTGACTTAAGTCCACCGCAGACAAAAAAAGATTTGTTTGGCAACAAAAATCAAATCACTGCAAATAGCATACCATTCAATAAAATGGTGCAACCACGGCAAAGGCAGCCATGTGACATCAATGCTAATGCTGATTGGCCGATGGCACATACTCGGCTAGCAAATGTTTATAGTTGACCGCATAAAATGGACATTTGTAGGCAAATATTTCATTGGAGAAATGCTAAATATCGGCGAGCATTATTCAGAAGAAAAAAAAATTTTGCGGATTTTAAATCATGCCAAGGTGAAATTTACTCCAACATTTTAAACATTTTTCTTTGCCTACTATATTAAACTTGCTATACCTCTACTGCGACTACCATGATGTTTAAACTTGAAGAATATAAACCATATCGAATAGCCGCCATTTCGTGGGGCACCTTTTTTGTTACTTAAACCGTTCAACAATGGAAGCACAATATGTGCAACCATGCATGTCCTCAAGGAACAAAGAAACTGCCCCACGAAATGGCGGCTATTCGATACGGTCTATTGGAGCAGATCGTTTTTCTTTTTGATACTTTGTACACAGGAACATTGCAGGATCACAAGGTCGGACCCGAAGTGATCGCAGATTACCTTCTTTACACCTTAAACAGATACAATCACAACAGGTCAGTGCATAGGTCTCGTAAAATATGCCTTAACAGGTTTGCAGAGCGGTACTTTCCCAACCTTCATCTCTGTGGCCTTGGTTCGAATCCCGTCCGGATTGAGTGGTGTAGCGTGTTGAATCCAAGACTATGGTAAATCCATAGGTCGTTGCTTCGAATCCCATCCTGGCTTGTCCATGGTGTGCGTGTGCTTTTGGGCAAGGCACTTTGCCACGAATTGCCTCTCTCCACCCAGGAGGAAATGGGTACCTGTGAGCACAGAGGGCCATCTTCAAAAGATACAACTGAGTATTAAACGCCATCAGGTACTCGTATGCACATCATGAGAAATGTTCCAAACATAAGCACGCATTGCTCAATATTTGTTTGAAATACAGCGCAGCTGAAGTGCTTGGCAATCTGTAGGAAGTGACGTCATTTGACAGAGATCCATTGGATGTATTAGTGCATACTTGGTTCGCATTTAAAGGTAGTTATGATATTGTTTATTACATTTGCAGATATGTAGACTTTTATGATCTGGAAGGTCCAAACGACAACATATTTGAAGTTCTAAACCACATCGCCCAGAAACTGAACAAAGCCATTCGGGTCAAAACGGCAGATGGTAAGAATTTTAAACTGAAAGCGAATAGACCTGTTCGGGGTTTCCACGCACACAATGGAATTAGCATAAATTGGTATAGCGGACCTTTTGACATGTATAGACCGGTTCCCGATCCTATCGCTTATTGCGGAATGCCATCTCTAGCGGTCTGCTGTGTACCAATTAATGCTAATTCCATTGTGTGCGGAAAACCCGAACAGGTCTATTAGTCTATAGCCATAACATGTTAGTTGTCAGTTATTAGGCCGTTTGTCCTTTTACCAGAGACTGTCTATAGACTCTATACACAATCGTACCAAATCGTTGGAAATTTGTGGCAAAAATCGCACAGTTGGAGGCCCGCTTTACACTCTGGAAAATCTGTGGTCACTTGCGATGTGTCGTCAGTAATCAAAATCATTTAACCATTTGCAAAGTTGCAATCACAAATTATATATTTGTCAAATCCAACAAATCAATCATTGAAATTTAATGTACAATGCTAGTCCCAGCTTTAATTTTTCAGACATTAAAGAATTAAAGGCATAGTTTAAATAAAAAGGTGTGAAAAAAATTGCATTGTCTTTGGAGGATTTAAAGGCACAGGCTCGTCAGCAATGCGCGCGCGCCAAATCCGTAGCTCTATAGCAAAGGCATGGAGCTGCGTATTTCGTGGCACGAATTTGGCACGCGCGCATTGCTGACGAGCCTGTGCCTTTAAGTGTTTTATGTATTTTTCTTTTTAAACTTTAAGAGTAAGAATTTATTTTCATCTCTTTACCAGGAACGTTGGTGATGAGGCCTAACATAGATGCAGCTGCTATGCACATTATCAAATCCTTCCGCAGTGGAGAACTGGGTAAACTCACACTGGACATTTGACACTCTGTGGTTTATGGCAACGAATGCAGTGCCCTGTGCTGGCCTATGGGTGCACCTAAGTAAATAGGCAGAGATCCGTGCTCATGAATATTTTGTATGCCCTCAAATTCTTCTTTATTAGAGAGAGTTGCAAGCTGAACGAGTGTGGTCTTGTGTAGAATATGGCCATCGCCGTGATGTGGGGTATTTTTTCTTCCAACTACAAACATTTTGGACAATGTAGCTCACAAAAGTGGCCCTATTTTTCCCAGTAGCATATGTGCCTTTGTTCCAAAATGGATGCTGGTCTGTTTAATAATTTTTACTGTTGCAGAGGTGGTTTTGTTTCAAGTGGAAATTAGGGAATAAAAGTGACGGATTACCCCATAAAATTGAACAGAATTGAAAAGATGAGACTTCAATGAGTATTTTGGTTGTTGTCCTGAGAGGCTTAGAGAGTTGTGAGTATTTTTAAATGATTTTTGAAAATTGAGCATTGGTTCCTATGGGAGCCCTATTTACTTGTGTGCAACCCTATACAATGCAGAATTTATAGTGGTTGACATCATAAAGAGACTGGCTTACCTGTCCTGTTTGGGTGTGAGGTGATGTTTTCTTCTCACAGCACGAGTGCTCACTTGGCTTTGTAATGCATGATTTCTATACAAATTGACTTCTATAAAATAAAAAAATTTACCAAAACATATATCGGCTCAGCTCCATTTTTATTAGTAAAAGTATATTTCTTTATTTATTTCTAAATTCAGAGCACTAGCTATACACGTTTGTCTTGTAAATTTACTTCCATTAGTTAGTCACATTTAATATTTTGGATTAGGAAAAAAACCTAAAACCGTACAAATAGTTCAATATTGGGTTCAAAGCTGCCCACTTTACACCGCTTAAAATGTGTACAACTATAGCGTGTGTTGCCAGGATTTTTGTTACCACCGCCCCCCCCTCCCCCCAAAAAAGCTTGTCAACTGGAGAAACCCCAATTTTCCTGACAAGAAGGTTTAAGTCTATTAAACCAATATTAAATATAACTGTTTATTCATAATAGATTATATCATTGACTGAGTACACTTGTCTGAAAGTTTCTAATAGTGAACCCCGTAAATCTGAACAAGTGAATAGACACTGCCCCAGTGGCCATGTTTGAAGGCAAATTTTTATTTTTAAAATCGACAACAGATCCACATGATAATGTAATTTGCCTACCAAGATGGCCACCTTGCAATAAAAATGATCTGTACATCTGCGCTGTTGTTCTTCGTTTACATGTAATTTTCTTATTAAACTACAAATGTCTAGTTCCCCGAAACTCGCATAGAAAATGCACACAACGCAACTTCATTAGTACTCGCGCTTTTTTTGAGTCTAAAATTAAGGAGTAATATCTCTTTAAAAATATAAAATCTTCCTCAGGTTCAATAGTTTTACAAAGTATTTCTGTGTATGTTGGTCCTATACATAAAGCACAAGCACAACAGAAATGTGATTAAATGCAGATTTTGTCAATGCTGGTTTTATATCAGTTTCCCCAAGCACTTTTGCTTAGCCAAAATTGTGCTTATAATCTTGTGCTTGCATTCCGGGAAACAATGAAAAGCTTAACTGTCTCTGCTTGCGCAAAATTTTGCAAAGCCACTGTCCTATTTAGACTGGTTATCTGGCCATCTGCAAAGAAATAGGGTGCTTTCACAGGGGGTCAAAAGGTTACGGGAGACGGAATATCAGGCCAGGTAGAGCGACAGACGTTATACATAGACAAAAGCTTGTCATGGTTGTTGAGCATGCACTGTATTCAATACACGACTGAAGCTTTTGTTGTATTCATGTTTATGTATATAACGTCTGTCGTTCTACCTGGCCTGATATTCCGTCTCCCAAAGGTTATGGGCCACTATTTGCTTGTCCTCCAGATCGGGAGAGAACAATAGAGCCACGTGCTTTTCTGCTAGCAGCCACGTGCGTCTATTCTCTCCCGATGTGGAGGACAAACAATACTGACCCGTGACATTTTGACCCCCTGTGAAAGCGCCCTATTGGAGCCATAATACCGCAGTATGAGGGCGCCCTGGTAAAAAGGTGTGTGTACAGTCATTTACAGTTGAAGTCAGAAGTATAAATACATGTACACCACTACCATCATCATCACCCAAAATGGTAAACGGGACTACCCGAACCATTGCAAGGTGTACAAGCTATGTTTTAAGTACTGCATGTACGTGAGGAATTCCACAAAATCACGACTTTAGTAAAGACTGTTACAAAAATGGTGTGAGCACACTAATCTGTGTGTACAGGGGTTTATGGGGTACATGCATTGTTGTCCTATTTTCCCTTTTCTTTAGAATTCCTCTGTGGGGTACCACTGTTCCTTTTGAATTTCTTTATGGGGTACCATTGTTCCATTGTGTTTTGTACCCCACAAGTGTGTCTGTGTTAGACCACCAGTCTGTTTTAACACTTAATTGCATACAGTTGTATTTATACTTCTGACTTCAACTGTATATATATATTCAATTTTAGTGATTGTTTTCTTATACAAGTATACCATCTTCCACTTTAAAAGTTTTTCCTGTCAACTTGTTGATTATGGTTTAAGAACACCAATCCTGTCTTTAAGACAATAAAATCACATATTATGACAATGGATGCAATATTCCTGTGGCCAAAAGATAATAGTTACATGTACACTTTACAATTTATACACTATGGTTAAATAATCAACCTCTCTTTTTCTGGAAATACAAAAATAAATTTCAATTCTTTGGACAGACAGTCACAAAAACTCTTAGCAATTTCAACTAAAAAGTAAATCTTTTGATAAGACATGCCTTGATAAAACATGTATCAAACTTTTAAAGAAGGTCCAAAAACTTTGAGTCGGAGACGCGTGGTGGTCTATTGGATAGCGCGTCGGACTTTCGGGTGATAGGTCCGTGGTTCTAAGCCTGGCCACTGCTACCACATTGTGTCCTTAGACACTTTACTTCACATTGTCTCTCTCCACCCAGGTGTATATTAAAATGGATACTGGTTGGGAAACCCAACTAGGTGCTGGGGGTAAACCTGCGATGGACTGGCCATCCAGGGGAGTAACAATGCTCCTGTTCACTCCATGCCATGGAAACCGGGGATGAGTACCCACCGTATGAGCCAGTTTGGCTCGTGAAGTGACTTATCTTTTTAAAAACTTGGGTGGCATACTGATTACAGTGTATCGTTGCCACAGCTTTGAGTTTCATAGGAAATCATGTGGTAAACTTATAAGTGAAATAATGTGAATTTTTATCAAGTGCAAATATCAGAGTAATTATGGCACTGTCCTGGGATTCAATTTTTTTTTTAAAACCTGGATTTCGTCTGAGAGATTTTCGCAAGTCCAATAGCATGTGCAATAACCAGTGCATACATATTGAATAGAGTAACACAAAAACTTTTAAAAGGGAGCTTTATATCAACAAGAATTTACTGTACCTATGAACGAGCCCAAAAGGCTTTACTTCGACACTGTGTATTTGTGTCAACCATATGGAAAGGTATAAATCTTTACAAGTATTGACCACTTTGAACATGTGCAAATACGCCATTTTGGAAGTCAAAAAATGCTGAGTCATTGTGGAAGTGATGTGCGCGCGCGTTGTGTGTGCCTCTGGTGGGCGTAACGCTGTTTAAATCACCAATGGGAGCCTTGGTATAGCGCGTCACGTGTGCTATGGACACACACAACGTACACACACATCGCTTCCACAATGACGCGGCATTATTTGACTCCCAAAATGACAGCATTGGAAAGGGGTCAATACAAAATAGGGCAAATAAAAGACCTAAACTACCGGTATATGCAATTTTTTGTTTTTCAAGCTGCATCCAATTTGCTTTTAGGCATTTTCCATATGCGCTAAAACTAATTAGGGCCAAACTAGAACCGGGCCAGCCAGTCTTTGACCCCGGTCTCACTAGAGAAATCACTTTTTTCGATGATGAATCGACGAAGAGATTTCCTGATGTGAACGCACGCCTCTTCATTCGATGATGATTAGAATCGCTTCATTCGACGAAAAGATCGCTTCATTCCATGAAGCAAATTTGTACTGTGAACGGCTCCCTTCGCTCGACGAAGTGATTTGGCAGGCTTGTTGCACAAGCGCGTTGTGCGTCGAGTTCCTAGCAAGAGTTGTTTTTGACGCGCCGCTGGAAAACCACACAGCGCGTATAGACGCTTAAAGCTCTCGCATGATGCGCGACGCACATGTACGACCTCCCACGGCTTCATTCGATCTTCGTTAGCGGTCGCTCTTCGTTTAATCTTTGCTAAGTGATATATGAACGCACGCTTCATTAACTAACGATGATTAACTATTCTTCATTAAACGAAGCGATTTCTCTAGTGAGAACAGGGTCTGTTTAAGCCCAACCATCTGACGTACTCTCGACCAAGAAATGTTTTCAGTATTTATGAATGCAATTATAATGTGAAAATATTCTGACCCAAGGAGAATGTGAATTTAGCATGCTCATGAACTTAAAAATATGCATATTTTTAATGACAGCATGATACATAGTTTCAAAGAAAAAAATGCTTCATAATTACAAAGAACATTATTTCATGTGGACTGCTCAGTGGAATGTACAGTACAGTAATTATAAAATTCAAAGTAGTTTTTTTACACCTCCACTCAAAATTCATATAGTAATATACTGGCCACAAAATCTTGACCTTGCAAGCCATATATCTATTATACATGTACAGTGCATCATTGCTGTAACAGACGCACATTATGCTAAAGAGACAAAAATTGGGGCCCAGTAAAATCCTGTAAAGTTAGCACTGTTTTGTCGACGTTTATAAACAATTTTGTTTTTACCCCTAATTTTTATAAAGGTCCATATAATATGCTGCGCCACAATAAGAGACTGCCCACTCTTCTGTACGAATTACGCCACAAAATATTAATGTTTTCTTTTATTATTAATAGCAAATATATATAAACATTTACACGTAAATACAAAATGCATTTTAGCATTTTTTTTCTTTCGCACCAATAAGATTTGCAACTGTTTAAGTACAGAGTTTGATGGGGCAAAAATCTTTCTTACACTAATGTACCTTTAGGATTTGCAGTGTTAAAGATAGTATACATGATTGGTAAACTGTTACAAATAGTTTTATCCCCCTTTGTGATAGAAGATATGCATGATTAAAACCAACCTGAGCAAAAACCAGCTCCGTACTTCGTCTAACTTTTGAGAAAACAGTCAAAAAAAGTTTGTAGTCATTTTGCCCCAAAACCACTTCGCCCTGAACCATTTCGCCCTGAACCATTCCGCCCTGAACCACGGCCTGTGCATAAAGTGGTTTGGGGGCGAAGTGGCATTTGAGCAATGTAGTGTTTGGGCGAAATGGCACTGGGGCGAAATGGTTTGGGGCGAAATGGCGCTTGGGCGAAATGGTTTCGGGGCTTTTTTACTCATTTCTCAAAGACTATAGCACTTTAGACAAAACCATTTCAGGGGAAGTTTTCTTCGGTCATCATGTATATGTTGTGTAAGTTAGGCGTAAATCTGTGAACATTTCTGAATTTTGAGATACCAATCATGTATACTGCCTTTAAGTATCAAATAAATCGTATGGTGTATTACCCCAAAATCACGAGAAGTCACGAGTCGCAAGAAAGTCGTACCTCCCATCCACAAATAGACTGCTTTCGGCCACGTGCGACATCTGGGAATGTCTGGGTGTCACCGGCTACACGCGCGCGCCAATTGATGCACAGGGACATGTGTAAAAAAATACCCATCCGCGTGTATTCGTCCGAAAATGCCACACGCGCGCGTTGCGATACGTTTAAATTATTGAGCATGTACTCAGCTTGCAAAAGCGGAAGTATTTTAATTATCACGATTTAGTCTAAAGAAAGACAGTTTTATCTTACTTGGCGCGACAGCCATGGTGCAACAACTTAAAGCAAGGTTAAGCAACAGAGGCAAGTGCAACCAAAACTGTTTTTACTCTTTTTGCTGGTTAGCACTCGTGCCATGTCAAATGACACCCAAAATGGTGGAAGGCAAGACCTTACCGGAAAGCAGTCTATTGATCACGTTCACAGACGCCATCTTCGTAGGAAAAAATGCTACTGCGTATTAAATGCCATAAAGTACGTGCACCAGGGGTGTGAGTGGGGTTTAAAAAAAATAGCTGAAAATAGCTGAACCTGTATAAAATAACCGAACCTGCGAGCGCGAAGCGCGAAGCCCTCACGGCGTGGGGTCTGGGGCCCGCCCAAGGGCCCCGAAAAATTGTTGAATGTAGATGCTCTGTGGTGCATTTTAAAGCCTCCTGGGCCAACTATCGGTCGAAAATATTTCGAGGAAAATTCGACCACGTTTTCCATATTTTAACTCCTTACTGCAGATGATACACATCGCGTGTCCCGGCTTCTGGATTTTTCTAATCGAGTCGCCTAATTTCTGCCCATTAACCATGTGTTCCATCCAAATCCATTTCCACGGATTCGTAACCTGAGGATCGGTCTTGTCAATGTCCGTATCAAACTCCGAACCTCTTTGGATAATAACACATTTGTGTTGCACTGACATCTTGCGGAATTATTGTCAAAATACGTTCGAAACATTCCTTCGAAACGACACTCTAACGTACATGTACATGTACGTACGTATCAGCATGCAGCGGAATACATGCAGGATGCATGCAATGAAATGCACACATGAACTTTGCCCCGCATGATGCCCTCTACCGGCGGCACGGCGACAATTTACTAGTCTTATTTCAAGGCTTTATATTTGCAACAAGCCGATGTTTAATTACAGCGAGTTATTGTGGAGATCATTGCGTGTCACTACATGCATAGACACAGGAACGGCCGCAAAGAGTCCCAACGCGCTTCATGGCGCATGTGTGAATATTCATTTTTATCTGCAGCCAATCACAGCGCAATCACTGTTGGTTCCCAGCCGGATGCTGTTTACACGCGGCTTCGAGCTGACGTCGTATAGTACATGTACGTACATTGTACACACGTACATGTACGTACGTATGTACATGTACAGAATACTCGCTTGCACCATGGAGGTAGGAAACACCTCCATGCTTGCACGCACCACAGAGCTACTATGTTGTCGAGAGCGGATCGCGTGCGTTCGGCGGCGGCGGTGGAAAATAAAATAAACGGAAATAAAATCAATGCTTACATGTACGCGCGGGGGAAAAAGCGGGGGGAAATCTGGACCATCGGAAGAAAAAAAAGCGGAAAACAAAATGTGGCACGCTGAACAAAAAAGCGGAAATCCGCTAAATAGCGGAGATTTCACACCCCTGGTGCACGCACACGCTCGAATTCTGTTCGAAATACGGCGCAAGTGATGCGCGTCACAAAAAAATACGCTCAAAATCATGATGCACGTGGCAATTTGTAGGAAGTGACATTATTTGGATTTCCATGTCATGAAAAAGTCACGGGAAATCGTAGAGAAAATTATGGGCAATTAGCATTAAGCCACGTATGCTTTGAAAGCCAAACTTTACCAGAGATCACCATTGTCAATCATCGAGTGGTTGCGGCCCGTACACTGGATACGACAGCTTGGTATCCAACTCCTCATTGTGTTGAGTCAAATTGCTTTGTTGGTAGGCTAGCACCAGTTCCTTGAGGGAGCTATACAGGTTGTAAGGCTCGGCAAACCCGAAGCCTGTTGATGTGTGGTTGATTTTACAGTGGCGGACTTCACCGCGAGTTTTAGCACTGTTGAAAGTCAAAAAGACACGGATGTGAGTAGTAAACAATGGGAGGGGGGGGGGGTGAGGTGGGGGGGGGGGGGGGGGGGGGGGGGTGAGGTGGGGGGCGGGGGGGTTGGGGGAAAGGAATCTAGCCACATAAAAAAAGGAAAAAAAAAACCCTATACTTTTAAACACTATGATTGGAACAGGAGGAAATCAGCTGAAAAGAAAAGAAGTCACATGCTTGCAAGCCAAATTTTTGCTTGCTTGCAGAATTAAGGACCTGAGGGGTTTCGATCCCCCCACCCCCCAAATTTTTGTTTGTTTTAATTGGGTTGCTAGTCATTTTTTTATCAGGACCATAGCCGGTTTTAAACGCATGTTTAAGACTGGCCAAACCTACTTTTATTCCGTAAATTATATATCTTTTTGTTTACATTTTGTGTATCCCATGATGTTCGTTACAGTGAAATACTTCAGTGGGTGGGGAAGCAGAAAATAGAATTTACAGAGCACGCCCAGTCGCCCTTTTGACTGCTAAGTCGAATCAGAAAGGTTCCCCTGGCCTTGCCCCTTAGCAACCCCTCGGCAACAAGCCTCCACAGTGATGGGGTCAGCCACAGGGTTTCATCGTGATGAGAGAGCGAATCCGAATAATGACTTTACATTGTAATAGGGAAAGCATAAGATGTCACTTACACAATAGAGCACGCCCAGTCACCCTTTTGACTGCTGCGTCGAATCAGAAAGGTTCCCCTGGCCTTGCCCCGTAGCAACGCCTCGGCTTCAGGCCTCGACAATGTTGGGGTCAGCCATAGGTTCTCATTGTGGTGAGGCAGGGAATCGGGATCAGTTGTGCGCTCCCTTCGATAGACAAGGGATAAAAAAAAAACATCAGAAGCTGTGTCCGCAGTAGACGTTTCTTTTGCCAGGGCGGCACCCCCGCGCCGCGCCGCCCCGCCCCAATTTTTCTGTTACCTGGAATTAGTTTTATCCCTGTATTATTCTATTGAACGCGAGATGCACATCAAGAAGGGATAATAAAGGACGTGTTTCTGTCGTCACAGATCCGAATTTAGATCACAAACTGTGTCACTATTCGTTTTTTCCTCAAGGTTTTTTTTTTTTTTTTTTAAATTTCCCCACCACTTACACGTTCACTCCACCTCCAAAATTTCCTTTTAAAATTCATGACGATGTCTCTTTCGGCCGGTTGAACAAAAAAGGATTTTAAAAAACGCAAACGCAAGTGACACGCGACGGGCATTCACCTTCTTTTATGTCTTTTTGTTTTGATCGGTGCCGAGTGGGGCACCTGTGCTGCCTAGTACGCGAAAAGCCGTACTAACTGCGCGTAAACAAAGTACCCGACTATGTTAGACGGATTTAGTCAACAGAGGGCGACATCAGTTCGTTTTCCTTGGGAAAGGTATCGTGAAAATGTTTGCAGTGCGGCATTTTCTTTTGCTAGGGCGGTCCTGATTTTGCTCAGGCGGTCGATATTTTGCGCGGGCGGCACAACAATTAAGTAGGGCGACACGCCCTAGCAAAACATCTCGTGGAGAACCCTGAATTACTGTAGAAATGACTCTCAAGAGTCAGTATTTGTGGTGCATGACCTGGTCTTAAATTTGGGCCAAACACATACATGCCTTTTTAAGAAAATGTATTTTTGGCCAAAAATAATGCCGGTGTCAACAGCTTAAGTAAATTAAGTAAACACTTAAAATTGTTAGGTACCAACTACTGATTGTTAGTCTTACGCTGCACTGCTATAAGTTTTACATTTATCATGCATGAGGGGGGAAAGTGTTATTTAACACCCAGGTTTTCTGGAAGACAATGTTCTTTAAAGATCATGGTAGTACCATCGTGAATGTGAATACTAGTTGAGCTATCACAAGTGCTTCTGTACAGAAATGTCCGGTATTTAATTTTAATATTTTTTTGTGTAGTAATGGCAAGAGACGGCCACTCGCGCATGCGGACTTGCAATTCGCGTAATGTGACACAAGTGCATTGCAATGCGCACGCATTACACCGGAGTAGCGAGAACTGCACGCCCGAACGCAGCCCAAAAGACCACCACCCATGAATTTTTCCGCAGCTAAATTCTTTTATGTGCGCCTGGGCTTTAATATAATCTGCAGGAGAAATTTGAGATACTCAAGTGCAGTTTGGTTTGTGTTTCGAAATGTTCATTGTAAACACACATAAAGACTGGCTCACTTGTATTCTCTGTTGGCTCAAAGCCAAGTTTCATGTACTTTTTTCCTAGCGGATGTAAATTACACACAAATAACGTGGTTCAAATGTTTTGAAAAATGTTTAAAAACAAAACAAAAAACACAGCTACACAAAGCAATACACAACTGAAGAATACCATTTTAAATGGGCAGTGAACGATTTCATTCTGAAATATTGGATAGCAGATTTGCTGTGCAATTTGTTTTGCTATGCAATTTTTGAATTTTGTTTAGCAATCCATTATTTTTGTATAGCAAATTCAAAATGGATGATTAAACGCTGCATATGAGGGATTTTTTTGCGAGTTATTTTAGAGACCATAACAATGTTGTTAATATTCACATTTTAAATTTAATGAAAAATTACCTGAATTACAAGTGACGATTAGTTAATCACTATAAATAAAGCAAAAGCACACATTCATTTAAAACTTGCACCACATGTTTGATTTTAGTACACGTAGTCTCTGATTAGCACAGAAAAGGATTTGTAATACTTGAAAGCTGCACAGTAAGAGTTAAGGTACCCTGACACTTGCCCGATTTTCGTTCCCGCAATGCCACGCGCTTCAAAATACCGAGCCTGACCGTAAAACACCGAGCATTTTGAAAACGGCCTATGTGGAACAGATTTTGCGTCTACGTACATGTATCACGTGCATAGCTACGCCCTGGTTACTGCTATTTGCATATAAATTGCCTGCTGACCCGATACTTTTCATTGGTAAAATAATAAAGTGGATGGATCTAAAAAGGTAGGAGGATTGTATTCTTTTTTATATACTATCGACTGGTTCAAATAAATCGTGATTTTTTGGCCCAGTCTTCGGACAGTACCAACTCTGATTCCCCCTTTAAGAGTGTTTTGGTTTCAACTAAACTCCTCAAAAATAGTTCGGAAAGTCAAGTTACTAAATCATTTCCCTTGAATTTGGTATCATTGGAAAGCCCTGTTATTCCTCTTTACAGTGATGTGTCATTTGTTATGATTAATCAATTGGGGGGTGGGGGATGTGCAGTATAGCGGAATACAGGGATGGGTGGAAAGTGAAATGTCACAAAATTCACGGCTATTGTCATGCAGTGCATTCCCTTTTTGCTTGGAGGATGGGAATGTGTCAATGCACTTTTTGACAATAGCAATGCACTTTTTGACAATAGCAATGCATTTTGTGACATTTCACTTTACACCCGCCCCCGTATTCAGCTGTGCTGCACATCCCCTAATTGCTTAATCATAACAAATGACACATTATACTAAAGAGAAATAACAGGGCTTTCCAATGATATGAAATTCAAGGAACATTATTTTGCAACAAGAAAAAAATCGTCAGTCAAAAGCCCGGTTCATACTTCACGCGAAAGCAAACGCGAACGCGAATCTCACGTCAATGTGACGTCAAACATTTCGCGGCGAACATTCGCGCAAGTTGAAACTAGTTCAACTTTTTGCGAATTCGCTGCGCGAAACAATCGTTGTGACGTAAAATTCGCATTCGCGTTCGCGTTCGCATGAAGTATGAACTGGGCTTAACTTGACTTTCCGAACTTTTTTTGAGAGTTTATAATGTCAAGCAATTAATTCAATAAAAAAATTAAAAAATCAGGTCTTGCGACTTCAGTCCTGAGAGGACCTCTGAGTGTACTTACTTGCCAAGGTTCTCCATGCTCAACCACGTGTTAATCTTCTCCTGCTTGACTCCCTTGGCTCCAAGCCACCTGCAAGATCAATGAAAAAGTGAAGTAATTAATTGTGACGCGTTCTGCAAAATAAGTCACTTTTCACACAGCCTGGACCGTGCTGTTGCGACCATAACTAAACATTTGTGATGGATCCATGCGCATTAAAATATGAACACAATGGAATTTCCTGGCTGTGCTTGGCTAGTGCCTGGACTTTCTAGGTATCATTTTGAATTTCCATTTTAATGAGCCTGGCTCCACTGCTGATTTCCGATTGCAAAACCTTAGCCGAGACTGTGCCTTACAATTTGTAGGTAGCGAGGAAATTCATCCTTACTTAGTATCTCACTTACTTAGGCCCGCTTCAAACGTCGCGCTTATGTCGTGTCAAATTAAATTCAACTTGGCACGATGTTAGCACTGCAGTGGCTTCAAACGTCGAACTTAATTGCAAACTTCCAGTCGAGCTTAAATACATCCAACATGGCGGATGAGTATTGTACATGTCATGGACGTTGTACACGTGCGTTTTTCATTCTGTCCATTGTACGTCGCCATTTTATTAATTTGATGCACTTGTTTGTTGCTTATTTCTTTACTCACATACGCGCTGCGAGCATGCGCATTCCTAGTTGTGAACAAAATTGCGGACCAACTTCGAACTGGAATTTAATTCGACACGGCATAAGCGACGTTTGAAGCATCTCACTCACAGGCAACTTTCGGTGTTGGACAGTACCGATCTTATTTCAAACTGCAAAAACTAATCCGAAGAACTAATGAGACCTGGTGGATGCACGATGGTCAAGTAAACTCCTCAAAAAAGTTCGGAAAGTCACGTTTGTCTTACGATTTCTCTCTTGTTGCAAAATAATTGTTCCTTGAATTTTATATCATTGGAAAGCCCTGTTATTCCTCTTTACGATGATGTGTCATTTGTTATGATTAAGCAATTGGGGGATGTGCAGCACAGCTGAATACGGGGGCGGGTGTAAAGTGAAATGTCACAAAATGCATTGCTATTGTCAAAAAGTGCATTGACACATTTCCATCCTCCAAGCAAAAGGGGAATGCACTGCATGACAATAGCAGTGAATTTTGTGACATTTCACTTTCCACCCGCCCCTGTATTCCGCTATACTGCACATCCCCCAATTGATTAATCATAACAAATGACACATCACTGTAAAGAGGAATAACAGGGCTTTCCAATGATTCAAAATTCAACGGAAATTATTTAGTAACAAGAGAGAAATCGTTAGTCAAACTTGACTTTCCGAACCTTTTTTGAGGATTTTAGATAATGCTTCAGACTTTCGGCGATAAATCCATGGGCGTTCTTGAAGAAGTCTATCACTGCAGCACTGCCTACACTCCTCGATTCCTCCAAAATCAATATGATTTTACATACACCCTAGGGAGTTAGAGTTTACCAATTTGTGCCTGTAAAGTTTGGTGATGCACACAGCTTACTGTATAAATTTAGCTCCAGAAACGAACTAGACAGATCATCTCGATGCACAGCTACCGTATATGTAGACATGTAGGATAAGCTACTGAAGTTGATTTAAAATTATCCACCGTCATCAAACGCACATAGCTTGTAAACTCTAATGATTCTATGTAACTGACTTCCCTTTTAAAGATTTTTTGCCATGCAGTGATTTCCACGAAGGAAATCAGTTTGGGAAAGCCTGTGGCTTAATACAGGAAACAATCCATTATAACAATAATGTCTGCCAAGAACATTAAAACGACATACGCATTTGACAAATGTTTAAAGCCGCATTACATCATTTACAGTGACCCAACATTTTATTTCATGAGTTGACAAAAAACCCAACTAAAGGTTTTGATAGCAATGGTAACAAGCACCACATCATTTTTTTCCATGGTAAAATGGTACCTTTGTGGGCGAATTCGCCAATTAAAGGTGTTTTTTGGCCAATAATTTGTTTTACTATCCATTTATTCAACACAAAAACCATGCATGGATTTTAAGGGTTTTCTGAATTATTACTGCATCTATGTGGCTGAAATTTCTACAAGGCAGTTTATCAACATTATTCTTTACTTATGTAATGCTGTTGTTCGTGTAATTCGTAATAAGGTTTTATTTGCAATTGATTTAATGGCCTTTAATGTAGTGATTCACTCTTCTGAGTGGTATGGGAGGGGGGTGGGGAAATGCTGAGCCCTTGCCTAGACCTTGGTACCGTTCTGTGATAGTGTTTAGGGATTAATCTGTAATAATCTGTAATATCCTCATCTAAAAATACCGGAAAAGTCTGGTTTGATGCCAATGTTCCTTTTTATAAACCTTTCCAACCAAATACAAGTGGTTTGTATTTGGATCTTCCTCGGTAAAGGGGGCATTTTGGCAACACAGACCATATTTTTCAGAAAATACCTGTGTCTGGTCTCAAAATAAAAGAAATAAGTTTCAGTTGTTCTGAAGAGATAACTTAGGCCTAAAAAGGGTTACAAATAATGTGACAACATGCCTTTCTAAAAACCCTGTGTACAAATTTCTAATCTACGCTCGTAACACAAGTGTCCGTCCCGGTTACGAGCGTATATTGGAAATTTTTACACGGGGTTTTTAGAAAGGCATATTGTCACACTATTTGTAACCCTTTTTAGGCCCAAGTTATCTCTTCAGAACAACTTAATCTTATTTCTTTTATTTTGAGACCAGACAAAGGTATTTTCTGGAAAATATGGTCTGTGTTACCAAAATGCCCCCTTTACTGTGGAAAGCCCGAAATATAGGCTGCAAAAAAGAAATTAAATTTTCTTAAAATATGAATTCTTGATCAGAACAAAAGTTTGTTGATTACAGTGAACTTGTGGATAACAAGGCACTGATCGACCAATCACTTTGGAATCGCTTTCGTGACTGTTCTGCTTCAGTGATTTCCTCCAGGTCCAGAAGGACCTGTTTGAACAAAGTGATTTATACATGTATGTACAGTAACGAAATGTGACAGTTTATTGTTTCTGGGAGAATCCTGCTGTTAAGGGCTCCCAGAAAACCAAGTTTCTTAGGTTAGCGCGCGTCACTTTCAACCTGTGAGTCAAAGCTTTTTTTTTCTTCAAAAACACCCCCAAAAAATATATGTTAGCGCGCGCATCACTTTTAACCCTGCGCGTCAAAGGTTGTTTTTGTTTTTTCTTTTTTTTCTTTAGTGTTTCGATTAAAAACATGCCTGTTGGCTTCATGTCCACTTGACTTTATTGCTTGGAATCCACTTACCAAATTTTATTTTACAAAACCAGCCGCGTCACCGCGTTATTTTGGGAGACTTCAACTTACACTAAACATAGTTCTTTCTTTCAAATCCAAACGAACCATTTGAATAATGTGATTCCCACAGAAATTAAGTGACATTTTCTGTTTCCAGAAGAATCCTGTGGTTAACGGATTGACAGTCTTACCTACTAAACAAAGTTAAGAGGTTTGTGGGGTACCGTGTGGCCAAGTGGATTCGGTCACTGGCTCGCAACCTATGGTTGCGGGTTCGATACCCGATCATGGTACCTGTGGCCTTGAGCAAGGCACTTATGCTATGTTTACACCGAAGCACGACCAATTTAGGGTCGACTTACGAATTGTAAAATTCTGAATTTCTTGCACTCGTGAGTGGTTATGAAACTTTTGTCAAGGGGGGCAACTGAGAAAGTTTCCCGACCGTTTTGAACCGTTCCATACGGTCGGGGAACATGTGCCGAGCGATGGCGATTCTCCTCCCCCCCCCCCCCCCCCCCCCCCCCCCGCCCCCCGCCCCCCCCCCCCGCCCCCCCGAGTTATTGCGAGTGTTCAGGACTAACTTACGACCTTCTGACAAGTAACATAGGAGGAACTTAAGATTTGCCGACCAACTCCTGAGGAAATGCCATTTTGACAATTTTTTTTCCGTAAATCACTCTCAAGTCCCTCGGGATTTCGGTGTAAACAGGGTATTAAACACACTTGCTCCATCCTTCGGAAGGGATGTAAAGCCGTTGGTCCAGTGTGTTGTGTAACACACTTAAAAGATCCCAGAGCACTCTTTCGTGAAGAGTAAGGGGACTCTCCAGTGTCTCTGGCCCTAGGCTGCCAATGGCACCACCTGGTCTTCAGGTGGAAGACACAGTTTCATAAGCTCCTCGCCTTTGGAACAACTTGCCAGCTACAGTCAAGAATTCAACTAACATCACTTCTTTCAGAAAGGCTCTTAAGACCCACCTCTTTCTCTAAGATTTGAGCGATTCGATATCCCTCATTTCTTTTTATCTCCCTGCGCTTTGCATCCTTTGGTTAAAAGCGCATTATAAATGCCATATTTATTTATTATTTATTTATTATAGTGTGCAGCGCACGCGAACATTTTCATATGGAATGTACGTTATATAAATGTAATAATAATTAATTGCATTACTCACATGATATACTGGTCCCTAAGTTTGCGCAGGTCCAATATGAGTGGTTTGATGCTGTTCATAGTCCGATCCCGCTCGCGGTTCCCATCCACCTCAACTTTTAATTCCTCCTCTAGGTCTTTGCGCATGCCAACGATTTCGCGCAATCGTTGCTGCAAGAGACCGAAATTCTCCATCAACTGCTCACGCTCCTGGGGTAAGCAGTCTTTGTGGTAGCGCTGGTGGAGTTCTTGCTGCTCGGAGAAGACTTTGACGGTTTCGTTAAAGGCTTCCAGGGCTTGACGCTTGAGGTGAATGGTCTGCAAATGTGGTGGTTCAAAATGACATGAAATATCTGTCAGACGGAGTTTCAAAATTTTAAGTGATCTAAAAGAACCATATATTGAGCTAGTGTAATATACACCACACTTATTGAGAAGTTATAAAGTATTTTTCAGCGAATCATTAATTGTTTCAGTTAATAGATATCAAAGTGACAACTCAGTGAAACTGGTGTTATGCATGTAGGGCCAATGATTTTTCCGTTTCAGAAAAGGGCAAATTCCGTTTTTGAAAAACATGAATTCCGTTTCAGACAAAATAAATTCCGTTTCATGTTCTTTAATAGATAAAAGGTTGTTAATGCCCAGGGAGTCGATTATAAACATTCGTTAAACTTTTTAACGGAATTATATTGAGATGCAGATCGTAAATTATTTTTTTTAAATCAACGGCCGATTTAGTTCCGGAGTTGGCAATTTCTAAAACGTAATGCACTGACTCACTGACTGATCGCTGCAACAAAAACAAGAAACATGTAACAGCCGTTGCACTGCAGTATCATTGCATGACGTCACCGTGTTCTTCTCCTCCACACAGAAACAAATTGTCAGCCATTTTGTTTTCGCTTTGGCGACAAAATGTTGAAAGTTTATGGTTGATTTTAGACCTTTCCGAGATGAAAAATCAGTGTGTGTGTTCATATAGAGCGTAGGTAAGCTAGTTTGAGTATAATTGTTGATAACAGGGAGGGAGAAAATGCAATTTGGGTGAAAAAAATGTAAAGATCGTGCCGTGAATGTGATGATTTTGCCCTCGCGTCTAACGTGTATTCATTTGCAGTGTACATGTACATGTACATCTGGTCGAGTCAACGGTGAATCTCGTAACTTTTTACGGTCTGATTTCTGATGCTTTTTTAGTTTAACAAAAAGAAGCTTAATAAAGAATGCAGTGTTAAGTTAGCTTGATCAATTTCAATAGGTTTGGCCTTAATAACATGAAAAAAACCTACGTTTTTGTCACTATATTTACAATTTGTTTTACTTCAAACTCAGTCAAATCCCGTTTTCCGTTTCAAAGGGCAGATTCCGCATTTTCCTGGTCTTCGCGGGGTGTTTCAAATATTCGTTCTCAGTTGATCGGGTACTATGTGGCTTGCGTCATGCACTCTGTGGCGCACATCATATACTGCGTGTGCGCGCGATCCATAAAAATGCATTGCGTTAGAACATGCACACGGAGTACACAGCGCCATGCATTTTGGACCGCGTAGATGCGAACCAAAAATAAATAAATCGTTTGCAAACGATCTAAATAATTTCATCTTTACGGATTATTTTCTGGTAAAATTATATCATTTTGAGCGAAAACCTTTCAATGGATAGTTGCTATTAATTAAATCTTTACTTTCAGAACTTTTCCCCTGTAAACTCGTCGATTACTTTTTAGGGTCATTGCAAATGATCCACTGGGCCTTTAAGTAGCTCACCTGTAATGATTTAGTGTATTCATCGTACAGTTCATCGTAGTGCTTCGTCTTTTCTAGATATTCACTATTCTTGTCTTTCAGCTTGTTAATGACCATGTCAATACTGCTGTCTGGAACGTCGTCAACAAACTGAAATGAAAAATTAGGATGAGGGCAGATTAGGCACAGTGTGACAATGCTAAAACTGTCACGATCAGGCCCATCACCTGGGCTGCGTTCCAAACACGCGAACGTTGGCAAACGTTGGCGAACTTTTCGAGTGGAACGAATTGTGTGCCGCCAACGTCCGCATATGTTGTGGAGGGTGCCATCCATTCCACATTGAGCAAACGTTGGCGCCAACGTTAACAAACCGTTCGCGTGTTTTGGAACGCAGCCCTGAAATAACCGATTTAGTTTGATTCATAAGGGCCATACACTATAACAAGGGCAATCGTTCTCTGAAGCCCAGTAGTTTAAAAACAAAAATCAACTCCAGAAGTGTCATGACATAAGGGGGAAGGGTATTCTTGGGTTTCACTTGGCTTGACAACGGTTGCTATCCGCCATTACTGTGTCCATACTAAGGCACGCCAAAGCGAAAAATAATTAAACACTGATAATTTAATGTTGACACATATTTTCGCAAATGTTGCGCAAGAAAAAAAAAGAAGGTTTGCATGACTTTAAAATGTTTATAGACTGTTTGAAACTGGCATACTGTGCTTTTTGTTTGCAAGTTTTTAAAAATGTTGAGACTTGTTTTTCCAGGGTTGATGGCAAAATTATCAATATTGAATTATTTCTGCTTTGGCGTGCCATAATATGTACACAGTAATGGCGGATATGATAGTTGTTGACGTCGCGCGTATGGCAAAATATTGCGAAAATATGCGTCAATATTAAATTATCAGTGTTGAATTATTTTTCGCTTTGGCTAGCCATAGTATGGACACAGTAATGGCGGATAGCAACCGTTGTCAAGCAAAGTAAAACCCAAGAATAGTTTGCAAACATTCGTCTAAAAAATGTAATGCTATTTTTCCTGAAATTTGTAAAACGGTTTCATATGCAAATGATAAAATGAGCCTTTAAAGTAAACCCAACTCACCGCATCCTTCTTGGAGACAGGATTAAACAGTTTTATGTCCAGCTTGGGGTTATAATGCGAGAGTGGAATGTGTCGATAATGCTTGATGAGTTCAACGACCGAAGTGAAGCGAAGAGGCTCCGAGAAGCCGTACAGGCCATTGCAGTGGCAGATCTTGATGAGCTTGTTGCTGCCGCCTTTCCTGAGGTCAAAAGAAAGTTAAAGATGATTATTATATAAAATAAAGCTTTTACGGATACCGTGCGTTTCTGATACTGTGCAGCACAGAGGCCCAATCTGCGTCCACGCTGGGCGCAGCAAAGCACATGCGCACATCATGCATCGAGTGAATAGGGACCATTAGAAATGGTACGCGTACGGGAAACGTATGCGGCTTGCAAAATCCGGGTTGTTATATAACAATTTTGCGTGGCTGTTCAAGAATTGTGCGGATGTGTACATGGTTATATTGATGTAAAAAGTCACATTACCTATGCTGTGCAGACAAAATAACCGCGCAAACTGTTGATACAACCGTCCAGTTTTTCCCAGCCGCATACGTTTCCCGTACGCGTACCATTTCTAATGGTCCCTAATGGATTGCGTGTGTGTGCACATGCAGTTGTAAGCATTGGAAATGAACTGAAGTTTTCAACACCAAACAGACAAAAATCTTGCGAAAATCTTTCAAAACAAAGGTATAATCTTCATTTTATATAACAATAATAATATTGGATGTCTTTGAGGGTAATATGAGAATACACCGCACTCGTCATGAAAATACCGAACTCGCCTTCAGTATTTTCATGACTCATGCGGTATATTCTTATATCACCCTCAAAGCCATCCAATATTATACAAATACAGGATAGCAAAACTATTCCAAACATTGTTATCTTCATGTGCGATTGAGGATGTGTACAATAAAAACTAATTTGTGTATAAATCAGCTAATTATCTCTACATGTACATTCCGAAAAGAAAAATTGTAAAAAGAAATTGTGCAAAGCCACCAACAAGGGTTTTTACTATACCTTAGTGTTAATGTGTAATCACCCGTCTCTTGTTTGTTGGAGGCGTCTCGGACCAGAAATGTTCCATCTGCCATGTCCTTCATTTTCTCATTAACGTCTTCCCTGAGGTGCACAATGGGACAAAGATGTAAACATAAATTACAATTTTAATTTCTTCTATGTCATTTTAAAAGAAAAGTATAGACCATATCAAATAGCTGCCATCTTGTAGGGCAACTTTTATCATTTAAACTGGTCAATAATGTAAGGAGGGGCTGGCTGCCCTTTCCCATCACCCCTCAAATTTGTTCTTTAATTTGGCATATGTTCCAGGTAATCGTGTTTGACAGCAGCACAGATCTGTCAGTTGCAGGTATCATGACCTACCCCAAACCCCCCATTCTATGCCCCGATGTGCAAGCATGCATGTCCTCAAGGAACAAAGAAATTGCCTTACAAGATGGCTGCTATCTTATACAATCTATACCTGAGAAAAAAAAGACTGTGAATATAGTCTAATCCGACGAAAGAAAACTGCGGTGTATCTCCAAAGTATTTACATGACATCACAATAGAAATACATCGCAGTAACAATGGAATAACCACAAGAGGTGGTGCTCACTAAATGTTGCTCGGATTACACTATACAAGTGCAACACGTCCATTGGAGCGCGTGTGGTCTAGTGGGTATGAAGCGGGACTCCCAATCAGAGGATGGGGGTTCGAGCCCCACTTCAACCAACATGTCTGTGTCCCTGGGTAAGGCACTTAATCCCAGTTGCCTCGTCAACCCAAGCCATATATGGGAAGCTGTTAAGGGGAATGCCACAATCTAACTGCTGATAGGGTTGTGTGCCTGACCAGCAGCCACCTAGTTAAAGCGAAATGGTTCTAGTGATTCCCTGATGGCAGCGGTAATAATGGTAACAGCGCCTTGAGCACCCTGCAGGGTGGATATGTGCGCTATACAAATCTAATCATCATCATCATCATCATCATCATTGTTTTACAAAGAACAAGAAGCATGACCCAATGAAAAGTACACACGAACTACACATAGAATGGCAACTGCAGCGATGCCTTACAGTATGGGCACTGCTATTTGTCTGAAAACTGGGCAAAAAATTGATGTTTTGTCTCCGACTTTTGTTCATATTGCCACAGGAATGCACAAAGGACTTGTACGCAAAAACGTCTTTGACAGCAACAATACTACAAGACAGTGCAGCTACTGGTCAATGACCAACGACAGAATTTGGTCTTGCCTTTCTGTTTCTGTGGCCTATTGATAGCTTACGACCACGTGTAACATCCAGGAATGTTTGGGTGTCACCGGCCACGCGCGAGTGCCAATAGACGCACATAAACAACCGTAAAAAATACCCACCAGCGTATTTTCATTCGAAAATGCCACACAGCGCGTTGCGATACGTTCAAATTTTTGAGCATGTACTCGGCTTGTAAAAAACAAGTGTTTTTACTTGATCACGATTTAGCCTGAAGAAAGGCAGTTTTATCTTTATCGATACAGCAGCCGTGGTGCAACAACATACAGCAAGGTTAAGCAACAGAGGTAAGTGCAACCAATGTGCTTTTCTTGCTCTTTTTGCTGGTTAGCACTCGGGCCACGTGGGTCATGATTGTCAAATGACACCCAAAATGGTGGAAGGCGTGACGTCACTGGAAAGCAATCGATAGTTGTCCCAATAGACCTTTATCACGGTGCGGCCATCTTCCCTTTTCCCCTATTAAAATGAACGTAACCAAAGTGAGGCTTGCCAAAATAAAATAGTTTGGCCCCGTGTTAAAAAAATGTTCATTGTGTGCATCACAATGACATGCGCGCAGTGCGATCAAGAAAACGCGCAGCACGGACAGTGATTCTCTCAAAACAACAACGGGAGATTGCATGCGCTATCGCGTGGTCGCGCACACGCACTGATCGTACCCGACGTGTACTATGGGGAACAAGACAAAGATGGACGCACCATGATAAAGGTCTATATTGACTCACTTTGAGATGTCTCCCCAGTACCAATCTGCCTCCTCTACTGTCCTTGGCTCTGACATTGATGCATTCACATAGTCGTTGGACGGTTGCCTCGGTGGTGGCTCTTAAGAAAACAATAAATAACTTGTTGCAGTACAGATTACCCAATTCCCTCAGCTTTCAACTGCATCATTATTATCCGAGTGACTGCTTACAGGCCAAAATAAAAGTCTCTGGATTAGGTATTCACCCAGGGGCCAATTTCATAAAGCCGTTTAGTAGAAAAATTTGCTTAATTTAAGATTTGTTTGCTTTATAAAAATGGGGTAGCAGTCTAAATTTATTCATTTTATTATTATTATTTTTATTATTATTAATTTATTAATTTATTTTTATTTATTATTAACCACATCCAACAGCGGAAGAACCGCCAATTACAGGAATGGGATCAATTAACATAGATATTCGAATAACTATCAACTTCTAAGTTGAATTAGAAACTGCCAAAGACATTGGGGAATCCCTCCCCTTGCTCTTCACGGAAGAATGCTCTGGGATCTTTAAAGTGCGTTACTGAAACCTAACACACTGAACCAACAGCTTTACATCCCTTCCGAAGGACGGAACAAGTGTGATTAAGTGCCTTGCTAAAGAGCACAAGTGCCACGACCCGCCACGGCCCGGAATCGAACCCACATTCTAGTACTGGCACGTACAGGAACTTGAGTTCGACGCACTAGACCGCTCGGCCATAACACCCCACCATTGTATGTATGTCATTGTATGTCAACTCGTGTTTTTAGCAAGAATAGCAGAACACCCGTCGATTGCAATACACATCGCATAAGATTAACTGCTAAGCCAGTTGTATGAAGCAAACAAATTTTGGAATAAGCAAATTTTTCTGCTAAACAGCTTTACGGAAATGGCCCCTTTACGAATCTTTCAACACCCTAGTCGCCCTTCTCAATCAGTTTTACTAGCAGATACTTGTGGGCTTCAGCCCCGCCCTGCCACGCCCACCCCCAGCCCAGCCCCACGGTACCTGGTGGTTCCTCAGAGTTCTGTAATCTTTCCACTCCCCAGTCACCCTCCTCAATCAGTGTCACTAGCAGTCGCTTGGGGGCTTCAGCCCCGCCACGCCCCACCCCACCCGGCCCTGCCCCGCCCACCCCCAGCCCTCCCCCACAGTACCTGGTGGTGCCTCATAGATCTGTGATCTTTCCACTCCCCAGTCACCCTCCTCAATCAGTGTCACTAGCAGTCGCTTGGGGACTTCAGCCCCGCCCCGCCCCACCCGGCCCCGCCCTGCAACGCCCACCCCTAGCCCTCCCCCACGGTACCTGGTGGTGCCTCATAGATCTGTGATCTTTCCACTCCCCAGTCACCCTCCTCAATCAGTGTCACGAGCAGTCGCTTGTGGGCTTCTGTGTTGTGGATCACATGCCTAAATAAATATTTACAAACAAATGATTATTAGCACAACACATCACTTGTTTTAGTTGTCATTTCTGAACAGTTTTTTTTTCTTCTGGCAAGTGTTACCAAGGGCCTTTAGATGGACCATCATGCTTAAAGGTAGTATACATGATTGGTAAACTGTTGTGTGATTTAAGATATTCATGATTAAAACCAACCTGAGCAAAAACTAGCTCCGTACTTCGTCTAACTTTTGAGAAAACAGCCAAAAAAGGGTTTACAGTAATTTCGCCCCAAAACCACTTCGCTCTGAACCACTTCGCCCTGAACCACGGCCTGTGCACGAAGTTGTTTTGGGATGAGTGGCTTTTGGGTGAAGTAGTGTTTGGACGAAGTGGTTTGGGGACGAAATGCTACTTAGGCGAAGTGGTTCAGGATGAAGTGGCCCAAGGCGAAATGTTTTTGGGGCGAATTGAATTTATGTCTTGCGAGACGGAAAATAATTGTTTTGAGAAATTGCTCATTTCTCAAAGACTATAGCACTTTAGACAAAACCATTTCAGAGGAAGTTTTCTGCCGTCATGTTGATATCGTGTAAGTTATGTGTAAATCTGTGAGCATTTCTGATTCTTTGTGTGTACCGTCTTCAATCTCTCAACACATATTAACTGATATTATTTGTCTTGGCATATTATCAATGCATGACCAGTAGACTACTAGGCTGCGTTTAGGCGTACAGTTCTAGTTACTCCGAGTAATGCGCGCATATAGCACTCGGGTCACATCACATGAACGGCAAACCTGCAGTCCGAATGCACGAATGGCCATCAGTCAAGATGGCTGTCTCTTAACCATGACTGCACAACAAATACTGTTTCACTGCTCACAAGAAATTTAAGAAAATACAGACGTATACAGTCGTGAGAACCTTTGCGCAATCATTAGTGCCGTCAAACCTTAGTGAGTTGTTGTTTCAGTTATCGAGTTAACACGTTGACTAAATTCATGTAAAATTCCACCCATATTTCGCCATGTTTGTTCAAATCACATGACACTCGTCAGGAGTAAGAGCACACACCCCATTTGTTGGGGAGTAGCGAGAGCATACTCTCACTGACCGGAGTGTCGTTATTCTTGCCGTTCGCGCACACGGGAGTACTACTCGTGTTAACGCGAGTACACGCCCGAGCGCAGCCCTAAAGTGCGACATCAGTTGCCAGGGTACATGTAACTGGGTCTAAACATTTACTGGTAATCTAAAACGTCCATTGCTAGCACATTGCTAGTACCCTTGCCGACACACAAAGGGTGACGTTTTCACTTTAGTTGAAAGATATACCATACAAGGATTTGAACCAGAGACCTCTGACACAACAGACATGCTCTACCACAACTACAACGTCAGTGGTATTACTTATCGAGCTTTCAAGATAAGCTAAAAAGTCAGAACAAAATTTACATGATCTTAAAATGCGGAGGTCGCAGCAGCGTGTGACAGAAGACGGATGCCAGGTGCTTGGGGAACACGTTGTTAGCCGACGACAGTTGGCATAGACGGCATAGATGAGCCATGATGAATGCTAATGTGCTGTGATGGTGTGATTGCATCTTGGATAAGCAGTCTCGGATTCTGGGCACTCTTAAGCTGTCCTTGGGTTCGTCTGGAGGAGGAAGGAAGGGGAACCATAAAAGAGTACGAGTATTTCATGGAAGAGTATGAGTAGTCTAGTGGGTACACAGCTTTGCTCATTATTGAGTGGTTGTGGGTTCGAGCCTCACTTGCACCAAACTCGAGTTTGGAATATAGGTTGGAATCCTGACTACAACAGGTTGTGCCACTTGCATCATAAAGAGACTGGTGAATCCGGTCTTGTTTCGATGCGAGGATCTGGTTTTTTCGTAAGTCTAATTGACTTTGGTAGGCCTTACCTTGAGATGCCTGTAGGCCTTGTACTTACATTAAAAAAATTTTTTTTTTTAAAAATAGTATAGTGTTTGTGTCTATTGACAAGACACTTAAAGGCACAGGCTCGTCAGCATCGCGTGCGCGCCAAATTCGTGCCACGAAATATGCAGCTCCATGCGTTTGCTATGGAGCTGCGTATTTCTTGGCACGAATTTGGCACGCACGCATTGCCGACGAACCTGTGCCTTTAATCCCAAATCGAGCAATATTTGGGAGGCTGTTCAGAGAGAATGCCACAATCTACGTGCCGACAGGGTTTTGTGCATTGGCTGGGAAGCCACCCAGTTGAAGCAAAATGGTTCTGGTGATTCCCTGACGGCAGCGGTAATAATGGCGACAGTTCTAGGAGTACCCTGCAGGGCGGACACGTGTGCTATACAAGAATCCACCTTTCTTATGAAGAGAAAACTTCAGCCCACTCGAAACGGAGGAAAATTTAATCTCCAAAACATAAAAAGAGGATGGTTCTCAGTTCACCAAATCAAAGCAAAAAAACAACAAACAAACAAAGTGCAATTTATTGTATCATTTGTAAGATGAGATGAGAGAAAAATTTAATATGATCCTCATTGGGATTCGAACCATAGACCTCTGACTCAAAAGGCAGATGCTCAATCAGCTGAGCTATGCAGGCATGCAACTGTGTCATTACAACAACAAAAAAGGAAAATGCAAAAAACAATCTCCAACTTTGTACAGCGTTTTAAAATTTTCAATGGGACAGATGGGCCCTTTTCCAAATCTCGATCTCGACTTCGTCTCCATCTCCATGTGGTTTACATGGAGCCGGAGGCTGAGCCTGAGCCAAGTAGAGATTTGGGAAAAGGCCCAGATTAAACAAAAGAGAGGAAATCAGCTGATAAGTTGCATGCCTGGCTATGAGGCACAGTGGTATATTCACGGAAGTTTTCCCTGCTAGCCAAAATTGGTGTTACCTAACTAAGATAAAACTTACTATTTGCCAACATGAATGCGTCGTACATCTCAAATTCTATGACTGGATTAGGAAGTTCTCTGAGGTACCGCTTGAGCACACCCGTGATGCAATGGACGTTGTATCCGTGGGTGAGATCCGTGCTTTCAGGTTTGGTCGTTAGTTGGTCCCTAATTTCGTTAATTTCAGCCATGGCGCTCGGCAGACGATAGAGCCCTTGCAGCTCTAAACCTGTGGAAAAATTCACAAGCATAATTTCATATATCCCTTAAAGGAGTGTGACCAGATCACTTTTTTTTACCCATAACTCCGCGGGACTTACCTTATGGGTCATGAGATTTTTATATCATAACATCCGTTATATTTTTCTGATTACGAAACTGAAACTCTCGCGCTTCTAGGCCGCATATTTCCGAGGATATCGTCGAAAATCCACCGATTATTTGTAAACTAATTTTCCAGTATCAACGTTTATCCGCTGAAAGCATACTCGATAGTTTTGTTCAATTTTTTACTGGAAATTGCGAATGTTTTCGGGTTTTTGGGACATGGGAGGTGTGTATGGGAGTTACTCGATAATATTGGTAAGTTACATCGAAAACTATTTTCCAGAAACTCTGGTCACGCTCCTTTAAGTCAGCGGCGTAGCCAAAGTTATGTGCCCCCCCATGAAAAATCGTCGCCCACCCCCCGTCGTAGATCCTGGTCAATTTTGAGATTTTGACATTCATTTTTGGCATACTTCACACTCTGTATTAGGGTAATTCCCAAAATTAGGGGTCCAATAGTGTGACGTGCTTTTAAAGATTTTCGAGTGTGTTTAATGATCAAAAGTGGTTATCCAATAGAAAATACTCATTTTTATTTCCATAAATGCCACTTAAATTTAACATTTGTGTGTGGGTGAGGCACCAAGGTTAATGCAGACTCATTCTGCAGCTAATTTTCATTGGCGTATGTAAGCCGGGACACCAAATTCCTATTCAATATCGTGGAACAAATTATGAGCCTTTGTCTTTTGTTTCAAACATTTGTCAGTCATCACAGAACAAAATATTCAAGAAATTGGTGCTGTCCCCTATAATCACAGGCCACAGTCTATACTGAGAATTTGTGATCATGACTGGTGATTTTTGAAGCACATGGTGTCATACATAACTGGGACACCAAACGTTTTGGACCCCTAATTTTGGGAATTACCCATTAGTGAAAGTCCCCAAGCTGCAATTGTTTGAACAACGACACATTAAAAAGAAACTGAGAAAATCAATTTTGAAGTTACAGTACTTTATTGAGTCATTTTTTGGAGACATAATGCATGTCACAACTAGATGACAAGAAAATGAATTGGAAAAACCCAAGTGCTAGCATATGAAAGACAAACATGCACATCATACCATGCCATTCAATGGCTTCAACGCATTTCATGACTATCGATGGAGCAGGTTGGGAGGGTGGAAACTGGTCGGCCAAATCAGCACCAAAAAGATCACCTACAAGAAAAGAAATTTACTCAAGAAATTCACTCAAAGTTTCACTCTGACCTCTGTGGTTCTGTAAAATTTGTCATTTCAAAATTAAGATTAAATACTGGAAAATCTGAACTCAACAAAACTCATCTGGACGAAAGGAAAACTGTGAACAAAACTTGTTTTCCCTATTTTTTATTTTCTTTAAAGATGCCGTATTTATTGCACTTTTTAGGATTTAGTATTTATTTCATTCAAAACAAAATATATTGGCATAATCGAGGGGGAAAAATAATACATGTCAAGTTCAAAAGTACCTGAGAGTGGAATATTTTCTGCACTAATCCGGCTTTGGTCACATTTTGGTAGCCCTGTGGCAGCACACATCCGATGACATAATAGATCACATGCTGGATTGAGGGGGAAAAGGAAATATTTACACAATGTGTTTCTGGCCGTCAACCAGCTTGACTTTTGGTGTCTGGTAACTGCCCACTAATCATTTGGCTAGCACAAAAATGGGCTAAATATTTATAAGGGAAAAGTGGGGACAAGGGCTGGGCAAATCAAAGTTGAGAATCGGAAATGGGATTCTGTTTTTTGGAGGAATCAATTATCTTGGAGATTCTGAATGCTAATGGATTAAGAAATTAAAAAATTCTCGGAATTTGGCAGTGGTATGTATCAGGCTGGTATGATATTTTTCAAATTTTAGTGCCAACTTTGTTTTGAAAATAGAATCAAATTTGAATGGTAATTTTGATTTTTTAAGTGAAATCGGAATCAATTCCAAAAATGTTGGAATCTCCCAAGCCAGATATGCACAGGGGGCGTATATGCTGGTTGGATGGGATGGGAATGGGGGCGTGGGTTGGTCTTACAAGAAAAAAATGTTCTTCCAAAATGTAATTCGTTCACAAAAATCTCCACTGGTGTTCAGCCCCAACCGCAGACCGATCACCAAACTTGGCTCCCTTGCTCAAATGCTAGGAGTTGGAATTGAGTCTTTCCACAGTAAAGGGGGCATTTTGGCAACACAGACCATATTTTCAAAGAAATACCTTTGTCTGGTCTCAAAATAAATTAAATAAGTTTAAGTTGTTCTGAAGAGATAACTTAGACCCAAAAAGGGTTACAAATAATGTGACAACGTGCCTTTCTAAAAACCCTTTGTACACATTTCAATATACGCTCCTAACCGGGACAGACACTTGTTACATTTTAGGCCGTCCCGGCCCAAACCAGCCTACGCTCATGTAGGGACTTTACAAGATGTCTTACTTTTACATTGAAGACCCTGGTGTGTCAATCCCCACATGAACTTCTGACATTTTCTACACCACTGTAGGGTGGAGACCGTCGTTTCTTGAAGATGGTGCATTTTGGCTGGATACAAAGCTAAAAGAAGAAAACACAACGTCAAACATTGAGCATAGTTAGTTTATCCTGAGCTCAAAATACCCATTGGACTGGTAGACCAAGTTTAGAAATTTGGAAAAAGTTGGTCTAGTGCTTTGTGTGCTGCACTAGACCGACAGTTTTGTGCTAGTTGCCAGTTTTCCCAATTAAAACAAATGTTTACGAGTCTTCCCACGGTAAAGGGGGCATTTTGGCAACACAGACCATATTTCCAGAAAATACCTTTGTCTGATCTCAAAATAAAAGAAATAATTTTTGGTTGTTCTGAAGAGATAACTTAGGCCCAAAAAGAGTTACAAATAGTGTGACAACATGCCTTTCTAAAACCCTGTGTACAAATTTCCAATATACGCTCGTAACCGGGACGGACACTTGTGTTACATTTTAGGCTGTCCCGTTTACATGTACGAGCGTATATTGGAAATTTGTACATAGGGTTTTTAGAAAGGCATGTTGTCACACTATTTGTACTCCGTTTTGGGCCTAACTTATCTCTTCAGAACAACTGAAACCTATTTCTTTTATTCTGAGAACAGACAAAGGTATTTCCTCGAAAATATGATCTGTGTTGCCAAAATGCCCCCCTTACCATGGAAAGACATGTTTCTTGCTATGAATGCGTCCCAAGTCCCATAATCAACGTTCCAAGATAAGAAGAGTGACCCTTCCTAAGACGTGCTTTGGCACTTTGTGAAATCGACCCCAGGGCTAGTAAAACCATCTTTGGTGTGCCACTATACAACGGTATAAGGATGAAGTGTTATGTACATGCATTACCTTCATGTGTTGGTTCTTCCCTAAACCCTCTTTGCGATGTTTGCCTCGAGTCTCCCGTGACCAACTCATCACGTGTATACAAGATAGACTGCTGATTAAATTCATCCTTTATTCCAATGCCCTGCAAAATTCAGAAAAAAATAAATAAACTAATCAACTAACCCCAAGATGCATGTAAAATCGTATTGCTTTTGGAGGATTGGGGAGTGTTAGGATATCTACTCTTCCAAAAAATAATTTTAATTTTCTTAAAATACCAATTCTTTATTAGAACAGAAGCTTGCTGAATAGGGCACTTTTACAGGGGGTCAAAGGTCACGGGTCACTTTTTGCTTGTCTTCCAGAACGGAATAGAACAATAGAAACGCACGTAGCTGCTAGCAGAAAAGCATGTGGCTCTATTGTTCTCGCCCGTCCTGGAAGACAACCAATAGTGACCCGTGACCTTTTGACCCCCTGTGAAAACTAATTCTGATCTTACGTCCAAGGATTTCTGGTCTAAGCTCGCCAACTTTGGTCCATCTATTTGATGCCTCTTAAAGAGATCAGCATATCGATAAAGATACGTGACAGCCATCCAGTTTAGGACATCGTCAACTGTCCACCTGGTGATTGGCTACAAGTAGAAATGAAAAATGAAAATTCAAAAATTATGGACATTAATCATCACACTGCTGCAGTGTGCACGGAATTAAATCTAATTTTAATGAAATGGTCACGTGTTACACTTCAATCCACTTATAAGAGTGTTCAGATCATGTAAAATACCTCGCTAAATACTATCCATGGGAAGAAAACAGGAAATTTGCAATCTCCAATTTGGATGTGGAAGCAAAGAAGGAGAAATATCTGTCAACCAGAATTTTAAAATTTTAACTGACTTTAAATAACCATATCTCTACGAATTTTAAACCAATTTACACCAAATCTTCTGGGAAGTTGCAATGTTTTAAGTATTTTTCATCAGGGTCATCATTTTTTTTCGGATAATAAATATATCAAAGTGACAAATCAGCAAAATTGGTGTTATGCATGGGACATACTCTGGTTGATGCAAAAAGTGTTACGCACGGGACACATATGTAAATTTCTAGAATGACATTTGTGGGTGCACATAAGCTTAGCAAAACCCAACATACAAGATATTTAAAAAAAAAAACTGGTGAAATAACTGACAGTTATAGACTACTAAAGTGAAAACGTCACCCTTTGTGTGTTGCCATGGTTTTTGGGTCTAAACTAAAACCAGTGAACTGTTTCCCTGCGCTATACCAATGGACGTTTCAGATTACCAGCGAATGTTTAGACCCAATTACCATGGCAACCGACGTCACACTTTAGTAGTCTATTGCTAAACAGCCTGTTAAAGGGCATGAACTTGAAATTTCACTTTATTTTGAAACACTCCAATAGGATGTTCCACACAAGTACTTCTTCAAAATGTGCTATTTGACTGCAGTTTCCCCTTCAAAGGTATGTTGTGGAGTTTTAAAGACGATTTTAAAAATTTAAACTCACCAATTCTCTGACACTTTGTATATAACCGCTCTCTTGTTTGTCACATTTTGAGTTTTGTGCAAACGGCGCACACATCTTGTGGTATACAAAATTACACTCTTCACAACGTAGGGACACCCTGCCTGTACCCCATACATAGTCATTACCTTAAATAGAAAAGATTAAAAAAGAAAGATTGAAGTCCAAAAAATTCCCTCCATAACAAAAACAAGAAAAATATCCAGACTGACAAGATTTGCTTTGCTATGGAATGCATAGTTCCGATTTTGCCCAGTTAACCCTGCCCCCTTGGATATTGTTGCTATGGCTCACACGCTATCGTCAAAATGGCGACACACAACGCACAAAGCAATGGGACCTTCAACGGAAAGCACAGATTCATTGGTGAAAACTCAAAGGTATTCATGTTTCAGGGTCGACAGTTATCTTAGAACCCACCGAGTAAAGGGCCAGTAATATAGGGATGTCATATCATGAAATACATGCTTTCGTACCTTTGAACAACGAAACGACCGGCCTTAAAACCAAAAATTCACCCGGATCATCGCATACAACACTGTACAAATTGCATGGGACAGAACATCGCGTGATTGTTGTGAGACAGTGCACTTTGACCTACATGTATGTGGGTGATATCTGCTACATGTAGCTCTGTTGTGATTGGTCGGCGGGTTCGGTTGATTGACAGGTCGGAACTATGAATTGACCATTGTTGCAACAAATGACAGATTAGAATCGTAAATGGCAGATTTAAATTGCATTTATCATCTTTATGGTAAAATCAAAACTTGGGTCGCCTTATCAATAAGAAATCTCTAGTTCTGTCTCATGGCAACTCACAGTGCCTGCATAGCACAGGTGTAACCAAGGATCTCTCAATGAACTTGTGTGCATCTTGGGGACCTGAAAAGGAAGAACAATATTTACATGGTGTGAGTGGACTGGGTCAATTTATATAGTATGTCTCTCTGCATTTGTGAAGTATAAAATTAAACATGAAATTTGACGAAATTTGGACAAAATATATACCAGGAACAATTACAAATAGCCAAATTCACATTTGTATAATTGCATAATTTTGTACGCTGCACGCAGTGCTAAATATATGTACATTTTTATTCCAATTGCTCAGAATTATAGCAAAATTTGTAAAATATTACAATGCTACTGACAGCAGAAATCTTGACCCAATGACACAAATAATGTGAGCTGTTCTGTGGAATTACCCTGAGTTAAAACGAAATAGAAAATTGGAAAAACCTTGCACTTCAACATGTTAAAATGTTAAGTCAGCGACTATGGTTATTTGCCAGAAAATATAGTATACAAAAATTGACTGCAATGAGGTGTATGGTTATAAGATTCAGTGATATCCACTGCCGGTTTTGTCCGGACAAATATTTGCCGCCCGGACAAAAAACTCGGCCGCCCGGACAAAAATGAATTCTGGACGAGTGAATTCTGGACCAGTGGAGTACACTGAAGATTATAGGCCCAAGGTGATCTCGAAGCCATGACTATGCCAAGGGGCATAGTCATGGCTTCGAGATCACAGAGGGCCTATAATCTTAACCATGTCCCAAATAAAAAGCAGTCAATATTTGTTTTTTATACCGAATGTGTAGATTTTTGTCATCTGGTTAAAAGTAACAACACAACAACACAGTCACGACAGTGTCGTACAGTACAGTCCATCGAGTTTCGATTTCGGAAGCTGGTCTACGGCGGAAAGGTTGGCATTTACAGCAAAATATTGGTAGCATATTTCGCCAGTTTTCACTGTTGGGCACCTCTGTTATTTCCTCAAGGACTTCATCATCTACGAGATCAACAGACAAAACAACTTTGAGATTCCGCCATTACCGGCGCAGCCCGAGAGTGAAATGTTTACACGACATATGCACGAAGCACGTAACTGCGCTGTACAGTTGGTGTACTACTATGTTACACACGCGCGTCCAGAAGCCGTTAAACTGACTATGTCTGGGGCACAAAATGGGGAATGACAAAGACAACAAGAAGCAAGTTCGGGCGGGCGACTATAGTTAACTAGACTAACCATAGTCGATCTAGATGTCACCCGAACGCTGCGTGGTTTGACTAGCTAGTCTGACTAGAGGAACCAAGCCCCGGGGGTAGGTTCATCTCTAGTCAGTTGTAATCACGTCACTTTTAAAGATGGCGGAATTATAAACGCGATTGAAAAATAAAAAGCTTTCGCTAAATAAGCGTTAATTTATATCAGAATTAAAGATGAATTAATAACCAATTCTATGGTAGCTTTTGGTGAAAGAGTTGAAATGTCTTTAGTAGAACATACGAGGGCAAACATGAGGAAAAAGGTTGCCAACAATTGCTTGTAGGTAAACTGTTGACAGCCATGTTTGACTGGATTTGCCTGACGACGTGTTCGGGTAAAAAACAAACTACGCATGTGCGAATAAAAATCGCAAATTGACTAATGTTCAGCACCCGAACTTGCTCATGTATGCCCGGGGCATAGTCAGAATTCGACAGGCACGGGGTCTAGCTAATTCAATGCCCCCACTTTTAACCAATCAGATGACAGGAATCTACGCACGAGGTATATAATTGTATATGTTACGCATCCCAAACCACCTCAATTCAATGAAGAAAAGTCAATACATATTGACAGGAAGTACACAACATGTTTTAGTTACAAATTGTTTAATCCGATGCGACTTTAAAAGCTACAGTTTATTCCAGAAAGTCAAGAAAGTCAACAAAGAATGCCAGAATGATTAGAAGCAAGCGAGGCATTTTAATTCAAAGTTTCAGAAAAGGACCTGGGGCCAATTTCATAAAACATGTTACGCATTTGGATTAGGCATAGCAGGAATATTCGCTCAAGCAAGAGCGTATTTCATAAAGCTTGTTGTTCTAAGCGCGCAAAGAGAGTGCGCGCGCAACGCTGTCGTCTGTTTTGTTCGAACGCGTTCATCGTCTGCTTTCGTAAGTAAACGTCAACATTTTCAAATACCATCATCGGTTATGTTTCCATTTTGAGATGATTATCACTACCACAGAAGACCCTTGCCTGTCGCTGACTGGAATATTTCAACAACAGCTGAAAGTTGTGTATCTGTTGGGAAATGTATCTCGAATTTTGCCGAGAATGGCGAAGAAAAAAGATGGCGTCACGTTAGCAAAAAATCGGGAGGTTAGCATGTGGTTTGGTTTGCTAGTGCTTAAACAGTTTTATGAAATGGAGAGAGTGCTGCTTAATCAAAAATCGGGTGCTAACATGTTTTATGAAATTGGGCCCTGATCTTGTGGTGTTGCTTACTAGAAAATATCGTTTTGCCATAGCAAGTTCTCGTGTCTGATTTGACTTGACTGTTTAACTAATAATACTCAGTCGACACAAAGTGATAGTAACATCTGTACAATATTTCCTTGTACATGTACATCAAAACATCAGACTACATATAAGTGAACATCCGCACTCACACGTTGCACATGTCAAAAGTACAAATGTCAAATGTAATCCAAAACCATGCAATGGATTTTAGTACTCTACAGAACTGTATATACCAATCCAGTAACTAAGGTCTCCTTCCCTGTATATCCGCCATTGCTTTCAGTGCATGGACTGTGCACTCTATTCTACTTTAGCGTTTTGTCATGTTTGTGAGCTCATTTTGTGTAGTCTGCCTGTGATCACATTTTACTTAACGTGTACATGTACGCTAAAGGCATGTTTCCATTGGACTTTCTTTTCCGCTGCCTCGCGGAAAGTTACCGCGACCTTCGGTAACATACCTTCGTGTAATCTTCCCATACGTTCCCATTTGCAATTGTTTTCGGTGCCGATGCGGAAAGCTACCGCGACCTTGCAGTAAACTTTTGCCGTGCAGGCCAATAGTTTACTGCAGGGTCGTGTTTATTTTACAGGGCGAAAATGTTCCCATTGGACTTTTCGAGGGCCCTGTAAAACTCCCGCGGCTGAGCGGAAAGTTTCTGCGGCCTCTCTCGCCCTGTAAGTTTTACATCGTGGTCGCGGTAACTTTACAGGGACGCTAATTCTCCGTGCGTCCCCATTGGACTAAATTTGTTTACTCTCCCGCACAACCACGGGAGTTTTATGGGAATACCACTTAGAACAACCTGCTATTACGCACTCAACAATTGTTTCCCCGATCCCTCTCCCCTCTCCCGGCTACCCCACCTACATGGGGATTGTCAATTTTCAAGTGACAAAATCCCCACCCCTTGGGCAAAATGGACAAATTCCCCAAAACATGGGCCTTTGCTCCCAAATGCGCTGACAATCTGATGTGTATACCGTACATGTGTCAAAATCTCTACTTTAGGGCATGAAATACGTGACCAAGTCCCCACCTAAGAGGTGGGGCAGTGCATGGGGGGTGAGGGGGAGGGGGAAGGTTGGAGGAAACAATTGATAGGTACATTATCGCCACCTTTGTTTAAGTAGCCAACCCAGAATACCAGTCAATGGTAATATACACACCGCATACAATTTTGGCTGGTAACCCATTTTTCAAAGCAAATGAATTGTGCTGAGCAAATTTCTGTACTTAACCCTTTAACAGTCATTAAGATAAATTTGTACCATACGGTAACTCTATGCATTAGACAAGATATGACGGTTAAAGAGTTAAGAGCTCCATGGGGTTATTTTGTATGTATGCATGTGTGCGATTGTAATTGTCTACACATGGATGTTCACACGTATCATGGGCAAAATGTTACAAATTCGAAGCCGTGACAAAAACATCAGGCCTCGACATTATAAAAAGGGGCAGGTCACTCTAGCATGATTTTGTCCAAATTTAAAAGGGCACTGAGGACAACTGGAGGGGCACCATGGCTAACTTTGTTCCAAATGTGTCCTGGTTATTAGTGCATGCAAGCCTCATGAAATTTAAGAGGATAGGGCATGCTGACCAAGTTGGCCTCAGAAAGTGTATATCTTAAAGGGGCATCTGGGCCAACTGGGCATATGGCCAACTGGGCATATGGCCAATGGCCTTGGTGGCCTTAGTAAATGTCAAGGCCTAAAACATGTCAGTTGCGAAAGGAATTAGTTTGGCCAAGCCACCACAAAGAACTCCATACAATACCGGCTGTTGAGATCCGTTTTTTATTTTCCAACACCCTGGACAACCGTTTTAGGCGTGGGGGTGGCGCAGGGCCCTGCGCACCAGTGGAGTGGGGCAAGTGGACACTGTGTGCTGGCCGTTTGGGTGGTTGTTCTTTGACCTCCTTTTGGTGGGGCATTGTCCCTGAAGACGGCATGATGAAAAGTGGACGTCAGGGGCGGATTACACAAAAATGTTCTTGGTTACTGGTGTAAGACCAGTTGTTTATAATTGGCTAAAGATCCAACTTAGCCGGTCTTAGCTAGTTAGCTTAGCCCATTGCAATAAATAATCCTGCCTGGGTAAAATTATCTAAAATACGAACTTAGTCGGTAAACGCGTCGGAAATTTGCAAAGAGGTTTTGCTTTTAGCTTTGTATTTGGTGGTAATTGTTTTTAAAACATGTTTAAAGGCCCTATGTATCATTTGCAAGATAAAACTTTTTACAGATTCGTGGAATAAGAGTGTAACATATCTAAGGAAGAATGTTGGTAAACTAGCCTGAAGAAATTTTAGTTACTTACATGTAGACACATCAATGCTTCAGAAAACGTTGAAAATCTGTATATGTGACCCGCTCTGCAAAAAAAGGTCTTAAGTCGCGCTGGCTAGTATTCTTTTTGCGACCATAAAAAGAAATCTGTGGCATTTCTACGCTCATTAAAATACCTAAACACAAAAGAAATTCCAGGCGTAACGCAGACATTCCAGGGGGAACACAGACATTCCAGGCGGTATCTGGGCACCGCCAGGAATTTCCATTGTGTTTTAGTATTTTATTGAGCGTGGATTTGCCGCGGATTTCTTTTTATGGTCGCAAAAAGAATACTAGCCAGCGCGACTTAAGACCCTTTTTTGCAGAGCGGGTCACATATATAGATTTTGTCAATTGTGTACAAGTAAATGGTTAAAAAGTCCTGTGGACTGGACTTTTTTATAAAACCACCTTCGGTTGTCAATTTCAAGCATGAAATACCATTTTGGACGGAAATAAATTCATGTGGTGTTTGTTACCATTGCTATCAACACTTTGAGTATGGTATTTCTTGTCAACTCATGAAAAACAAAATTGGGTCATTGCAAATGATACAATGGGCCTTTAAAAGCAAAACCTTGTTATGTAGTTTTTGTCAAGTTGCGGGTACAGTATACAGCAGTCTGCATATAATGCTATACATGGCTACATTACATGTACTTCCTCGTTGTTTATGAGCAAATTCTGAACCATTTTAACATTGTAAGGGTTGACACAATATCTCATACAATATTTCCTGTTGCCAAGGACTAAAGTGCATGATCCATGTACGAAATCGGAATTTGTGGCAATCTCATATAGAAAACATACACCCCCTACAAAACATCTGTGGAGATGGGCGACTGGGATATAACGTGACGTAGTCGCCAGGTCTGTGACCTCGCCACCCTATTGATGAACAATGGCTGATGAATAGGGTGGCGAGGTCATGGATGTGGCGATCACGATAGCGCATGTTGTACAGTCGCATCACAAGGTGTACAGGTTTTGCGATGCATTCCGATGGCGATGTGGTCCTGATTTTACATTTTATGTACGTGTCTGTGCAATTGCAACGGAGTCAGAATGCAAGGTGAACGGCCGGCTTTAAACCTTAACTGTGGCAATAGTTCCAACCTATTGTTAAAGGGGCTATGTCACGGTTTGCGCATGCGCAGCAAAATTTGAAAAAGTGTGGCTAACTTTTTCAAGTTTTGTCGCCAGGTTTTGCATATCCTATTCAATCTTTGCCATCCCTTATAATTCTTTAGTAACTTTGGCAGTGGTGTACTTGTCAACGTCCAGGATGTCCTGATGCATTACTTTTTACTTGGAATCGCACTGTTTGCCGTATTTTTAAGGCGCCAAACATCGACATCACCGGGTGTGCGGCCGTCGTTAAAAAGAGAGTTTTTTCATCCCATCAAAAGACTCGACAAAACATGACAGAAACAGCATTGAATGATATGAATGACATGGTTGGATCTTTCTTCCTCCATGGTTGGATACAGCAATTTTTTTAACCTTGTTTTCCATCAAAACTGACATGCTTATTTGGTCCCGACAGCAATTTTTCAGCATACCTTCTGTCCTTGAAAAGACACAGTGGCCGCCACCGCTGTACGATTTTGTTTTTCTAGACATTACCGCGCAATCACACGCGCACGCGATGCCAAATCGAACAAATGCGCGCACACGATGTACAATGTAGTTGAATTCTGCGTATTGTAAACACTCATGAACGAACACACTGCCCATGCGGCACGTGCTAAGTACACGGTATACACAACTATAGCACACGCACCAATGGCGTTGTGTAACGAAATTGCACTACATTCATCTGAGCCCGCACGTATGTCAAAATATGAAAGGATTTGGCGCATGCGCAAACCGTGACATAGCCCCTTTAAGACCTTTTCAACAATAACAGCTGGGCCACCTCCAACTTACAGTACATACATAATGTATATTGTTAGGAAACCCTATAGACCCCTTGCACATCATTTAGATACAAAAACCTCCCCCCTGTCAAGGCAGCCAGTGCAAAGGGTCTAATGTAAATGTCCGTATAGTCCCCAGGTCTGTGACTTCGCCACCCTATTGATAAACAATGGCTGATGAATAGGGTGGCGAGGTCATGGACTTGGCGACTATACCAACATTTACATTACGTATAATAAGTTGGGATGTTTACATAATGTTGGGATGTTTACATAATGTTGTGATGTACAATAGCATCCTTGACAATAATCTTTTGATGGTCCTTGTGTAAAAGATAATCAAAATGTCCCTTAATTAACTGAAAAAGCTCAAATTAACAAAAACGGTCAATAGTCGGGTTATACGCTTTACCAGCCGTTTACTATTCGCGCGAGCCTCACAGCGACTTTGTCGCAAACGATTCGCTCTTCTCTTGGCAGCTTTGCTTTCGATATATCTCATTTTCTGCTGATGATTTCATTGGACAGCCCGAATAGGTTTTTCCGTTTTCCTTCATTGGAGGAGCCGACATTTATGGTTTTTCTTCACGAACGTACAACTGGAGCTGTTGTGACCGAGTTCCGCATGGAGCTAAGAGTACCGGTAGGTGTACAGACTTAAACACAATGACGAAACACACCCAGTGGTCTGGCTCTCTGCCCATTTCACAATGCATCCACGCTCGCTGCACGGTACGAACCTGCGAACCACATACGGCACCGCGGACCGTACCCGTCACATGTGTGTACTGCCACAGGGGCTTGTCACGAGTTCACCCGTAACAGCGTCCACAGTAAAACACGCTGCTATAATACTCGGACTCCGAGCCAAAAATTGTTGTTCGATTTTTTTTATAGTTATGTTAAACTTAGTTTCATAACCTGTACAAGTAGTCTCTTTGGTATTTTTTTAGTTTATGTCCCAACTCGAATTTAAGGAAAATAATTATTGGAATCGATAGCTTGGACGATTTTGGAATACCTTTTCCATTGGCATTTCCGTCGCAAATGTTGCGTTTCCATGAAAATTCTGTGTTTTTGTCACGCCCGCCGCCATACAAAAGTGTGTGAAACTGCTGCCGGGCGAGCAGTGTGTGAAGCGCCCAAAGAAAGAGGGAATGCGCGTGATGATCCGCTTTGCGTGCAATCATATGCAAAAAATTTTCCGTGATTTTTCTCTAAAACTAATCCTTTGCGACGGAAATGTATTTAAGTATTCCTATTCTAAAATCGTCCAAGCTAGCGATTCCAATAATAATTTTCCTTAAATTCGAGTTGGGACATAAACTAAAAAAATACCGTCTCTTTTGTCAAATACTCATAAATATTTTTTTTCAAATCAGAGCTGAATTTGCTGCAGTACTGCAGTAGTAAACTATCATACGGCTGGTTCTCCAAGACCACGTGATTCATGTGACCTTGATTTGTTTTAAAATGCTCAAAAACAGCAAAATTTTGTGCTTTCTATTTCGGAAAGACCTTAAGAATCATGTATGGGTCTATTTCGAACCCAAAATAGCCCAACAAAGCCGGTGTGTTCCTTTAATACAAGAAATATGGCTAAAAAAAACAAAACGTTTTTTAGTTTTCTCCTAACTGCCCTGGAGTTCACGAAAATAATTCTAAGACAAGAAACAGTCAGTTTAACTTACTTGATTTTGGCAAAGTCTGTTGGACCTTTTGTGGTGCATCAATCTGCCGATAGCGGGTCCCTGGTTCATGTCCCGGGTGCATGTACTGAACAAATGTTCCGGGAAAACTACCGGTCTCCTGAGTCCGTTCGTTAATGCCTTCAAGCCAGCCCGTGGGATTTTCCCTGGTACCCTGAAAATATGGCAACCGGGTAGGGTTCATAACGCTCATGATGTCACCGGTTCTCATCTCGATATCTTGCGGGGCTTTCTTTACAAAGTCGTGAAGGGCGACGTACTGCACGCAGTCTCCCATCTTCGGTGGTTTTGTGTGGTCTTTTTTTCCAGCTGGTTAAATGTTTTATAAACAGACCTTGCAGATTTTGCCTGTCTGTAAAAATGTCACCACAGATGATTTGAGTATGCGTAGTCCTGAATCATCTTCATTCAAAAACATTTCTCAACCTGAAGATAATTTCTGTAATTAGATGAAGACAAACATGCAATTGCATATTATGTACATGCAGCTTTAAAACAAAAGATATTAAATTAAAATGGTAAACAAGACATATCACCGACTAAATGGTACATTCCGTCGGTCGCACATCCTGGCACTTTTGTGACCCAGTGTCATATGCCTTTGTATACGAGAATAGCACCGTGACTGGAGTGAAAACAAATTTGTTCATGCTTAAATACGTGTACGTGTTGCGTAGACAATGGCTTTGTTCTTTGCTTGTCATCATGGGCACAGCTTTGTTTTCACTCCAGCCCTACCGGAAGTGAAGTGGCACCGACTGCAGAATAATGTAAATGTCAGCATAGTCGCCAGATCCATTGTTCATCAATAGGGTGGCGAGGTGACGGACCTGGCGACTATGCCGACATTTACTTTAGATTGTAGGACAGAATAGTTTAAGTTTAAAGAAGAACAGTTGGTTGTTTTTTTGTTGGCCGCAAACTTCACGCTCATGCAATTTTAAAACTTGCGCCTGCATAAAAACCAGTTAAACGTTAAAAGTGTACCAGACCGACATTGCAGGTTTAAAATTTGCGCACAGCGCAAAGTTTGCGTCGAACTAGACCTGTGAACAGGGCGACGTATTCTCCGCCCTGTTGCCGTTTCTAACCCCAAATCTGTGGCAAACTCACGCAAATGAAATTTGTCCCTTGGCTCTGATATTTGGTCAATAGCTGCACTCACCCAAGCGTGTAAATATTCCCAAGAGTACGCATCGATCCGATGTCAAGTTTCGGTGAAATCGTGGGGCAAACTTGAGACCCTCCGTGCAATAAAATACAGACCGTTTGCCCAAAAATCATATATGCGCATCCGCGAGAGCGGAGAGTCAACATGAGATAGACTGGTTTCCTGTCCTCATATTTACTTCCCCTTCATCGTATACGACGAAGGGAAGTAAATATGAGGATAGGGAACCAGTCTAGTGTTGACCTCTTCGCCATCGCGCATGCGCATGATATTTGATTTTTGGGCTAACAGTCTGTATTTTATCGCACGAAGGGTCTCAAGTTTGCCACATGATTTCACCGAAACTAGACATCGGATCGATGCGCGCGTACTCTTCGGAATAATTACATGCTTCGGCGAGTGCAGCTATTGAGCAAATATCAGAGCGAAGGGACAAATTTCATTTGCGTGAGTTTGCCACAGATTTGGGGTTAGAAACGGCAACAGGGCGGAGAATACGCCGCCCTGTTCACGGGTCTAGCGTCGAACCTGCCTTGTGCACATCGAAATGCCGAACCCGCTTATTTTCATGCGTAACTTATGCAACTTTTGAAAATGGTTTAGGCCCCATAGTCTTAGCATAGACTTGCGTATAATTATCACAGGAATGTTGCGCAGCTTACGCAATGCGTAAGGATTCGTGAAATCGGTTGTCGGTTCATAAAACTTTTTAAATAAAGTAAAACTCTTCATCATGCATAAATAATCGGACCTCTTTATTCTCTAAAGACCCAATAAAATGTCTCAGAAAGATGAGAGACACCCTCCAGACATCTCCTGCATTTTCTCTCTTGCTGTAAAAAATTAATTGCGTTTGTGAACACTAAACAATTTCTTTCTCCATGACTAAACTAAGACGAAGTTTGAGAAAAACAGGCCAAGGTACGTTCAAAGCCGGAAACCGATGAATTTCGCTGTTTTGCGCTGCATGCGCTGCTGCACCTAGAAAACTGGTACCCATTTTTCAGCAATATTTTCCACTGTCGAAAACCAGCTAGTCTGATGCCCATATTTTAAAACGAGGAAATAGGCTTTTCTACACATGCGAGTCGTCTGGGTGTTGGACATTTAAAAATTAAACTCGTTTCTAGTCCCCCAACGTTTTCAACGCACTAGTAGATTTAACGCAAGAGGGCGCTAAGCATGATATACGGTGTATGTAAAAAAAACTTGTCAGTGTGCATTGTGTTTTACTTTCAAGTTTATTTTCGGTTTCACAGAAAGAGTGAAAGTTAAAGTACAGGGGAAAGAATTGAGAAGTTGAGCATGGCTAGAAATGTTCTCATAGAAAATAGTTAATAATTGTTTAACCTGTACTTTGTTGTAGGCCTACTGTCATGACTGTCTTTAGGTCATGTACTACATTGATGATTGATTAATTAGCTTTTCATATTAAATGTTGGCACCACAAATTCTTCACTTTCAAATGGACGTGCAGTTTAGAAAGTCACATACTACACTGTTGTTGCTACGTGGTGCACACCATTGCTTTGTTGGTGCAACCAACAGTCTATTTACTTAATGCCATTCTCTCCTACGGTGATGAACACGGTATTGATTCTGCTTTACACCTGCTGCATGCACCACATAGCAACAGACATTTAGTCTGGTAAAGTGGATACCCGTACTTAGTAAGTGTGCACATGAAAGAAAGTACATCATCGCCCTATTCATGTAAAACACGCAAAAGGCTAGTTATTGTCGCTGGTGGCCAAGCAAGACATTTAAAGGCAGAGGCTTGTCAGCAATGCGTGCGCCAAATTTTTGCCTCGAAATACGTAGCTCCATAGGCTATGGAGGCACGAATTTGGCGCGTGCGCATTGCTGACGAGCCTCTGTCTTTAATCATCTTTGGCATTGTGAAAGTCTGATTTTAAAACCTAATTTTATTCATTCTCCGTTTTGTCACGCATTTCTCTCCAGGTCGCATGCCGGGGTCGCATGTGATAATCTGCAATGTCTGGATTAGGGAACGAAGCTTCCAAATCTCTCCTCAATGAAATGGACGTCACAGAATCGGACGATGGAGAGGGGTTCCCATTGACGCGGATCTCATCCAAAACATCGTCCAGAAAAAGGTAAATAAAATGCTTCCTTTGCTTATAAAGACATTTTGAATGTGATGTTTTGTATAGTGTAATCCGAATAACATTTAGTGAGCCCGCCCTCTTGTGGTTATTCCATTGTTACTGTGGTGTATGTCTATTGTGACATCACGTAAACGCATTGGAGATACACCGCAGTTTTCGTTCGTTGGATTAGTCTATAGGAACATATTCTCTAAAAGTAAAAGGCTTTTAGTTCATGTCCCGTCATTTCAAAATTAACTCTTTCAACATGGCATGGCATGCCGCTCTCAGTGGCTTGACGAATATCTACAGCCGGAAAACCAGCTTGCTGTAAACTATCTATCCTTTAAAAATTCTGTATTGCGGGTTTCATACCCGTCCGCGGTATCCGTGCCCTTGAGCAAGGCACTTAACCACAATTGCTCCATCCTTCAGAAGGGATGTAAAGCCATTGGTCCAGTGTGTTGTGTGTTGTGTAGATGCACATAAAAGTTTTTAGAGCATTCTTTCGTGAAGAGTAAGGGGATTTCCCACTGTCTCCGGCCGTTGGCTGCCAATGGCACCACCCACCTATGTACATCTATACAGAATGAACAAAAAATATGATGGTTTTAGTTTTACTTTCAGCCAGGACGTAGGTGATGTCCGACTTGTAAATTCTTTCAAAAAAAAAAGAACATGCATTTTTCTTTCTGCTGCATGTAGGGAAAAACCACGAGTTTATAGGCTGCGGAATGCCACATGTGTTTGTCATGGCAAGACGCTGTTATTGGTATTTAGTCTTATTCTGCTGTGCTGCGTGTGTGCTTTCCTCGGTTACGTCGTTTATCGTCTCAACGAAGACGTCAAGGCTGTACAGGGAAGAGTGAAAATTTGTGAGTATATTTTTAAAAGCTTTGGTCAAATTGTTTCCACTTTTTAACTGGGTTTATTCCATTTTTTGTCACCATATGTAAAAGGAGTAAAACAACTGAAATCAGTTGGAGTTAAAAAAATAATGCAAGGCATAATTTGTACTATAGGTTGTTTTAAATCGGTCATTGTGGTATACATATCATAAGCCGTGTTCGCATTGGACTTGTTTTTCAGGAGGTTTTACTGAGACGATGGTAAAAAGAAAAATGGCTAAATTTTACTGCTGTCCACATTTGAACTTTTTCGACACGGGAAAATTTTACCGAGACCGTGGGAGAGCATGTGCAGTGTCCCTTCGCAGTATTACCTTAACGGCTCGGACGTCCACTTCCAGAGCGCTTTTACCGACTCGATGTGTCCGCATTGGACTTATCGTCTCGGGAAAAGTTACCTGGTCAATTTTCCTGGGCAGCAGTTGGTCAGGAAAAGTAACCGCTGGACTTGGGGGAAAAAGTTACTGAGAGGAAAACGTCCCTAGGCTGTTCGCACTGGATTAAAAATAGGAAAAGTACCCATCGTCTCGGTGAGTTTGACCCAAAAAAGTCCAATGCGGACAGGCCTTTGCAGATTGCCTTGTTATAAAGGTAAGGCCAAACAAAATAAATGGTGTGTTTACGGTAACCCGACCTACCTAGAATATTTGAGGCCAAATTACCGACCTCAAACTTTTTATTGCCAATTTTAAATGATAATTATAAATGAGCACTATTTGCAGTAATTTCTAACGAACATAACATTTTCTGCACTTGTACATGGTTAATAGTGAGTTTCAAACATTGCAAAACAACAAGCAAATGCATGAACTGAAATGTAAAAAAAATGACAAAATAAAATTATTTTCCTACCTACCTACCTGGATTTTTTTTAGGCCGTTACCGTAAACGCACCATTTATTTTGTTTGGCCTAACCTAATGAAAACAGCAAAGAACAAAGAATTTTGACCTAACAATTTTCTTTTTATAATTAGAATGACATATGAACAGTGCCCTTATTTTCAAGGTTTGACTAATTATAATGCTGTGTACGTATAATTATCTTTTTAGTGCATAAGTATCCTAATAATGTATCAATGTGCAAATTAAAGGATGAAGTGAATTTTTGCTGGTGTATGTCTTTTTGTATTTGGAGTCAAGAATCATTATTTTGAGTTTGTTGCAACCATGGAGGAAGGAAACAATTGTTTCCTAATTCCTCTATGTTGCAACCTACCCGGTAACTTATTGTTGAGATGTTTCCTAAATGATTATGCAACAGCTTTTATTGTGATGGGGAAAATGACAAGTTGCGCTATACAACAATTTCGTAAATCTTGGTCCCTTACCCCATACTTTAACGCCATAAACGGTTAGACAATTATTAAACTTGAAGGCATAAAAAATTACATTAAAAAATTCTGAGGAACAAATACAAAGCATCTAGCGAAAAGTTAATAGACCTTATGCGTAGCGGCCATGATAGAGGGCAGTCACATTGTCACAGTGCCTCATGCACGAGTAGGCACATTGTGGATCCAAAACCTGTCCTCTATCAAGGTCTGTTTATTGAGCAATTGAAAGCTGTCATTTTTCTGAACGCTATCCTTTTTTCTGTTTCCGGCTTTAACTCCAACCAGCTGAAATCATGGAGGAAGGAAACAATACCTTGCTCTTTGGTTCAGGTTTGAACCATGGTTTTAAAAAAAAGAGGGAAAAAAGGAATTTGGCCAATAAAGTTTTAACTTTCAACGACAGAGGGCGGTACTTCAGTTCCGGAAGGAGATGTGGCGCGCAGAGTAACGTGTATTTCGTGTTGTGTTGACGGTTTCGAAACGACTTCAGGAAAGCTTTGCCCTTTCTTTGTACCACATGTTTATCGCCAAATCAAGGCAGAACCATTGCACGGAGGCAGAAACATTCCTCCATTGCATGGTTTACAGGTGTTTGTTTTCTTCCTCCGTGTTCGAATGCACTCGGTTTCACCATTTCGTAGTCTTATCCAAAGTCGAAGCCTACTATTAAAGCGTGCACAGTTGGTAACCGAAAATAAGCACGAACTGCACGTTCGCATGCAAAAGACAAAACCCAAGATTGGCAACGCAGAAAGGAAGTGATCTGACGGAACAAGAACACAAAACATCCCGCAAGAATCTGGAACAAAATAAAGGTACAGAGCAAGGAAATTTTCTCTATTGACGCAACAAGAATCTAAGGAATATATACGTGTTTGTTTAATGGTAATGGCCATTTTTAGGAATCCGCAGTATCAAGGATTAACTCGATAAACTAAGGAACAAATTACGCACATCGATCGGTTTGCTTTCATTTCATGCCAGTTAAACGGGTGCAGGTCAACTCGACCGTTTGCCAACTCGACTGTTGAACCAACTCGACCGTTGTACAAGCTCGACCATTGATTGAACCAACTCGTCTGTTGACCAACTCGACTTCAATGCGAGTCAACTCGACCGTTCGTCAACTCTACCCGAACCAACTCGACCGCGCTGTGCACACTTTCTTGCGTTCGCAAGTAGGCCTAAGTGTATTTTCTCGAGCCACGTTTTTTATGGTGCTACCAAGCAGACATTTACCACACAATTTATTTCCTTTCATTTCCAAAAATGAGTAATCATTTTTATACTGGTTTTTATCCGTACGATGTTTTATGTTTTATGACAGTTTCGCTAATTAGTCTGCTTTGCGTTCGCGAACACCCACCAAATTTTCCTGTTGAACGCACAATGATCGAGTTGGACAATGGTCGAGTTAACTTATCGGTTGAGCGCTCAACAATTGAGCTGGTACAACAGTCGAGTTGGTTCGAGTCGAGTTGGCAAACGAGTGGTTTGGGTCACTGACTCGCAATCCCATTTGAAAACTTGGGGTTGCGGGTTTGAAACTTGCCCCGGCTGGGGTACCTGTGCCCTTGAGCACGGCACTTAATCACACTTGTTCCATCTTTCGGAAGGGATGTAAAGCCGTTGGTATTGCGTCAAATGAATCAGAAAAGATCGCCTGCTTGGAACTTTTTCAAGGGTGGTCGAGTTGTCCTGGAGCTTAGTTTGTTGGGACCGATTTGACTCGGGACCAATTTGACCTGGGACCGAGTTGACCTGGGACCGAATTTACTTCCAAATACTGAAAGCCGTCCAGATCAAACTGTACGGCTTTCAAGAACAGCATTTTTCCCCCCATCAAAACCATTGGCAAATTGGAATCTTTAGTTTACTCATTTTACAGGAAATTGCTATTTTTGGTAAAATATGAATCTCCACACGTTCTACATACCTCCCTGGCTGAAATTGTCTGAAAAGTGGCGTACATTCGTCCGTAAAACCCGAATCTTTCAGGAGCAATCATACCGCATGACTTGTAGAATTTTTCCCCTTTTCAAGATGGCGGATGTAGACTCGGCGCAGTCGTTCTTTCGGCCACCAGCACGTACTAGCACGGTACAGACAAGGGGGGCGCTGTTCACATTTTTTCGCTCTTGCCTGTGGGCATGTACCGTTCCGCCGGCCGGCGCTCCGCTGGCGAATCCACAGTCACTGACGCGAGTACACGTTAAAAATGTGATATATTTCCTCATGGCTTGCATCTCTGAATTGTTTATATATTTTTGTAAATTGATAGTTAGTTAGAAAACCTACAAGCTGTTTAATTATCGACCAATTACTCTCAAAATGATTGTCCATGTATGACAATTGCGTTGTTTACACGTTGCCAATGTCTCAACTACGAATGAAGTATGATTTTTTCTTCAGCAATTCCGTTAGATGACGAAAAATATTGCCACCCAACTCCCCTTCCCTCCCTCCCAATTAAACAAATTGTAAAACAAAAATCAGAAAGGACTCGATAAGAACCACAGAACCTCTCGAAACTATACAATTCCAGGCGCCTATAGCTTTTGAGTAAGGATGCCGCCAACTTTTTTAAACACCTGCAGCCGATTTCACGAAGCATTGCGCAGCTTGCGCAACTTGCGCAACTTTTGACAAATGGCGCAAGCTTCATAGCCTGCGTGTTATCTTCGGAAGAATGTTGCGCAACTTACGCAATAAAATGTTGCGCAAGTGGGTTTACGCAGTGCGTTATGATTCGTGAAATCGGCTAGGGAGGGAAGGGGAGTTGGGTGGCAATATTTTTCGTCATCTAACGGAATTGCTGAAGAAAAAAACATACTTCATTCGTAGTTGAGACATTGGCAACGTGTAAACAACGCAATTGTCATACATGGACAATCATTTTGAGAGTAATTGGTCGATAATTAAACAGCTTGTAGGTTTTCTAACTAACTATCAATTTACAAAAATATATAAACAATTCAGAGATGCAAGCCATGAAGAAATATATCACATTTTTAACGTGTACTCGCGTCAGTGACTGTGGATTCGCCAGCGGAGCGCCGGCCGGCGGAACGGTACATGCCCACAGGCAAGAGCGAAAAAATGTGAACAGCGCCCCCCTTGTCTGTACCGTGCTAGTACGTGCTGGTGGCCGAAAGAACGACTGCGCCGAGTCTACATCCGCCATCTTGAAAAGGGGAAAAATTCTACAAGTCATGCGGTATGATTGCTCCTGAAAGATTCGGGTTTTACGGACGAATGTACGCCACTTTTCAGACAATTTCAGCCAGGGAGGTATGTAGAACGTGTGGAGATTCATATTTTACCAAAAATAGCAATTTCCTGTAAAATGAGTAAACTAAAGATTCCATTTTGCCAATGGTTTTGATGGGGGGAAAAATGCTGTTCTTGAAAGCCGTACAGTTTGATCTGGACGGCTTTCAGTATTTGGAAGTAGGACCGAATTGACCGGGGACCGAGTTGACTTGAAACTGGTTTAAAGCCCTGATCAACTACTCAATTCATTCCGTAATCTTTCCATTGTTTACTGTGTGCTATCTTTCTAATGATTTTTCTAATTTCGTTGCTGATCAGCGAAGGATCCATGAAATTTTATCCTCGTAAAAACATTTTGTCATTAATTTACAGGTGCATCATGTGAAAGAACATACATAAAACAGTGTGACCGGAGAGGTTAAAGGTTGAGTCTTTCAGCCCTTGGAGTAGTGTCACAGAAAACGCCCCCAAACTGGAGTTACAAAATCCAAGCCCCGGCCTGGTGCCGGGTAGAACTAACGGTGTTAAGAAAATGAAAAAGAGGAAGGAGCTAGATGCCCTTCTCCTGAACAACATGAACGGCAAAAAGTTAAACAAAGGCTCGGGCAGTGGTAAAGAAGGCCATGAACTACTACGTAACGAAGTCAGTTGGGACTCCAACTCGACGGAAAATGACGAGTTCTTTGCCCCGCCAAGGAGGATGGTGATCAAAAAGTAAGTTGTCTAGGATTTATTTAACATCATTGATTTCGATTTAGCACTATTATTATTATTATTATTATTTCTTTCTGGTATTCATACCAAGGATTCCTCAATAGTGCTCATTGCACTGTCACTCGCAAGCGTGAGGAAACCCATGACGAATTAGAATTATAAATGGCCAGAGACACCGGGGATGATCCCCCTTGCTCTTCACGAAAGAATGCTCTGGGATCTTTAGAGTGCGTTTCCATTACCTAACACACTGGACCAACGGCTTTACATCCCTTCCGAAGGATGGAGCAAGTGTGGTTGAGTGCCTTGCCCAAGGGCACAGGTACCGTAGCCGTGGGGAGGTTCGAACCTGCAACCCCAAGTTTTCACCTATGATTGTGAGTCAATGACCTAAACCGCTCGGCCACGGTACCCCACTGTGTGATCTTGTGACTTTAGCTTTTAAGTAAAGCCTAGCGTACATCGACATTGCAACTGGAAGCAACTCAACTGATCAGTTGCTGTCGATGTGTGCGTAGCCCGCACATCGACAGCAACTGATTAGTTCCGCAACTAGCGGCAACTGGGAGCATCCAGCTATATCTACATTTCCAGAATGCGCACATCGACACAGCAACTCGGTAAAGCGCAAAGTGCATTGCCCTTGCAACTGGAAGCAACTGTGCTTGCAGTTGCTGTCGATGTGCGCGCACGTGAGCAACTGGCAGCAACTAGTTGCAAGTACGCATACATCGACGCAACTGACCGCAACTGGGTACAACTAGTTGCCAGAAGGTAGAACATGAGCAACTCGCAGCAACTGGGATTTTTCCAGTTGCCAGTAGTTGCAAGTGCGCGTACATTGACCTTTTTAAGCAACTGATCAGTTGCCGCGAGTTGCTTCCAGTTGCCGGAAACACCAGTTGCAATGTTGATGTACGCTAGGCTTAAGATCTATTTTTCTTTTCAAAATCAAAGATGAACAGGTCAATTTTCTAAAGAAATCATTTTTTAACAAGTGCAAGAGTATAAATGACAGATTACACCATGTTTTTGCATAACTCAACTCGACTTAATATTTCAAAGGGAAGTGAATTATGGAGTGAAAAACATTCAACAATTTCCTTGAAAATACTGAAACTGTTTCTTCCATGTTCCATAGACTTAACACATGGCATCTCAATGGTGACCAGTGAACGGAGTTCATACCAATAACAATTTGTGTGTGTGTGTGTGTATGAATGCTCATTATGCCCAGTTCTGTCTGATTTTGCCAGAATGCCTCGCACTTTAAAATTTCTTTTGAAATTTCTTTTAAATTTCTTTAAAATATATTTTAAATTTCTTTTAAATTTCTTTTAAATTTATCAAATGCTTTTCATTCCTCTTTCCTTTTTGGCCCCAGACCTCACAAGTGGCGTATTTGTGCCACCAGCCTACAACTTTGCATCTTTGTCGTCATGGTAGCGTGTATTGTCGTCACCGGGGGCCTAGTGTGGATGCACCTTGACCTCAAGCAAGACCTCGATGAGCTCAGGTTGCGCATCGCTAAAGGTGATCACTGGTCGTCTGAAAACCCCAGATCACTGCATTGTGTATAAATCAGTGGTTTTAATTTCGCTACGAGATACCCACAGTGTGTACAATTGATTGCTTTCCGTGACGTAGAACGGGAATGTTTGGTGGTCAACGATTACGCGCGTACCACTAGAAGCACATGAACACGCATACAAATATTCACCAGCGTATTTTCATTCGAAGATGCCGCACGCGCGTGATGCGATACGTTCAAATAATTGAGCATGTACTCGGCTTGTAAAAACGAAAGTGCTTCTACTTGATCGCGATTTTTAGCCTGAAGAAATACGTTTTTATCTTTATCGATACAACAGCCATGGCTCAAGTGCAACCAATGCGCTTCTCTTGCTCTTTTTGCTGGTTATCACTCAAGCCATGTGCATCATGAAAAATTACAACCAAAATGGTGGATGGAAGGCGTGACGTCACCGGAAAGCACTCAATAGCATGTTTATTGTTGAGTGTAATTAGTTGAGTGCATTTCTTTGTGGTGTTGAGACCCAAGGACAGGGTTCCACTGTAGTACAATGCTAATTTCTTTCCATTGTTTCCTGTATTGTTTACTGAACATTAAAGGTCCATTGTATCATTTGCAATGACCCAATTTTGTTTTTCATGAGTTGACAAGAAAAACCTTACTCAAAGTGTTGATAGCAATGGTAACAAACACCACATGAATTTATTTCTGTCCAAAATGGTATTTCATGCTGGAAATTGACAACCAAAGGCGGTTTTCTAAAAAAGTCCCGTGCATGGGACTTTTTACTATTCACTTGTACACAAAATCCATATATAGACTTTCAAGGTTTTCTGAAGCATTGATGCATCTAAAGCGGGCCTCCCACTGTGCGATTTGTGCCACGAATTTCCTACGATCGGGTACGATTGTGTGTAGAGTCTATAGACAGTCTCTGGTAATCGTACCAATTCGTGGCAAAAATCGCACAGTGGGAGGCCCGCTTAAGTAGCTAAAATTTCTTCAGGCTAGTTTACCAACATTCTTCCTTAGATATGTTACACTCTTATTCTTGCAAATGATACATAGGGCCTTTAAATATTAACATTTTGTTAACGAGGCAACAAACGGTTATGTATCCTGGCAGGCCATTTATAAACAGGCAAAAATTTAAATTATTTTTATCAGATTGTGTACAGATAATTTGTTTATGTAGACAAGTACAGTTCGTATCACATTATCTTGTAGTTAGCTATTTCTAACTGATTAATCCCAGCATTTGTTAACCATCTGTCTGAATAGGCATGTGTACCACACTGACTGTGTTTAATATGAATTATAAATTATGCGTTTGGGGTGAATTTGCATTTTGCCATGCACCAGCGAATATGAGATTCCCATATTGGTTACGTCTTTAAAATTCACGTGCACTCAAGCACGACTGCCTTATGCGGGAACATTGTCAATATGACAGCCGTACACATATTGACAATTTTCTACTCTTGGCTTTCAAGGTGCAAATGAACATAACATCTGGTATGGTGCCTAATCACTATTGAAATGAAACAACCAAACTCGGAAATGAGAAAGAAATCGTAAGAGCCTTATCAGGATTCTTATAAATGTGCAAAACGGGCCTAGGAGAAGCTGGGGTATTTTTTTAGTTTATGCCACAACTCAAATTTAAGGAAAATAATTATTGGAATCGATAGCTTGGACGATTTTAGAATAGGAATACTTATATGCATTTCCGTCGCAAAGGCTTAGTTTTAGAGAAAAATCACAGAAAAAATATTGCATATGAAAAAACTATGATTGCACGCAAAGCGGCCGGCCAGAAACCAAACGGATCATCACAAAAACACAGAATTTTCATGGAAACGCAACATTTGCTACGGAAATACCAATGAAAAAGGTATTCTAAAATCGTCCAAGCTATCGATTCCAATAATTATTTTCCTTAAATTCGAGTTGTGGCATAAACTAAAAAAATACCGAAGCTGGCAACATGGACATTTTAGTTACCCAACAACATTTTTTAGTTCTCCCAGGACTTTGGGAATCCAAATTTGCAAAGCCTGCTGTAACCCCAAAATCATGTTTCTGAAAATTACGACAAAAACCTTTTAACCTTTTATACTAAATGAAATTTCTATTTGTATGCCACCACAGTGGAATCGGAGTTAGAGACATCGACAGAACAAGCATCGACAGTTAGCACACTACAGCTAAAGATAGAGCAACTACAAAGACTACCAGCACAACATAATAGTATTATTAAGCAGGTAGATGCCTACAGAACTTGAAATGGTTCATTAATTCTCACTTAATAGACTATGTAAGTTGACCTCGCGAACGTACGAGACCGCGCGAGACCACTGTTATTTCCGGGCAAAAGACCCTATCTCTTCAACGCACGTTGCGAGAGAAATTCTTGGATTATTTTGTTTACGCAGGTTTTTGTAAACTCAGACGGCCCAAAACGCATATCCCTAAATAATATCTTGCATTCCAATTGATGAAGTAGGGTATATAATAAAAAAATAAGCAATGGAAATGTAAAAATTCACGATCTTTTCTGAGCCGACAAGTCAATCTTTGAAGATCGTAAACTACATGGAGCAAAAGATATGCAACACGCACAGCATGCAGCCGACGTACATAGGCCTACAGTGTACATACAGACCTCGCTAGCGATAGGCGAAACGCCATCTTTTAAGTGCGTTACACAACACACTGGACCAACGGCTTTACATCCCTTCCGAAGGATGGAGCAAGTGTGTTTAAGTGCCTTGCTCAAGGGCACAGGCACCGCAGCCGCGTATCGAACCCGCAACCCCAGGTTTTCACCCGAGTAATGCGATTTTGTAAAGGAAACAAATTTTTGATTAAGCAAATTTTTCTGCTAAACAGCTTTATGAAATTGGCCCCTGTTCTGATTAATATTTTGAGAAAATTGCATTTCTTTTTGTGAACGCTTTTCTGTACATGTTTGCTTTGATTTCAGATCGGTCATTTAAACTCAACAATTAGTCAATTACAACATGATGTTAAAGAAGTTAGGGACAAGATAAAAGCATTGCCTACACCCAGCATTGAAGGATTAAAGGAAGTGAGTCAGCAAATTTAATCATTGATGGATCTGCATTTGTTATTACATAATTACTTAATTGTTAACACTGTATGCTCAGTGCTTTCCTGAGACACTATGAAAAACTTCATAGCGTCCTCGGGTGGGACTCGAACCCAAGACGACCTGCAAACGAGGCAGACGTCTTAACCACTCGACCACCGAGCTAGCTGGTGTTGAATGGCCGGTTTGAATCATTTTACAACAGGGATTGCAATTAATCAGAAATTGATTTAGTTTGTGCGGGGAAACTGAATGTTAACAGTGTTAACAATTACGTCGGGTAAGGGCAAAACAAACCTCAATTAACATTCGTACTACGAAGACTGAAATAAAAGTTTATCCGTCTGGTGCACATATTATTTTTCTCTCTTGTTTTTGTGACTTTGCAGATTATCTTGCTATAACATGAACCTTGTATTATCAGGAATGAAGAAAAAGGATTGGGACCAAATGTTTCCATGAGCAAATTAAATTGACGACTAGAGTTAACCACTGGTCAAACGTCAGTCTATCAACACAATTGGTTCAACTCAATGCCTAATGGGTACCAGTGACCAGTGCGACCATCACCTGTGGGCTGGTTCCAAAAGGTCGACCAGACAAGTCGACTAACCATCGTTGACAAGACTGTGAAATAGTGAACTACATGTACATTGTATAGATATTAAACATTAAAATATATATTTTTTTTTTTTTACAGTCAACAGCCCAGATAGGCAGCACTATGCAGGGAGTACAGGGCATGCAGACGCAACACACACAACAAATAAGCACACTAACGAATACACTGGATCAGATACAGGTACCGTACTCCATGCTCCCAATATACTCTTTGCACGGGCGGCCATGACAGTGGGCAGTCACATTGTCTATATCAAATTGCATTACTGACGGCGAGAACAATCAATAGTACTGTTATCAACAGAGTTTGAAACATTGATATGATTTGGTCTCACATTTGGACAGAATGGACCCAATATTCATAGTTTCTTTCTAATCCACGTCATTTTTTTACAATGTACATTGGTTTGCAGACCAGCATTACAGAGCTGCAAGGAGAGATAGTCAGACAACAGCAGGAAACTCCTACAACAACTCCCAAAACTGGATCTAGTAATCCCGCTTCTGCCACTGAAAATCCTGGCAGTTTCCTTGATGTTGGAAAAACCATCCACAATCTCCAAGAGGTACAATTTATTTTAATTTTCATTTAAATGGGTTTGTAGCAGCTAGCATCACAACTAATTTGCAGCCTTCATTTTTGAATTGGTTTGTGACGACTGAACACTGAATGACAAAAATGAATCGCTTGTTGTGATTGTTTTTAGGAACAAGAAGAAACGACTTCTGATCTCAGGAAGCTCAATACAACCGTGATATCCGTCCTACACTGGAAAGATGACCTCATACCGAGGATAACGGCATTAGAGTCTGGCGTTCACACCAGCGACCCGTCAGATAGCAGTTTGGCGTTGAAAGTAGCCCAGCTGCAGTCTCAAATTGACTTGTTGGTAAGAACACAGGGCTAGAGAGTTCAGTATTTATTACTCTTCCAAAATTTATTTTCTTAAAGCCCAATACATCATTTGCAGTTACCCAAAATTTTACTTCACGAGTTGACAAGAAAAACCTGACTTAAAGTGTTGCTAGCAATGGTAACAAACACCACATGATTTTCCTATCCCCGTGTAAAATGGTACTTTTGTGGGAGAAATTGCCAACTGAAGATGCTTTTAAAAAAAGATTCTGCAGACAATTTTTTTACCATTCAACACAAAAACCATGCATGGATTTTTATGGTTTTCTGAAGTATTACTGCATCTATGTGGCTGAAATTTCTACAAGGCAGTTTATCAACATTATTCTTTAGTTACGTAATGCTGTTGTAAGTAATCTGTCTTTAATTTGCATTTTGTTTTGAACGGCATATTACAGAGTGTAAAGACATGTATGTTTCAGTTGTGTTTGTATTTAACTTTCACAGAGAAACAGCACCCGCAGTCAAGCATCTACCACAGAGGGACACAGCGAAACACCGAGTGTCACATCCAGCGACTGGACACATAACATCGAGTCAGAGATTCAGGAAATACAACAACAACTCAAGGAGGTTAATTTACACAAACCAACATTGTCCAATTCACAATTTAACCAGCTGACGCCAGGATTATTTTTAAAAAAAAATACAAATTTTTTTAAAAAGGCAAATGTGATTTGCCACAAGTTAAGACAAGGTCAAGCACCACAAATACTGACTCTTGAGTCATTTCTACATTCATCTTATGAAACTTCTCACCACAAGATCATACTTTGCAACACTCTGAGGTTGCCGCCACGGAGTGAGATTTGCTACACTGACAATCTTGGCCATTTGTCTTCTCATGCGCCGCAACGGAAGTAAAAAAGTAACACTCGGGTCACAAAACTGAACAAATCGTGTGAGTATCGCTAAAAAGCGGCAACTCGACACAAAATAATCGCAACCATGCATGCCACGCACAATGACATGATTTTTTCGCACGCTGATTGGCTAAAGAAGCCTGGATGCGCGTGATTTCCGCATCTTGTTTTTTTCCATAGAACTTGCAGTGACAATCGACATCACGTCGCAAAAGTTGAACATGTTCAATTCTTGCGATTGTTGATTTGTTTTTTTTAACACTGACTGTTCTGTGCCATCACAAGGTCGATCCAAGGACGGATTAATACATTATTATTGTTTACATTTTATTTTTGTTTTTTCAGCTCAACCCCAAAGACCTAAACAATAACCTCCTCAATCCCAACGTAACGCGTGGCCTCCAACACCAGATAGAGAGGGCACTGTCCGTCTTTAAAGAAGAAAACCTCAAATCGGTGGACGACTTGAAAGAACAGGACCAAGCACTCTGGGGACGATTATACCAACAACACACTGACATCGCTGCAGTCCAACAAAAAGTGGAGGACCTGAGGGTCAGGGTACAAGACCTTGAGAGAAAGGAAGGTGAGGATTGGAATTAGACTGGTGCCTTGTTTAAGATAGTTTAGCCGAACTTTGCGGAGAGTTGTGAGAAAATTGTACATCTTTGTTGATCTTTATTGTCAATGATACTTGTCCACATTGGCCCGATTACCTGTGATGACCTGTGGTGAATAGGCCCTTGTTCCTCGAGCGAGTTTTTCCAAACTAGAAAACTAGAACAGACACAACAAATGCCACTTTGTGATTGGCTAAACTAACACATATAAAGAGAATTGATCATGTTGTCAACACAAATCTGACAAGTACAAACTATAGATGAATCCGGTAACTAAAGACTAGCGAGGGCTCATCGCCAGCCAGTGCCAGGAATTATACAATCTGTGTTGTTAAATCTAACAGTGCGCACAATGTGCCCCCTTCGCGTACACAGGCTTCTTAGGCTTACAATAAATGCGCAAATTGTTTGAAGTGACAACATAATGTAACAACTTATCATCAACACAAAATGCACAGTTCATGACACTGGATGGCCCACAGTTATGGCGGACGTACAGGGCCAGGGAAGGAATCCTTAGGTACCGGATACGTCTATAAGAAGTTCGAACCCAGTCCGAGCCAATATATGGATTGGAATTTCACTGCTTGATCATTACAATGCATAGTTTCCTTCCTAAGCTAAGCATTTATTCCTTGTCTTTGTTGAAGTTTGATGTCAATATCAGCTTGATCTGACTGAATTTTTTTTTTTTTTTATCAATCGTAGGTATTACAGGAACTCAACCAACCACTATGCAGCCAATAGCAGGTGTGTTTTAAAAATGAATATGCATGTATGTAAATCTTACTTGCTGAAAATCTAATCTGCATCTTGTTTTTAACTCTTTCAGTGCCAAGGCAGTACATGTACGATCTATCGTATGTACCCTGAAAGTGCCAATATTGTACATGTACGATCTCATTTTTATTATTATTTTTTCTTCAAAAACGCCAATCGCTGTACGTGTACGACCAAAAGATATCGCTAGAGAGCGCATTTATCTACCAGAAAATGCAATTTCATTCATGTACGACGTTGGAGTTCCACAAGAGGGCGCAAAGTTTGAGTTGTTCTGAGCACTAGCAGCTAAGATCGCGGCGCCCATTGTAAATGCACACGCTCTTCCAGGAAAGAAGTTTGTCAGCATTTGTCAGTGTTTTTTTTATTCTGATAGTGAAAAAGATTAGTATTTATCACTCAATAAAACAATACTATTGAGTCTGGAATGTACAAAAGAACAATATAGAGCAAGTTTGGCAAGTACAGCTTAGTAATGATATTTTTAAAAGAATTTCAAAGAATTACAAAAAACAAAAAAAATCTGGCACTTAAAGGCACAGGCTCGTCAGCTCCATGCCTTTGCTATGGAGCTGCATATTGCGTGGCACGAATTTGGCGCGTGCGCATTGCTGACGAGCCTGTGCCTTTAAGGGTTAAATGTTGAAAAAATGCTGGCACTGAAAGAGTTAATATCTTTTTGATTGAATCAAACAAAGCTCATCCCACCCACTCCATATTTTGTTACATAGTTGGAAGAATTAACCCTTAAAGGCACAGGCTTGTCAGCAATGCGCGCGCCACGAAATACGCAACTCCCTGTAGCAAAGGCATGGAGCTGCGTATTTCGTGGCACGAATTTGGCGGGCGCGCATTGCTGACGAGCCTGTGCCTTTAACCCGAAACTACCCTAGTGACTAAATACAATGTATTACTAATGGGTTAATATATAACTACATTGCAGATGATACAACGTCATTGGTCGACAGGGGAGCAACCACACATGGTCAGCCAATCATAATAGACAACATATTAACACAAGAAGGTACATTATTGTTTGGTTTGGTCGAAGTTCGGTTAATGATCTCTGTAAGTTGAACTCTGTTGTTCGTTCAGCAGAAAGGAATATCGGTGTCAATTTACCATCATTAGAGTCTATCTATAGGGACAGAATGAGCAACCGTACCAAAATTATCATGGACGACAAGTCCCATCCAGCACATGAATATTTTAATTTGTTACCGTCCGGCCGTCGTCTTCGGTCCTTTCGAGGTAGTAAACGTTTTTTAAGCAGTTTTTATCCATCGGCAGTTCGTGCGTTTAATGGGTTTTAATTGTCAGTAACTGTATTGAGTTCGTTTAAATGTTTTTAAATTGGTGTTGGTGGATAGTGTTGTGTATTCGTTATTGTCGTTCGTTGTATAGTTGTAAACTAAGTTATTTGCTTGTCAGTTTTATTGTTTTTAATATGTATAATGTTTGAGCTCGAGGAGGAACAATGTAATTACCGATGTAAGCCGTTTTTAACGTTTTTGCATTGGCTGAATAAAATAAATTCCAATTCCAATTAATGTGATATAGGTCTTTCCACAGAACAGGGGGAATTTTGGCAACACAGACCATATTTTCGAGCAAAAACCTTTGTCTGGTCTCAAAATAAAAGAAATAAGTTTCAGTTGTTCTGAAGAGATAAATAAGTCCAAAAAGAGTTACAAATAGTGTGACAACATGCCTTTCTGAAAAACCCTGTATACAAATTTCCAATATACGCTCGTAACCGGGACGGACACATTTATTTTATTTTGTAACCAGACAAAGGTATTTCCTCGAAAATATGGTCTGTGTTGCCAAAATCCCCCTTTACCGTGGAAAAATCCACAAAGAATTTGTATTGCTGGCTAAATTAGAGGTCCTTGGGACTTGGCAGATTATCTAGTTATAACAGAAACCTTGTATAATCAGGAATGAAAACAATAAAGGAACAAAGGAATGGGACCTAAAACAAAGTATGATTATAAGCAGAATGTTAACAGTGCTCTTAATGTACAGATTGGAGAGGTGTGCACTGACATTTCGAGCCATTACACTGACAATTTTAATCATGTTTTTTTGCCAAAAATAGATAAAATGTTTACATGTCTAGGGCCATTTTTTTGCAAGATCAACCATTATTTAATGTTGTGCGTGTACCTGTAATTCATATTTTTTATCTTTATAGATTTAGAAATCAGTTTCTTCAAGATGGACAAGAACACTGACAATTCTCTGACGTACCAGGAGCTGCAGGATTTTCTTGGACCCAACACCCCTCCCGAGGACCGGCTGATGGCTTTTGATAAAAACGGAGATGGAAAGTTGGATTTGGCGGAGATGAGCACTGCCCTAGGCTTTCAGGAACAGTCGTAAGCCGTGTTCAAACTGGATTTTTAAAAAATTTAAACGACAGTAGTTGTCTAATGAGGACTTCAGAAATTAGCATTTCTCTCAGACAACTGCGATGTAAAATTATGAAGACTGGAGAAACTTGCTACTCAGGGGCCGTAATTTGTCCAGTGGGAAGAATTTTGACCTGCAAATGTAGCCCAGCATTGCAGTAAATGGGATGATCATGCAGGAGCATTTACAAGGAGTCACGGTAACTTCGCGCTTGGGCACGAAAGTCCATGTGGGAATAAACAGCTGAAGAAAAGTTGGAGCAAGTATAGTAAGCTTTCGCAACTTTGTGGAAGAAAATGTAAACTCGGCTCTAGTTAGGTATGCAGTGAGATGTCAAGTTTTATTCTTGTTTGTGTGCTCAGAGAGGGTAGGAAGCAGGGGTGTAGTCGAGTCCATCACAAGTCCCTGGGTCTAAATTAAGTCAAATGAACTCCAACAAAGGCATTTTTGTGTGCGTGTTCATCCTTCGCTTCTGAAACAGTTACTAGACTTGTGATGGACTTGACTACAAGTTGTATTAGCATGGTGCTGTATAATCTTTCAGTTGTTATACAGGGCGTCCCAAAAAATTTCCAAATCAAACCAGGCTACCTCAGAATTTGTTTCCCCAGATCCCGAATCTTCATACATGAAAAATGGTCTTTATTGCATCAAAATCAGTCAATCGAATCAAAAGTTATGTAATTTTTGGTGCAGCAAAGACCATGGGCCAATTTCATGGAGCTGTTTAGCAGCCGAATTTGTGCTAACGGAGGCTTCGGCTATTTCATGGAGACCGTAACCTTAAGCACTACTAAACGTTTGCTAGCTTCAGAGGCAAAATTTGCTGAACATTAGTGATGCATCAAAACCCGTTTCCAAGCACACGCGTATGCTTAAGCATGCCGCAGCCGTGAAATAGCCTTAACATTAGCACAACTTTTCTGCTACAGTAAGCACACGTTTTAAGCAGCGCCATGAAATTGGCCCAAGATCTGATTGTTTGACGACAAGAACTGGCCACCCAGTTCAGGATTAGTAAATAGACAGTCACTCTTAGTTGAGGGCTCACCTTGGGTCAGTTTTATGGCTTTGCTTACGCGCTAGCTGAAAACATGTGCTTACTGCAGCAGAAAAGTTGTGCTAATGTTAAGGCTATTAAAAACGGGCATTGTTGCGTCACCAGTGTTTAGCAAATGTTACCTCTGAAGCTAGCAATCGTTTAGCAGTACTTACGGTTACGGTCTCCATGAAACAGCCGGAGGCTCCGTTAGCACAAAACTGGCTGTTAAACAGCTCCAAGAAATTTTCCGCTTGTTGCACCAAAAATGACATAACTTTTGATTCACTTGACTGATTTCGATGCAATAAAGACTATTTTTCATGTAAGAAGATTCCCTATTAGGATCTGGGGAAACAGACTCTGAGGTTGCCAGGTTTATCCTGGACATTTTTGTGGGACACCCTGTATCTAGATGAATTTAGTAGTTACGAACTCCACTGATCTATGCAGAGAAAATGTTATTACATCGGTTTTTCTCTTGCAGGGGTCGAAATTAACACTGGTCCTTGGTCCGGGACCAGTAACAAAAATCAGAAGGACCACTAGATCTGTCAAAAACACTTCCTGATGCCTAATCCACAGTTAACATTTCTTACTCAATGCAAAGAATTCCTGGTTACCACAAACAATTCCTGATCGCTTTAGACATTTTCAGATCTCTCCTGACATGCCCCAGTGTTGGATCAAAAAGCAATCCCATCCGTCCTGCACTCAATTACCTTAAACTAGAAACTGTTGCAGTATCGTGGTGCCATTTTCAAAAAGTACTTTGTGGACCACCGAATTTTCAGCAGGACCAGTAGATTTCTCTAATCTACTGTCGGAAGTATGAAATTCAGGTTAATTTCAACCCCCGTCTCATAGATGTATCATTTTTTTTAAATTGCAAGTTAGATTTCTTTCTATAATAGTACATGTAGTCCCAATTCTTGAGAGCAGGCAATAATTGTAGGATCCCACCATGTAGAATAATTAGATTAAGAGAAAAAAAAAGTAGTCTTCCATAAGTAGGTTTTGTATTTATGTGTATATAACGATAACCTGTATAATAGACTAATCTTGGTAAAATTGAACGAGTAGAGAAACTAACAAGGTTCAAAATAAGTTAGATAATTTTTTGATGTAGCCCGTCTGTGAATGAACACTTTGCTTTACAGTCGGGGGGGGAAAAAGTCTGTTTTGACCGCAAAAATAATACAAATTTTGTCGCGACATAGCCATAACTCTTGCCTGGCAAAAGTTGTCTGCAGAGATTTTTTGTTTTTTTTTAAAGGTTCTGGTAATCATTATCAGTACTTGATTTAGGTAGATTTTTCCCTCTCAGTAATTTAAACCTTGGGCAGTTTATGATACTATACAAGTGTGATAAGATTCTGTTTCGTGTACAATCAAAATATGGTTTATTCTTGCCTTTGCACAAAATAGTGGTGCATTTTCTTTCTCTTGGTTAACCCTAACTCCCTAGGATGTTATGTAAAATCATATTGATTGCTTTTCGGTGACGTCACCCCTTCCATCCACCATTTTGGTGGGCATTTTTCATGACCCACGTGGCTCGAGAAATAACCGGCAAAAAGAGCGCATTGGTTGCACTTACCTCTGTTACTTAACCTTGGTGCGCCACGGCTGTTGTATCGAGAAAGATAAAAACGCAATACTTCAGGCTAAAAATCGCGATCAAGTAAAAGCACTTTAGTTTTTACAAGCCGAGTGCATGCTCAATAATTTGAACGTATCACAACGCCCGCGTGTGGCATCTTCGAATGAAAATACGCTGGTGGTTTTACGCGTGTTCATGTGCGTCTATTGGCGCACGCGTGACTGTCGACCACCACACATTCCTGGATGTTCTACGTCATCGAAAGCAATCAATTTTGGAGGCTAAAGAAGTTCAGAAAGTAAAATGGCACTATGTAAAATTTGTATACCGGTATGGGTCTTTCTATAAATTTGGTGTCCCCTGTTACATCTTGTTTTTTGTAAATTCAGGACACATTCTTTAATTACTTTCCATCTCAAAGAGCGAGTACATTTCATAAAAAATGGTTTAAAAGCCATTTTAATGATTTTTTGTACGAAAAATAACATTAGGTGTAACGGGGGACACTAAATGTCACACTTTCGGACCCCTAATTTATAGAAAGACCCCATTTACTTGTATATTAAAACTGGTGTGAATCCTGTATTATACCATTTTTTCATTGATAAGAAATCGCGGCATCTCTCGAACCTGAGCGATAGCCCGAGGTGATTCATTTTATTATAAACTTATCTTGAATAAATTTCTGGCTAATTAAGTTTTAAAAAGTACATCAAATCGGTCCATTAATAGCCTTGCATGTGTGTGTTAACTGTTATTTTTGATCAAAAAATGTTTAATGTACTTGTAGTGTAGAATAATATGTTATAAATTTGTGTAAATAGACATTGTACAGCAACTGCTGATGTTGAAACGAGGTGTATTTTAAAATCTTGTAAAGGTGATTTCTTTTTAAATAAATGTACATGTACTGTCATTGGTTGTATTTCATTCAGGAAACCTTTAAAGTCGGAGTTCTGCATGAACTGTAGCAATTCATACAATTTTGGCCGATATTCCCACACGTTTTGTTGTTAAGACTTGTAAATCTTTTGAATGTCTAAAAATGGATCAAAAAGTGACATTTTGATGTAATTGCCGTACAATGTAGTTGTGTTCGATTCTGTTTTAAAAGTCATATGCTGAATGTAAATACATGCGTTGACACAATTAATGTGGCCCTTATATAGAGGTTCAGCGGGCACATGCATAGATAATACAAACCACCTAAAACATCATGGGGTATTTTAACAAATTTCCCACAGTAGCATGGTTCATTGAGGCCAGATTATCCAGGTTCAACTGCAATAGGATTGTACACACAGATCCTAGTACCCCGGCCACTACATCAAGGTTCTACTACTGTTTGTGTACAAACTGACTTGGGACTAAACAAATGTGGGCTTAAAAGCAGGTTTCACTGTATGATGATAAATGTGAGTAGTTTTAGGCCTACATTATTACTCTCTGAAGCATTTATTTCATCAAAATGACATCACCGATTATCAAATATTTACACAATTTTTCACCCGATACTAGGGCCTCTTAATGCCTTAAATAAATAAAGGACAACAAAAAAATCTACCTTTTTTTAACTTGTACCAAAATACATGTATTACAAGAGGCCATGTTTATGCAAAACGGGAAAGGTTTGTTTCACCCAAAAAGCATGTCATTCTAATTTTTATTGCCAGTTTTTTTATAGGCATTTACGCTCAAGAAAAACTAATTTAATGGTATATTAGTTTCAAAGACAGAAGTGCATTATTGTCGTGAAAACTACAGCAGAACAAAACGGTTTGAAGAAATGTCTGAATCATTCTGTGAGCGAGGGCAGAAAGATCCATTGTTTTTCACTTCTCGTACATAGCAACCTAAGAAAAAGTTTGGAGCGCTGAATCTGTGCTTATTCACTTTTAAGTGAATGAAGCTTGCAACAAGATAATAGGGAGGTTTCGGTCGCATACGGTTAGGCAAAACAACGACTATTAGTGAATTTTACGTCATCAATTTGTGCGTACTTGTGGCGTTTACACAAATATCTTAATTGTTGTTTACACCGATAGCAACGCCTCTACACCTTAGTAAAAAACCGACAGCGAAAGTTAACGATTTTGAGGTTTGGCTAATCGTAGTCGTAATCACTAACCGTGCACACCAAAACCTCACTAATGCAATATTGAGAGTTCCCGGATGTCCGCGTCTGCCCATTTTATTTTTATATTTTTTATATCTTTCATCAGTTTTATCATTTCAAATCACACAACCCCTGGCTCGGTCTAACCCATGAGGTGACAACTCGGAATTTTCTGTGTGTAACAGAGCAGAAGTCATGAATTTTTTTACACAGCAGTCATGAAATCCATCGCACTGAAGCCAGTTGAGCTTTTCACAAATGTTCCTCAAGTTAACACGATTGGACATCATTCCTGTGGTCTGCTGGATTGATCATAGCTCACAGTCATTACCCAAGGCAGGGATAACTCGAAGAATGCATTCAGAATTTTCCCCTTCCAAGATCGGATGGTTTGCAAGCAACGTGAATAACCACCGACTTTGATGACCTCGGCAACTGTGACCCTGTTCACAGGGCAATTTCTTCGTTCGGCGAAGATCAGTTAATCAAGCGTGCGTTCATATCTCACTTAACGAAGATCGAATTAAGCTGTGTGACACCACGATGATCTGGTCGCACATTCATGTCAAGTGTTGGGTGTTAAACATCTGAAGCTCTGCGTGGGATTCAATTACACCGTTCACAGATGAGCAGGGCATAAAAAAAAAGCTTGACTAGGCCTACCAAATCACTTCGTCAAACGGAGGGAGCATTCAGATTACAATTTTGCTTGGTCGAATGAAGCGATCTTTCATCAAATGAAGAGATTCTAATCGTCGTCAAATAAGAGGCGTGCATTCACATTAGTAAATCTTTTCATCGAATCTTCGAATGAAGAGATTTCCCAAAATGGAACCCATTCTCGGTAGAGAAATTGCTTCTTTCGACGAAGATTATAAATCATCTTTAGTTAATGAAGCGTGCGTTCACATCTCACTTAACCACTTCGGGACGGCTAGTCATTTTCCAATTTATTCCCCTGGAGCAGGAGACTGCACTAGCAGTTTTGGTTATGCAGTATACATGTATGTCTCTGGGGCTGGAGACTTGATGACTAGTTTTTATATCAAGTCATAAATCAATCTTATTCCCCAAGTCCAGTCACAAGTCATTTTCTCCAGAGTCAAGTCACAGGTCAAAAACCAAAAACTGACTTGACCCCAAGCCAACAAGATAAGAGACCCGCTCTGCCCTGGTCTAATTCATAGGCTCATTCTGTATAACCGCCCCCAAGACACTCACACTTAGAACTGCATATGCAGTTCCCCGTCGCGAAATGGTTAACGAAGATCGAACGAAGATCGAATGAAGAGTGGTACCGTTCACATAAGGCGGCTGCTAACGAAGATCGAATGAAGCTGCAGTGCGAGGCCACTATACCTATGTGCATCATATGTCAAGCTTCAAGTGTATAACACGATGTGCCGCTGTGTGATTTTCAAGTGGTGCGTCAAAAACAACGCTTGCTAGGCGCTCTATGCACGACGCACTTATGCAACCAGGCCTGCTGCCAAATTGCTTTGTCGAACGAAGGGAGCGTTCACAGTACAAATTTGCTTGTCGAATTAAGCTATCTCTTCGTCGAATGAAGAGGCGTGCGTTCACATCAGGAAATGTCTTCGTCGAATCATCGTCAAAGCGATTTCTCTAGTGAGAACGGCGTCTAGGTCATCATACTTCACTGGTGAAAAATAACTGTGTACTAACACAAATGCACGTGACAATGAGGCTAAACAACAAGATCATGTTATGAGAGCTGTGATTCAGGCCAAACAACATCACATGTTCGTTGCTTAGGACCCGCGTCAGTTTGCAGTTTGTTTTTTCCCCAGGTGCTTACCAAACCTTTTATGACTGGACATTTCAAGTGATTCTTGTCTCAAAGGTAGATTCTTCGGAGCTGGCCGGGGGACGTGATCATGTTGCATTGTGGGCACAGTTTCTTGGCTCCCTGTATGGCAATAAATGGAAATAGGTCACTGCACCAAATGGCACCAGACTACATAAAAATATGCAACATAGCTGGATTGGGAAGAGGGGGTGCGGGGAAACTTGTTCAAAATGGACAATGGGCATTGGAAGTGTCCAGATTTTACGGAAATTTGAAGTTGGTAGGTGTGCTCTAAATGCAATTGCTTATTTAGTTACCATAATCTTGTTTCTGCTGCTGCTGCTAACATAGTTACAATCAATGAACTGATATACTATTTATATTATTATACTGACTTGACTTGTTCTTTGTTCTTGTTAGTAAATAAGTTGCTTCTTTGTTCTTGATTAGTGAACATTTTTTTGTTTCCCGATTTTTTCCCTTCAGTACCCTCACAGGTATCCATTTACTCCTGGGTGGAGAGATGAAAGTTACGGCAAAGTGTCTTGCCCAAGGGCACACACACCAAGAACATGCCAGGATTCGAACCCACAACTTTCTTAACTAACCAAGATCTTGGATAAAATTCACCACGCCACTTGGCCATTAATTTAGAAGTTTGATTATTTTAAAATACAAACATTAAGTGTAATTTTTTAAATGGAATTTCACAGAAATGTGAAATAATTTTATTATTGGCTTACCAATGTTCTGAGCCAGCACTGCTGACAGTGTACATGCCAACACTGTATGGACACCAAGGGAACGCTGAATGGCTCCTGTAGGAAAAATACAAAAACAAACCAACCAGCACTGAATACCAGACCTCTCAAACACAATCGGTTAGTGCATTATTTTTTATCTTCAAACTTGAAAAAAATCTTGTGCGCTTTTGCAAAGGCTCATGGTATTGGATGATAAACACTACCAGTGAAATGTGGGTAAACCAATTAGCCTTTTTTAAGTGGGTATAAAAATCGACTAAAATGCAAAATAACTCAGTTTTTCACTTTACACTTATTAATTTTATTTATAATTCTGTCTATGTATTATAATTACAACATGTAAATCAAGTTTTTGGAAAGAAATACAATTGATAAAAAAATTCATACCCAAATGAAATTGCGCCCTCTCCTTTTGTTCCGCCATACTTCTAAAAGGCTAATGAGGCAGAGGCCAACTCGGCAAGTTTTCAGTTATTTTCATAAAAACCAAAAAAGAGTCAAGGTATCAGTCTTTCAGTCTTCCCTAATAGCACCCCCTGGAGGGCTGCGCAAGCCAACTTACCATACATATAAGGCATTTGATGCGTGCAGCGACTGCCGAGTCTAGCTGTTCCTGCAGTTCTCGTATTCTCGTCTTTAGGCACTCAATGACGGTGTTTGAGGGCGGTGGACCTGGAGACGTGGTTCTGATAAAGAAATCAAATTTGTACTCAATTAAAACCGGCGGGATGCCCAGATAGCTTAGTTGGTAGAGCAATTGGCAATGTAAGCCAAGGACCTGGGTTCGAATCCCAGTCGGGGCACTGCAATCTTCTTGTGTTTCTAAATTCATCTTTCAATTATCAATCCTGTCATATATATACCTTCAATATATGATGACCTCTATAGTGAATGGGTTGGCATGGATTTCCCCTCGCCCCCTAACCCCCATGGAGGTAAGACCTCTCTTTACGATAGGCCATCAGTGTAGCCAATTGGTTGGCATGGATTTGCCCTACTGCATTGTTGGAAAAAGAGAGGCAAACATGAGATTGTTGTGGTGCTCCGGCGGGATGCCCAGATAGCTCAGTTGGTAGAGCAATGCATAGTTCCGACCTGTCAATCAACCGAACCCGCCAACCAATCACAACAGAGCTAGCAGAGATCACCCACATAGGTCAAAGTGCATTGTTTGCAACAACATCACGCGATGTTCTGCCCCATACAATTTGTACAGTGTTGTATGCGATGTTCCGGGTGAATTTTTGGTTTCAAGGCCGGTCGTTTCGTTGTTCAAAGGTACGAAAGCACGTATTTCATGATATGACATCCCTGTATTACTGGCCCTTTACTCGGTGTGTTCTAAGATAACTGTCGACCCTGAAACATGAATACCTTTGAGTTTTCTCCAATGAATCTGTGCTTTCCGTTGAAAGTCCCATTGGTTTGTGCATTGTGTGTCGCCATTTTGATGATAGCGTGTGAGCCATAGCAACAATATCCAAGGGGGCGGGGTTAACTGGGCAAAATCGGAACTATGCATTGGCCATGTAAACCAAGGACCTGGGTTCGAATCCCAGTCGGGGCACTGCAATTTTCTCGTGTTTCTAAATTCATCTTACATTCACATTTGTCGATCATGGAAAAAAATAAAACAGTGCAGGTTATCTGATTTGCATACTGATGAGTAGAGCATGCAAAGCCAGGTTCTTACATGTTCTTGTTGTCCAACAAAAAATCTGCGAGAAAATTCCACTTTTCTCTAAAAACTACTAAAAAGCGGGCGCTCCAATTTCAGTGAATGATTGCTGAACGCACAGTTTGTCATACATTAGCAGATTTTGCGCTTTGATTTTGAGATCACACTTTATTACCACAGCACTGTAATTTTGTTTTTCCCTTACCTGTTCGGTTGTTTGGTATCGCTGGGAGTGTAACTCGTGGACGGAAGCCAAGGATCTAAGTTTTGACAAAAAGAAACAAGTTGAAAACAAGTTGTGGGGTACCGTGGCCGAGTGGTTTGGGCCACTGATTCGCAATACTCGGGTGAAAACTTGGGGTTGCAGGTTCGATACCCGGCTGGGGGGTATCTGTGCCCTTGAGCAAGGCACTTAAATACACTTGCTCCATCCTTCAGAAGGGATGTAAAGCTGTTGGTCTAGTGTTATGTAACGCACTTTAAAGATCCCAGAGCATTCTTTTGTGAAAAGCAAGGGGATTCCCTGGTGTCTCTGGCTGTTTATAATTCATCATGGGTTTCTTCATGCTTGCGCGCGACAGTGCAATGGGCGCTTTTGAGGAATCTTTGGTTTCAGTACCAGTAAGAGTAATAATAATATCATGACTACAGCATTACATGTATGTTCTAAACTCCTCAAAAAAAGTTCGGAAAGTTTGACTGACGATTTCTCTCTTGTTGCAAAATAATTTTCCCTGAATTTTATATCATTGGAAAGCCCCGTTATTCCTCTTTACGATGATGTGTCATTTGTTATGATTAGGCAATTGGGGGATGTGCAGTACAGCTGAATCAGGGGCGGGTGTAAAGTGAAATGTCACAAAATGCATTGCTATTGTCAAAAAGTGCATTGACACATTCCCATCCTCCAAGCAAAAGGGGAATCCACTGCATGACAATAGCAGTGAATTTTGTGACAATTCACTTTCCACCCACCCCTGTATTCCGCTATACTGCACATCCCCCAATTGATTAATCATAACAAATGACACATCACTGTAAAGAGGAATAAAAGGGCTTTCCAATGATACTAAATTCAAGGGAAATGATTTAGTAACAAGAGATAAATCGTCAGTCAAACGTGACTTTCCGAACTTTTTTTTGAGGAGTTTAGTTAGTGTCAAGCCTTTTACAAAGTCATCAATAAGGTCTACAAGTCCTAACAAGTCTGTGGGTCGTAGCCAATCAACAAGATAATGAAATCTAGTGCAACAATGGCATATTTTTCGGCATGTATATCCTTGAGTCTAGGCTTGTGGTGAATTAGTGATGGCCCTGTATTGGGCGTTACTGCAACATTTACCAAACCACTCCGATTTTATTTAGTCATGTCCCTGTGCTAAAACATCTTCAACTTTTAGCCACACATTTTGCCCTCACCTGGAGCTGAATCTGGAGGGCTTGCTCTTTCATCGTTCCTGCAGAGAAACAATGAATCACCATATCGAAAAATGACAAAAGGTTCTTACAATTTCTGAAAGGAGAATAATATCCAAGAAACAAGACATTTTGCCGAACAAGTGTAACTCGTAGACTATTTTAATACAAAGAACAATAAATTTGACCCACTGAAAATTGGATACGAACTTTACAAAGAATGACTTATGGGCGGCGCCATTTTGTCTGGAATCTGGGCAAGGAATGACGTTTTTCAGACAACATTTTTGTGTATTGCTATAGGAGTACATAAATGAGCTGTCTGCAAAAACGTCATTCTTTGCCCAGTTTCCGGACATAATGGCGGCGACCATGCTACACGGTGTCGCTGCAATTGCCATTCTTTACGAAGCTTGTATCCGCTGGTCAAATTCCTTGTTTTTTGTATAAAAATAATCTATGAATTACACTTCAGCACAATGTCTTTTGTTTCTTGAGTGTAATTCCCCTTTAAAGGCCCATTGTATCATTTGCAATAACCCAATTTTGTTTTTCATGAGTTGACAAGAAAAACCTTACTCAAAGTGTTGATAGCAATGGTAACAAACACCACATTAATTTATTTCCATCCAAAAGGGTATTTCATGTTAGAAATTGACAACCGAAGGTGGTTTTCTAAAAAAGTCTCGTGCTTTTTACCATTCACTTGTACACAAAAACCATATGTAGATTTTCAAGGTTTTCTGAAGTATTGATGCATCTACATGTATGTAGCTAAAATTTCTTCAGGGTAGTTAACCAACATTCTTCCTTAGATATGTTACACTCTTATTCCACGAATATGTAAAAAGTTCTATCTTGCAAATGATACATAGGGCCTTTAAATGCTCTTTTGGTTATTTTCAGTGTTGGGTGATATACCCCTTTGGGTGGCAAGTCCTTTTGGTATCAAATTGCAATGCCGACAATCCTGCTTCATGTCCCCTAAAGACAAAAAGTAACTTACCCCACCACAGCATCTCGTAACGCCTGTCTCTGTTTATCTTCCATCGAGTCGTCCGACGGGCAGGGGATGACGTCGGCCTCTGTGAACTGCTCAGGCCCAAACTCAGCGGTGTCGTCATCGTCGACGTTTAGCTCTGTGTCGCATTCGGTCTCCTTGTGAGCCACCTCAAAACCGGCTTCTAATTTAGTGAGTATAACAATAATAAGGGCATTTTAAAATGATAAAAATTACTTATCAGGGGAAACCTCTCTATTATAGCAATAATAATTAAGTAAGGAATTATTGCGTCGGTCCAAACGATGTTCAGTGGAAGTAATTTTGCCCATTCACTGGTACTAACTTTGCTCATCCAATAATAATATTAGATATCTTTTTCAAGTGATTTGAGAATATACTCCACTTATTATGAAAAAAAAAACCAAACTCGCCCTTGGTTCGTTCGGTATTTTCATACCACCCTCAAAGCCACACAATACTGTATAATTCTCACCTCTGAATCTCGACTCCAACATGGACGTAGCGCGTATCCTGGTCTGACCACACCACGTGTACTCTTCAAATTCCTCGCTATCGCCATCAACATCAATGTCTTCATCGATGTCAACTTGAGTAGGATTCACCTTGATATGGAAAAGGGGAAATCTGATGCGACTGTCCACCACAACCATACTGTGAAGTTGGCAAATTTCCAACTCTTTTTTTTGGGGTGGGGGGAGGGGGGAGGGGGGAGGGGGGTTGGGGGTGGGAGGTGGGGGAGTGGGGGGTTGGGGCCTTCCAGTCTTAAGATGTATTTATTTTCTTTTGGCTTTCAATAGCTTACACTTGAACTAGGTTTGGGCAAATCCACGTAAGAATCGATTACAATTGTTTCTTAGTTTGAAATTGGAACCCTGGCTCTTGGAAATGGTGAACTTTCTGAGGAATTGATTGCCAGCCGATTCCCACTCAACTAGTTATGGTTTCCCAGGCCTTGTCATTAACCAAGGCGACCAAGGTCACTGGCCTCATGCCCTTCAAGATATAATAATACAGATAATAATACAGATTTAAACAACCCTGAATGCCGCAATAGGGCGACATTTCGGGAAGACTCTCCCCGGAGACCACCGAAATTTCGGCAAGAGTCACTCAAAATGACACCTTATTTTTTTACCCAAAGCTTCCAGAGATGGTCACAGACCTAAGAGAATCGGTTCGACCTACCCCGGTAATAAAAATGGTTCTCGATTTAAAAAAAAATGGTTTTTGACCTAAAAAAATGATTTTTAAACTCAAAAATATTAGGGCGACACCAAAATGTCGCCCTATTGAGCACGTCGCCCTAATATACCTTTTTTACACACGATTTGTCGCCCTATCCTACAATTCATAGTTTTTGTATAAAGCGCACATTCTAATACAAATAATTACTCAATTACTCATACACTTTCAGAGACCAAACTGGCCAACATGCCCCATCCTCCTAAATTTTATGAGGCTTGTGTACACTCATAATAATATAATAATAATGATGTGGTTTCAGTTGTGTTACCTTTCGGAGGCAAGCCTCAGCATGTGTGTTTCTATCCTCAACTGAGCCAGTCAGCAGCTCATGACAGATGGGGCAGAGTGCTGCGCTGCTTGGTGTCTCCTCCGAAGGTTTCTTGAGATTTCGCCGACATCGGCCCAGGCGGGCTGGGGATTCAGAAATTCACCACAAAAGGACTGTAAAAGTATGCCCTATCGATACTGGAACTGGCCACCAGTCGGACAAAACTGGGCACCAATAGAGCAAAACAACCATTGGTCAGTCACACGTTTGTCTCCAGTCGGTCACTAGTTGATCTCTGAATGATTACTAGTTAGTGCCTAGTTGGTCACAATTCATTCACATATTGGTCACTAGTTAGTTTCCAATTGGTCACTAGTAAGTAACAAGTTGGTCACTAGTTAGTAACAAGCTGGTCACTCGTTAGTCCCAAGTTGGTTATAGTGATTCATGTACATGTATTTGTCACTTGTCACAAGGAGCAAGTTAGATTGAGCCAGTATAACTATAGTCGCTCAAGGGCAATTCCATAAATTCAGATTTGCATTTCAGAGTCTTTGAGGGCTTGTAATGCTTCACATATTCAAGTTGTTTGACTTTAAACACATGTTCTTCAAGCATCATTGATGGAAGTGTAATTTCTGAAAATCCCATTGTGATCCCATTTTCAACAAGCATAATAGGTCCAAAAAACCCTCGTTTTTTTTTTAACGTACCTCGCTTATTGAGAATGGCATTACAATCAGTTTTTCAGGAATTACACTTCCATCAAGGATGCTTGAAAAACATGTGTTTAAAATCAAACAACTTTAATACGTGAAGCATTACAAGCCCTCAAAGTCTCTGAAATGTAAATCTGAATTTATGGAATTGCCCTCAATCGAAGTTGGTCAAATGCTCTTCGTGAGAAGTCAATGAAGTCTTCTATTCAAATAAAGTGTAAAAGGAATTAGAACTTACCGTTTAATCTTTCCAACCTGTTTCGCTTTATTCTTCTGTATTCCTTAAGGACAAAAAAAGGAAGAAAACGTGACTAGTTTACCAACATTCTTCTTTAGATATGTTATGCCCCGATTCCAGGAATCCATAAAATGATTCCTTTTACAAATGACACATTCTACTGATTTATATTTACCTCTCGTCTGCTTTCTCTGTTGCCAAGACCCTCTTCCTCACCGTCTTTCTTCCGCTTTGAAGACGAAGCGGCAGGAATCACCTACAATCAAACATAAAGCGACTCAATCCCTCCAATTTACGCACAATACCACAACCAGAACCCAATAGAAATTAACAATTTGTTGGAATCTGTTTTGCATAAACCCAAAAGAAGGTAAAAATCACTACTTTTATGGGGGTGGGGGACACTTTCCCAGGGGCGAGAACAGTAGTGGGAAAAGGGGCAGGGGCGAGTTCTAACTTGTTCAAGTGTGGGACGAGTTGCCGAGATTCAGAACAACAAGTGTGAATCGAAGCGAGGTTGAACTCGGGGGTGAGTCACCCCAGGGCGGCCCCAGGGCGAGTTTGCCCCGGGGTTGGACGTTCTAATGGAAAAAGGCCTATAGTCTCAGTACAATCTTACATGTAGGTACAGAATTAAAATTGTTATCTCTAAAAAGTCCCTCAGTCACTCTGTACTCTCATTTCCGTCAAAATATCTAAATTGGAGATTCTTGGTCATTTCATGGAATTTTAAGAGAACTTTGAATGGAATTTTAAGGGACCTTTTTAAATATCTTACTATGTTTTGTTGTCACATTTCCCTAAAAGATTTATCAGTGTATTTTTTTAATCTTAACCCTTTAAGTGGTGCTTATGGCATTATTGTGTTTCAATAAAATAAAATAAAATTTAATTTAATTTTAAAAAAAGATTTTAAAAATGTAAGATTAATGAAAATGCATTTCAATTACACAGTGACAACATTTGTCAGCCAATGACAACCAATTTACCAATGTCGTCTTCGTCATTTGCTGTACCTTTTTGGATTGGCCGGACGAGTCTCGATTACTCTTTCCAGGCCTAAAAATAGAGGGAAAAAAATTGTATGAGGTAATGACACATTAGAGTACAGGTAATATACTGAAACCTCTGTATAATAGTTTTTAAGACAAGAGAAAAGAGCCTTTATTCCTCTTTTTTTGCCTCTGGAAAAGATTCTTCCAAGTATGCACATATAATGTGTGTGTTTTATTAGGAAAGTCTTACAACTGCTCGTAGAATATATATTGATTGCTTTCCGTGACGTAAAACATCCGGGAATGTTCGGTGGTCAACGGTCACGCGCGCGCGCGCCACTAGACGCACATGTCCACGCGTAAAATATACTCACCAGCGTACTTTTATTCGAAGATGCCGCGCGCGCGCGATGCGATACGTTCAAAATATTGAGCATGCACTGCAGCTTGTAAAAACGAAAGTGCTTTTGCTTGATCACAATTTTTAGCCTGAAGAAATACATTTTTTTATCTTTATCGATACAACAGCCATGGCGCAACAACATAAAGCAAGGTTAAGTAACAGTGCAACCAATGCACTTTTATTGCTTTTTTGGCCGGTTATCACTCGAGCCACGTGGGTTACGAAAAATGACAACCAAAATGGTGGATGGAAGGGGTGACGTCAACGGAAAGCAATCAATAATGCATAATTTGTTTAAATTCTCCATTTTCCGGTGAATGACATTTTAAGGCAAAAAAATAGCAAGGGCACTGACCTCGTAAGTTTGTTAAGTCGCTCAACTTCAATCTCATAATGCGCAGCCAGCTCCACCGGCCGAACTGTCACCCCGCATATTGTACACACCGAGCACTCGTAGTTACTGGATTTACGTTTTCCTGTTGACGAAGACAGTTCAAAACAAGATAAACTCGGTATGCAGCCGTGCCATTCAAAAAGAGAAAAAAATGTTGACAATCTCGGACTTTGTACAGTATTTTTGAAATTTTCAGTGGCAAAAATGAGGGGGCAAAATGGAAGAAATTAAAATGATGAGCTTAAAGGTCACATACTTGATAAATGAAATTGGACAAAAGACATTTATTCATGAAGATACAGGTTATTTGAAATTCAAATGGCCCTTTATACAATGAAGGCATGTACACAGGTGTGTCAACACTGTGGAACTCTATCTAGTGTCCTTTTGTTAAACACCTTCAAATTTCACACATCAAACAAATGAACTGATTTTGGTACTGATAGTGTTAAGTACATGTATATATTGCTCCAGAGATCTGCGTGATTTTGTGTTAATTATCCACAGGTGCCGAGGATACAGTAGGTAAAAATGCGATTTCTTGCTCAAGCACAGTCATGCCATCAAAATACATGTACCGGTAGTAAAATAATAAAAAATCAGAAAAGAAACTTCCAACTCCCCTAAAAAAAAAAATCAAACAACCGAAACCCCACATTAGCCATATTCATGTAGAACTCTGTTCTTCTGCTACATGTACCTTGCAGAAGTTACCATGACTTGGGAAAACTGGTAGGATTATACCACTGTGCCTCATAGCTCAGCTGGTAAAGCATCTGCCCGGTGTGTCAGAGGTCTTTGGAAAACCTGAGAGAGTATACATGTACCACTGTGCCTTTCTTGACCTGTCAGTTTTACAACGTAAACTCCTCAAAATAAGTTTGGAAAGTCAAGTTTGACCGACGATTTCTCTCTCGTTACTAAATCATTTCCCTTGAATTTGGTATCATTGGAAAGCCCTGTTATTCCTCTTTACAGTGATGTGTCATTTGTTATGATTAATCAATTGGGGGATGTGCAGTATAGCGGAATACAGGGGTGGGTGGAAAGTGAAATGTCACAAAATTCACTGCCATTGTCGTGCAGTGCATTCCCCTTTTGCTTGGAGGATGGGAATGTGTCAATGCACTTTTTGACAATAGCAATGCATTTTGTGACATTTCACTTTACACCCGCCCCCGTATTCAGCTGTGCTGAACATCCCCCAATTGCTTAATCATAACAAATGACACATCATCGTAAAGAGGAATAACAGGGCTTTCCAATGATTTAAAATTCAAGGAAAATTATTTTGCAACAAGAGAGAAATCGTAAGTCAAACTTGACTTTCCGAACTTTTTTTGAGGAGTTTACATACATACTAACCGAGTTAACTTAACAGCGATGTAGTAATTCTACTCCACAGCCATAGTAGAACTTCCCAAAACAAAATCTGAAGTGAAACACTACCGAATCAGAACCTAGATATATCAATATATACAGTTTGACGGATGTGTCCTCATTTCACCGATGCTGTCAAAACGAGCGGGTTTATTTAAAACGGGCAAGATTATATATGGGGTGTACGGATTCCCTTGGGTTGAAATACTTCATTTCTGTAGGAGTCTCGCGATAATGGAATATCCTGAACATCAAGCAGACCGCTCGGCCACTAACTACACCCTTGGGGACTGGGGTGGACACTGCTGTTGATTGAGCCATTCTCGGCGACAAATATGGCACAATTACCCGTAGTGGGAAGATTTGAATTTAAATTGTGAAAAATGGAGAGAGCTTGCGATGGAACAGTTCTCTAGCTTCTCAAGTAAAATGTGACCGACTCTGGCAAAACCCGACGCTTCTCGGCATTTCCCATTACGTGATATGGGCCCACAACCTTAACAAATGGCCTCTGGGACCAACTTGAAAATTTGGCAGAATCAACATCGGGATACATTCAAGATTTGTTTTGTTGTTTAGCTGTCTCAAAATTTCTCATATTATTAACAAAAAATTAAATAATCAACTAGTTTGTCGAACTTTAAAGACCAATAGCTCCATTTCACTTTTTCTGATCTGTCATACTTTAATTGGTCATAACTTCGCCAAAAATTATCAGAATTTCCTCAAACATGTTTGATCTGTCATACTTTAATTGGTCATAACTTCGCCAAAAATTATCAGAATTTCCTCAAACATGTTTTAAAAGATACATGTACCTTTTTGTATGCACACAAAGCTGATACCAAAAATTAAATTTTGAATTTTCATCACATAGGGCTCCCGGCGAGTCACGGCGAGCCACGGCGTGAGAACCGTGACGAACCGTGGTCGATCGGGGCCACGCCGTCTTGACGCCGTCTTGACACCTTGGCACTCCGTGATAAGCCGTGATGAAACGTGGCGCGCCGTGGGCCAAAAAATAATTTTTAAACATGCTTTAAACTACCGTGACTCGCCGTGAAGCGCCGTGAGGCGCCGTGACGCTCCGGGACGACACCGTCTCGGCGCCGTATTGACGCCGGGAGCACCGTATTGTCGCCGTGGGTCGCCGGGTCCACGCCGGCTTCAATGTGACTGAAGCTTTAGCTGGAGCCGGTCACAAATATGTGTACATGTATGGGTTTCGGAAGTTAGGTAGTGTTTGCTAATTTATCTGCATGGCTACATATATTGGGACAAATTTTATGGAGGCACGGTCTGGTTGGCGTAATGGTTCTTTCCCCACTTTACACCTCTGGCATCCCGGATTCGTTTCCGTATGTGGATTGGGTTTGCAGTCCCTACTTGACTGCGTGGGTTTTCGACCAGGAGATTTCTCTAGGGATTTTCCTCCCACTTCTAAAACTGCATCTCTTTCTTCGCCATTTCAAGTTGATAATAAAGTTAAAACTAATACTGCATAGTTCATGAAACAAAGGGGTCTAGTTGCCAAAGATGCCATGAAATTAACAATAACAACAACAACAACAATTTTTTGAGCAGTAAAAGCATGTAGGAATAAATTACGTACACATATTTTGCTTTAATTTTCAAAAATGGCTTACCAGCCAAACTTATATGTCATGTGTGTTTGCTGGTATTCTGATATTGTTACTAGGAACACAATTTGACACACGATTTTGGCTGGTAACCAATTTTTGCAAAGCAAGTTTTTGCTAATTTTTGCTAAGCAGCTCCATAAAATTGGTCCAGTACTGTTAGAAACAAACGCTGTGATGAAATTTGAAAATTTAGACATGCCACAAAATGCTGACTACATGTAGATATCGTCAACATTAAACAGGGGAGTGGGGTAACATTCTCAAGCATCACATTATTTTGTCCACCGTTGTAAATTTATCATCTATGGATTTTTTTTTCGCCACAAAAACGACTGCCGCCAGTGCCTTTCAAAAACTGTTAATAAATCCTAAAACAGACTTTTAACGGCACCAAATCCTCACTTTCAAACTATGCAGTCCTAGCCAATTAACATGCAAATTACACCAGACTGGCAGTAACAGAGTCCCGTGAGGGTTCGCAGAAAAAATCAGAGAAGATTTCTGTCCAAGCAGATTGCCCCCCTAGCCCAAAGTCCGGGGCAGTAATTGTGGAATTCCCGTGGGTTAGGGAGAAAAGAACCCCCAGAAATGAAGTCGGTAATTGCCTGGTTGTCCGACTAGACGGGGGAAATTGGTAAATGACTCTGGAGTGTTTGTGTTCAGCTTGGGATCACAAGGCAAATTAAGGGCTTTTATAATTGATGAAAATACATCAAGGCTTAAAAGCCATGTCCGCATCAGACTTTTTTTTTCTTGAGTAAAACTCAAAAGAGCTGATGAGAGGTTTAATCAAAGTAATTCTACTGCAGAGAGCACAGAAAACGTCTGTCATTTTTTATTGGTATTTATCATTCTTTTTGACCAAAATTAATTAACTGGACCAAAATGAAATCATTTAATTATATTTAAAATGTCATAATTAAATAAAATTAGTGTAACTAGGGGTGATGGTTGAACAAGCCTGCAAAAAGACTTGTGGCAGTATGAGCAACCTTTTCCTCTAGATTGCTAGAGATTGCACATTGGTTATTGCAAACTTCAGGCAAAACCTCATTGGTATTTTTTTTTTAATTTTTTTTTAAAGTTAACTACTGTACCAACAATTTGAATGTCATTGGCCCATTGGAAAAGACAAGTGGCCAATCACAGACTGTGTAGAAAAAGCCTGCACAAAACCTGTGACAGTATGAACATTTGTTTTTCTCTCACATCCAGCACTAGATTGCTGGAGATCACATGTCATTGGTTGTTACAACTTCAGCCAAAATCTCATTGGTCCAAAGATTTTTTGCAACCAAAAACTTGAATGGCATTGGCCCATGGCAAAGAACACTGGCCAATCACAGACTGTCTATGCAAATGTTTAGTGTATAAATCCCTTATAGAACCTGAAAGTTTTGAAGGCTATACATGTACAGTAGTTGGTTATGAAAAAAAGCAAAACAACTTTCAAGAAAAATCAAAATATGGTAAAGCTACCAAAAAAGAATTTCAAGAATTTTCTTGCAATAATAACTTTTGTGGAAATAAGAAAAAAAATATGCCAATTGGATACGCCAAGGGGAATTACAAAACTTTCAAGACATTTCAATCACTACATATTCTTTATCACAATTTTTTTCAATTATCTGCAACAAAAAATATATTGAAATTTCAATCCATGCATTCAGGACAACTGTGAAAAAAACCCTGTTCAAAATAGAGTTCTGTAGAATGAGCAATTTCACGAAAAAAAACGACAAGACAAGACATACTAACCAGAAAACATGCATCCATTTATGGAAGATGAGAAAGTTAGCCAGAGGGCAGTCATTTAACTAACTTGGTTTCACCGACGTGCGACAATATGACCACGGGGAGAGATTTCTGAAACTAAATCTACCATTTACTGGCGCTATGTCCCAGTGTTGCAGGGTCGATGACCACATGAGCTCTCCCTCAGGCTGCCAAGTTTTGTCAGCGGACGAAATTTATTCTCGTTTTAGATTCCTCCACTTTCAAAGCCTGCTGCTAACGATACACATGGGGTGTTTTGCACAAAAGGCTATGAATTCCGTTTGTTCTCAATGCGAAAGGCTGTTTTATCAAAAGAAGAACGTTATTGGTACTTTTCAAATTAGAATGTATTCCATTAGACTCCTGTAAAACAACTGAGTGACTGAGAGTTTAACGACAAAACATGGGAAGAAAAAAAAATCATATGGTCCTCACTGGGATTCGAACCCGAGACATCTAACATTCCCGGCAGGTATACATGTCAGCGGCGTTCATGTAACTGGGGTGAACAATTTGGAATACTCAATTGTTCACTTCTGCTTCATTGTTCACCAAATTTCATACTAAATGTCATTTGTAAGATGAGACTGGAGTTGGATTGTGAGAAATATGATTTTTCATGCCTGTTAGGGAATTTTCAGGCCTGCGAGGGTGATTGCAAACTGTAAATCAGAACTTCAGAAAAAAATGGAAATGTCATCTCAGGATGGCTTCGAAGTCACTGGATTCAGCTTCAGGCTCAGTTTTTGAGATTTTTTTGTCTTCGTCCTTGTGGAGTCTACTTTGTATGTCAGTCTACAAATGTACTTAAAGATGGGGTGTTTCGAAATAACGTAAAATATCTGTCAACCAGAATTTTAAAATTTTAAGTGACTTTAAATAACCATATCTCTACAGATTTTAAACCAATTTAGGGGGCCATTCAAAATATCCAATGTTAACAATTTCAAAATTGTTTTGATATTTCAAATAAATTGTGAAAAAACAGACAGTAATTTTGCTAAACAGCCCAGGTGGATTGCAATAAAGAAACTTGGGACGTCCTAACCCCTAGGACGTCCTAACTCTGACATCACTAAGACATCATAGATGATTTTGCCTTACAATAACAATTTGTGTCCTATCTTGTGTCCTAGGACACATACAATTTAAGACACATAATATGTGTCCTAAGTTATGTCTTTAGAAAATTTGTTTGAAATTTTCTGCTCAATTCCGACAAAAGGTGACTGACTGGGATCAAAAATTTATTTTTTGATAGTTTGACTTTCTTAAACTGAGTTTTCACTGAAAGGTAACTATAATTCAAGCTGGGCCGATGTTAATTATGAAAGTTTTCACAATGTTTTTCACACCACTGTGACGCGTACGTACGGCAGCAACAAAATTCAGTTAGGACATATTATGTGTCCCAGACCTAAGACAGTTACATGTATATTGCAATCCACCCCTGTTAAAGGCAGTATACATGATTGGTATCTCGAAAATCAGAAATGTTCAGATTTACGCCTAACTTACACAATATAAACATGATGACCGTAGAAAAATTCCCCTGAAATGGTTTTGTCTGAAGTGCTATAGTCTTTGAGAAATGAGTAAAACAATTATTTTTCGTCTCATGAGACGAAAATTAAATTAGCCCCAAAACCATTTCGCCCCAGTGCCATTTCGCCCCCAAACCACTTCGCCCAAGTGCCATTTCGCCCCAAATCACTTCGTCCAAACACTACATCGCCCAAATGCTACTTCGCCCCCAAACCACTTCGTGCACAGGCCGTGGTTCAGGGCGAAAAAGTTCAGGGCGAAAAGGTTCAGGGCGAAGTGGTTTTGGGGCGAAATGACTGCAAACCCTTTTTTGAATGTTTTCTCAAAAGTTAGACGAAGTACGGAGATGGTTTTTGCTCAGGTTGGTTTTAATCATGCATACATGTATCTTCAATCACACAGGGGGATAAAACTATTTGTAACAGTTTACCAATCATGTATACTATTTTAAAAGGGCATGAACTTGAAATTTCACTTTATTTTGAAAAACACCCCAGATGCACTTGAGTTCAAGTTGATACTTCAAGCCAAAAGTTTTTTTTGCAGCGTTTAATATTTTTGAGATGCACCAAGCCCAATGAGCTATTTTGAAAATTATAGCCTCAGTGCCAAATCACAAGTTTTTCACAAGATCACACCAGGGTTATTATTCCTTTAATTTGCAACAATGTTTCAGAAAACCTTTGAAATCCTTGAATTTTTTTAAAAAGTGAATGCTAAACATTTAGCATGCACGCTCAGTTTGTGAAAACCTCCTTCAGTTGTTGGTTACTTCCTGCAGAAGAGTACAGTAATTTTTGACAAACAGAATGATGTGGTGTTTGTTACTTTTTGCATTCAACATTTTGAGTAAGGTTTTTCTTCAACTCGAGAAATAAAATGTTCAATCATTGTAAATGACAATGGCCTCTTAAAGGGCCTGTGACATGCTAAACAACTTTGTGCCTAAGCTTTGCTTCATAATGACGGATTACTTGTTCAGCAAGACATACCATTGTTCGTTTGGATGTAAAATCAATAAAAGGTGGCCTTTTTCAACTTTGAAGATTTCATTGCAATAAATCACAGACAAAGGGGGCTGTTTTAAGTGCATCACATAAGGAAGACAGAAGGGAAAAGTTAAGAAAAAACATAAGACTTCAAGTTGGACTTGTGGCAAATTGCTGCAGTTTCTACCCCCAGTTTTGTCATGGCTTACAGCAGGCAACATGTAAAACAAACTCAAACAGCCATGGATTACAAAAGTTTCAGGAAAATTGAGAAAAAGTGGAATCTTTTGCACAGTTAAATGTGATTTTCCTGTGTTTGCCTCTTGTGACGTCGTGACCTTGGTCATGAATATGCATATTTTCATTAGCATAAAAACTAAAAACCTTTGTTTTAACCCCCAAAGCAAGCTCCAAATAGGATTTTTATGACTTTAACTGAGTAGAGTGGTTTTAAAGCATAGATTTCATTGATAAAAATCCTAAATAAGGGGCCGTTTAAGTTAGTTAGATTCACAAGCTGCAATATTGAGGGCCACTCCGTGACACAAATTTGTGCATGCAAATTGTGACCAGTTTTTAAACCTACTATTTCTTTGGGAGACAAAAACAGTATCAAGAAATATTTCATGTCGAACAATTCATCAATAGACCTTATGCATGGCGGCCATGACAGAGGGCAGGTTTTCATATTCAAATGATGTGACAATAGACACACAAAGTGCCTACTCGTGCATTACGCACTGTGACAATGTGACTGCCCTCTATCATGGCCGCCGTGCATAAGGTCTATAAAGGGATACTTCATATAAAAATCAACCAATTAACTTAATTACATCAGTGTGAGCAAATGCCAAGTGTTTTGTTAGAGTTGAAGATTTTTGATATGGCCACAATTTTTGTATATCATTTTGTGTATCAAAACGAGTCAAATTTTACTGAAGAAAATCCACAATAACTTTTGTTCCAAGAACCCTCTGCCAATGAGAGACTCCTCATTTTAAAGGGTTTTTAAGCCTTTTAAAGGCCCTGTAGATGATCTGTTTTTGAGCGATTCTGCGAATAAAACCATTATAAATCAAAAGAAAGGTCTACATCAACAAACTCATCCGAAGAAATTTCAGCTTTGTCAAATGTACCACGTTTAAAAAAACCATGAAAATCCATATGCATTTTCCTGGTCTTGGCGGGGTGTTTCAAATATTCGTTCTCAGTTGATCGGGTACTATATGTGGCTTGCGTCATGCACTCTGTGGCGCACATATTGCGTGTGCGCGCGATCCATAAAAATGCATCGCGTTTGAACACGCACACGGAGTACACAGCGCCCATGCATTTTGGACCGCGTAGATGCGAACCAAAAATAAGTAAATCGTTTGCAAGCGATCTAAATAATTTCATCTTTACGGATTATTTTCTGGTAAAATTATATCATTTTGAGCGAAAACAACTTACTCTTTCGCGTTTAGGTCGACCGGTCATGGGTAAAAACGGCGTATTAGGACGACCGACCGCATTAGGGCGACCGATAGCCGGTCGTCCTAACGCCAAGTGCTTCAAAAAACCATCTTTATTAGGTCAAAAACCATTTTTATTAGGTTCTTAACCATTTTTATTAGGTTCTTAACCATTTTTATTAGGTCACAAACCATTTTCGTCCAGGTCGCAAAAAAAAATTTTCAGAGAATTAGGTCGAAAAAATGGGTGTCAATTCATGAGTTTCTTTCCGACAATTTTGTGGTTTTAGTGGTCTCTGTAAGCACTCTACCCAAAAAGGTCGTCCTAATACGGGAAAAATAGTTATTTAACCTTTCATTGGGTAGTTGCTATTAATTCAATCTTTACTTTCAGAACTTTTCCCCTGTAAACTCGTCGATTACTTTTTGGGGTCATTGCAAATGGGCCTTTAACACGAAATAAAAATTTATTTGATTGGAACACTTGACAATTTTGTTGAATCTGCCTACTTAAGTTTCTGTAGTCATAAAGAGAAAAAGCAAAGTCAAAATCAAAACATTGCATTCATATCTTATGTTTGTTGCAAACACAACATCTGGTATGGTGGCTAATCACCATTGAAATGTAACAACCACACTTGGGATGAGAGAAATTTCATAAGGGCCTTGTCGGGATTTGAACCCAAGACCTCTGACTCACTAGGCAGATGCTCTACCAGCTGAGCTATAAGGCACAGTTGGTATACTCTCCCAGGTTTTCCCTATGGACCCAATTTTTCTCTCAGTGTTGCATGGTAGTCAACTGAGCAAAGAACGCAACATCTGGTATGGTGCCTAATCACCATTAAAATGTTTGTTAGGAAAAACTACCATACAGGTTCGCCAGATGGGACTCCATGCACTAAGACTATGGAGCATGACATAAAAAAAAAATTGATATTTTCTCAACCAAATTTACATTTTCTGGGGCATGTCATATTAAGAATAATTAGTGGCGAACGTGTACAGTATAATTTATGCTCTTTGTTCCAGAAAAAAATTATACAATTTAAAATAAAGATTTCAACTTACGCCTCGATAATCTCTTATCGTCTGTTGTGTCCTCGATGCTGCTCTGCTGGCTCGAGTACAGATGATTTCCGTTTGCCACAGACACGACAGAATCATTACTTTTCAGTTCCACATTTCGCTGGACGGAGAGCGGCTGTACGGGATGGAAAGCCCCCATGCCCGGTACGTGACCATGGGCACCTTCCAATGCAGCGAGTCCGTGTAAAAGATGCGACGATCTCAGAGTGGGCTTGTCGTAACTGTCTATGGCAAATGCGGGCTCGTGTCGTTGGGTGGAGAAAAATGGGATGCTGGATGTAGCGGTGAGCGGTACCGGGTGCGTGCCGAGAGGCGCAGTTTGGGAGAGAACTGTGCCTGGGTCGCCAGTAGTGTGGCTGTTTGAGCTCGATGCAGGCAGACCTTCCATTGTTGACGTTCGACGTTAAAATACTCTTCACCCCGAGTTCAATTGCTCATCGTTTTCCTGTAAATTACAAATAACATATCAAAGATATTAACCCTTCCAGTGCGGTGCACCACTCTATTTCTACTTCTGGACGGACAGCAGCTCACTGTAAATTAAATAAAACTGGCCTTCATTTCATTACTTCACAGACCGACCTTGAAAAGATTCCGTAGTAAAAGAGTTAACATTAACTTCCCGACCATTGGCAGTTTGTATGTTAAAAAGTCTACTGTATATTTGTAATGACCTGAAACCCTGAAAAAAGTTGAATAGCAAATTAAGACCGACGAATCCTTACGCACTGCGTACGCCCGCTTGCGCAACTTTTATTGCGTAAGCTGCGCAACATTCCTGTGATAATTACACGCAAGCCTATGGGCCTATGCCATTTTCAAAAGTTGCGCAAACTACGAAATTTTTCGTGAAATCGGGTGCATGTTTGACTTGACTTGTCATGTGTTCTCAAAAAGGCAAAGGCAAAATTATCTTCTGGTTATAACGATGTCAAAACTCACCACAGACAGTGAATCACACATTTGGAAAGTTTTAGCAAAACTGCTGCAACTCTTTCCAAAATAAGGCAAAATAAAACACAACTCACAGCAATTACACTGCCAATGAGTCCCCTCAAGCCTCGGTTACACCGTGCATCTACTCGATGGAGGAACTGCTTGGAGATTGCAGTGATCGTGAAAGATGCGGAATTTCCTTAGTAACTGAACTCGACTGTCCCTCCAAATGAGTCCCTGTGGTTGAGTAAATATTGCATGTTGGCTAAATCCGAGCAGTTGGTGGCGCTCTATAAAAACAACGGGTGATACTATATACCGGAAAACACCGGAAAACACCGGAAAATACCGGAAAACACCGTAAAACTCACCGGAAAACACCGGAAAACACCGGAAAACATACTAAATACCGAAAAACACTAAATACCGGAAAACACCGGAAAACACCGGAAAACATACTAAATACCGGAAAACACACTAAATACCGGAAAACACCGGAAAACACACTAAATACCGGAAAACACCGGAAAACATACTAAATACCGGAAAACACACTAAATACCGGAAAACACCCGAAAGCACTTAATAACACCACCCCCACTACCTGCAGAAAACACCATAAAATACTGTTTTCCGGTGTTTTCCGGTATTTAGTATGTTTTCCGGTATTTAGTATGTTTTCCGGTGTTTTCTGGTGTTTTCCGGTGTTTTCCGGTAAATAGTACTACCGAAAACAACGGTACTTCAAAAACTGGCACGTCTAAGTCGATTGGTGGGGCTATTTAACTTGACTGGGAGCGAAAAAAGCAAAAGTCAGTAGGAGAGGTGTTGGCCTATTTTCAGTGGGAAATTATGACATTTCTCACTCCTGAATTCAGTTTGTTCAGCAGTTTGGTGGTTGTCAAGTTATATTATGGAAAATATGTATCGATTAGCCTAGGTGTGGGCGTAATGGTCGCATAAACGTAGTACAACGTAGAGCAGCACGTTTTGTCAAAAATGATTATAAACGTGAAACCAGTGTCACCCAGCTTCTTCAACAACTAAAGTGGGAACAACTGGATGTTAGACGTTTAAAATTTCGCCTAATTCTCATCTTTAAAGAATTGAATCGCCTGGCTCCATCCAACATTGACCATCTTAAGTTTACAAAGGAGAAGATGACCCGTAGACAATCCAGAAATGATCATCCAAACAATCTAAAAAGAATAACATTCAACAAAGATTGCTATAAGTTTTCACTCTACCCATTCACCATACCGGAATGGAATCTTCTACCAGCTGACATGAAAGAGACAACTAACTTGAAGTATTTTAGATCTAGACTTGATGTTATCAACCTGGAGAAACTAAGCAAAAAAGCCCATTTTAAAATCTAGGCTGCCTGTTGCATGCATGACGTTACTGCATGTTTAGAAAGCCCCTCCAGGCGTTTTCATGCAGTATAAAAAATTTCTGAAGATTCTGAAGATAAAAATTGAATTTGTCAGTGCACCACCAGACATTTTGCCTTGCGTCTCCCCCAAACCCCGCCCACGGGGGAGGGGCGGGGCGGGGCCAGGGGGAGTGTGTGTTGACAATTGATGGCTAGGCCCATATAGGTGCATTAATGAATTCCGAGCAACTCTTTCCACGACATACATTTTCTACACAACAAACCCTTCTTTCACGGATATCAATGCAATCTTGTTCATCACGGGGCAGTTCAAACATGCATGTCATGTGCATGTGCGGAACGTAACAAATGCACAGTGACCTAACAAAGTAACGATGCATATTCTTTTGCCCCGTGAGCATATGGCATTTTCAGATAACTGAAAAGAGTTTGTTTTTACAATGGAATTTTTCTCAAAACTGCAACACTTTCGGGGGCACATGTAGGCCTGTGACTGGCTGTGTGACAAGAGTTTGTCAGAATCAACGAGGTCTAACTGTCGATTCCAACAAAATTCAAGGGCAGCCCTGAACAAAAAATTACCTGAAAAATCACGTTTTGCATTTTTTATGTTAAATTTTAGTGAAATGGAGAATGAAGATCCACCCACGCAGCGAGACAACTCACTGTCACCACGAAATGACATCATCAGCACCCCAGGCCGCACCCATCCAGTCTCCCATCCCATCAGCGATGCGCCCCTCTGTGCCCCATGCCGCGACCTTCAACTAGCCTTCTTTGACCCCCACTGTCCGGGCTGTTGGGCCTTAATAGCCGAGGACCCTCGTACAACGGTGGGGGAGCTGTTTGCAGTACTCAGGCAGTGGGTGCCGCAAGTACAGCGTAGTGTTTTGGCAATCGGACAAGAGGTGAGGATTGCAGTGTTGTAACAGGGTCTTTCTATAAATTAGGGGTCCAAAAGTGTGACATTTAGTGTCCCCAGTGTGACCGGACCTACATTCATGCATGGTCAGTCACAGTTCAGCCCCATTGTAGCCATTAGGTTTTATCTTTTTAAAATGCACATACCGATCATTCAATGGTATTTGTGCCACTACCCTGATTGCTGGAGGGTGGTGACCATCTTGTGGATTTCTTTTGTATTTTTGGTATGTCCTCCTGATACAATATGTTTTGTTATTCATTATCCACCATGACTGTACACCAGATATAAGGGAGTGCTACTTGCTGGTCTAGTGAGTTATTTCTCTCCTGACTGCCCGTGACACTGCCTTTCGGGCTGTGCTTGAGCCGTAGTGCTGCCAAGTTTCTGCTGGTTGACTGTCATTTAACACTTATAAGCTACGGTATCGTTTGATAGTGCCGTTTTACAATCCTTTTTAACTTTCTGCATTTGTGAAAGTACCTGTCTGAGCACATTGAGCTAAACAATTTGATAATAAAATTAAGCTTGAAGTGTCGATGTAAATAAATCTATTAAATAAATCAAATGTATACCTGTTGGTTTGAATGCCCTCTGTTGTCCTGAAATTGTATTGTACACCGACTCGGTTACACCCGTTACACCTGATATGTGTTATTTTTCGTACAAAAATCATTAAAATGGCTTTTAAACCATTTTTTATGAATTGTACTTTATGTACTCACTCTTTGAGATGGAAAGTATTTAAAGAATGTGTCCTGAATTTACAAAAACGAGATGTAAAATGTAACGGGGGACACCAACATTGGACCCCTAATTTATAGAAAGACCCACCACTCATACTCGGCATGGCTGTAGTCGAGTCCGCACTTTCTAAGTCAGAGTCCTTGAGTCTGAGTCCAGCATACATCCGAGTCCTCAGCAGGCCTGGACTCGGCCAAAAGAGTCCTTACCACCTAACCCCAAGTCCAATTCTTGACTGGCCGAGTCCAAGTCCGAGTCCTTGAAAATCAGTACTCAAAGTCCTACAGCGGACTCAGTGCTTGTACCCAAGTACTACTCAATGTCACAATCTTACTGAGAGAGACTTTTTTTTTTAAGATTAAAATTTTTCTAGCTTGTCAGTTTCTGGCCCATTTCATTTATCTTTTTGTAAATGCCACAGTTTCTACAACGAGACTTCCATGTAGACGACCGAGACGGCTTAACAGACATGACGCTTCTCCACTATGCCTGCAAGGCAGGCTGCGACGGGATCGGCGAGAGAGAAGGCGCTCTTGAACTAGCCTCTCTACTGCTAGAACGAGGGGCAAGTCCAGAGTTGAGATGTCGATGGACTGACATGACCGCACTTAACTATGCAGTGTTCTTTGATGTTGTGCCGTTAATAAGACTGTTATTAAAAGCCACAGATTTTAAAGGTTTGTTGCAATTGTATTTCTGTTGTAGTCGAGATTTTTACAAGGCCCTGCAAGTTCTTTTGGTCGTGGTCTGATAAGGTCTATGGAATCCTTTTGTACATTTTCAAAATCGGTGACCCGGAGCCATGTTCATGGTTGACATGATGCATAGTTCCGACCTGTCAATCAAGCCGAACCCGCGACCAATCACAACGGAGCTAGCAGACGGCGCCCACATAGGTCAAAGTGATGCAATCATCACAACAATCACGCGATTTTCTGCCCATACAGTTTGTATGTTGTATGCGCCAGTGACCGGGTGAATTTTGGTTTCAATGTCGGGCGATTCGCCGTTCAAAGGTAGGAAAGCGCATTTTTTTATGAATATATGTCATCCCTGCATTACTAGCCCTTCGCTCAGTGTGTGCTACGGTAACTGTCGACCCTAAAACATAAATACCTTTGAGTTTTCTCCAATGAATCTGTGCTTTCCATGCCGAGTCCCGTTGCTTTGTACGTTGTTTCGCCATTTTTTTGCGATGGCTTGTGAGCACGTAGCAACAATATCTAAGGGGCGGGGTTAACTGGGCAATCTCGGAACTATGCATTGTAAAAATCTTGGCTACACAATATTTTTTCTTGGAATTTTCTCAACAGACCTTGAGTCAACATGCAGCGAGTTCGACAACGGCACTGCCCTCCACATCGCGGCTTCAAACGGCTGCCTAGACTCTGCCAGGTGTCTCCTACAACTCGGTGCCAACAGCCGCGCCAGGGACAGTCAAGGCCGTGTGCCGTTAGTCTGTGTCTCGGAAACGAGCGACATGGTCTACGCCGCCAAGCTGCGACAGTTGCTGCATCCGGATTCACAGTTCACCAGACCGAAATACGCACCCCAGACCTACGATGACGTGCCGAGTAGGGTGCTGATCACATCCCAGGGAGTCGCCCTGGGGGACCGAGTATGGGTCGGCGACTCAAAGGTATTCTTGGTTTGATTAGCAAATATTTTTATATATCTTTGAAGGAGCTTGTCCAGATGTTTCCCGAAAATAAATTTCGTCCTAACCCAACAATCATAAAATGCCTCCCCAAAATACTGTCCATGGGAAGAAAATTGAAGGAAATTTGCAATCTTCAATTTGGATGTGGAAGCAAAAAGGTTGGTGTAATTACTGCACTGCTTCACAAAACATCGGTGGTTTTTTGAAAATTGGAAGCGCTACCCATGTAACTTGATTTAGCATACTTCCCCAAGACACTGTGAGAAAAACTGCGTGTTTGGGCGGGACTCGAACCCACGACCTTCTGCATACTAGGCAGATGTCTTAATCACCGAGCTGGCCATTGTTGAAAAATTTCGCCAGTCCGTGCGAGCGCCTGCTCAGTCTTTTTTTTCAATTTGGTACATATTACATTCACACCATCGTACTTTATACCAGAGAAACGGCACTTTGCACAGTTTTCTTATAAAATAAACAATGAAAGTTCTATGGGGAAAGCCGCGCCCCCCACGCAACCCCGTAGCTACACCGTTGCTCCAACGTGGGGTACATATTTATTTAAGCTGATGCAAGTAAAAGAAAATAATGCCACATTTTGGTCTAACTTTATATACTTTAAGGCATTTCACTTGCTTGCCAGAACACTTGCACCAACACCTTATAACAATGATGCATTGCTTTTCAGATCGGCACGCTGCGATTTTACGGAGTTACGCATTTTGCCCCGGGTGCGTGGGCTGGAATTGAGCTAGACGAGGCAATGGGTAAACACAATGGAACAGTCGAAGGTGTGACATACTTCCAGTGCCCCCCAAACCATGGTATGAAAAAGTCTCTATTTGTTACAATAGCTGGATTTAAATTTTGAGAAATAATATCTTTTTGGCATTTTAAACTAATTACTGGCAAATAAAAATGAGTCTACATTCATTTGTGTTTAATACTGAGTTGCCAGTTTCTTTGTGGTTTTGGCAGGCATCTTTGCACCTCTGTCCAAAGTGTCCAAGTTCAGGGCAAGTCCTCGGCCAAGCACGCCCAAACTGGGCTCTGGACTTCAACATGCGGTCGATCGTGGTAAAATTGACGTTTCCCACGTCTCACCAAAAATTGACACCGGTAAGCCATTGTTAAAACATCTGTAATGCATACGTAGTCAAACATGTTTGAATTGTTATCACAGATTGTGAATTTGAGTGTGTGTGCAAGTATAAATACTCGAAAAATACTCGCGTACTACTCGAGCACAAGTACCGAGTACCGAGGGGGTGGGGGGGTTGGAGCCACTGCGTACGCCATGCGTACAGGGGGGGGGGGGGAGGGAGGGTATAAAAAGTCGGCATTTCATGCATACGTACTTTATGGACGACCCCTATCAAGCACCATAAATACCAACTCTTGAGTCATTTCTACATTTATTGTATGAATCTTTGCACAAAAATCTTTGCACTGACAGGCCGTCCACAGCTGTCAAGTTTAAGTTCAAAACATGTACAAATGAATGGTGGACAATGAACATGTTTACACATCAACCGTGGAAGACGGCGGCGAAGCTGACATTTTAAGAACATTGCCAGAGCGTGTTTACACGTGCTCCGGCGTCAAGTGGTTAATATGCCTAGTTTCACCTGAGTGAGTCATTTCTCTACCAACATATAAACAGTATTATACTTAAAAAATTAACTTTTTAAATATTATATTTTCCCCTCTCTTTTTCTTCTCTTTTCTGAATTCTTCAGGGATTCGAAGGAAGTCATTGACAAGTGGTGATAAACAGGACATTGTATTCGGAGACAGGGTCGCAGTATCTGGTCCGGTACCCAGACAAGGCATTGTCAGATACAGTGGTCCCGCCAAATTTGCTGCAGGTACATTTTTTTAGGGAGAGGTTCTAAAGCATTGCTGCATCTGTGTGGCTGAAATTTATATCTATTCTTGGGTTTCACTTGGCGTGACAACAGTTGGTATCGGCCATTACTGTGTCACGCCAAAGCGAAAAATAATTCAACCCTGATAATTTAAATGTCGACGCATATTTTCGCAAATGTTGCGCAAGAAAAAAAGGTTGGCATGACTTTTAAATGTTGATAGACTGTTTGAAACTGGCAAACCGTGTTTTTTGTTTGTAAGTTTTTAAAAATGTTGAGACTTGTTTCTCAGGGTTGATGGCAAAATTATCAGCGTTGAATTATTTCCGCAAAATTTCATTTGCACCAATTGTCTAGGCTTGTGACTTTGTTGGGTCTACCAGATACGTGTTACGTAACTTTTATGAAATTGAATTGAATGATGATGATGATTTATTCCTTCTGTTCCTTTAATGTTGAAAGGTTGGTGGTACGGCGTGGAGCTGGAACAACCACTTGGGAAAAATGACGGCTCAGTCAACGGTGTTCGGTATTTTACCTGTCAACCGCTGCATGGGGTGTTCGCTCATCTGTCAAAACTCACAAAGTAAGGGGCTGTCCAGAGTTGTCAACATTTTTACAGTTAACCATTTTGTTTACAAATCAAAAGGCAAAATCATCTGTGCTAAGAGAACAATACAAAATGTATGCATATGGAAGGTCATAGGTTTCCTTTTAAACGAAATTAAAGAAAAATATTTCATGGGCTTGTCTGCCGAAGGACTTTCAAAATAGAACTAGAAATGTTGTGGTATACTCTCTCATGTTTCCCGAAGACTGACACCGGGCAGATATTCTACCAGCTGAGCTACGAGGCACAGTGGTATACTCCCTCAGGTTTCCCCAAGACCCCCCGACAATCCGGGCAGATGCTCTACCAGCTGAGCTACGAGGCACAGTGGTATAGTCTCTCAGGTTTTCCCAAAGACCTCTGACACACCGGGCAAATGCTCTACCAGCTGAACTATGGGGCACAGTGGTATACTCCCTTAGGTTTCCCCCAAGACCTCTACTGGGCAGATGCTTTACCAGCTGAGCTATGAGGCACAGTGGTATACACCCTCAGGTTTTCCCCCAAGACCTCTGACACACCAGTTAGATACTCGACCAGCTGAGTTATGAGGCACAGTGGTATACTCCCTCAGGTTTCCCCCAAGACCCCCCTACAAACCAGGCAGATGCTCTACCAGCTGAGCTACGAGGCACAGTGATATACTCCCCCAGGTTTCCCCCAAGACCTCTGCTACACTCGGCAGATGCTTTACCAGCTGAGCTATGAGGCACAGTGGTATACACCCTCAGGTTTCCCCCAAGACCTCTGACACACTGGGCAGATGCTCTATCAGCTGAGCTATGAGCCACAGTGGTATACTCCCTCAAATCTTCTCCAAGAATCCAATTTTTTTCTGAGCAAAATAACAAGTACAAAATAGGGTGTGATGCCCAATGACCACACAAATGAAAAGAAAAAAAAAATTGTGGTAATGTGTGTATTTTTATCCCCTTAGGTGCAATCCGGAATCCTGGGATTCTTCGGACAACAACTCATTATCAAGTCAGAACGTCTAGACAAATGCTGCCACAGGAAATTAAACTATTCTAAAGAAAGATAAAATACTTCATATTTATTGCAATATTTAAAGTTTATCAACTCCCAAAAATGTATTTATATTATTACAGATGAAAATGTATATTATGTACCGTATTTTCCTGCGGATAAGACGCTCGGCGGACAAGACGCAGGACCCTAAAATGACCCAAAAAAATTCAAACGTCAGCAGACAAGGCGCACCGCCGCATAAGGCGCAGGTTTAACCGCACACAGAAGAACACCAGGCGCCACCCAGTGTCGGTACATTGACACAAAGACGTCATTTTGTTGCCTTTTGGAGCGTTCACACTTTGTTTTCGAAGCATGAATGAAACCGCTAGCGGCCGCCGGACCGCCACATGTTTGTATATGATTTATAGCAAGGTTCATATGAAGTCAAAGACTCAAAGTTACATGCATCTTCATTGTGTAGATTGTTTTGAAAATAAAGTTTATGTAACTTAGACATAATAAAAATACCTTTGAAGGATGTGCATAATAAAGAAAAATCTCGAAAAATTTACGGAGAGTTGAAGACGTCGATGACGTCGATGACGAAGTCCGCAAGTCAACAAATTCACCGGTTTCTCCGACGGCAGCCGCACAGTGCACAGACTAGTGCACAAAACACGGTAAGTATGAAGGCACATGTACAAACTGTACAGTGCCTTCAACTTTGTACGATAACAGTTGGCCCAGTCGCTCCATTACGCCCACGGCGATTGGCTAGTTTCACTGCACGTGGTGACTTTTAAGCGCAAAAAGCCGGCCGGATACATTGCGTTTCGTCCGTGATCCGATCACGATAGCGGTATAGCGCACGTTATGCAGTCGTATCACAAGGTGTACGGGTTTTGCGATGCGTTTCGATGGCGATGTGGTCACGATTTTGTGTAGGCCTACGTACGTGTCCGTCGAAACGCAATCGCGTCTCAGTGTGGAATCGCAACGGAGTCCGAACGCAAGGTGTACGGCCGACTTCAGAGTACATTTTTCAGCGATTTCGATCTTACTGCCCAATGCCACACGTTTTAAAGGTATTTGATTCTCTTTTTATTGTACTATCGTACATGGCTTTTGTCATGCGTTCGGTCCCATCCGATTCCCGAATAGGCCTAAACTAAAACCACAAAGGACAGTGGCACAGAACTTGACATGACATTGTAGGTACTGCAGCCGATCTCACGAAAGAGTGCGCAGCTTGCCTAACTGTACAACCAAATATTCAATCACCATCGCACGCACCCTGACCATCTTGACACGACTGCCGCTTAGTGTTATTGTCGCCTTTCAAGTTGCCGAATGCCGATGGTAAGCTCGGCCCCCGAAGGCACTCATTGGCTGCTTCACGCAGACCATGCACAGACCGACAACCAATAGGGAAGCTTTTTACATACAACCCGTAATAACACCTCCAATCATTTGCGGTAATTTAGCGCTCGCTGTCATGCATGCAGTGAATAAGCTGTTTCCTGCTTACCTTTTGGGCGTGTTTTATGCAGATATACATGTACCCGTCCTCAGTCGGTTTCTGTCTGTATGACCATGGTATGACGAAGAAATGCTGTAAACCAGCGTCCAAAACAAATTTGCGTCCGCAATTCATTCTCTCGGTCTTTGCTGGGCTGCACTCCCGGCGACCAAACTGCCCAGGCGACGAGTTCTGTCCCATTTTCCCGAAAATATTCTACATTGCCTATTTATCAATTCCATGGTTTTTGGGCAAACATTCTAAAAATGCAGGCAAACTTTCTCAAAATGCAGCCAAACTTGCAAGATTTCCGATCACACGACCGGTTGCAAAGTTTGATGCACGATCAGCAGCAAAGTTTGAGAGACTATAGACTGAGTAGGCTTATCAAAAATAATCACACGCACACCAAATAAACTAGGCCAAAGCTTCTTTTAATGTATCACATTGTACGTATTACATTGAGCTGCCAGCAGCGGCACATCACAGAAACCACCACAGAGCACAGACAATGTAATACAATACTCCCCAAGTATCAATGGGCAGTGAATTCCCTCAAAGGGGAGCCGTTAATGTCGGCACTCCTAGAATAAGTGGACACAAAAAACGCATCCACGATCTTTTCTTGTTCTTCTTTCGTGGTTTTTGCTTTCGGAAACCATCCTTTTCATACGTTTTCAAACGTTTTCATAGCTTTTCATACTCTCCTGAAATAAAACAAAAAGGTTGTTAGATTCTTTTTAAAATAGGATACGCAGTGATCATCAAAAAAAAATCAATCGTCAGCAGACAAGGCGCACCGAAAGATAAGACGCACCGACGTTTTGGGGGTCTAAAAAGTCAGATAAGACGCGTCTTATCCGCAGGAAAATACGGTACATACATGTATTACGGCTTATATAGTTTTGTAATGTCGGTTTGTCGTACATTTGATAAGGTGTATCATTTGTTGGCTCAAAGGGGAATTATACCCAAGGAACAAAAAACCTCGTTCACGAAGTACAACTCATGCACGGATCGAGGACTTGTACATGAAGACGTCATTCTTTGCCCAGTATTCAGACAAAATGGCGGCGCCCATAGTCCGATGCATCGCTAGAATTGCCATTCTTTGTGAAGTTTGCTTTCAGTGGGTAATATTTCTTGTTCTTTGCATTAAAATACTTTTTGGTATAATATTAATTGCCCTTTAATCTTAGCAACTCCATTTTGGTAAGCTTGTGAATGAAACTCTGTTGATCCTTAAAGCACAATCTGACCAAATATAGTAAAATTATCAAGATGATTTCTTCTGAAACATGTGGGTGATCTTAATAAATAAAGACCTATACATTAAGATTGATTTCTTTGTAAAAATGTGAGTCCTTATTTTGGAGTTTATAGACATAAAACAGTGCCTACTGCCCAGGGGGCACTCAATAAGCAAATTTGCCGACATCCAATACAGGGGGTCGGGGTGGTTGGCTTATCATCGTTTTTAGACTTGTTTCAAGTCTGAGATCGCTTATACTTCACCAATTATGGGAAGTACCCTGTGCGTAACTGGTACATGATACATGAAGTCGGACTTTAAATAAGACCAAGAACAACAGGAGCTATTCCTGTAGTGACGTCTGCAAATTTTCTTACTGGTACATAAATACGCTACATGTGGGATTGTGGGGTGTTTAATATGGCCGAACGGTCTAGTGCGTTGAACTTAAGTTCCTGTGCTAGTACTAGAATGTAGGTTCGATTCCGGGCCGCGACGGGTTGTGGCACCTGTGCCCTTGAGCAAGGCACTCAACCACACTTGCTCCCATTCCTGTAATTGGCGGTCCCCCGCTGTTGGATGTGGTATATAAATTTTTAAAAAATAAAAGTATACCGGCGCAATGGTGCAAACCTCAAAGCAGCTTTCACGCAAGATCGTATCAATTTGGCCCAGAAGATTCGGATACCAAGAAAATGCCAAAAAGTGATCATGGTCAACCCCGGACTTCACGAAAAGGACTACGATTTTTCACGAACTTCCATACGGTTTCCAAAATTAGGTATTTTATTAATACTTTCTCGTACTGAAACCAAGGATTCCTCAAAAGTGCACTGTCGCTTGCAAGCGTGAGGAAACCCGGCTATGAGAAGTAGACGGCCAGAGACACCGGGGAACCCCCTTGCTCTTCACGAACGAATTCTCTGGGATCTTTAAAGTGCGTTACCTAACACACTGTACCAACCGCTTTACATCCCTTCCGAAGGATGGAGCAAGTGTGTTCAAGTGCCTTGCTCAAGGGCACAGGTACCCCGGCCAGGTATCGAACCCGCAACCCCAAGTTTTCACCAGAGTATTCTTGGGTTTCACTTTGACAACCGGTTGCTATCGGCCATTACTGTAAAATTATCAGTGTTTTTTTTATTATTTCCGCTTTGGCGTGTCATACGCGTGACGTTAACAACTATCATATCAGCCATTACTTTGTCCATACTATGGCACGCCAAAGCGGAAATAATTCAACACTGACAATTCTGCCATCAACCCTGAAAAAGTCAACATTTTTTAAATCTTGCCAACAAAAGCACGGTTTGCCAGTTTCCAACAGTTTATCAACATTTAAATAATCAGTGTTGAATTATTTTTGCTTTGGCGTGCCATAATATGGACAAAGTAATGGCGGATAGCAACCGGTCGTCAATAAAGTGAAACCCAAGAATTGCGAGACAGTGCATGTACGTGCTTACCTTATCGTAAGAGTATAAGTGCACGCGATCCGTACCCGTGTTGTCTTTGTGTTCAAGGACATGCAGGAATCACGACCGAGTCACGGCTTCACTGGTATTTTCCTTATTTTCAGACAAGATAAAAAGAAAGTGCAACGGTCTTAATTGCTAAACTAGACTCATTTGCCGCGGAATGGCCGTAACCACGTCACTCAACTTTTCCGGCTATTTTCTTCAGTATACCGAGTACGATATTCAAGTGGCCCGGATTCCATTGTCGGGTACGGTATTTGTCGAGGGTGTATTTTAAACCCGGCAGTCATTTAGGATCATAATCATTCACCCGGGACACCACCTTACATTTCGTATAAATGCATGATCATTACAAAATGGGATACTATCGAGTACAGTGAATATGTGTTAAAATTACAAGATAGTTGATAGCACAGAATAACAGAAATTTATGAATCAAATTCGTGATCTTTGAGGAATTGTTTATTTAATCAAGACCGTCCAATTGTTACATTCTGTAGAACATTCATCATTTTTTTTCTTCGATATATTAATTTTAATATAGCGTCAATTTTGCTCTACTTAATGACGTTTCTCAGTTTTATAAATTTAATTAACCCCCTCGAACTATGTTAAGCTTAATCCTAAACGACGATATTTTAAACGATAAATCGATTTTGATTTGACAGAAACAAACTTTTTAAAATGCTAATATTTTTAAGCCATTAGTATTTCGTTTTAAAGTTAAACATTTAAATTCATGTAATTGAATTGATTATTTTACGTGAAACGAGTTAATATTTTTTACGTTAATTATAATTGTTATTTTAGTATTTCATAATTTAAAATTAGCAAGATATTTTAAACATTGGATATAGGTCAAGTATATTTCTTATGTGTTTCGAGAATAACGTCAATTATTTCGAAAAATTCATGGAATCTTAAATAATGACTTTGTTCTTCGAAAATTACAAATTTAATTTATTCTGTTCATTTCAGGTTTCGGGAAAACTTGACCGTGTCTATTAAGCGCCGTTGTTACCGTCGTGTTTTAGTGATGCCGTCTACTTGGAAAGTTCCAAAACGTTGATCTTGGTTGCCGCAACGGTTTTGACAGTAGCCAAGTTGTTGCGGCGTCCGTCGACAAAAGTCTCGATGACCTTGATCCTCTCCAATAGGAAAGGATCCACGTTGTACGGGTTCTCGGACAGAACCACCAGGTCAGCTTTCTTGCCCACCTTGATGCTGCCGACCTTCTGGTCCAGGTGAAGTTGCCAGGCCGCGTTGACGGTGTAGGATTTGATGGCCTCGTGGATGGAGACGCGGTACTCTGGGCCGTAGGGCGTGGTGGGGTCGTCACGGGTGCAGCGTGTGATCGCGGTTTTCATGTTGGAGAAAGGGCTTGCTTCGCCGGGGAAGGTTGGGTGGTCCTGTGGATATAGTGAAAGAAGTATTAACAGTTTAAGTTCGGACGAAATAGTTAAATTTTGATTGAAAAGTTTCATTGGAGAGAAAAGTGGTTTGGTAAAAATTCTCAGTTGGATATCAATTTTGTCAACATGATTTGTCAGCAATCAGAAAGTGAAGATATAAAATTATTAACTCTAAGTTTTCCAGCCAGTCCCATAGGTTTTGTACCCGAGGCGTCTAGTGATGTTAAATTCCTACCCCGGTTTGAAATTTTGGGTATACCTGATGGATGGTCCAAGTGATGTTATTCTTGGTGGCCTCGGTCAAAGGTGTCCAACGGTTGACCCTGTCCCCGAATATGTCAGTCTTGTAGACTAGGCCGTAGAAGCGAAGATGGTCCACGAAGAACGACAGGGCCAGGTTGATCTTGCCAGCTCGGGCGATTTGGTCGACGGTCGTCAGGCCGAGGTGCTCCATGCGGTGACGGTTGTCTTTGTTTGGAAACTGGGCCAAGATCTGGAAGGAAAACAATTGGACATGCAAGGTTTATAGTACGAAATTTACTTTGAACTAAGTTGTCAAGTTTCTGTATCTTTGGCAATAAGGCCCATGCGGCATTATAGCCTTAAGAAGAGGCAGTTTTAGAAGTTGGAAATCCTATAGAGAGAATTCTCCTATGGGGTAACTCGATCGCGGTCACGTCAGGGCTGCAAACTTAATTTACATACACGCTTAGATAACCCTTTGTGAAAATTGTGATTTTTGCAACTAAGGTTCTTTACGTCATAAAATGTATTTGTGTATTCGATGTACTTTGGAAGTATACGAAGGAAAACCCACGCGGTTAGGGACTGCGAACAATCCCGGCCGGCGCCTATAGAAGTCGGTACGCCAGACATGAAAGAATTGCCAACCCGTCTGCCTTTCAAAACACGTTGTAATGGGAACATTGATTTTATACCAACCTGTTCATAAACCTTCAAGACTTGTTCGGAGCTCCTCTCTCCATGGCAGTGGATGGCCATCTGTTTTCCCTCCTGGTGATGTCTTTTGATCGTGTCAAAAAGAGCGTCCGTCTCCATGTTTAAGGTGCCGTAGCTTGGTGCCTTGGGGAAACCAAGGGTTACGGTGAGTGGGGTGAACAAGTATGGTTCACGGGTGGCAGCCGTACCGCAGTGCGGGGAGCCGTCGGCGACGAGCTTCAAGCCGGCTTCCCACAGACGGCCGCTGTAGTCGCCCACACCGCCCTCGTATTTGGGTGCTCCCTTGGCTAGTTTTCCTCGAAGACGTCCCAACTGGCTGCAGCACCTCACTTTCAGCCGAGGGATGATTCCTTTAGCTACGTCTGCGTCTTTCACGGCGTGAGTCATCTTGTAAAGTGCTGTAAAATGAACGAACAATAGGGTCCGTATAAAATTACAGAATGTGTGGGGAGAAAAGTGTGTGCGTTGATCGACGGAGCCGATATTTAACAGTTTGTCAGTAATGTGTATGGCCACATTGCGAGAATGCTCAGTGTACCAGTCTTCACAGGAGTTTCAGAGGTCGAGTGTGCCACTCTACCCCGAGAACTTGCACTTTTCAGGCCGTTTCTACTCGCGGCTCCCGAGGTCGGCTCATCCCAACAAAAATCTGGTTTGTTTTGTTATTAACTAACTGATTCTTGCATAACAAAATATTTCATTTGATGTGGAAATCGTCTTAGGTCTAATTAAAATGGTTTTTGGACATGGTTGGTCAGTGCCTTGTTATCCGCAAGTTCAAGTGTTCAGAAAACCTGTTCCGATAATTTCAATCAATATTCCCCGTTTCTTTTCGGGGAGGGTAACACAATAAAGATCAAGTTTTCAAATCGTTTCTTGTTCAACTTACCTAGACGGACGGGGAAATCGGGAGCATCCGCACTTTGCTTCAGCATGGCGTCCATTTCGGCAGTCGGCATGTAGGCCAAATCGGTGACCGTTGTGAGACCAGCCGTCGCGTAGGCCTTCCACTGGTCCTGGAAGGATTTAGCTACGACCTCGTCACTCGGCATATGAGCTTTATTTAGGACGAGCATCATAGCTGGCTCTTCGAAGAGTTGTCCGGTGGGGATGCCTGCGTCATCGAGCACTACAGTCCCTCCGGATGGGCTCACGAAATCCTTTCCGATCTAGTCAGATAAAAGGCAAATATTAATTTTGATCACGTCGGTGGCGAGTTTGACTGACCTGAAGACACATGATGTCGATTCGAGAATGCAAGTCGAGCCAATTAAGGCTACAAGCATAATCTTAAAATTTATTTCATTGAACTTAAATTGATTATAGTGTATTTGCTTCTTTCGAAGTTGTTTGAAACGAAAATATTCAGTTCTCCCTTAGTTATACGAATGGGCTAGACTGAATGTTTTGGAATAGGCCATTTTAACATTTAATTTCATGTTTTTTGAAATATTAGTTTTAAATTCAATTATGGTATGGGTGCAATTGTTTTGCATTCGTTTTTGCGAGGGGAAAAGCTCTGTGGTCGGTTAAAAACAACCTTTGTTTAAATTCAAGTTATTGTATACTTACTGGGGGATCGGCAGAATTCAAAGCCAAATGGTTAGACCAAGCCACGTGACCGCTTTGACCAACCACAACAATCGGAGTCTTGGTTGAGAACTCGGTGTCCAGGAAGTCGGCAGTCAGGGTAGGAAGATCGGAGATCAGCTCCGGGTCCCAGCCGAAAAAGACGGCCCAGTTCTTGTTACTGGGATCCGCTTCGATCTCGCCGATCTTGGCGACCATGACTTTGTGAACTTCATCGTACGATCTTCAAATATAAAAGAGAAACTCTCGTATGCCTGGCGAATACCGCGACTGAATCAAGACTAGTCGCGCGTTTCGAGAGATAATTCCAAGCCAATGATCTCAGGCACAGCATTATATTGGGAATCGATACTCGGTCAAAAAGTGTCGACTGTCAGAATCGAATGTATGGTGCAGAATCGATTAAAGTGCTTCGTAATGTTTGGGGGAAACTAAACAAGATTCAATGATGCGTTTGCTTTCAAAAAACGTGTTAGCAATAAGAAAATACGTGAACTCGTGCTCTTGGCGAGTGTAGCAGAACGCCAGTCAATTGTAATACACGCAAGAAACTGCTACCTTCATATTTTTGCAAAGCAAATAAATTGTATAGAGAAAAATGTTACCTTAGTCGAGTTAAAACAAACCCATTCCCCCAGCCCCCTAAAAAAACCTTAGGGTGTCGATATATAACTTGGTATTAAACACCAAGATTTCTTCCCCGTGTAAAACGGTAACTTGTGGGAGAAATTACCAACTGAAGGTGGTTTTTAAAAACGTCTGCAGACAACTTTTTTACCATCCATTCGTACACAAAAACCATGCATAGATTTCTCAATTTCTGAAGTACTGTTACTTCATTTCTAAGGTTGAAATTCAGGCAGTTCTATTTACGAGTGGAAATAACACCGTTTTTAACAGTTTACTGATCACGTAAAATATCTTCAAGACCATTTACCTGTATGTTAGAGCACTGATGTTAGTGTACTGGCTCCGCATGAGCGCACACTGGATGGCGTGTTGATGGGGTTCGATGAAACCCGGCATCAAGGTCTGCTGGTTCAGGAAGATGGTCTGGGTGTTGGGTCCGGCAAGCTTGAAGACTTCATCCATGGTACCCACTGCCATGATGGAGTCTCCCGAGACGGCAACGGCCTCGGTCTTGCAAGGAACGCCGACTCCGCTTGGCTCTTCCATGGTGATAATATCACCGCCGTACAGGATGATGTCGGCTTTCTTCGTAGACATGGCGCTAAAAATGGAAATAAAAAGAGGGGAAAAAAATACAAGTACGCTACCGGAGGTCTTATGCCAAAGACTATGGCGTCAGACTGAAAGGTTTCGTTTTCAAAGCTATACGTTAGAGGTTTTTCCCCCCACGTAAATTTAAGGTTTATGCACCTTTCAATTGTTTCTCACCCTCCCCACGCTGCTCCACCCCTTAGATGGGGGTTCGGTCACGTTGTTCATGTCCCAGGGGTGTTGGGAAACAATTGGATTAGTGTACAAGAAAGAAAGTGGCATACGTGCACAGAATCGTTTAGGGAAAGAATTGAGAAGTTGGGTCATGGCTTTAGATCTCGTGTACAAAATATACGAGTCAAGACTAGAACTGAAAAAAAAGGGTCAAGCGTTTCTTTACGAAAATGTTAAAATTCCCCGCGACTGCTAATTTGGGGTTTGTTTCCCCCTATAAAAATCTGCACTTGCCGATGCTCAAGCCATTCTAAAGAAAAAAGCTCCAATAAAATTAATTCTCAACTCTTGCCAATCTAGTTCTTTTTTTTTAGCCCAGGGTCGACTTCAGCCCAAGCCTTGGAGAGCGAGGGTTTGATGGACCCGTTGGCAGAGTGCTGGCGGGCTCCACAAACTAGAGTCTCCCGTTCGAATCCCGGTACGACAAAAATCATTTGCTCATCTAAACGAATTTAAACATGCACTCGACATCGACCAAGTCCTCCTAACTACATAGGCCTAGTATGACGACTTCTAAACTTACCCTGCCGAATATTTTCAGTCGGGAGCAAAGACAGACAACCTCACTTGGACGAAACTTCTGAGTGGAATTCGCAACTGACGACCCATCGGCCCTGCCTCGGTTTTTATATCCTTAGGTCAGTTGCGAGGCGGACATCGAGAAGGCGCCCAAAGTAGCCCAAAATCCAGTCATTGAAAACAGAAATACCAAAAAGCTGTAATACATTGTATTCAGCCCTTGGGCCAGACGAAACGAAAATACCAGACTATAATCACGTGTACCAGCATAACATAACTACTTTGTAGTTTCCAATAACTGATTGACGCGTAACAGATATGGCATTGTGCAAATGCTACCACATTGAATACATCACTTTGAACAACTGGCGGTATTAAGCGCCCAAATTGGTCCCCCTGGCACAGGGTCTTTAAAATGATTCAATTTGCACACGAATAGTCGTTTGCGACAAAAAGAATAACAAGACGCACATTCCATAGGCATTTCGTAATTTCACAAAGCAGCGGAATCTTATAGGCCAATTTCAGTTCGCTATGATAGAGCGTTACATCTCATTACATTGCTCGAATTCTTCCGTCACATCACATGAGCCAAAAGAATGGACAACCCTCCTAATTACCCTGTGACATTTGTGACTTTTCCCCCATCGCATTCGTATATATGCAGCACGATATGTGGCAGAGGGCATTCCCCCTACCATTGTTCCCCCATTGTGTCTCAAACATCCAAGGAATTTCCAAGGAATTCCTTTCAGTTTTTAGGGGGAGGGGGTGGTGTTGGTGCGTTAACAAAAGGGAAGAGTCTGTTGAGACATAGGAGCGTCCGAAGTGTACCTTGTGGAGACATGGGTTCTAAAGGCAACAAAAGAATGTAAAGGTTTCCACAAGGCAATTCTAAAGGTCTCCACAAGGATGGCACTAAATAGAAATATGGATTTTACTTAAAAAGGAGGGATGTTTAAAATATTCTGGTCGCTACATCTTCTAGTGTATGCAATTAGGAGAATTCGGTCGAAATTTGAGCCCCAGAAAAAAATTCTAGTTGGAATAGGAGTGCTATGACGAACTTTTAACCAAATTCTAGCCATTGTTCGGAGTTTGTGCACGAGAACAAAGCCATGTCTCCACAAGGATAGGGAAACGGGAACCATGCGTATACATTCGTGGACATTAAAGGACATTCTTCCCAAAATAGGCTCGTTGCACAGCAGCCATCCTTGAGGCAATCACAATATCACCATGTGTTGCATTCATGATTAGGCCCTATATTGTGCTTTGTGGATTATTTAAATAAGAAAAACTGCTCCTCGACATTGCCGGGGCGGTCGGGTTGGCGTACGGGTTCTTTCCTTGCCTTTCATCTCTGGGGTCCCGGGTTCGAATCCGGGGCGTGTATGTGGATTGGGTTTGCAGTCCCTACTTGACCGCGTGGGTTTTCCCCTGGGGCATTTCTCTGGGGGTTTTCCTCCCACTTCTAAAACTGCAACTCCTTCTTCGTCATCTCAAGTTGATAATATAGTATAGTTAAAGCTAAAACCGTATAGTTGATGGCATAAAGGGCCTTAGTTGCCGAAGATGCCATAAAATATACAACAACAACAACAACTCGACATTGCCGCCGGTGCAAAGGCTCTATGGACGCTATTATTTTATTCACGCGATTGAACAGTTTAATCGTGTTCCCTGAATCAGTTGTAGAGAATACAAATGGCTGATTTGAAAGGTGCCAGACTAATTTTGTGCGTTCCAAGCCTCGTCTTCAGATCGAGGTTTGATACGCATACGTAACGCATGGCACCTTTCCACTTTGTATCCGTGTGTATTTTGTACTCTGGACATTGAACAAGTATATTGCGGTACTTCAGGGCAACTATTTTTTTGCGTGGCGCCGGCTTCATTTTTTAATCGTGAGTCAAACGATAACAACGTTCATAAAGCCCCACCCGGCAACAACTTTTGACCTGTGTTCCGGCCCATAATTCAAAGTGAAACCCCGTGTCGTTCGTTTTGCATCTTCTGGGGGCTTCCCCTGATGTAAACCCCCTGTTACATGGTGTAAGCATCTCGAACGCCCTTGTGCTAATTTGGTATTTGTAAATGTTTGGTAGGCCTATAGAGCCTTTGCACGGCGGACATGACAGGGGGCAGTCACATTGTTACTATGTGTCATGCATGAGTAGGTGCTTTGTGGTTCTATTGTTACATCATTTAAATAAGAAAACATTCCCCCTGTCATGGCCGCCGGTGCAGAAGCTCTATTCGATATATATATATACATGTAGGTTCATTTTGGCTGCGAGAAACCCCCCGTTACAAGGTGTAAGCATCTCGAACGCCTTTATAGTGATGATTCCGTGTGCAGTTTACTTGCTCGAGTTTACTCTTTAGACTAAGTTAAACTATCCTCAAGTCAGTGTGATATCAGTCGCCAGAGTAACTGGGTCTAAACATTCACTGGCAATTGAAATCATCCATTGCCTGAGGCATGTTCATTTGGTTTTAGTATAGACCCCGACACAGTAACCTTGAAGTTTTTACTTTCAACACTCCGATGGGGTACCGTGGCCGAGTGGTTTGGTTCATTGGCTCGCAATTACGGGTGAAAACTTAGAGCTGCGGTTCGAATCCGGCTGCGGTACCTGTGCCCTTGGGCAAGGCACTCGCTCCATCCTTAGGAAGGGATGAAAAGGTCCAGTGTGTTAGGTAAAGTAAAATACCTTACATCAAGATACTAATATTAAAATGGAGATAATTTTTGAATACCATCAATGTTAACGCACTCTAAAGATCCCAGAGTATTCTTTCGTGAAGAGCAAGGGGATATTCCCCGGCGTCTCTAGCCATTTATAATTCTTTATGGGTTTCCTCACGCTTTAATACGAATGACAGTACAACGAGCACTATTGAGGAATCCTTGGTACATGTATGAATACCAGAAAGAATTAACAAAGTATGATTTTATCGAGTAAAGTGAATGTTTTCAAATTATAAGATAGTTGAATAACAGAAATTTATGAATCTAATTCGTAATCTTTGAGGAATGGTTTATTTAATCAAGACCGTGCAATTGTTACATCTGTAGAACATTAATTTATTTGATATATTAATTTTTATATTTAGCGTCAATTTTGCTCTACTTAATGACGTTTCTCAGTATTAGAAATATGAAGAGGGTATAATTAAACACCTCGAACTATAGCTTAATTCTAAACGACGATATTATTTAAACGATAAATCGGTTCGATAGAAACACGAACACTTTTTGAAATGCTAATATTTTTAAACCATTGGCGTTTCGTTTTAAAGTTACACATTTAAATTCTAAATAATGTAATTGAATGTCATTAAGTTGACCATTTTACGTGAAACGAGTTAATATTTTTTTTAACGTTAATTAAAATTGCTATTTTAGTAGCCTATTTCATAATGTCAAATTTCCAAGATATTTTAAACATTGGATATAGGTCAAGCATATTTCTTATGTGTTGGAGAATAACGTTAATTATTTTCAAAAACAGTCATGGAACCTTAAATAATGACTTTGTTCTTCGAAAGTACAAATTTAATTTATTCTCTTCATTTCAGGAAAACTTGAACGTGTCTATTAAGCGCCGTCGTGTTTTAGGGATGCCGTCTACTTGGAAAGTTCCAAAACGTTGATCTTGGTTGCCGCAATGGTTTTGACAGTAGCCAAGTTGTTGCGGCGTCCGTCGACAAAGGTCTCGATGACCTTGATCCTCTCCAAGAGGAAAGGATCCACGTTGTACGGGTTCTCGGACAGAACCACCAGGTCAGCTTTCTTGCCAACCTTGATGCTGCCGACCTTTTGGTCCAGGTGAAGCTGCCAGGCCGCGTTGACGGTGTAGGATTTGATGGCCTCGTGGATGGAGACGCGGTACTCTGGGCCGTAGGGCGTGGTGGGGTCGTCACGGGTGCAGCGTGTGATCGCGGTTTTCATGTTGGAGAAAGGGCTTGCTTCGCCGGGGAAGGTTGGGTGGTCCTGTGGATATAGTGAAAGAAGTATTAACAGTTTAAGTTCGGACGAAATAGTTAAATTTTGATTGAAAAGTTTCATTGGAGAGAAAAGTGGTTTGGTAAAAATTCTCAGTTGGATATCAATTTTGTCAACATGATTTGTCAGCAATCAGAAAGTGAAGATATAAAATTATTAACTCTAAGTTTTCCAGCCAGTCCCATAGGTTTTGTACCCGAGGCGTCTAGTGATGTTAAATTCCTACCCCGGTTTGAAATTTTGGGTATACCTGATGGATGGTCCAAGTGATGTTATTCTTGGTGGCCTCGGTCAAAGGTGTCCAACGGTTGACCCTGTCCCCGAATATGTCAGTCTTGTAGACTAGGCCGTAGAAGCGAAGATGGTCCACGAAGAACGACAGGGCCAGGTTGATCTTGCCAGCTCGGGCGATTTGGTCGACGGTCGTCAGGCCGAGGTGCTCCATGCGGTGACGGTTGTCTTTGTTTGGAAACTGGGCCAAGATCTGGAAGGAAAACAATTGGACATGCAAGGTTTATAGTACGAAATTTACTTTGAACTAAGTTGTCAAGTTTCTGTATCTTTGGCAATAAGGCCCATGCGGCATTATAGCCTTAAGAAGAGGCAGTTTTAGAAGTTGGAAATCCTATAGAGAGAATTCTCCTATGGGGTAACTCGATCGCGGTCACGTCAGGGCTGCAAACTTAATTTACATACACGCTTAGATAACCCTTTGTGAAAATTGTGATTTTTGCAACTAAGGTTCTTTACGTCATAAAATGTATTTGTGTATTCGATGTACTTTGGAAGTATACGAAGGAAAACCCACGCGGTTAGGGACTGCGAACAATCCCGGCCGGCGCCTATAGAAGTCGGTACGCCAGACATGAAAGAATTGCCAACCCGTCTGCCTTTCAAAACACGTTGTAATGGGAACATTGATTTTATACCAACCTGTTCATAAACCTTCAAGACTTGTTCGGAGCTCCTCTCTCCATGGCAGTGGATGGCCATCTGTTTTCCCTCCTGGTGATGTCTTTTGATCGTGTCAAAAAGAGCGTCCGTCTCCATGTTTAAGGTGCCGTAGCTTGGTGCCTTGGGGAAACCAAGGGTTACGGTGAGTGGGGTGAACATGTATGGTTCACGGGTGGCAGCCGTACCGCAGTGCGGGGAGCCGTCGGCGACGAGCTTCAAGCCGGCTTCCCACAGACGGCCGCTGTAGTCGCCCACACCGCCCTCGTATTTGGGTGCTCCCTTGGCTAGTTTTCCTCGAAGACGTCCCAACTGGCTGCAGCACCTCACTTTCAGCCGAGGGATGATTCCTTTAGCTACGTCTGCGTCTTTCACGGCGTGAGTCATCTTGTAAAGTGCTGTAAAATGAACGAACAATAGGGTCCGTATAAAATTACAGAATGTGTGGGGAGAAAAGTGTGTGCGTTGATCGACGGAGCCGATATTTAACAGTTTGTCAGTAATGTGTATGGCCACATTGCGAGAATGCTCAGTGCACCAGTCTTCACAGGAGTTTCAGAGGTCGAGTGTGCCACTCTACCCCGAGAACTTGCACTTTTCAGGCCGTTTCTACTCGCGGCTCCCGAGGTCGGCTCATCCCAACAAAAATCTGGTTTGTTTTGTTATTAACTAACTGATTCTTGCATAACAAAATATTTCATTTGATGTGGAAATCGTCTTAGGTCTAATTAAAATGGTTTTTGGACATGGTTGGTCAGTGCCTTGTTATCCGCAAGTTCAAGTGTTCAGAAAACCTGTTCCGATAATTTCAATCAATATTCCCCGTTTCTTTTCGGGGAGGGTAACACAATTAAGATCAAGTTTTCAAATCGTTTCTTGTTCAACTTACCTAGACGGACGGGGAAATCGGGAGCATCCGCACTTTGCTTCAGCATGGCGTCCATTTCGGCAGTCGGCATGTAGGCCAAATCGGTGACCGTTGTGAGACCAGCCGTCGCGTAGGCCTTCCACTGGTCCTGGAAGGATTTAGCTACGACCTCGTCACTCGGCATAGGAGCTTTATTTAGGACGAGCATCATAGCTGGCTCTTCGAAGAGTTGTCCGGTGGGGATGCCTGCGTCATCGAGCACTACAGTCCCTCCGGATGGGCTCACGAAATCCTTTCCGATCTAGTCAGATAAAAGGCAAATATTAATTTTGATCACGTCGGTGGCGAGTTTGACTGACCTGAAGACACATGATGTCGATTCGAGAATGCAAGTCGAGCCAATTAAGGCTACAAGCATAATCTTAAAATTTATTTCATTGAACTTAAATTGATTATAGTGTATTTGCTTCTTTCGAAGTTGTTTGAAACGAAAATATTCAGTTCTCCCTTAGTTATACGAATGGGCTAGACTGAATGTTTTGGAATAGGCCATTTTAACATTTAATTTCATGTTTTTTGAAATATTAGTTTTAAATTCAATTATGGTATGGGTGCAATTGTTTTGCATTCGTTTTTGCGAGGGGAAAAGCTCTGTGGTCGGTTAAAAACAACCTTTGTTTAAATTCAAGTTATTGTATACTTACTGGGGGATCGGCAGAATTCAAAGCCAAATGGTTAGACCAAGCCACGTGACCGCTTTGACCAACCACAACAATCGGAGTCTTGGTTGAGAACTCGGTGTCCAGGAAGTCGGCAGTCAGGGTAGGAAGATCGGAGATCAGCTCCGGGTCCCAGCCGAAAAAGACGGCCCAGTTCTTGTTACTGGGATCCGCTTCGATCTCGCCGATCTTGGCGACCATGACTTTGTGAACTTCATCGTACGATCTTCAAATATAAAAGAGAAACTCTCGTATGCCTGGCGAATACCGCGACTGAATCAAGACTAGTCGCGCGTTTCGAGAGATAATTCCAAGCCAATGATCTCAGGCACAGCATTATATTGGGAATCGATACTCGGTCAAAAAGTGTCGACTGTCAGAATCGAATGTATGGTGCAGAATCGATTAAAGTGCTTCGTAATGTTTGGGGGAAACTAAACAAGATTCAATGATGCGTTTGCTTTCAAAAAACGTGTTAGCAATAAGAAAATACGTGAACTCGTGCTCTTGGCGAGTGTAGCAGAACGCCAGTCAATTGTAATACACGCAAGAAACTGCTACCTTCATATTTTTGCAAAGCAAATAAATTGTATAGAGAAAAATGTTACCTTAGTCGAGTTAAAACAAACCCATTCCCCCAGCCCCCTAAAAAAACCTTAGGGTGTCGATATATAACTTGGTATTAAACACCAAGATTTCTTCCCCGTGTAAAACGGTAACTTGTGGGAGAAATTACCAACTGAAGGTGGTTTTTAAAAACGTCTGCAGACAACTTTTTTACCATCCATTCGTACACAAAAACCATGCATAGATTTCTCAATTTCTGAAGTACTGTTACTTCATTTCTAAGGTTGAAATTCAGGCAGTTCTATTTACGAGTGGAAATAACACCGTTTTTAACAGTTTACTGATCACGTAAAATATCTTCAAGACCATTTACCTGTATGTTAGAGCACTGATGTTAGTGTACTGGCTCCGCATGAGCGCACACTGGATGGCGTGTTGATGGGGTTCGATGAAACCCGGCATCAAGGTCTGCTGGTTCAGGAAGATGGTCTGGGTGTTGGGTCCGGCAAGCTTGAAGACTTCATCCATGGTACCCACTGCCATGATGGAGTCTCCTGAGACGGCAACGGCCTCGGTCTTGCAAGGAACGCCGACTCCGCTTGGCTCTTCCATGGTGATAATATCACCGCCGTACAGGATGATGTCGGCTTTCTTCGTAGACATGGCGCTAAAAATGGAAATAAAAAGAGGGGAAAAAAATACAAGTACGCTACCGGAGGTCTTATGCCAAAGACTATGGCGTCAGACTGAAAGGTTTCGTTTTCAAAGCTATACGTTAGAGGTTTTTCCCCCCACGTAAATTTAAGGTTTATGCACCTTTCAATTGTTTCTCACCCTCCCCACGCTGCTCCACCCCTTAGATGGGGGTTCGGTCACGTTGTTCATGTCCCAGGGGTGTTGGGAAACAATTGGATTAGTGTACAAGAAAGAAAGTGGCATACGTGCACAGAATCGTTTAGGGAAAGAATTGAGAAGTTGGGTCATGGCTTTAGATCTCGTGTACAAAATATACGAGTCAAGACTAGAACTGAAAAAAAAAGGGTCAAGCGTTTCTTTACGAAAATGTTAAAATTCCCCGCGACTGCTAATTTGGGGTTTGTTTCCCCCTATAAAAATCTGCACTTGCCGATGCTCAAGCCATTCTAAAGAAAAAAGCTCCAATAAAACTTCAGCCCAAGCCTTGGAGAGCGAGGGTTTGATGGACCCGTTGGCAGAGTGCTGGCGGGCTCCACAAACTAGAGTCTCCCGTTCGAATCCCGGTACGACAAAAATCATTTGCTCATCTAAACGAATTTAAACATGCACTCGACATCGACCAAGTCCTCCTAACTACATAGGCCTAGTATGACGACTTCTAAACTTACCCTGCCGAATATTTTCAGTCGGGAGCAAAGACAGACAACCTCACTTGGACGAAACTTCTGAGTGGAATTCGCAACTGACGACCCATCGGCCCTGCCTCGGTTTTTATATCCTTAGGTCAGTTGCGAGGCGGACATCGAGAAGGCGCCCAAAGTAGCCCAAAATCCAGTCATTGAAAACAGAAATACCAAAAAGCTGTAATACATTGTATTCAGCCCTTGGGCCAGACGAAACGAAAATACCAGACTATAATCACGTGTACCAGCATAACATAACTACTTTGTAGTTTCCAATAACTGATTGACGCGTAACAGATATGGCATTGTGCAAATGCTACCACATTGAATACATCACTTTGAACAACTGGCGGTATTAAGCGCCCAAATTGGTCCCCCTGGCACAGGGTCTTTAAAATGATTCAATTTGCACACGAATAGTCGTTTGCGACAAAAAGAATAACAAGACGCACATTCCATAGGCATTTCGTAATTTCACAAAGCAGCGGAATCTTATAGGCCAATTTCAGTTCGCTATGATAGAGCGTTACATCTCATTACATTGCTCGAATTCTTCCGTCACATCACATGAGCCAAAAGAATGGACAACCCTCCTAATTACCCTGTGACATTTGTGACTTTTCCCCCATCGCATTCGTATATATGCAGCACGATATGTGGCAGAGGGCATTCCCCCTACCATTGTTCCCCCATTGTGTCTCAAACATCCAAGGAATTTCCAAGGAATTCCTTTCAGTTTTTAGGGGGAGGGGGTGGTGTTGGTGCGTTAACAAAAGGGAAGAGTCTGTTGAGACATAGGAGCGTCCGAAGTGTACCTTGTGGAGACATGGGTTCTAAAGGCAACAAAAGAATGTAAAGGTTTCCACAAGGCAATTCTAAAGGTCTCCACAAGGATGGCACTAAATAGAAATATGGATTTTACTTAAAAAGGAGGGATGTTTAAAATATTCTGGTCGCTACATCTTCTAGTGTATGCAATTAGGAGAATTCGGTCGAAATTTGAGCCCCAGAAAAAAATTCTAGTTGGAATAGGAGTGCTATGACGAACTTTTAACCAAATTCTAGCCATTGTTCGGAGTTTGTGCACGAGAACAAAGCCATGTCTCCACAAGGATAGGGGAACGGGAACCATGCGTATACATTCGTGGACATTAAAGGACATTCTTCCCAAAATAGGCTCGTTGCACAGCAGCCATTCTTGAGGCAATCACAATATCACCATGTGTTGCATTCATGATTAGGCCCTATATTGTGCTTTGTGGATTATTTAAATAAGAAAAACTGCTCCTCGACATTGCCGGGGCGGTCGGGTTGGCGTACGGGTTCTTTCCTTGCCTTTCATCTCTGGGGTCCCGGGTTCGAATCCGGGGCGTGTATGTGGATTGGGTTTGCAGTCCCTACTTGACCGCGTGGGTTTTCCCCTGGGGCATTTCTCTGGGGGTTTTCCTCCCACTTCTAAAACTGCAACTCCTTCTTCGTCATCTCAAGTTGATAATATAGTATAGTTAAAGCTAAAACCGTATAGTTGATGGCATAAAGGGCCTTAGTTGCCGAAGATGCCATAAAATATACAACAACAACAACAACTCGACATTGCCGCCGGTGCAAAGGCTCTATGGACGCTATTATTTTATTCACGCGATTGAACAGTTTAATCGTGTTCCCTGAATCAGTTGTAGAGAATACAAATGGCTGATTTGAAAGGTGCCAGACTAATTTTGTGCGTTCCAAGCCTCGTCTTCAGATCGAGGTTTGATACGCATACGTAACGCATGGCACCTTTCCACTTTGTATCCGTGTGTATTTTGTACTCTGGACATTGAACAAGTATATTGCGGTACTTCAGGGCAACTATTTTTTTGCGTGGCGCCGGCTTCATTTTTTAATCGTGAGTCAAACGATAACAACGTTCATAAAGCCCCACCCGGCAACAACTTTTGACCTGTGTTCCGGCCCATAATTCAAAGTGAAACCCCGTGTCGTTCGTTTTGCATCTTCTGGGGGCTTCCCCTGATGTAAACCCCCTGTTACATGGTGTAAGCATCTCGAACGCCCTTGTGCTAATTTGGTATTTGTAAATGTTTGGTAGGCCTATAGAGCCTTTGCACGGCGGACATGACAGGGGGCAGTCACATTGTTACTATGTGTCATGCATGAGTAGGTGCTTTGTGGTTCTATTGTTACATCATTTAAATAAGAAAACATTCCCCCTGTCACGGCCGCTGGTGCAGAAGCTCTATAGACCGTATCGAATAGCTGCCATCTTGTCGGGCACCTTTTGTTACTTAAACTGTTCAACAATGTAAGCACAAAGTGTAGAATACAACCATGCATGTCCTCAATTAACAAAGAAACTGCCCCACAAGATGTCAGCTATTTGATATATATAGGTTCATTTTGGCTGCGAGAAACCCCCCGTTACAAAAATATTAATATAGGTGTGCTTTAAAGCACAAGCTCGTCAGCAATGCGCGCGCGCCAAATTCGTGCCACGAAATACGCAGCTCCGTGCCTTTGCTATGGAGCTGCGTATTTCGTGGCACGAATTTGGTGTGCGCGCATTGCTGACGAGCCTTTGCCTTTAAATCAAACCTTTCATATAAATCTTTAAATATGGAGAACCTTAATGTGACGTCACTGGACGTATAGTGATGATTCCGTGTGCAGTTTATTTGCTCGAGTTTACTCTTTAGACTAAGTTAAACCTATATATCAAGTGTGATGTCAGTCGCCAGGGTAACTGGGTCTAAACATTCACTGGCAATTGAAATCATCCATTGCCCGAGGCATGTTCATTTGGTTTTAGGATAGACCCCGACACAGTAACCTTGACGTTTTTACTTTCAACACTCCGATGGGGTACCGTGGCCGAGTTCATTGGCTCGCAATTACGGGTGAAAACGTAGAGTTGCGGTTCGAATCCGGCTGCGGTACCTGTGCCCTTGGGCAAGGCACTCAACCACACTTGCTCCATCCTTAGGAAGGGATGAAAAGCCGTTGGTCCAGTGTGTTAGGTAAAGTAAAATACCTTACATCAAGATACTAAAATTAAAATGGAGATAATAATTGTTGAATACCATCAATGTTAACGCACTCTAAAGATCCCAGAGTATTCTTTCGTGAAGAGCAAGGGGATATTCCCCGGCGTCTCTAGCCATTTCTAATTCTTTATGGGTTTCCTCGCGCTTGCGAGTGACAGTGCAATGAATACCAGAAAGAAATAATAAAATGGGATATTATCTGGTAAAGTGAATATGTTTTCAAATTATAAGATATAGTTGAATAACAGAAATTTATGAATCTAATTCATGATCTTTGAGGAATGGTTTATTTAATCAAGACCGTGCAATTGTTACATCTGTAGAACATTAATTTATTTGATATATTAATTTTTATATTTAGCGTCAATTTTGCTCTACTTAATGACGTTTCTCAGTATTAGAAATATGAAAAGGGTATAATTAAACACCTCGAACTATAGCTTAATTCTATAACAACGATTTGTTTTAAACGATAAATCAATTTTAATTTGACAGAAACACGAACACTTTTTGAAATGCTAATATTTTTAAACCATTGGCGTTTCGTTTTAAAGTTACACATTTAAGTTCTAAATAATGTAATTGAATGTCATTAAGTTGACAATTTTACGTGAAACGAGTTAATCTTTTTTTACGTTAATTAAAATTGCTATTTTAGTAGCCTATTTCGTAATTTCAAATTTGCAAGATATTTTCAACATTGGATATAGGTCAAGTATATTTCTTATGTGTTGGGGAATAACGTCAATTATTTTCAAAAACAGTAATGAAATCTTAAATAATGACTTTGTTCTTAGAAATTACTAATTTAATTTCAGGTTTCGGGAAAACTTGACCGTGTCTATTAAGCGCCGTTGTTACCGTCGTGTTTTATAGTGATACCGTCTACTTGGAAAGTTCCAAAACGTTGATCTTGGTTGCCGCAACGGTTTTGACAGTAGCCAAGTTGTTGCGGCGTCCGTCGACAAAAGTCTCGATGACCTTGATCCTCTCCAAGAGGAAAGGATCCACGTTGTACGGGTTCTCGGACAGAACCACCAGGTCAGCTTTCTTGCCAACCTTGATGCTGCCGACCTTTTGGTCCAGGTGAAGCTGCCAGGCCGCGTTGACAGTGTAGGATTTGATGGCCTCGTGGATGGAGACGCGGTACTCGGGGCCGTAGGGTGTGGTGGGGTCGTCACGGGTGCAGCGTGTGATCGCGGTTTTGATGTTGGAGAAGGGGCTTGCTTCGCCGGGGAAGGTTGGGTGGTCCTGTGGACGTAATGAAATAATTATTAACAGTTTAAGTCGACGAAATAGTCGAATTTTGCAATTTGAATTGAAAATACATTAGTTTCATTGGATGTTGGTTGACAATGCAAGAAGTCATTTATTGGAAATATTTTGGTTAAAATAATTGTTAGCAATCAGAAAGTGGAGATCCATTTAATACATAACCCAAATTTGCCAGGGGAAGATATAAAGTTCAACTAGTTTTATAGCTAGTCCCATGGGTTTTGTACCCGAGGCGTCTAGTGCATGATGTTAGACTTGTAAATTCCTTCCCGGGGTTTTGATAATTTTAGGTATACCTGATGGATGGTCCAAGTGATGTTATTCTTGGTGGCCTCGGTCAAAGGTGTCCAACGGTTGACCCTGTCCCCGAAGATGTCGGTCTTGTAGACCAGACCGTAGAAGCGAAGATGGTCCACGAAGAACGACAGGGCCAGGTTGATTTTGCCAGCTCGGGCGATTTGGTCGACGGTCGTTAGACCGAGGTGCTCCATGCGGTGACGGTTGTCTTTGTTTGGAAACTGGGCCAAGATCTGGAAGGAGAACAATTGGATATGCAAGGTTTACAGTACGAAGTTTACTTTGAACTAAGTTTCTGTATCTTTGGCATTATAGCCCGTATTAAGAAGAGGCAGTTTTAGAAGTTGGAAACCGTAGAGAGAATTCTATGGGGAAACTCGAGGTCACGTCGGGACTGCAAACTTGAATCTAAGATAAACCCTTTTGGTAAAATTTGATATTTTGCAACCAAGGTTCTTTACGTCATAAATTGTATTAATGTCGACTTTACTTTATCAATTTGAGAGGAGGCTGATGAAGGAGGTGCACTTTTGGAGTAGGAGGAAATTCCTAGGGGGAAAACCCACGCAGTCAAGGGACTACAAACAATGTGGGAAGCCTAGGAATTGAAGTCGGTACGCGAGAGGTTAAAGGCAGGGGGAAGAATTATTTTGCCAACCCGTCTGCCTTTCCACACACGTTGCAATAGGAACATTGATTTTATACCAACCTGTTCATAAACCTTCAAGACTTGTTCGGAGCTCCTCTCTCCATGGCAGTGGATGGCCATCTGTTTTCCCTCCTGGTGATGTCTTTTGATCGTGTCAAAAAGGGCGTCTGTCTCCATGTTTAAGGTGCCGTAGCTTGGTGCCTTGGGGAAACCAAGGGTTACGGTGAGTGGGGTGAACATGTATGGTTCACGGGTGGCAGCCGTACCGCAGTGCGGGGAGCCGTCGGCGACGAGCTTCAAGCCGGCTTCCCACAGACGGCCGCTGTAGTCGCCCACACCGCCCTCGTATTTGGGTGCTCCCTTTACTAGTTTTCCTCGAAGACGTCCCAACTGGCTGCAGCATCTCACTTTCAACTGAGGAATGATTCCTTTAGCTACGTCTGCGTCTTTCACAGCGTGAGTCATCTTGTAAAGTGCTGTAAAATGAACGAACAATAGGGTCCGTATAAAATTACAGAATGTGTGGGAAGAAAAGTGTGTGCGTTGATCGACGGAGCCGAGGGCACATTGTGAGAATGCTCATTGTACCAGTCTTTACAGAAGTCTCCGAGGGCGAGTGCGCCACTCAACCCGAACTTGCAGTTTTCAGGCCGTTTTTACTCGCGGCTCCCGAGGTCGGCTCATCCCAACAAATCGGGTTGTTCGGTTTTTTGATCGTCCTTGAAGGATTCTTGCATAAACAAATAATTTCATTTGTGGAAATCGCCTCGGGCCTAATTAAAATGGTTTGGGACAAAAAGTATCATTGAAGCGAAACGGCTTTGAAAAAGATTTCAAAGTAATTGGTCAGTGCCTTGTTATCCACAAGTTCAAGTGTTCAGAAAACTTCTGTTCCGATAATTTTAATCAATATTTTTAATGTTTCTTTTTGGGGAGAGTAACACGATAAAGAGGGTTTTCTTCAACTTACCCAGACGGACGGGGAAATCGGGAGCATCCGCACTTTGCTTCAGCATGGCGTCCATTTCGGCAGTCGGCATGTAGGCCAAATCGGTGACCGTTGTGAGACCAGCTGTCGCGTAGGCCTTCCACTGGTCCTGGAAGGATTTAGCTACGACCTCGTCACTCGGCATAGGAGCTTTATTTAGGACGAGCATCATAGCTGGCTCTTCGAAGAGTTGTCCGGTGGGGATGCCTGCGTCATCGAGCACTACAGTCCCTCCGGGTGGGCTCACGAAATCCTTTCCGATCTAGTCAGATAAAAGGCAAAGATTAATTGTTATCACGTCGGTGGCGAGTTTGACTGACCTAAAGACACATGTCGATTCGAGAATGTAAGTCGAGCCAATTAAGGCTACAAGCATAATCTTGAAATTTATTTCATTGAACTTAAATTGATTATATTTGCTTCTTTCGAAGTTGTTTTAAACGAAAATATTCAGTTCTCCCTTAGTTATACGAATGGGCTAGACTGAATGTTTTGGAATAGGCCATTTTAACATTTAATTTCATGTTTTTTGAAATGTTAGTTTTAAATTCAATTATGGTATGGGTGCAATTGTTTTGCATTCGTTTTTGCGAGGGGAAAAGCTCTGTGGTCGGTTAAAAACAACCTTTGTTTAAATTCAAGTTATTGTATACTTACTGGGGGATCGGCAGAATTCAAAGCCAGATGGTTAGACCAAGCCACGTGACCGCTTTGACCAACCACAACAATCGGAGTCTTGGTGGAGAACTCGGTGTCCAGGAAGTCGGCAGTCAGGGTAGGAAGATCGGAGATCAGCTCCGGGTCCCAGCCGAAAAAGACGGCCCAGTTCTTGTTACTGGGATCCGCTTCGATCTCGCCGATCTTGGCGACCATGGCTTTGCGAACTTCATTGTACGATCTTCAAATAAAAAAGAGAAACTCTCGTTTGCCTGGCGAATACCGCGACTGAATCAAGACTAGTCGCGCGTTTCGAGAGATAATTTCAAGCCAATGATCTCAGGCACAGCATTATATTGGGAATTGGTACTCGGTCAAAAAGTGTCGATAGTGAGAATCGAATGTATGGTGCAGAATCGATTAAAGTGCTTCGTAATTTTTGGGGGAAACTAAACAAGATTCAATAATGCGTTTGCTTTATAAAAACGTGTTAGCAATAAGAAAATACGTGAACTCGTGCTCTTGGCGAGTGTAGCAGAACGCCAGTCAATTGTAATACACCTTATTATTATTGCAAAGCAAATAAATTGTATCGAGAAAAATGTTATCTTAGTGAAGTTAAAACAACCCCCCCCCCCCCCCCAAAAAAAAACTTAGGGTGTCGATATAACTTGGTATTAAACCACCAAGATTTTTTTTCCGTGTAAAATGGTAACTTGTAGGAGAAATTACCAACTGAAGGTGGTTTTAAAAAACGTCTTTACCATCCATACACAAAAACCATGCATGCATGATTTCTCAGTTTCTGGAGTATACTGTTACTTTTTTTCTATGGTTGAAATTCAGGCAGTTATATTTACGAGTGGAAATAACACCGTAAAACGTAAAAATATCTTCAAGACCATTTGCCTGTATGTTAGAGCACTGATGTTAGTGTACTGGCTCCGCATGAGCGCACACTGGATGGCGTGTTGATGGGGTTCGATGAAGCCCGGCATCAAGGTCTGCTGGTTCAGGAAGATGGTCTGGGTGTTGGGTCCGGCAAGCTTGAAGACTTCATCCATGGTACCCACCGCCATGATGGAGTCTCCCGAGACGGCTACGGCCTCGGTCTTGCGAGGAACGCCGGCTCCGCTTGGCTCTTCCATGGTGACAATATCACCGCCGTACAGGATGATGTCGGCTTTCTTCGTAGACATGGCGCTAAAAATGGAAATAAAAAGGGGGGAAAAGACATACAGTACGCCACCGGGTGTCTTGTGTACAAATTCTATGGCGTCGGACTGAAATGTTTCAGTTTTTTTAAAGCTACGTTAGAGGTTTTTCCCCCCACTTAAATTCAATGTTTAATGCACCTTTCAATTGTTTCTCCCCCTCCCCGCGCTGCCTCACCCCTTAGATGGGGGTTCGGTCACGTTTTTCATGTCCCAGGGGTGGGAAAACAATTGGATTAGTGCATAAGGTAGAAAGTGGCACAGAATTTATACACAAGAATCGTTTAGGGAAAGAATTGAGAAGTTGGGTCATGGCTTTAGATCTCGTGTACAAAATATACCAGTCAAGACTATAGAACTGGAAAAAAAAGTCAAGCGTTTCTTTACGAAAATGTTAAAATTCCCCGCGACTTCTAATTTGGGGTTTTTTTCCCTTATAAAAATCTGCACTTGCCGATGCTCAAGCCATTTTAAAGAAAAAAGCTGCAATAAAATTAATTCTCAACTCTTGCCAATCTAGTTTTTTTTTTAGCATATAGAGGCAAACAAATTCATAAAAATCGATACGATCCGTTATAATATATTGTGGGGTTCACTCGAAGACCGAGTTATGTGGTCAAATATGAATGTGTTCGTCTTCATCGGACAAACTTAGCTTAATTGCCAAAAACTGGGTTAAAAACCCAACCTCACACAATGGACCACCCCGTGCCGTCCCGGGTCGACTTCAGCCCAAGCCTTTGGTGAGCGAGGGTTTGGTTGACCCGTTGGCAGAGTGCTGGCTGGCTCCACAAACCAGAGTCTCCCGTTCGAATCCCGGTACGACCAAAATCATTTGCTCATCATTCTAAACGAATTTAAACATGCACTCGGCATCGACCAAGTCCTCTTAACTACATAGTATGACGACTTCTAAACTTACCCTGCCGAATATTTTCAGTCGGGAGCAAAGACAGACAACCTCACTTGGACGAAACTTCTGAATGGAATTCGCAACTGACGATCCATCGGCCCTGCCTCGGTTTTTATATCCTTAGGTCACTTGAGAATGCGCCTAAAGTAGCCCAAAATCCAGTAATTGAAAACAGAAATACCAAAAAAGCTGTAATACATTGTATTCAGCCCTTGGGCCAGACGAAACGAAAATACCAGTTTATAATCACGTGTACCAGCATAACAGAACTACTTTGTAGTTTCCAATGACTGATTGACGCGTAACAGATATGGCATTGGCGGTATTAAGCGCCCAAATTGGTCCCCCTGACACAGGGTCTTTAAAAGGATTAAATTTGCACATGAATAGTCGTTTGCGATAAAAAGAATAACAAGACGCACATTCCATAGACATTTCGTAATTTCACAAAGCAGCGGAATCTTATGGGTCAATTTCAGTTCGCTATGGGGTGTTACATCTCATTACATTGCTCGAATTCTTCCGTCACATCACCTGAGCCAAAAGAATGGACAACCCTCCTTATTACCCTGGACATTTGTGACTTTTCCCCCATCGCGTTCGTACATATGCAGCGCGATATGTGGCAGAGGGCATTCCCCCTACCATTATTCCCCCTACCATTGTTCCCCCATTGTGTCTCAAACATCCAAGGAATTTCCAAGGAATTCCTTTCAGTTTTTAGGGGGAGGGGGTGGTGTTGGTGCGTTAACAAAAGGGAAGAGTGTGTTGAGACATAGGGACGTCTGAAGTTTGGTACCTTGTGGAGACATGGGTTCTAAAGGCAACAAAATAATGTAAAGGTTTCCACAAGGCAATTCTAAAGGTCTCCACAAGGATGGCACTAAATAGAAATATGGATTTTACTTAAAAAGGAGGGATATTTAAAATATTCTGGTCGCTACATCTTCTAGTGTATGAAATTAGGAGAATTCGGTCGAAATTTGAGCCCCAGAAAAAATGTCTGGTTGAAATAGGAGTGCTATGACGAACGTTTAACCAAATTCTAGCCATTGTTCGGAGTTTGTGCACGAGAACAAAGCCATGTCTCCACAAGGATAGGGAAACGGGAACCATGCGTATACATTCGTGGACATTAAAGGACATTCTTCCCAAAATAGGCTCGTTGCACAGCAGCCATCCTTGAGGCAATCACAATATCACCATGTGTTGCATTCATGATTAGGCCCTATATTGTGCTTTGTGGATTATTTAAATAAGAAAAACTGCTCCTCGACATTGCCGGGGCGGTCGGGTTGGCGTACGGGTTCTTTCCTCGCCTTTCACCTCTGGGGTCCCGGGTTCGAATCCGGGGCGTGTATGTGGATTGGGTTTGCAGTCCCTACTTGACCGCGTGGGTTTTCCCCTGGGGCATTTCTCTGGGGGTTTTCCTCCCACTTCTAAAACTGCAACTCCTTCTTCGTCATCTCAAGTTGATAATATAGTATAGTTAAAGCTAAAACCGTATAGTTGATGGCATAAAGGGCCTTAGTTGCCGAAGATGCCATAAAATATACAACAACAACAACAACTCGACATTGCCGCCGGTGCAAAGGCTCTATGGACGCTATTATTTTATTCACGCGATTGAACAGTTTAATCGTGTTCCCTGAATCAGTTGTAGAGAATACAAATGGCTGATTTGAAAGGTGCCAGACTAATTTTGTGCGTTCCAAGCCTCGTCTTCAGATCGAGGTTTGGAACGCATACGTAACGCATGGCACCTTTCCACTTTGTATCCGTGTGTATTTTGTACTCTGGACATTGAACAAGTATATTGCGGTACTTCAGGGCAACTATTTTTTTGCGTGGCGCCGGCTTCATTTTTTAATCGTGAGTCAAACGATAACAACGTTCATAAAGCCCCACCCGGCAACAACTTTTGACCTGTGTTCCGGCCCATAATTCAAAGTGAAACCCCGTGTCGTTCGTTTTGCATCTTCTGGGGGCTTCCCCTGATGTAAACCCCCTGTTACATGGTGTAAGCATCTCGAACGCCCTTGTGCTAATTTGGTATTTGTAAATGTTTGGTAGGCCTATAGAGCCTTTGCACGGCGGACATGACAGGGGGCAGTCACATTGTTACTATGTGTCATGCATGAGTAGGTGCTTTGTGGTTCTATTGTTACATCATTTAAATAAGAAAACATTCCCCCTGTCACGGCCGCTGGTGCAGAAGCTCTATAGACCGTATCGAATAGCTGCCATCTTGTCGGGCACCTTTTGTTACTTAAACTGTTCAACAATGTAAGCACAAAGTGTAGAATACAACCATGCATGTCCTCAATTAACAAAGAAACTGCCCCACAAGATGTCCGCTATTTGATATATATAGGTTCATTTTGGCTGCGAGAAACCCCCTGTTACAAAAATATTAATATAGGTGTGCTTTAAAGCACAAGCTCGTCAGCAATGCGCGCGCGCCAAATTCGTGCCACGAAATACGCAGCTCCGTGCCTTTGCTATGGAGCTGCGTATTTCGTGGCACGAATTTGGTGTGCGCGCATTGCTGACGAGCCTTTGCCTTTAAATCAAACCTTTCATATAAATCTTTAAATATGGAGAACCTTAATGTGACGTCACTGGACGTATAGTGATGATTCCGTGTGCAGTTTATTTGCTCGAGTTTACTCTTTAGACTAAGTTAAACCTATATATCAAGTGTGATGTCAGTCGCCAGGGTAACTGGGTCTAAACATTCACTGGCAATTGAAATCATCCATTGCCCGAGGCATGTTCATTTGGTTTTAGGATAGACCCCGACACAGTAACCTTGACGTTTTTACTTTCAACACTCCGATGGGGTACCGTGGCCGAGTTCATTGGCTCGCAATTACGGGTGAAAACGTAGAGTTGCGGTTCGAATCCGGCTGCGGTACCTGTGCCCTTGGGCAAGGCACTCAACCACACTTGCTCCATCCTTAGGAAGGGATGAAAAGCCGTTGGTCCAGTGTGTTAGGTAAAGTAAAATACCTTACATCAAGATACTAAAATTAAAATGGAGATAATAATTGTTGAATACCATCAATGTTAACGCACTCTAAAGATCCCAGAGTATTCTTTCGTGAAGAGCAAGGGGATATTCCCCGGCGTCTCTAGCCATTTCTAATTCTTTATGGGTTTCCTCGCGCTTGCGAGTGACAGTGCAATGAATACCAGAAAGAAATAATAAAATGGGATATTATCTGGTAAAGTGAATATGTTTTCAAATTATAAGATATAGTTGAATAACAGAAATTTATGAATCTAATTCATGATCTTTGAGGAATGGTTTATTTAATCAAGACCGTGCAATTGTTACATCTGTAGAACATTAATTTATTTGATATATTAATTTTTATATTTAGCGTCAATTTTGCTCTACTTAATGACGTTTCTCAGTATTAGAAATATGAAAAGGGTATAATTAAACACCTCGAACTATAGCTTAATTCTATAACGACGATTTGTTTTAAACGATAAATCAATTTTAATTTGACAGAAACACGAACACTTTTTGAAATGCTAATATTTTTAAACCATTGGCGTTTCGTTTTAAAGTTACACATTTAAGTTCTAAATAATGTAATTGAATGTCATTAAGTTGACAATTTTACGTGAAACGAGTTAATCTTTTTTTTACGTTAATTAAAATTGCTATTTTAGTAGCCTATTTCGTAATTTCAAATTTGCAAGATATTTTCAACATTGGATATAGGTCAAGTATATTTCTTATGTGTTGGGGAATAACGTCAATTATTTTCAAAAACAGTAATGAAATCTTAAATAATGACTTTGTTCTTAGAAATTACTAATTTAATTTCAGGTTTCGGGAAAACTTGACCGTGTCTATTAAGCGCCGTTGTTACCGTCGTGTTTTATAGTGATACCGTCTACTTGGAAAGTTCTAAAACGTTGATCTTGGTTGCCGCAACGGTTTTGACAGTAGCCAAGTTGTTGCGGCGTCCGTCGACAAAAGTCTCGATGACCTTGATCCTCTCCAAGAGGAAAGGATCCACGTTGTACGGGTTCTCGGACAGAACCACCAGGTCAGCTTTCTTGCCAACCTTGATGCTGCCGACCTTTTGGTCCAGGTGAAGCTGCCAGGCCGCGTTGACAGTGTAGGATTTGATGGCCTCGTGGATGGAGACGCGGTACTCGGGGCCGTAGGGTGTGGTGGGGTCGTCACGGGTGCAGCGTGTGATCGCGGTTTTGATGTTGGAGAAGGGGCTTGCTTCGCCGGGGAAGGTTGGGTGGTCCTGTGGACGTAATGAAAGAATTATTAACAGTTTAAGTCGACGAAATAGTCGAATTTTGCAATTTGAATTGAAAATACATTAGTTTCATTGGATGTTGGTTGACAATGCAAGAAGTCATTTATTGGAAATATTTTGGTTAAAATAATTGTTAGCAATCAGAAAGTGGAGATCCATTTAATACATAACCCAAATTTGCCAGGGGAAGATATAAAGTTCAACTAGTTTTATAGCTAGTCCCATGGGTTTTGTACCCGAGGCGTCTAGTGCATGATGTTAGACTTGTAAATTCCTTCCCGGGGTTTTGATAATTTTAGGTATACCTGATGGATGGTCCAAGTGATGTTATTCTTGGTGGCCTCGGTCAAAGGTGTCCAACGGTTGACCCTGGCCCCGAAGATGTCGGTCTTGTAGACCAGACCGTAGAAGCGAAGATGGTCCACGAAGAACGACAGGGCCAGGTTGATTTTGCCAGCTCGGGCGATTTGGTCGACGGTCGTTAGACCGAGGTGCTCCATGCGGTGACGGTTGTCTTTGTTTGGAAACTGGGCCAAGATCTGGAAGGAGAACAATTGGACATGCAAGCTTTACATTACGAAGTTTACTTTGAACTAGGTCGTTAAGTTTCTGTATCTTTGGCAATAAGGCTCTTTAATGCGGCATTATAGCCCGTATTAAGAAAAGGCAGTTTTCCTATGGGGAAACTCGAGGTCACGTCGGGACTGCAAACTTCAATCTACATACACGCTTAGATAACCCCCTTTGGTAAAATTGTGATATTCTGCAACTAAGGTTATTTACGTCATAAAATGTATTAGTGTCGACTTTATTTTATCAATTTGAGACGAGGCTGATGAAGGAGATGTACTCGAGGAAAATCCCAGGGAAAACCCACGCAGTCAAGGGACTGCAAACAATCCGAGCGCCTAGGAATTGAAGTCGGTACGCCAGAGGTTAAAGGCAGGGGAAATAATTATTTTGCCAACCCGTCTGCCTTTCCAAAAACGTTGCAATAGGAACATTGATTTTATACCAACCTGTTCATAAACCTTCAAGACTTGTTCGGAGCTCCTCTCTCCATGGCAGTGGATGGCCATCTGTTTTCCCTCCCGATGATGTCTTTTGATCGTGTCAAAAAGGGCGTCCGTCTCCATGTTTAAGGTGCCGTAGCTTGGTGCCTTGGGGAAACCAAGGGTCACGGTGAGTGGGGTGAACAAGTATGGTTCACGGGTGGCAGCCGTACCGCAGTGCGGGGAGCCGTCGGCGACGAGCTTCAAGCCGGCTTCCCACAGACGGCCGCTGTAGTCGCCCACACCACCCTCGTATTTGGGTGCTCCCTTGGCTAGTTTTCCTCGAAGACGTCCCAACTGGCTGCAGCATCTCACTTTCAGCCGAGGAACGATTCCTTTAGCTACGTCCGAGTCTTTCACGGCGTGAGTCATCTTGTAAAGTGCTGTAAAATGAACCAACAATAGGGTATACATATATTATAGAACGTGTGGAGAGAAATTATGTCAATGCGTTAAGTTGATCGACGGAGCCGAGAATTGTTAACAATTTGTCAGTAATGTGTATGGCCACATTGTGAGAATGCTCACTGCACCAGTCTTCACAGGAGTTTCAGAGGTCGAGTGCGCCACTCTACCCCGAGAACTTGCACAAGTTCTCAGGCCGTTTCTAGTCGCGGCTCCCGAGGTCGGCTCATCCTAACAAAAATCGGGTTTTATTTTTTAGTCATTAACTAAAGGATTCTTGCATTTTTAAAATATTTCATTTGATGTGGAAATCGTCTTAGGCCCAATTAAAATGGTTTTGGGACATGTATATCATTGAAGCGAAACGGCTTTGAAAGTGATTGGTCAGTGCCTTGTTATCCACATGCAAGTTCAAGTGTTTAGAAAACTTCTGTTCCGATAATTTCAATCAATATTTTTAATGTTTCTTTTTGGGGAGATAACACGATAAAGATGAGGTTTTTCTTCAAATCGTTTCTTGTTCAACTTACCTAGACGGACGGGGAAATCGGGAGCATCCGCACTTTGCTTCAGCATGGCGTCAATTTCGGCAGTCGGCATGTAGGCCAAATCGGTAACCGTCGTGAGACCAGCTGCCGCGTAGGCCTTCCACTGGTCCTGGAAGGATTTAGCTACGACCTCCTCACTCGGCATAGGAGCTTTATTTAGGACGAGCATCATAGCTGGCTCTTCGAAGAGCTGTCCGGTGGGGATGCCTGCGTCATCGAGCACTACAGTCCCTCCGGGTGGGCTCGCGAAATCCTTTCCGATCTAGTCAGATAAAAGGCAAAGATTCATTTTTATCACTTCGGTGGCGAGTTAGACTGACCCGAAGACACATTAGATGTCGATTCGAGAATGCAAGTCGAGCCAATTAAGGCTATAAGCGTAATCTTGAAATTTATTTCATTTTATTGAACTTAAATTGATTTTATTTGCTCCTTTCGAAGTCGTCTGAAACGAAAATATTCCGTTCTCCCTATACGAATGGGCTAGACTGAATGTTTTAAAATAGGCATTTAATTTCATGTTTTTTGAAATGTTAGTTTTAAATTCAATTATGGTATGGGTGAAATTCGTTTTGCATTTGTTTTTACGAGGGGACAAGCTTTGTGGTCGGTTAAGAACAACCTTTTTTTAAATTCAAGTTAAATGCAATTTGCATAACGAAAATTGCCTCATTGTATACTTACTGGGGGATCGGCAGAATTCAAAGCCAGATGGTTAGCCCAAGCCACGTGACCGCTTTGACCAACCACAACAATCGGAGTCTTGGTTGAGAACTCGGTGTCCAGGAAGTCGGCAGTTAGGGTAGGAAGATCGGGGATCAGCTCCGGGTCCCAGCCGAAGAAGACGGCCCAGTTCTTGTTATTGGGATCCGCTTCGATCTCGCCGATCTTGGCGACCATTGCTTTGTGAACTTCATCGTACGATCTTCAAATATAAAAGAGAAACTCTCGTATGCCTGGCGAATACAGCGACTGAATCGAGACTAGTCACGCGTTTCGAAAGAATTTCAAGCCAATGATCTCGGGCACAGCATTAGGTTGGGAATCGATACCCAATCGAATGTATATGGTGTAGAATTGATTAAAGTGCTTCGTTCGTGCTGCGTGTAATTTCTCAGGGAAACTAAACAAGATTCAATGATACGTTTGCTTTCAAAAAACGTGTTAGCAATAACAAAATACTCGTGCTCTTGGCGAGAGTAGCAGAACGCCAGTCAATTGTAATACACGTAAGATAACTGCTACCTCATTTTCGCAAAGCAAATCAATTGTATCGAGCAAATGTTTTGTGCTAAAGAGTTTTTAAAGCCTCGATGCAAAAAAAATTCAATGTGTCGATATAATTTGGTATTACACACCACGATTGTTTTTCTCATGTAAAATCATATGTTAACTTTGTGAGAGAAATTACCAACTAAAGGCGTTTTTAAAAACGTCTGCAGACAACATTTTTACCATTCATTTGTACACAAAAACCATGCATGGATTTCTCAATTTCTAAAGTACTGTTACTTCATTTCTATGGTTGAAATTCAGGCAGTTCTATTTACGAGTGGAAATATCACCGTTTTTAACAGTTTACTGATCACGTAAAATATTTTCAAGACCATTTACCTGTATGTTAGAGCACTGATGTTAGTGTACTGGCTCCGCATGAGCGCACACTGGATGGCGTGTTGATGGGGTTCGATGAAGCCCGGCATCAAGGTCTGCTGGTTCAGTAAGATGGTCTGGGTGTTGGGTCCGGCAAGCTTGAAGACTT